>CM024183.1:0-627500 GCA_013433145.1 Ascaris suum | reverse complement strand
TAAGCGCTAAATTTCGGAATGCAATCGTTGACAGTGAGGAAAATAAAATTCGCACAATCGGATAGGATTCTACCATAAAAGGTATCAAAATTAAAATCCCACAGTCACTTTTTTTTATTTACAACCTATTTCCTCATAAATATTGCATAAAATTTGAAATAAACATCACTTGCAGATTAAATCAACTATTTCATGAGTATTCCAACAATTATGAACACAACTTGTAGAAAAGTTTATTGAATTTATTGAAAAATAAAAATTTGGAGATATCATAGATAGAATAAAATTCAAGCTGAATCAAGCTAGCCTCATTACTAGCAGATACAACACCTCGCAATAAAATAAATATACCCTTAAGAGTTTGGACCATAGAATTTTCAAGAACGGCATTTAGAAATTTTCAGAAACAAGATGATCGACTTATAATATATACTAGATGAGTACCTCAAATTTCACCAATATTTGCCTAAAATATCAAAAGACCGCTCTATAACCTTTATTGGCCAAGAGTAATTCGACCGGTATTATCTAACAAAAATGCAGCACCACTTATAAACAATATCCATCTACTCAAAATAAATCGCAGTTCCTAGTATCTAGAAAAAAGACCTCTGTACCCATCCTATATAAAATCATGAAATAAAAACCAATCGAATAACTCGAAAAATTCGACAACCTCTTCATATACAAGAAAAAAGATTAAATGAAGAGGACTTGATGAAAACGATAAAAAATAAACTTGGAAAGATTTTATGCAAATTTTAGAGGATTTTATGCAAATTTATTGCAGCTAGTAAATTAATTCTCTCAGCAAATTCCTAAAAAAACAATCAAACTATTGCAAACGTCGTCGAACATTACGTATGAACGGGGATAACGTCGACAATGGAAATAAGCGTTCTCAATAATAAATGATCCAAATCCATCATCGGCATATCATTTGATACGCATTTACGTATTTAATTAATCACAAGAATAAAAACCACTCTATTTAATTTATTCGATGAGCGAATTTAGACTCCATTATTCCAGATCTGCATCTTGCAGATATCATTTGGCAGTAATTTCGAGCACTAGATAAAGTAATTGTTTTAACAGATGAGATAACTCCTTATCAGAGGAAATCTTTTTGGTTCATTTGAACTTGTTTCGGAAATTTCAACTGAAATTTTATAGATATAATTTATGATACGAGTTTTAATTTTTTATTGTTATTCCGTAGATCAATGTCCGCATTTCATTCGATACGACTTCAATTATGAATAAAAAATCGAGTAAGGTAATGCTCATCTGAAGAAAAATTACCTGTCAAAAATGCTCAAACCTAAATTTGTTTACCTGAGAAAACCAATTTCAATGAAAAAAAAAATCGCTTTTATCTCACATAGAGATTGCTCACTAAATCATTCCCCAGTTTTACTAATATGATCATCTCTCTTTGGCAATCGCCTTTTTTTGCAGAATATATCACATAAATTTACTCAATGTACCCATAGATTTACTACAGAAATATACTGCCGGGTAACCGTGCACCGAAACAAGTTCCACATCGAAGACTGGATTTTTTTTCAAAACGATTTTCATCCGCCCCATCGGAACATCCTAAGTTTTTTCTCGCCGAGTTCTTTGTCGACGTCCCTCTTCGCGTTCCCAAACAAACTGCTCCCCTTAACCGAAAATCCTCTCTTTGCACGACAACAGACTACAGGTAGATGCCATTGAAATCGCCAACTACACGCTTATACTTTCAATTAGCTGCAACAGCGGCTTTTCGTACCCACTATGTACCTGAAAACTGATTCCTTGTCTTCCAGTACCTTTCAACATGTCTATTGTCTCTCTCTAATTTCCTTTGCTTTTCTCGCCTTATTACATGGTTCACTTCTGCTGCCTTCAACTTGACGAGATTTTCATTCAAAATTAAGAACATTAGAGACAAACATGCGGTCGGCCGGTAGGCGATAACAATTTTTGACTACGAACGCGCCGATCAGCGGTATAACTGTTCACAGAAAGGACAGACTCTTGTTACGGAAAAGCATTCTTTCACCGAAATTTGCATATAAGCATTTTATAGCATTTAATGGATGGAAAACGTGCCTAAAGTTATAGTCACCTAATTTCTTCATATTATGTCCAAAGATGTTGCGAAGCAATGATCACATTTCTAAATCGTATTTCCATTTCCTCTTATTTTATAATTTAATGTAATACACGGAGGCGCTTTACCTTCATATATTCCCCACCTTTGTAAGTTATCACCTAATGAGCTAAAGGGGCTGTAGAAGCGGAAAATATATGGAGGTATAGCACCTCTCTATATTACAACAACTATAACACATATTTCTCACCCATATATTGCAATTCATCTACTCAAAAGTAAATTAAATTCTTCTGCTTCCTCTCCACTTCAAGTCTCATTCCACCCGATGATTTAAAGAATTATTGACGGTTATATTAAAAATCGGTAAGACCGGTAAGCAACCACCACTGACTTGAGATTCAAAAGAAATAGCAAACGGTGTTGAGTTCGAAATTGCTGCTAGAAATATAGACCAGGTGACCGAATGCTAGTATCTTAACGCCTAGATGTTCCACATTTCCTGGAATGGGCCAAATATTCTTTACTTATGAAAAAGGTACTTCAACGACCACCCCTTATTGGCAAAGTTTATATATTTCAGTTGTGTTAAATCAGAATTAATCAAGTTTATACAACTATCTTTAAAACACTTAAATATACTGCATAAACCTCAATGAAATGAAAGCATAGAAGAATCAAACATTTCATTCAACTGTTGCAGTTATTTTTATTGTTTTGATGATTCGCGAGTGCACTCTCTGACTAGAATCGCGGGTAAACAACCGGTCGATTCGGTCGGTCAACGCTCGCATTCGCATCCTTATTTGTTCAATAACAACTCTCAATTTTAATACGAAATTTTTCCTAATTCACGTCATATCTGTCAGTATCATAAGGTATCTCCAGTCCAGTAAGGGAACGAACATGACCACATCTTCTACTACCATATGGTTGTGGTTTAAATTTGGCCTCGTTCCAGATACCCTTCCGGATCAACATATGCACAATATTATGTGCTTACCGCTGCCTTGGTTATAAGAGCTTTTTTCTTCTGAAAATGTTTCATTTCCAGCATATGCAAAACGTTTTCAAAGCAGTGATCATTGATCAACGACCTATGAAGAAGTGAAAAATCAGAGAATGGTCCATTGCAGAGAAACAAAAGGATTAGCGAATGTCGATTAAGCACTTTACTACCTGAATGATCTCAACAGGTATAGTATAGGAAGCCTGTTTTTGCCATATCTGTAGTGGTGACCTATTGCACTGTCGAAGTATACTACAAGCGTGCTTAAGAAATATTTATTACTATGCAGCAATACTGAAGTGAGCGCTGTAATAGGGGTAAAATGAATACTTTATTAACGGTATACACCATAGGTGAACGTTTTGCTAGTGGTAGAGGGACCTTACTATTAATATGATCGGCACTCTACTAGCCAAGTTTGTTTCGGTATTAGGTTTATTTACATCAAAATCTTCCTGGTATATATATCACAAAATGAAAATATTTTAGCAGCACAAGGCGTAGAGAAAAGGACCGCTTCGATGACCTAGGTTTAAAGAAAACCGCGTTATTACAGCAATATCGGTACACTGGTCACATATACATTTTAATATTCATACCTGATTTGCCACAAAATAACACGTTAAATTATAAACACAATAAAACCTGTGAAGGTACATAATTTGCCGGCATAAAAGCATTTCTTTAGCAATAAAAGTACATAGAAAACGATGTTCTCTTAGCATTATGGGCATCTTAGCCGGTATCCTAATGTAGGATTTCCGATCATGAAAAAAAACTAAAAAGATATTTTTAGGCATTGCAGAGCAAACACTTTATGAAATTAAAAAAAAAAAAAACTTCTATTGGATAATTATCGAAGAGGAAAAAATATAGAATCTTAGAAAAAATTTGATTTTATTAATAGGATAAAACTCGCGAAAAAAATTCCCGTTCGGGAAAAATTCAATGATTTCCTTATCGAGAAAAAAATTCTCTAAGAAAATTGATTAAAATTTTTGAAATTTTATTTTCAATTTCATCAAAAGAAAATTATAATATTAAAAAAAATTATATATTTGGCATTGCACTAAATTATACAATGAGCCAATAAACGATTCAATCATATATGATAGGCATTTAATTTAAAAAAAAAAAACAAACAAACAAACGAAAACACAAATGAATAATGAAAGATTCGAAAGCCAAAAATATTTCCAATTAGAATAAAAAATCGTTTCTACATGATGGGTCAAATCGATGTATATATTTTCGATTTCCGATCTCAACACCGATCAAAAATTATCGCTATTCAATAACAATAACCTACATTAAAAAACAGTTGGCATTTTATTACTAAGAGGATCATAAAAATCGAGGCCTTCATGCGCTTGAGGGGGGGAAGAGGGAGGAAACGGGAGAGAAAAGGCGGAAGAGGGGAAACGTGAGGGGGTAGATAGATACGTTTTTACTCGCCTATTCATCGAGTAGTACTAAGTATCAACGAAAAACTCGGTTTCTCGTCGCTCTCGATATTCCCAAGAAATGCGAAATATAAAACGATTTTACTGCTCGATTAGTGTACCCTTTATCGTATGACATGTGAGCCAATATATGCATAGTTATGCATGCTGTATACCTTAAATTAATAAATTCGAAAATTAACGCAATAAAATTAAATTTTTAGGTGTATAATATTCATTCAATGCCATGTGGCATGGGAAACTCTATAAGAGAGCCTCATAAATATACATCAGAAAACTTGCTCGTTGAGCAAGATTCTATTCGGTTGAAAAAGGAGCGGCAACTTAACGAAAGCATCGAACTTGAAAAATTTAGGCGCTGGAACTTCTGAGCATTAATTTTGATGATTCGCATAGCATAAAACAAAGATTCTTAAACGAATGTTGACTGATTTGAGATGTAAAAGACCTTACTTCGTCCATCTCCCCCCTCCCCTCCTCCTCTTCATTTTAATTTCCGTCAGAACTTAGTCCGGTGTTTGCTGCTTCAGTTTGCTGCACAAGTCTATTTTTCGACTCGCCGACCAAAGAAAAAGTCATCAACTAACGTCGTACACATCCCGATGTCCAACGGAGGTGGTTAGATTCAGTGAAAAATGGCTACCTGGATAATATCTGTATCAATCAACTGGGTCAGAAGTGGGTTAAGTAACGCAATACCTCTGTAACCATTACCTTTTTTCCGTAGGAAATTTGTTCAGTTATTGATGTCCCTTTACCCGCAAAGTATCAGGTACCTTTCAGGTTAATTATGGGGATGTAATGTGGGCTGTGACATCCCCTACTTGGCCTGTAACTGTAATTGACCTTGATTTGTGGTCCCGTATCATGAGAGGGGGGGGGGGGGGGAAGGGATGGAGGGGTTTAAACGCACGGCAACACGCCGTGTTCATGCATTCAGATGTCTTCTTTGTTTCTTTGTGCATTTATTTTGTCGGATGCGCGTTCCATGCTTTCTATATTGTGATATAAAGATATTTTGTAATATTCTTTTTTTTTAGATCCGGCCTAGGACATTAAATCCGGAAACGCCATGATAATTTCATCTAACTAAAAAAACGATCCGAAATTTAAATTTAAAAAAAAAAAATTCATACATCTTTCAGGAAATTTCAATCTTTATGATTTGCGCATTCTACCTGGGAGGTAAAATTTTGATCGTTTATGCAAAATAATTTAACTTAATGCAAACGGAAGTATTTTTGTATAGATTTCACACTGATATAACAAATATTGACGAAACAATTACATCGCAACGCAATCAAACATATGGAAAGAGAATAAAATAGAATGAAAAAAAAAATGAGAAGAAAAACGACATTTAATATAGAAATACTGATAAGATATAAGCAATGATTATATGCAAGCGGAAGAGAAAGTGCAAAAAAAAGCAAAGAAGGAAATCATGTAATTATGCAAGAAAATGTACCCCTCTACAAACACAGGTTGAAAATTTTGCCTTTTCTAGATGAATAGCAGAAAAAAAAATATTACCTGTCTCTACCAATTACGTGGGTAGCCAATATTTTTACTTAAAGGTATTTACTTAAAAATGGGGGGAAGATACAGATAAAAAGCGAAGATGCAGGTATCAGCAGATACTTATGAGTATGCATTTCCAATACAAAAATATCATCCAGAAAATATTCCACAAAATGATTTCACATTTATAAAGTAAGTAAAACAACTGAATATAATGATAATTCGATGACTAAAAGTCGAAATTCTATAATTAAGTCACCGGATTGAGCCGATATATGTTGGGAAAAATTTTATGAAAAGCAAATCGAGTTAAATTTTTTGAATTGTTTTTAATATATCTTCTATCATTAACTATATAAAACAATCATATTTATCGATGTATCACTCAAGAATATCAAGGGTAGTAAATTAGAAAAGCTTTTTGTAGGTAATAAAATAATTTATATTGTAAAACTCATATATGCAGTAAGTACTTTTTTGAAGATTTATTGTAATATCTCATATTTTTATTAAAAATAAATTGAAAGACTCTATGAAACTTTCATAAATAATGAATATTTCGTTCAAAAATGAGGCGAAATTCAAATATGCAGGAAATGCTTCTCAATACCTGCCGGAAATAAATGAAAGGTATATACTCTTGCTATGGATTTATGTTGGAGGATTCACACATGAAAGATTCGATAACTGTTACAAGAATAAAGTTTTAAATTGTTATCTATTTCACTATAGCTGAGGGTAATGAGCAATCGTGAGATCAAAGTTCACTCATGGCAAACCGGAAAATATTCTGAAGTCAACAAATCGAACTAAGAAATCTGGCGTTTATTAGCGAATTCCGTTTCATAGCAACGTCTATTGAATCCCCCATGGGATTGAGGAGAAGACTGAGGGGATGTAAAGGGTGATGGGGATAAAACAAGGTGGCAAAGTTTCGTGAAGCGTAGGGGGAAGAGGTGATGTGGAATGGATGGATGAGGTGAGGTGGCAGAGCTGGAGCTAGCTTTCTAGATACCTGACCTACCTGACCTCTGCACTCTACTGGATGGGAATACTATGCATGGAAGCTATTAACGATGAATTACAAGAATAATAGATGCTACAACCGTACATTTTCCTTTGTCAACTAGGCAAAAACCTCCGTTCCGGTTTTTTTTAAAACACAGCTTCATCTCATCCCTTCATCGTAACATTAATTGCCCAAAAAAAACCTCCACTCTTCTTCGATCATGCGGTGATATGAGCAAAGTAAAAAGGTAAAAAAGGTAAGTAAAGAGAGGTAAAAAAAGTAAAAAAGGAGGTAAGAGTGAAAAAAGTAATTAAACCCCCCCCCCCCGCTTTGCTTGCTAGTTAAAAAACTTGTAAAAGATGATGAGTGATTATCGCTGATATGAAAAAAATAAAACACTTTATTTATTTAAACTAACAGTATATAATTACAGCATTATAATTTAGTAATCACTAATAATAAGTGATAATAATAAAGGAAAGTTTATTTAATACAAACACATAGAAATGAAGCATCGATCCGAAATTACTGCAAAAATCGACACACACACACACACACAACGCATTCATCCATCTCACAATTTGCCTGAGTAAAGAAGTGCGACGTGTGCGCATTACTCCATCGATGTGAGATAGTATAGTTGATGGAGAGAGCGAAAAAGATGTTAGAGAGCAGAAAAAAAATCTCCATTACTTCAATGTAACGATTGATGGAGAAAGGCAATTTTTCAAAAAAATTGGGGAGGGGGAGTCGGTGAAAGGTGAAGGGGAGGAGGAGAGGGAACGAAGAGATTCAAAACGATCATTTTAAAGATCAAAGAACAAATGTTTGAAACATTATCGCACAATTTGATAATCAATAATACTATCGATTATAACCGAATGATCATAGTGTAACTAATATAAGTAAACACTTACAACGAAAGTAATAATCTAATTATCAACAAGTAAAGTCGACTAGAGTAAGAGTAATAGCAGAAATGTAGATAAGTTAGTTAAGTATACAACATTGCAATATTTCAAAAATGAATTTCTTTTGAAAAAATTAAAATCATCGTTGCATTAAAAAATCGACGCTGAATCGTTAATTAATAGATAATGAAGGATGCCAATTATGTGATAGGTAAGAGATAAAGGTAGTGAAGAGGTGACGAGTTGAATACATACTAGTTATTTGTAGTGTTCGTTGATGCTGTTGGTGTTCACTACCTTTTATACACCTGCAGAAATAGGAAATCGATGTCTATAAACTGCGATTTTGAGCATTTACGTTTTTGATCGTCTTTCTAAATGTTTTGCTAATCATTAATCACTTATCATATCTGCGAATACCCCACCTTTGCTAACCATTCATCGTTTCCTTAAGAAATATCCTTCTTTGAATCACAGATGTGCCAATTAATATTTACGTATTGAATCGAAAGGTAAAGATATCCTACCTTTCAGCATCTTACCATGAAGTAATAAAGAATCATTGAATAAATTGGTAAATGGATTCTTTTCGGCAATTATGCACCATTTAAGCGCATATATCATGAAGTCTTTTCGTGCATTCATCATTGAGTTTTGTTATCAACGAATAACAAAAGCACCGAAACAACTAAACAGCAAAATAGACATCAAAGAACAAGGCACCTGACCGTTCGCTGTTGGCAGCAACAGGTAAGTGATGCAATATTCACAAATATTATTGCGTATCGTAAAAATATACCACGCACAAACATAAATATTCTTATTGAAATTAAATTAACACCTTTCTAAATTTAATTAACATTTTTTAGTATTTTATATTTAATCAGCCAATATCTTTATATTGGAAAAATTTAATTTCATACTATTAATTGATGGATACTAAAAAAGTTCATGTGAATATCGACTCATATCTGAGAAAACAAGTAACAAAATAGCGAATAGATTGTGGAGAGAATAAAATGTTGTATAAATGACAATAAATTATTGCCTGAACTATTGATTTAGAAAAAAAAAGGTTTGTTTTTCCATAATAATAGACAATTAAATGACGAATAGAGAATGTGGAACTAAAAAAAAATTTTTTTTTGGTAGAATTTAATAATTTTAATGAAGCATAATTTTTATGCGCAACTAAAATTGTATTCAACAGATTGGAAGCGTTGTAAGCCGGTTCTTGGCCATTTTGGCCAAAATTGCTAAGCTGGAAGACCACAACGACTTGTGTTTTTTTCATTTCAGCCTACCGATTAATTGCTCAACAGACAAAGACACACATGTATTTATGTCCAATCCAAAAAGGCATTTGAAAGATCATATCGGAGCAACAACTTTTTTAAATCGTCAAAACTGAATGCTTGAAAAAAATAGACCTAAGAAAAAGATTTTCTAAATAGGTTTAAAACAAGTTCGTATGTAAGACTTAGGTGTGGTGAAGAGATTTTCAAGAGCTAGCATATCTCTATGCTGTTGTATCTAAATCTAATTGCAAAAATTAAAGCACTTTTCATTTCTCGCCAACATAAATTGTTGAATTAAATTTGTTAGAAACAAAAACAGCCAATATCTTTAAAAAATTGCAAAGGTTAGTAAATGAATAGTGGACGATATTATATTTGCAATGCGATTGCATTATTTTCGTATCAGTTATAAGCGACTTGGCGATGATTATCTATTGGGTCGACTGATTGTTTTTCGCTTTCGGCAGTGTTTATTATATGGAAATGGTAAGAGCATAAACCCCTATAAAGCGACTTGGCGGATGATTATCTAGACTTGGCGATGATTATCTACTGGATCGACTGGTTTTTGCTTTCGGCAATCTTTATTATATGGAAATGATAAGGGCATATACCCCTTCAAACGATTGTCTTTTTCATAAAATGTGTTTGTTTTTTTTTAAATTTTGAACTACATAATTGAATTGAAAAGAATATTTAAAGTGAATTGTATAGAAATTACCAACTTTATTTCTACGGAGATGAATGGAGGATTTTTCGATCGGTCGAAAGAGATAGAGAACGAAAATGAGAGCTAATCTTTGAGGTGAATTTTTAGCAGGCGAAGTGAATCGGAAAAAAAATTGAAAGAAGTAAAGCGAATCGAAGAATCTGCTGACGAGTAAACGCTTCATAGGATAGGACGACCTTCTCGACCTTATGCACTTTTAATATGAAGGAAAAAGAATTGCTTTCGTCAAACCCTTTATTAGATGTTTGATTCTAAGGTTGTCAGCTAATAAGTGGCCGGATTCTAGTGCTCGAATCACGTCTTGAAAATAGTCGTGCTAACGAGTTGACATGGAGTGCAACTTTTTCAGGCAACGTCTCTGTAAGATGCCAAGCAAAGCTAATTCTTTATAGTTTGCACTATATTTTGAGCTGTACTGCAAGTTATAAAAAGAGTTAGGCTTGTTCTTTTACTCCAAGGATTTGGCTCATGCCGGTCTTCGGTCCGACCTCCGGAAAATTCCGGAAGCAGCGCACTCAAACAATACCTTCTGTGTACAAAAGAAAGCAACATAGCAAAAAAGATTTGTAATCTTCATCATTTATCGCTTATTCAAACATTTCGCCAATGATTTTAGGCTCTCATTTAGTTATTACCCAACTCGCATAATCGATAATCAATGTCGTCGTTATCAAAGTAGTGTTTGTGCAAAATATTTCGGTAAAGAATCGATGGCGGAAGTATTCCACGGCACAGTGGATCCAATGCCTTCAAAAGATAGAGACTATTGCAAGTTTCGAAAAATGCAACGAATAATGATACGCGAGTAAAGGTATGTGAAAGGTGAATTGCATATAAATGAATCACACCCATGAGCTATCACCAACAGGCTAACCGTTAAAGAAGTTATATAATTAAAGAATCACCAATCTGTTTCTATGGGTAAAAAAAAATTGAAAATTAAAAAAAAAACCAAATAGATAAACATACTGGAGTAGCACATAGTGCATTTTTGCATCTCATTCAAATGACCAAACGATATTAGGAGATCAAAACAAGAAAAAAAAAAGGAAAAAAGTGCATTCATATTTTACTTGATCCGATAATGTTCGCAAATTTTCTTGAAAAAAAATTCGTTTTCATTTGATTTGATCAGTAAAAAAAAAAATGAATTTTTCATCGTCGTAAAATTTATGTAAATTTTTCTAATTTTTTAAAATGCCTATAAATACTTTCAAGTTTGATAAAATCAACGTGGAATATATTTCTAATGAGTGATCCGATAAGTGCATATTGCATACGTTTAAATGCCATAAAGATGGCCTCAGTGATTGATGACTTTTAATTATCGAGAAGACAGGAAGGCATACAGATATGCGCACTTATGATCTTGCAAAAAAAAAAAACTTTCCTACGGCACAAATCTGCAAAAATATGAAAAATTTTGTTTTTTATTTGAGTTAAATTCCTTTTGGAAAAAAAAAACAGGCATTTTTAATAATCGTACTTCCCTTAATAGATTTATAAATGTCTAAGAATTGATAAAAATATGACGATAATTTGAAAGAATAATACTGAGAAATAATTCCGTTTAATTTACTAAAAATAAAAAAAGAAAATGCATTTTTGAGAATTTTCTAAATGCAAATGTAAACTATCGTTTATAAAGCTAATGCTAACAAAGTTGGAGAGAATATTAACAACTTTACGCATATTGCGCCTGAATATTCATAAAATGATTTGATAGTGACAGTTAAAAATAAAATCAGCAGAAATTTGCCGTAGGGAATGAAACAGATATACAATTCAGCGATGAGCTAATTGGTGCTACTTAACTGTCGAGTGCAAATTTCTCCCACGACAACACTTTGCCCGTCAGCTGTTCGCTTACCATTCATTACAACTAGACGGAAAATGCTTTTTATTTTTACAGAATAGAAGAAATGCAAACAAATGAAATAAACTCTCCTCCTCTCTCTCCCTTTTTTTTTTCTCTCTCTCTCTCTTTCGCTGTGATCAATCCAAGAGCCGATATCTTTGCAGAAAATCCACGAGATTTACTTTCTTGTTTTGAATCATTTACAAGTATAAATACTATTTTTATACAATTTTATAAATTTGCGCCTAGAATGCATCTGTCTACAATTATGTATGTATTTCTTGTGTGTATCATGCTTCCAACTCAGGTGTCACAATAGCACTCTTATGTCACCAATACGTACAAAGTGATAACGCATTAAACATCAACCGTGATTGATATTATCTATAAAAGAGGCACCATATCATTATTGGGAATAAATAGAATTAGTTTGTTTTATTATCAGAGATTTTTAATCATTGATTTATTAAACATTTTATCACAAAAGATAAGGTGATAACGTCGTTCAAACTCAAATACTGTTTTA
Organism: Ascaris suum; assembly: GCA_013433145.1. NCBI lineage: Eukaryota > Metazoa > Nematoda > Chromadorea > Rhabditida > Ascarididae > Ascaris > Ascaris suum. The sequence continues at coordinate 615,074 of CM024183.1, read as the reverse complement.
CGGAGATAAAAGTACCCTGTCGGTTAAATTGGTTTAATTTCAAAAACATTTAAAACTAAGTGATGATTTTTTGAAAACAAATATTATATACATTTCAGGTAATAATGTACCTTTCAGGTAATAATATACATTTCAGGTAATACATTTATCTAGTTATATAACTTCTCGTATCATCTCTATGGATTTATTTATTCAAAAAATAATCTTTCGCTAGATCGAATCACATGAATATTTCAAAATTACAGCATCGAATAGCACAGAAATATGAGAAGCAAACAATTACAAAACTATAATAACGAAATATCCTACTGAAAAAAATGGCATTTGTTTCAACGCCCTTTTTTGCATACTTGTTGGTTTTTTTTTGTTTTATAGAGTTGTAAAGTATTATTTATGGTATTCGTATTCATGGAGGTCGTCACTAGAAGAAGGTGGAAAAAAAATTGGAAGATAAGAGTTCAAAGAAAAATATTGATAAAGGAGCTTTTGTGCTGAATACATCTTTAAAAAAAAAATCTCCACTTGCAACGTATATCTGATATGAAAAACCCCACCTTATCACAGATGCCATAAAGTTGCAGATTCTTATGCACTTGTCTATCACAAATATTTTTTTATTCGGCCTATTTATCTTGCATATTAATTACACTACAATACCATTAGCTTGTCTCTTTACTTCGGAGTGCTCGAGCTTTTCTTCACGGCTTTTTGAATAAATTCTGAGCTGTTGATCGCAGCTTATTACTCGAGCTGAATCCCTTGACTCGCAACACCACACAAATTAAAGATAGTAGGAAAAACCTAGGAAAGACTTGCATCTATGATGGTCACGACCTATATGACTCCAACTCCTTGTGGAATTTTGAGCGGAACGCATTTTGCAATTGATCAACCATTACAATAAACTTTATGAAATGCTAATATCATGCTCGAAACCCGGTTGACATGTTTTTTAAGTTAATATAAATTATCTAGTTTGTTCTACTTGTAAGTATCTTTCTATTTCTGAATTTCTGACTCAATCTTTTGCTCCAGAACTACTTGAGGAACTCTAAATTCAGCTTCTAAATAGTTCATGACGAAAAGAAAACAAGCTATTTATTACAGTCTAAGATGGATAAGCGAAATATCTAAAGTTCGTGACTCAAAAGATAGATAAGATGTCCAAAAATAGGGAAATCATAGGTAAAACACTTTTGAACCTATCTTAACAAACAGCATTGATTATCATATGTCCACGTTTAGAAACGATCCTATTTTTTTCAATCGTAAAAGGAAAAGTCAGGCTCAAGTTTTCGTAACTTTCTATTGCCAAATTAAATAATTTTAATATTTAAATATTGTGCTAAATTCGTTGTGGTATTCTGACCGCAATTTTAACATATTTGTCTTTAAACTCATCGCAAAAAAAAAAAAAAAACGATTTCATAGCCATCTGACATAATTTTTCCACGCTGTCCTTTTTGTTCATCTCTCCTCCAATCTTGTAACTCTGCATTCATCTCATTTACTGAGGAGAAATCACCTCCCACTTTGGCAAAGAACTACCATCTGATTAATCCAATCTTCTTCGATTGCACGATTTTTCATACGACCTGCAGAGATGCGATACGATGTCATTTTATGCTAAACGTTCTTTTTTAACTATCACACAGTTCAGTTTTGTTCCCAGTCAGCTCAATTTCCCACGATACCTGTAATTATTACCTGTTTCGGTGAATGTATATCTGGGTCGAATATAAAATTTCAATTCGAAACTTTACGTATTGAATATGCGAAGGTCTTTAATATTCTCTATGAGGAAAGCCTACTCTTGACGCTGCAAAAGTATGGCATCATTGGCTCTTCGTCAAAATAAATCAGAGAGTTCGCATGATGCAATCGAAGCTTCAATGTGAGAAAACAATGAAAGTAATTACTGCAACGTCCCCCTTCCCCCACCACCGTGTTCAACATATGTCGGCATTCCATAAAGATGTGTTTTGAATATCATTTTGTTCTTCGTATATGTTAATGTCGTTTTGGATAATATTCTATGTAATACCAGAGTCTTTACTGATAAATCTAAAAGTTATTATCATTGAACGACTTATCATATTCTGCAAAAAAAGACTATATATTTGCTCAATGATCGAAATAATGATAATCAAATATTTCCAATGAAAGAAAAAAAATGAGTTGTATGTGGATTTCAACTTCAAAGATGAATGTTTTCAGGTTCTTTTTTTTTGTAAAGGTAGCATCCATAGCAGATGCTTTATGGACGTATTGATTTTTCGTCTATTATTTCCTCAGGGGGCTTCATTATCTCTCTGTCATCCGTGCGCACATACCTTATAGGTCCCCCTCATATGCAACAAAAGCGCATTATAGTGCACAAAAGTCCGTATTCTTTCGCTAGACAATTTTACAAACGTTTGTGGTCATAAGCTTTTCAATCGATGCTCAATGTTGCATCGTTATCATTTCATTAAAGAATAAACGCTTTATCAAACAAACATTCCCACATAATGTTTCTATAGAAACTATGAATGCACTTAAAATGCAAAAAGGCGACGAATTGCAAACTTACAAATATGGCAATCTTTGCAAAAAAGGCGATCATGATGCCAATACGATTGTTGCATTTCGTGACGATCAATCGACTTAGCGGGTGAACTTATTGATGGATGACCCAGAATTTTATCGGTGGATTAGCATAGTACTAAGTATGAGCATTAATGTTAGGTACTGGTCGAAAATGGGAACTAGCAAAGAGTCGTACGGGCCATATTTTGTTAACGTGTCGATCGCCTCATTTTGCAGCTACATCTTCTCTTGGCTTATGACTGTGTAAATAAACCTGGGTAACTGGTTTTATAGAACGCAAAACCTAATCCAGAAACCATTAATCACCTCGCTTTGTCTTTCCTGGAACATAAAAATTCAAATATTTCGGACTAGTAAACTGCCTTTCAGGAAACATTTCAAAGCGATCTATCTCAAGGAGCCATAATATCCGTAAAAACATCCGTGCCCTCTTTAGAGACTTACAAGACGTTCACTTTCACGATAAGCTAAATGTTTTCGCCGATGATCTTCTATGCGTTTCCGTTTACTTCGGACAAAAAGACCAAATCAGTCGTAAATGAGGCTAATAGGGATGCGGAAAACAGTGATAAACAAGCAAATTGAAACTAAATAAGGGGTAAACGTAAATCATATCAACTAATAAATACAAATGAATGAGTTAAAATAATGATGAATAGGAGTGAGCGAAAAAAGTGAAGCATGTTACCCAAAAGGTAAGGTAATTTTTAGAAAGGTAAGGTAATAGACAAGAAGATCTGAAGAACATCACTCTAAAGAATAAAAGAAATATAGTAACGCTCAATATCACCTAAGAACAATACTGCACTACCTCTCATATCATTACATCGGAGAAGTGATTGAAGCAAGGAGAACGTTCATGTTTGGGTAAAGAAACTAAAATTATGAGTAGCGTGAAGATGAAGAATATTTATAAGAATGGAAATAAAATTTTTCTGTTGTAATTTTATAAAATAAAACCGGAAACCATAATAGTGAATTGAAAAATAAATCAAGTGAATCACCTGAACCCTCTTATAATTTCTCCTTTGTCTGTTGCAGAAAATATAATCGACAAACAAAAAAACTTTTATTTTAATAACGAAACAGAGTTTAATATACTCAGAAATAACCTAATAAAAAAAGTCAGATCTACTAAGACATTACTAGTAAAGAGTAAAAGAAAAAAGAAATCCCATGCTTATGAAATGTCAAATCGACTGATAGTGAATGATTTATTCAAAAAGTTGTGTTTTTAATTGCACATTAGAGAAATGAAATCATCTAAACTAAGTAAAGAACGAAAATTAAAAGTAATACAGAATGAAAGGATTATTTTTTAAGAGGGCTTTTGTGTACGCTGCCGTAGGGCATACAAGAGAATAGAAGATAACGTAGTCAGGTATGCGATCAAACTCCGTACCCGAACACGTTTTTGCAGTACTAAGAATAACCCATGATGCGATATCATCACCGTCGAAGATTAGGTGAACGCTTATTGAGATAGCTATACCTAACGTTGACATCCTGACGCTGAATTCAAAGAGTGGAACGAAATTTCTTGAAGGTCAATATTAGTCAAAGATAAAAATCTTAAATGTGATGAATTCTGTAAGAGAGTACCTGTTTGAATTTAGATTGCAATATGTACAAAGCAAACAGGTAACGCAATTTACCTAGTGAGCACAATGATAGGTGAAAATGATACTGCCATTTGCTATTACTAGCAGAACAAACACAAATACAACGAACCAGCTTACGTTGACGTAAAACTTACGAATGATGATGAGCGACTCCGGAGTCAAAATTCTCTAGTAATTCACCTATACATTCAATTCGAATTGTTTCGTTCATAAAGACACATCTCAATGTTCGCTCGATCAGATCGCTTGTTTTAAGCTAATTAGAATTTGTGGAAGAATTGAACTCCCGAATCACCTACCACTATTTGCAATTTTAGAAGGAAGAAATCTTTAAAAAAATAATGCAAAAAAAAAATAAATTAATAAACATAAATCTCCACTATAAATTATGAAACGAATAAATTACCCATACACAAATATTTTAGAGATTAATTTATAACAACCAAATTACTAAATATAATAAAATAAACTAATAAGAAAATTTAATTGTTATAATATAAGCAATAAAAACGCCATCTAGAATCGAAAAGATTGAAGTTAAACGTGTTAGTTATAAGTGATTGTTGCAGACTGCATGGCATGCTGATGGAAAAAATGAACCGACACCACCGCTCGGTGATTTAGTGAACACAAACAATTGCATTGATTGCCGAATGCACTCATGTTTTACTCATCTTAGATCACCGAAATTAGTGGTTAAAGAACACCCTAAGCGAAATAAACGACCCCTAAAGGAAAATGCAACCCATAAAAGCCGATTCACTATCTTTCATGATAAGTGAGATCGAACAGAGTCCAAAAACATGCCAGGGAATCAGCGCGGCACGTGCGTTTATAATTCTGCTCTCTGAATCAGTTATTTGCCGAAATTACGCAATTATGCATTTAGTGTCCTCTGAAGATCTTCCACATGTGTGTCGTTCATAAATGTCCTATATAAGGCTTCTCTTTGGGAATTCTCACAAACCTCCAATTGCAAAGCTCATTACGGCAGCCTCATATTTGTGCGCATGTATGTCTCTGTCTGTCTGCGTGCTTGTGTCTGTTTGAAGGAGTCGCAAGGGACAAAAAACTACAGGGTCTGATTATTTTAATGTAAACATTTATATGTCAGAATTCAAGTCACGCGTCCACCACCTTCAAAGCTTCGAAGCTATTAAGTCAGCCTCAACTCGGTAAGGAAGCCAGCTTACTTACATACTGTCAAGCTTCATTAGTTCAGGAACTATAGCCCCACGCTGAATCAAGCTCCCAAGTTGACATAAATCGCGGAAATATGAGCTCACATGAAAAGTCGTAAATCTATGGAAGCAAATTGAATGATTGCCATGGAGTTTTCAGGATAGATAGAGCATCAGAGCTGACGTCGTTGTAAACGACAGAGAACGAAAAGAATCTCAACTATGCTTGTGATGACGTCATAGACTAATATGCTCGGAAGGCACATCATGATGACGCAACATCTACGCATATGTTCCTTTGTGTGATATTGTCTCATGTGTTCGTATTATTGGGCACCTATGATGTCGAATGCACAGATGTCTGACGATGTGTCTGTTTGTATGTTTTTGTCTGCTTGTCTGATCGCCGGTTTCAATCCAAGAATTACATAAGCCAGGATTAGAAAGATTAAATGCATCATAAACAACTCATTAGTTGGTGCATTATATAGGTAATTAAATGCGTCCAGTACTTACACGCATTTTAGATCAATAAATCAAATTTTAAGACAATAGATCAGATCGGGATTGTTGGCAAATTCTCTGAGCAATAAGATCAATTAAAATTTGAAATTATTGTTGTACATTTCTTAACATTTATCATCAACTAAGCATTTCTCAGCATTTATCATCAAATATAAAAAGCACATATTGTGCCACAACTTCACGCTTTCTATTTATCGTAAATGGAACATATGAACTTGTTACTCAAAATAATCGAAATACATACAAATAACGAACGCAAATAGATCAAAATAAGTTATATTTTTTGATAATGGCATGGAATAAAATAACGTTGAACAATCCAGCAATAGCAGCTTGCAATCCAATGATTTCAATTCATAATCGAAACATATGCTTTCAGAATAAAAGAATGCCATGATACAGTACCCTTGCAAATATAACGACAAGCTTTTTGCTTTTAGAGGAATAAAATTGATAGGGGAGGAAGAGAAAGGGAAGCAAGGGATGATGGAATTTTTAGTTTGCATTACTCGCAAACCGGATGCTTCCATATGTGATATTTATTACATATTTACATCTCTTAGAATATTTTCATCAATAATATCTTTTATAAAAGCAATCTGCGGCTTCTTTTGAGAGGAAGAAAATACACACGGGAAGCCCAAATCCCCCTCCCCCAATCCTATGTGATTTTTTTCCACTTTTCAGAATTTATCAAATTTCTTTTCAGAATTCATTCATAAATTTTCTCATTTTATTAGCAAATATATTAAAAATTTTTAAAAAAAATGCAAAAATCTCAAATAAATCTTTCATAAATATTCGAATTTGTTTTAAGGCACTTTAGTACATAGGCGCTTGAAGGAGACATTTGTGTTGAATCATTTGAATAATTGATGAATTTCTGTTTAAAAATATTTCCCTCAATTGCATCAAAAATAATAATTTCATCATCATCTTCATCATGATTATCGTCTATAATTCCGCTATTATTAATTGTTATTTTTGCTGAAGAGTTTGTTAGATGATCCAATGATCGTATACAATTATTCGATTGATTGATTTTTTCGATCGATGACGCTCTTGAAGTACCAGCTTGATTGGCAATATCACAAGCACAAATCGGCGATTTGCATTGTGTTATTCGGCTACTTCCTTTTCTTACTTTATCCGACATATGTATTGAACCATAATTCAACGATACTCCAATCGATGAACCCTTCGCGCAACGATCTGTACGATTTAATGTCGGTGAAGTGATACATGAAGATTCGACATTCAATGAATTAATCTGATTTGCATTTCCATTAATGCAGCGGAAATTCGAAATTGTCGATTTTCGTTGCCGTGTATCCGCTAAATCGCTATTCAGGGTTGACGTTGTAGCCGAATTTGTGCACTGAAATTAAATATTTACAAGTGATATTTAATGAAATTATTAAATATTTTAGTAAAACTTTATAAACGAAGTAAGTACAGTACAATATAAAGAAAACTTTTAATACAAGCATAATGGATCTACGCGTCATATTTGGTTCAAAGCGATATTGTGTAAATCATACCTATGAGCAGACTTGATAGAATTTCAAAGGGAGGAGAGTGGGGTTAGGAAGGGAAAAATGCTTCTTTACTAGAAGAGGAGCGTAGTCCTTCCTTCTGCAACCTTTCCATCAAAAAGAGATACAAAGCAGTCATTAAAGAGCGTAACGAAACGTATCTACGAATAGAAAACAGAAAAACCACCCCCTCTCATTCTTCTACCCCACCTCATCCCTTCAGTATCTTTTCAGTGCCTTCAGTCCAGCCACTTCTTAATCATTGCTCCCAATATTCTACTGCAAAACCAAGGAAGAGTTTCTCTCATAGAGGACATACGTCTGTGCCAAGGGATGTTCCTTCCGCATGAAGACCACTTCGAGAAGGTGCTTTCCGCTTCGATAATGGCGTACGTCGACGTCTTGAAAGATGTCGCCAAATAAGAAATTTATCGTGTGTTGGCAAGTGTAACATCACACCCCGCATACCGCAACCATATATCACCACCAATTCTTTACTGAATATTTCCAGCATTCAATTCAAATTCGAGTTCCACATCGCATAGTTTTCTTTTTTTTTTTTTTTTTTGTGAAGTATTGGTGAATTAATTCTTTACTAATATATCGTTATCCAATGTTCCCTTCCAAATAATTTATATCTTCAACAACTATATAGGGGGAGAAGGAGGGAAAGGGAGGAATTAGAGAGAGAAGGGGTGCCAAAGAACATAAATTTAAATTTTTAGCTAAAAAATTATTGTTGAAGTTTGCTCCAAAATAAAAGAAACTAAATTTAAAAAATTTCGTGCGAAATTAATTCCGCCATCAATTTTATTCAACTCAAGTAGAATTACTCTTCGGGGTAAGCGTCTAGGATGTTTGGGAGTTATGGAAGGTGGGCCTCAAATTTTTGCATGTGACTCATAAATAGGGAAATAATTTCCAATCATATGTACCGATTTTTATCAGCCCTCATAGAGTAAGGCATGGAACATACATAATGGTCAGGTTATGATTCAACTTGCTATGAGAAATTCGTTGCTTCTATATACGAGGTTAAAAATTGCATGAAAACTTTCTCGACATCGAATAGGGAGTGACTTTATCTTTCCACTATTAAAAGTGCTTCATAGTTCAGTGCGCAGGTGTTGTCATTTACCCTACCTTCCAGGATATCATTTATGTAATTTGCAGTAACCTAATGCTACATCAACGTAATTCAGTAAAATTAATGCTATTTCGTACCCACCATCGTGCGGGCACGTTAATGCTGAATATCTGTTGAAAGTTCAAATGCTTCCTGGTAAATCTAATCCCGCTAATTACACTAATTTGAAGCTCACTTCAAAAACATTGCTGAACTTCCTATTCGCTCTTCTCTCCATTCGGAACTAATCGACGCTAATGGCCTCTGAAAGACAACGATGCCTATTTAGCTGAACATTGATATCGGAAACGGCTATTGAGTGGATAAATTTGAAGTGGAAATTCGGGCAGGATGTTGCAAAAGTTTTTCGAAGAATCTCATTTGCATAAAGCCTATTGCGTAGAGAGTAAACATTTTGGTAGCCTAAAGCATTATCCGGATCAGGAAGGATCACGACTGAAATTGGATATATTATATGGGCAAGTAAGCATCGCTGTCATACGGAGGCACCATTGTACGGGGGATCTCAGCTCCTAGTCGGGTCACCATCAGACAGAAACTTATTAATCTTTTTCCAGAATCCTCATTTGAAGCTAAACCATTTGATAATGCTATCAAAGGCCTATTGCTTTCCCCTCAATAAATTTTCCGTTCACTTGAAAAACTCCTCAATGAAATTATTCCAACCGGAAATCATATTTCTTTGTCATATGATACTAGTATTATTTCAGAGAATTTATAATCTCTTAACAATTATTTTATACTTCAATTAGCGTAAATAAAAGAAAAAAAAATTCCAAAAGAAAAATTTACCGGAAATCTTTCCCAAAAATGAGGTAAATAACAAAATTAATCGATGAATTAATAATAGCAAGAAGATTGATCGCCTCTCTCGAGAACGTATAGAATAAATGATGCTCCACTTCAAGCCAACGACGATCGAGAATTTGTTCAAGAAGTGTCAATACGAAACCCCAAACATTACATAGAAGAAAAATACAAACGATTACGACTAATACAATCGTCGCCTCTCTTGATTTTTCCTTTAATACTGAATGACTGCTGAAAATTTAAATATTTATTGAGTGATTGAAAAAAAAATTTTTTTTTGAATTATTTTCTAAACTTATTTATTATTGAAATGAATAAAATAGAGATATTTTTTGAAAACAATATATCATTTCTTATATAAAGCATTTTTTAAATATAAAGATATGAACAGCGATTCATATGGGTAATTATAAAGGTATGTATCAATCTATGGATATAAAAACATGGAAACTATTTCTATGGATACAGTCAATTTGTTGGATAAACTTCCCCCCTATGAAATTTTTCGGAGATGATAAAGTACAATGTAGTTGATAAAGTGTTCGCGAATGGCAGTAATACTTCCCCCTTGAGACTAATGAGTAGTTTTTATGACTGAAATTGCCGCTAGCCATTTCCATTATGACTGTTGAGAGGATTGATCCATAAGCATGAACGCCGCATTTGGAACGATTAGTGCATCATGAATTCTCAACAAAACGGCAAAAAGATCCATAAACTTATGGATATAGAAATAGCATTTTGAGTGCAAAGAAAAATGCAAAAAAAAAAAGAATATTATGGAAAAAATCGACACAATGAAATTAAGAGAGGACAATAAAAAATTGTTTAATTAATTACTATTTAATTAAATTGTATTTAATTTAATTTATTTAATTACTATTTAATTAAATTGAATAGTATTTAGTTAAATTATTTAAAACTAAAAATTATAAACATATTTAATAAAGAAAATTAGGCGAAATGTTCACTTATTGGATGATTTTTGCATTACGTTTTTCTGAATGCATTAAAGAGGAAATGATTAATTTCACTCAAAATAGAACGTGAATTGAACGGTAAGCCTTTTGCAAGAGCAACGATTAATTAGACTCATCTCATTCTACACAAATGGCTGACATAACATTTTTAATACTAATTTACACCTTGGGGGGGGGGGGTAATAAAGAGCTGTTTTTATCAGCGAAGTAACATAGTAATGATAATTCACAAAAATAAATCAACGAGAAACTTACTGAAAACGTTGATTATATTTGACCTTTTGAAGACTTTTTCGTATCGTATATGCAATAATACTATTGAGTACCAATAGTGTAAGAAATGGGAAAAACACCATCACAAGATTCGTTAACCAAAGTGCATAGATTTGTCCATAGAGAGGATTTTGAGCTAGACGACTTGGTAGAAGTAAAAATGATTGCCAATCGGTACCATCACCACATATTGAATTCCTTGATATCTAGATTCAATAAAAATTAACAATATCATTATTTAATTCTCAGGTGCTAATTAATCAGGCAACAACAATAGCTACCTTTTGAATCGGAGCAATTATTTAGAAGATCGAAATACATTAGAGTGTACGGAAATTTATGGAGCGTATAAACTACATAAAATAGTATATGGAAATAGAGTAGTATATATAATGGAAATGTATGTATGTAGAGTTTATTTTAGCAGAATCTGGTGGTAATTTTATGAAAAAGAATGGAGAAAATTATAGCAACCATAATTTGTTGGAATATAACTAATAAAAAAGAAAAGTTTTTGCTCTATCAACACTAGAATATTAGATTTTGTTGTCCATAGCGCGGAAATTGGATGCTTCCGAATAGAGCATAATGATGAAATTTATTATCAACCGTAGCTGAGGCGTGACTCAAAATACTGACACTACCTTTCAATTCAATATGGTGGCTTTACTGCGTTACCTCGAAGGTGAAAGTGTGGAGCCACTGCACCTTCGAGATAGGCCTATGAAAACTATGATTAGAGCTAGAGCATAACCGGAAGATATTAAATTACAACAAAAATGATAGATTTTCGAAAATTTTAGGAACGCAATAAAAATGAGAACATCACCTAACTTCAAGAGTAGAACAACTTTCCAACTTAAGTACTAAGATCAACCTTCATGCTCACCACTTTATTTAATATAAGCCATGCATCTGTGGAATTTTTTGGCAAAAGTATAAAAATTATAGTGCTTTTAACATCGGTAACAAGGAATCAAGATCAACGGCTATAAGTTCAATCGATTAATGGGAAGCGGAGGCCCACAAGAAGTGGCGTAGTATTATTATTGGTGTTAAATGTTTTTTGCAAAAAAACTTCGATCCTGGCCATCTTCGAACTCTGGGAGTTTAATGTACCAAAAACTTTTGGAGAGGCATAGAATGACGAGATCGAGAGATATGGACCCATTTCTGGAATTGATGAGTCAAATATATTTCAGTACCTATGCTTCTAATTTCGTTAGAATCTCCAATGAATTTCGAATTGAATGTATGCACACAAATCGATAAAATAGAGTCTATGCAATGTGTGATTTTTTGCAAAGCACAGAACGCCATAAATAGTACATTTATATTTTGCAAAAAATATTGCTGTCAAATTCAATTTGCAAGTTTTGCAATAATTTTGTGGAAATTATTGCACAAAATGCAAGACATAATTAGCGATCTTGCGTTGCATATTGTTATTGCTAATGGCAAATTGAATAATAGAATGAAATTAATTTCGGTAGGGCACAAATAAATTTATGCGTCAATGAAGTTATATTAAAGAATTCTATCAAGGAAATAGCATCTCATCGATTTTCTAGCTATTCGAGATTTTTATAGAGAAGAAAAAATATGCTCACTGAAAAAGTATCTATGATGAGGCGGTTGCCTATTTTCTTGCTCTAATGCTTCGTCATAAAAGTTTACATTCACCAAATAAGAGAGAACAGAAAGGTGAATGGAATAGATAAAGTTATTTCTGAGAACTTCTGACGGATCATTGGGTGAAAAATTTCAAAATAAAAGCACATATTTTATTCCGACGAAAAAAATTCCAAAAATAAAAAAAGAAAGCATATATTTTCACTAAAATACGCTTCCAAAAAAATGACGTCATAACAATGAAATATTCTCCCCCCCCCCCTTTTCCTGCTTGTAGCGCTATCTTTTCAATGAATGAATAACGCGATAAAATATTCAATTAAATTAATTTATGTGATCTAGTTTTGCAGCAACATATTAATCATTTATTTTTTTATTTACAAGATATAAATAAACGATTTTTTGGATGAATGAGAGAGAAAATGGAAGAGTGGGAATCGGAGGCTTTTTTGCTTTTTTGAAATCTTCCAGCAACTGAAGCGAACCGGAAAATTTTCAACCAAACCGGAAAATTTTCAAGCGAACCGGAAAATTTTCAAGCTGATTGAAATGAACGAAAAATTTCCGCTGAGTGATTCAAGAAACTCCTAGAAAGTTTTGTTTTCATCGTTCAAGCATTCGCTTTAAGCAAATAAAACTGAAAGAATTGCGCCAAAAAGAATTCAACTAAGGGGACGAAGCAATTTGAAAAAAAAAAATTTTCATGTATGCCAAGTGTAGCAAGTTGAATATGCCTAATCTGAGGTCAATAAATTCAACGCTGAATTTTTTAGGACAGCCGAGTTGTCGGGTAAATTTCAATCTCAAGTAGCAATTTTCAGCAGAGAATACCCTCTCGATATATGCCCTTTTTATTTAGAGGAAAAGAAATGCTTTAGTCGGACCCTTATTAGAGGCTTGCTTCTAAATTTTTTCGTTAACAAGTGGCCGGATTCTGGTGCTCGAACAGCATCTTGAAAATAGTCGTGCTAACGAGCTAACACGAAGTGCAACTTATTCAGACGTCTCTGGAAAGTGCAAAGCAAAGCTAATTTCTTATAGTCTGCGTCATACTTTTATGTGTACTGCAAGTACTGCAAACTAGAAAACAGTTAAGTTTGCACTTTTTTTCCACAAGGAATTAGGTTCTTCGGTTTTTCGTCTGACCGCCGTAAATTCCGGGAATAGCGCATCTAAACGATGCTTTCTATTTGCAAAAGAAAACAGCATTGCAAAAGAATATTTGAAATTTCCATCTTTTATCGCTATTCAAATATTTCCGTCAGTGAAATTGAGCTCTCCCCTACCTACTACTCAACACGTCATAAACCATCGACAACAATTATACTATGCGGACTGTTTTCCATAACGAAGGTACCACATAGCAGAATGGACTCGGTGACTTAAATTCACCATTGTTGCATTTTTACGAAACTCGCTACAGCTTCGCTATAAAATGTCAGTTAAAAGGTATTTATTTTAAAAAAAAAGAATAGTTTACAGAATAGACAAACTATTCCTATGGAATTTATAAATAAAGGCACTAAAGAATCTAGCATCATACACGTTTTCATTTTCATCAATCATACACGAAACTTGTTAATAAATAGCAAAATGAATATTATATATTTTCACATTTGAATTGATTTGCACTTTCACAGAAATCCTCTATCAAAAGATCAATATTTCCAAGACTTATCGAAATAAAATGAAATAATGAGAAATTGCGTTCAAAAAAAAAATTTTTTTTTAGCACTTGAAATCAACTTGAAATTATGGCGCAGAAAATTTTTGAAAATTTAAGCTTGATGTTCCAAAGATAAAATCATTGAATATATATGAGCTTATGCGTATGTATATTCATGTTTTTTTATTGCAAATCGGCAAGAATTTATGAGAGTGCAAAACACTACGAAAGATTCATTCTTGTGTTTGATTTCCGATCGAATCGCATTTTTATATTAATGTGCAAATTTTCTATGTTTGATGGCGTATTTTCGATATTGATGTATTGATCTGAAAGTTGAGCTAGAGATCAACCTATCTTTGATTTATGTCACATCCAATAAAGTTCACCACCATAGATTCTGAGGTCGGGCGGGACACGCACAAACAAATATAAATATGCAAAGACCCACAAACACACGTACACACAGACGCAAAGATATACAGACACACACACACACACACATACACTACACAGGCACGAATGTGTGCACAGATATGATGCAATTCAAATGCGCTTGACAAGCGCAAATTTGCAAAGACATATAAGAATGCTCGAACACGTCTAAAAATTTGTCTATGTAACAGTATCGCCGACCGGATAGTAAAATAAGCAAGAATTTGAGCGACCGATCTATCTCATCAGATTATAATAAATGGACAAATATGCAGATCAGCTAGCATAGTGAACATTTTGGTATCCATTGGACGAATTAAACCAAATATTTGCATAAATCTCCAAATAATTTTTCGTTAAGATCTGATGGAAATTCTATTCAATCCCGAATCGAATGAGATTTTCCTTGCGTCGAAAACGAAAACTTTTTGTTCTGTATTTTTTAAATTGCAATTTCTTTATTAATAAATTTTTTTCATTCATTCTATCGCATTGGTCTTATCCCTATTCATAAATGTGCTATTTTATCCTTAAAAATGATCTATATTTTACTGTTGTTCAAGGCTTCTTTATCACCATTATTCAAGGCCTTTTCTGTCTTGATTTAATTATTTAAGGCTATTTTTGGATTGTATAAATGATGGGGCTAAGCTGATTTTCATAATAAAACTTGCATAATTTTATTATTCTATCGTTTCGCCGGTTAGTACGTAATACAAACTTATGGCCACAATTTCATTCGTACGTAACTCACTTCAAATAATGCATAACAACGAAATTTGTTTTTTCTCGATTAAGCGGTTGCCTTTCAATTTATTACTGCGAATTTCTAGTTGATATCAATTTCTTATATAAGAAATGCCATAAAATGATCACTATTTTTACTTTGAATTCTCTCTCTCTTTTTTTTAATTTGATTGAAAAATTATCCTTCGATTGTTTCCTTTCGAAAATAAATTACCTTTAAAATTCTTGACGTTTAGATTATCGAAAGCAAGCGATTTAATTTTTGAACGATTTGAAAAATTTCAACGATTTTATAAATATTTACAAATAAATAAATAAATAGGAAGCTTTTAATATTGCAAAAATTAGTGCTATTTTTTTTTCAATTTTTATTTCCTTGAATGGACGGGAATGAAAGGCATGAAAGAAGCCATTGCAAGGTAAGGCAATAAAAAGCAAAGATCACAATTGCCAGTCAAAAACTCCGTACCTCTAGATTCTACTCGTTTCTAAAACTGCTTCTCCTTTACTAGAAATCAATTTTTTCACATTCAACCGCATAAATTTTTATTTGATTCGTCTACGTTCAACCTCAAATATCATTTGTCGTAGATCAGCATTTTTTGCAGTATCTTTTTCACGCAGGAAAAATTTGTCACCTCAGGTGCACCCTAAATTCATGGAAAGATCTCGAAACTCGAGTCATCGGGGGAATTTCCAGGAATCCTCTGGTTCTAGGTACGAGCAGTTTTTTAAATGAAGGCTCAAATGTTCAGGACGCCCCTAGGTTCGTGACTTCCTATTATTCCAGAAAGGGCGCTTCAGCATTCAAAAAGCACCAATAATTTCCAGAGAGGCTGCAAGTCTTTGGTCCCTGAACTCGAAAGGCCTCGAACAATGGTGCTCTTCGACAGCACATTAAAAACCCTTCAAAGAAATTGATACAAATATGAGTGGTAACTCAATAGGCAAAAGATGGCGACATCAGTCCTTGGTTGCCGATGAAATTTTTCACCAAAATCAATGCTTGTCATTGAGGGGTGGACTTCCTTTCCGTTATACCTTATACCACATCAAATACCAATAGCAATTACCAGATACCAAAAGCAATACCAAAAAATGCGTCCAACATAAACGAAGCTGCCTTCTTCTTTTGAAGATAAATGGAAAATCATAGAGGGACGATCGAATAAACGCTTTAGCGCATGCCGGATATTCAAATATTGAAAGCAACGACAAACACTACGTTTTTGACAATTGGTAAATCAAATACGTGCAGAAGCATGTCATGAGAATATAATATGAATATATGCGCCTCTGCAATTTCCTTCAATAAATCTGCTAATTTTATGAATTGTCAATAAAACGTATGCATTAATTCGCTGATGTGATACGATCGCTTGCATTCTTCTGCAAAACGTGGATTTGCTTGAAAATATACGCAAATTTTTGGCTACCTATAAATGTCTAATAGCTCTGGTTGAAGTCCAGGAGTCGACTCAAATGCTGATAGGGATGTCCAAAATGATTTGCACTATGATTATCAAAAATTTTGATTACCTAATTTCGTAGCTTTATCTTCAGTAGCTCTCTACTTGAAACTATAGAATACAAAAGCAGATAGATGAGCGCAAACATACACACACACCTGCATACACACAAACAGAAGAAGATAGACAGACGCAATATCATGATAACTCGTCTTACAGCGCAGATTAAGTACAGAATTACAAAGGTACATAAGAAGCGCAAAAGCGCGCCAGGTGAGGTAGCACAATATGTGCTTTTCCATTCCGCATACTCGATCAGATAGTTCCATAAGTCACTAATAAACAATAAAATATGCGGAAGAATGCCTTCACATCTCCAGCTGGTTGATCGCACGAAAGAATTTTCTAAAAAGGGTCTAGGCACTATTGCAGGCTTGCCGGAGAGGAGGGGGAGGGGAGGGGGGGATGGTGGGGAAGGAGTCGCAAGCACGATAGCACACGAGCCAAGGAAATGGATAGTGGAAATGCTTAATGTGCCTGTAGCCGCCCACAATACTGTTCACTGATGTAGTGGGTGAAAACTTTTTGAAGTGTTTTTGGCATCAAATCATTCTCTATGAAAACGAATTCATTAAAATTAAATTTTTGCAATTAGAGATGTTTATAAATGTAGAATTGCCATCTCCATTTGTCAACAGGATGGAAAGGACGATTTTCAAGCTCTCAATGGTATAGGTACTTTCAAAAAACCAGGAAATTTTGTCAAACGGCAAAGGGGGAATCGGTGTTGTGATGAATGAGAAAATGCAGCATCCATTTCGCTTGTTGCTTATACAACCAGCCCGCTGCCAGTAATTTCACATCGGCATTTGCTGCATCGTTCACCGTTTTGTAATAATTAATGCGCGGTCGGTTGTTAGTGTATAGCGATCAAATTCGTCAATTCTGCCTCACGAAGGCACTACGCCCAACTGCCTCATTAGAACGAGGAGGACTAAATAGGTTCCGACTTCCTCCCAGGAGGAAAATGGTGAGTCGACTTGTCAGCATCTAGAAGTTGTGAGACGAGCCTAGGCAATAGCCTTCATATCTTGCCATTGAATGATCGCTTGAATGGCCACTAAAATTGGAATCCGTGCGGTCGTTCTGGCAGAATTAACAAGGAAAAATGAGGAAAAATGTGGAATAGCCAAATTGCAACTCTTTTATATTATTAGAGATAGGAACGCAGATTGTGATGTGGAAAAATAAAAGCTGAAATAATAATACTATTCATCTCTCATTCTCCTAAAATTGCGTACATTAAAATAATGATCAATTGAAAAATATGCATATAGCTAATTTTAAACATATATATCATCAAATGGCGAGGAAATAAATAAAGAATATAATAAGTTTTCTCCTTAAAAAATTTGCTACTGTAGTGGGCGAAGAATAAATCATATTCACAATTATCATAGACATTATAAACAATATAGATGAGACACAAAAGACAGGATAGAAATCGGGAGGAAATTTTAGGATTGTGGAATAACTATGAGAGAAATTTGATTGATTTTTGCAAAAAAAAAAAAAAAACATGAATGTAAAGATCACAAGACCTTAAAAAAATATGTGTGGCACAAAATGGATGTGAAAAATTCCCAATAGAGAGGTAAAAAATATAAATAGACTATATTCTAGCAAATATGACAACGATCGTCAAAAATAAAGAAATATTGAACAATCGCCTAATTAGAGAAAAACTAAGCTTAGGGATATACATTTATGAGTGAGAAGACGCAGAAACGAAAGTACTCTACACGGGTTTGTACCGACATATATTGCAATAATCTGATACAATAGGACAGGAAATGAACCGACTTACGCAAATAGTGTCGCAAAAATCAGCTGAGTGGGAGAAATCGCCACAAAAATAAGTCCTAAATTATCTCCTCTAACGAGAGGAACGAAAGAAATAATTGCACTTATATGAACGATTGAACGGGATGCAAATTTTCGGATGAATCTGAATTTTGTGAGATAAGAAAGCTAATGAAAAAAATGTACGAAAAAAATGCAAAAACAACCACCTAAGATATACGAAAATTTAAAAAAAAAAAACAAGCTGTAACCACCTAAAGCTAAAATTGGCGAGGAGCTGAAAGAAAGAAACAATAATTGAGCTAGCAAAAAATAAATGAATCACTGATGACAGGAACGAAAGAAATAGACTATATCATTTAGAAATTCTTGACGAATGTGCACTATGGCCGGATTGACAATACCTTCGTTACATGATAGAGCGATAATCCCTACCTACCAATTATCAACACGAGAATACGAAGCGTGACCGACAGGTAGAGTGGGATAATGGCAGGTATCGATAGGTTAATGGATGAAATGTTCAGAGGTGGTAGGGAACTGCTAATAACACCATTGATAAGCATGTTCAACAACATGATAGAGCATCAATAAAATCCTAAGGAATTAATTCTCTGAAAACGCTTTTGATTCTGTTGAACACCGCCATCTAGAGGTGTATGAAAAACACTGCAGTATATTCTTCAATAATCTCCATCATTGAATAAATTCAGTATAAAACTACTTAGGTGAGGATAGCCGTATGATTTGAACGCTTCATTTCATCACTGCTGTTTGACGTATCTGCAACTCGTATTCGACGAATTAGATCAGTGGAACGTCGTCGGGAGACTATCGGATTTCAGATTCGGCCATGACATAGTTGTTATATCTACCCACCATTTTAAGGAGGACTTCAAGGAATTTAAGGAAATGGTATTTGAACTTGCGGTGAAAACCGCAACAACAGGTCTGAGAATATACATCTCTAAAAAGAAACGATTCAACGATCGAGAGTTGAAGTCAATGATTTCCTATGAAAGACGAGCGCACTGAAAGGTTAAACGAATTTATCTATTCGAACAAATGTGTGAAAATTTGCGAAACGACGGAAGTTGATGTACGACGTAGAATGAAACAAGATTGTGAAGCATCCTTTAAGAATAAAGAACTTTACTATGAGAAGATATCTCGATGACCGTGAAAACGAAGCTTATCGATAAAAGCGTGATGGCAACAGTTCTCTATGGCTTAGAGAAGTGGATGACCACTACTAAAGTGCACAAGCTGTGGACAGTGGCATAGAGCAACAAGGAAGGAACCATAACAGGAGATAAGATGGTCAGTAAGAGAGTAAACGAAAGACTCCGGAAAGTTGCAATAGTGGACAACTGAGTGACCGAGACAGAAATGAGGAAATTTCACTGAACGACAAAAATACCGTCAGCAAAAATGATGTGTAGAGAGAGAAGAATTACGGAATGGTCACAACGTATTTCCGAAAGAGGTACGGGTCAACCTTCAGGGGGATGAAGCAATTGCAGAATCGTGCTACTGGGGGCTACCGCGATATTCACTTCTGCAGTTCATTCGATTCACTGAACCAAATTTAATAATTTGCAACAGTTAATGGAAATGCAAATTGCAATTTGCAATATTGAAAATCTTAACCAAAATTGACCGATCGCATAAGACTTTTGCAAAAGATCCGTTTTTATAAATGAAGAAATAACAACTTATAAGGAAAGGCGGGACTTCAATAATTTCAGCACCCATCGAGCTTAAGCTGCAGCTATCTTTTTAGTCGGTAGATTTCTCAACAATCGCATAAAATGAATCTTTTACAACCCGACTCGATGCATAAAACGGCCCGATCCGTTAGCAAAACGTATGCAGAATCGAGAATGTATACCTTCTTTAGAAATTGACTGATACGATTACAGGGTGAGGTAAGGCATCATGCCATAACGCAGATTATATCTACTAAATTTTGTGACCCAACCTTCGTGGCTGTTGAGTTTGATTTACTGTATAAAAAACAAGCGCAAACTTGTGTGTTATACGACAAATTAAGTAGTATACAAGCGCAAACTTGACCTTGTCATAATGCGCTTTGCAAACTCAAACTTGACCTATCAACTTGACCTCAACTTAGCTTGAATTAGCTTGACTCTTTGGACTTATTATCTCGAGCAACAATTGTTCCAATGCAATTCCTTTATTTAAAAAATTTCTATCTGCGATCGGATCGATCGGAAAGGGAATGCATCAGTGTGCATGATTCATAGTTTCTCGGCAATTTGTGGAGCTAGTTAATCTCGCGAGCAAAATAACAAAAACGTCTGTTGTACCACTTCGTCTGTTCACTTAGTTTAAATTGAAGAGGAAATGGTCATTCATCCTTCTCCATAAACAAAAAAAATCAGCCACTAAAGCACCTTCCAGTAGTACAACATTAATAATGATCTTTGTTTGAATAGATGAAAAGAAAGGGATCGAATTATTTAAGAGAATCTCCCCCACCTCCAACCCCCCTCCCCCGGCTCCAATGAATTGAGAGAAATTGTACTTAAATTCCTTGTAACTGCGCTGCTAGTTTATCTGGCAAAACAAGCAGTAATTACTGGCAATTTGTTTTCGTTCATTGCGTAATATTCTCTCTTAGTTCAATGAGCAACGACGGCTCATCAATTGCCCCGAAGGAATAGTCAGACTTCAAGTCCCAATCTTCTATGGCCTGAAGTGCTATTCACTCGTTTACTTAGCCAATCTCTTATTATTCATGAATACGATGAGTGGGAATTTTGAAGTAGCATATGCAAATGAACTTACCTCAAGTTCGAAAAATTTCGTCGAGTTGAATATAATTGAGAAGCATGTAACGCATAGAACTGAAAGCGCTGAACCACGACTTGTACAATATTTCTTACTTGATTTCGGATAGCATACAGCCATATAGCGTTCTACTGTAACACTCACCGTCGTATAAACACTACCCATTTGGCTTATATGTGAAAGAGCGAATGCAAATCTGAAAATTTATGCAAGAATTCATAAGCGCTATATGCAAATGTTTAGAGAAGAGAGAGAAGAGCTCAGTGGATCAAAAAATTTTTCGCAGGAATCGGGAAAAGATCGTGTTGCTTGTGAGAAAGAGAGCACGATGGAAAATCCCCTTTTCCTACCTGCTTGCTCCTTCCCTCTCCCTTCCCTCGTCCTCATCCTTCTGAGTGGATGCATATGCTTTTGTCCGTTAGCGGCGTAGGTGAGAGGTATACATTTCAACACGTTAGAAGCTAATAGACTTACAGGGTGAGGTGGAGAAGTTTTTACGCGTAAAAACATCAAAGAGGAACATTACTTCGCACAACTAATATAAACATTAAGCTCGACGATTGATAACACAATTCTGTGTTACCTGAGGTATGATAACACAATTCCATGTTACCTGAGATATGTAAGCCATGCAACATACAAGTCGAATGCTTGCGTATATTCGATAATATATTCCATTCCGTAAATAAAGAAAGCTGTCACCAGAAGGCACGAATCAAAAATTGCTAAGGCTGTCAGGAATAAATTGTTGGGGTTGCGCATCGATGGCCTGAAACAGTAAGCCTACATTCATCGATAGCAGCAACCGTCAAGGTTGTGCTCATTCATTAGCAGGGTGATAGTGAAGGATATGGCTAGATGGCATCCATGATAGCGCTATCCGGCTCTGTGATGTATGGGGAAACGTGGCTTGTCTTCGGCATGCATTCCTATATGTGACCGTGACCTAAGGGTTAATTTCTCTCACCAACGTTGCAGTTTGCAGCATCAGCTATAGCCACCTGTGAAACGAAGTACCCGCTCTTATTTATGATGATTCCCAAAATCACTTTTAGAGGAATACAAGAAATTCAGATGAAAGATAGATCCCAACTCATTATTGCATCAATCAGCACGAGCTGATCAAGGAAAACAAAAAGGTGTGGATAACATTAAAGATGTCCGTTCGAGCAAACTTACTAAACGAATGCATATTGAATCATCGTACCGCTTTCATTTTGAACACAGCCAGCAATCTTAGCCAATGAGCAGCATCTGATCGAGTTACTGCCGGAACAAATTCTACACCTTGACAATTTGCAACGCTGGATGATTCAAGGGGCCTGTCAATATAACCAATCAGAGGGGAAGAAATGGATGTGCTGATTTGTAGTTCTTGACGTTAAAAAAGACGGCAATGAGAAATCGGCAACAGGTTATTGCATCGCAACATCTTTGACGTCTTTTCTGAATTTCATCAACACGTTTCTTTAACTTATTTTAGTGATTCTGTGGAAATCAAAAGCTTCAGGTACCTTCTACTTTCTCCGCATACGGAAATGCTGATTATGTTAGTGCTTCTACCTAAAAACGCCTTTACTCATCTTTAATTGATAATTGGTAAAAACGAAGAAAAAAAGAAGCGAACTTGAACCTGGTTAAAATAAGTACAGTGCTGACATTGCCGAATATACCGAATAGACCAATCAAACTTCCGGTAACACTTGTGAGGAAAAATTTCACCTAAAATAATCAAAGTTACTGTTTATATTTACTTGAATTAATCGAGGAAGGTAATTTTTTGAATCCACTCACAAGTATATTCTCCTAAACGACAATTTTTTAAAGAGGATCTTTGTAAATACTTGGATCTACGTACATAAAAGTGCTTTGAAATAAAGTATTCATGTGGTGTGGTACTCCCGAAATAATGATTCTATAAAAAACTGGATTTAATATTGATAGGATTGTTTTTATTAGTTATATTCGGTAATTAGAACAAAGTTTTCCCAAGGCTGCGCTACAGCTATTGCAATTGAACGGATCGGATAAGCATGGCGACATGTTCAGTGGAACAATCCAGAAGCGGTTTCCGCTGTTCATTATACTGCTTTCATAATTTTGATCAAGGCAGTAAAATTACTTAACACATTCAAAATGAAATATGAACACGATAATTGAATGACATGAAAATTGAAAACAGCAAAAAAAAGGAAATACGCAAAAAATGATTTATATCCGGTTTATCGAATTGCAGATTTCAATCAATTTCAGTACTAATTTCGATAACAAATACTTTATTAAGTTCAGGCATTGTATATGCAAGAGCAATATAGACGACCTAGCTGTTGCAATATGCAATATGCTATAAAATGGAATATTTGCAAGAGATTTTTTATTTGCCTTTGCAATTTGCATTTATAAAAATTTGTATTTGCAAAACAACATATAAGTTTACTTATTTATTTGCTATGGGAATGCATTTCGAAAAGTTTTTAAAATTCCCTTAACATTTACATACAACAATAGTTGCAGGTACTATGTTTTGATATCATTTTCTTCGGAGTGCTTCTCAAGAAAGAAACCTCAATCGCTAAAGCAACACATCTCAGCGTCACAGCTTTCATATCGTCTATCAATGAGATTCATGCATTATTCAATTTTTTTTCTATGAGTTTTGGAAACAAGAAGAAATCCATCAAGTGATATCCAAACACTGGTGCGAATAGGGATAGTGTTTTCAAGTAATTCTTTGAAGACGGCCTTTGCCACATTCTAAGACGATTGTCTGCCTGTTGTTGCTGCTGTTCCTAGAGTGCCTAATGGACTGGAAACGTATTCATTCTTAAGCCAACATCCAGAAATTTATGAGGTAAGACGTGTGAAATACCAACTACCTCAGCTATAATAACAACTGTGATTCCTTCATCCTTCTTCCTTTCTTGAATAGAATGGCCTACCTATGAACTGTGCTACCCATTGGAGAAGCATTCTGAGCTTTTTTCAAAATCTCAATGATCCCATTGGATCTCAAAAGAAATTTGTTTCCCGCAAGCAAATAGTATGGTATATTCAGTGTCCCCCGGCAGACAGTTTAACATGACCTGAGGGCGGTGTTTTTGCATAGAGGGATGGCATTGTTCGATATGCGGGAAAACTTTCATTTTGAGTAGACCTGAGCATATTTGACTACTAATGCTCTTCTATGGAGCTTTTCGAACATCTCTCATATGTGCGCAAGTGTCTGCCTGCTCGGCTACGTCAGCTCAGTAATAGATGGAGCGGGAGTCGTTGAACTTTGTGGAATCAATCAACCGAACAGAACAACCTTAACCGAATTCAAAGTTCAATCATTGGTTCTAACACATGTAAGGACAGGTTATAGAAGCGGTCATTTATGCAAGCTTGCGTAGTACAAAACTGCTTGCGTTTTGCAGCGGCTAGGCTGCAAAAGAAATATCGAAAAAACGCACTTCGCAGAAGATTTGCATGAATAACTAACAAAATCGAAATATGAAGTCGTTTTTGAGTGTTTTATCATTTGCTGGCATTTAGAACCCGGTTGGTGTGGAAACCGAAGCTCTAAAAGTGCTATACTATCTGCCCAGCTGACATACTCTCCTACTTGTTTGAGACGTACAAATAATTTCATAGTAACGTTTGCAAAAGAAACTTTAATCTAACTTTAATCTATAACAATTGATTATAGGAATCTGAAAACATTTCTCCAGGATATATTTGTAACAGATATTTATTTACATCCTCTAAAATTTAACATGCTAGAATATCAAAAGAAACAGTTGATGTGCACCATCACCTGTGACCATTCGACTTCAATACGTGGCTAGTTGAATGGGTTCTTGAACAAGAGCTTCTTCAAAGAGGCAGCAAGTCGAATACTCAAGGTTGGACTTAAATTCAGAAAGAGCTCGATAAGTTTTATTATCCCCGTATAGGCTTCCATCCCCACCAAAAAAACTTTCTATTTGAAAATATCATATGTCAAATTATTCAGTTAATTAATTCTAAATTAAATAGAACATATACTATCAATGACAAACCTCGAGGTAATCGTGTGGTTCAAGTCCACAAAAAATTTCTTCTTCTTGCGTCTCGCTAATATTCATTCTTGTTTATCGGGCGGAAATTCAAAAATGCACAACATTCGTTAGAAATTTATGCACGCTCATTGCTGCAAAATAAAACATATAATTAAATAATTCAAATATTGCATATGTAATTTCAGGTTGAGAAAAAAAAAACTTCAGCAATTTTCCAAAATAGCGATACGATCAAATGAGCAACAGAGCGATTGATTGTGCAACATCGTAGGATAATTTTTTTCTCATGACAATTGGATTTGAAATGACTTCTACAGCCGTTAAACTTTAACGATAAGCCTTTTATTGCATGAAGAGAATTTCCCTCAAGGTTCACTTTTTTTTTCCTTTAGATTTTATGTTCTCCTATTAAATGAAATGAAAAAAAATCGATAATCAATTGATTTTAATGAAAAAATCGATAAATCAATTAACCTATGATTGGTATTCTTATATCACATTTTATGACTGATGAATCATATGTCAATTCAATTGGTAAATTATAATAAAGAAAATATAATGTCAAAAATTGAATAAAAAGCAAAAAGATGAAAAATCATTACTATTTAGTAGCAACATATATTGAACGCTCGTAAATTTTAAGGACACATAGCATCGTTGCTTCTGAATGAATTTATCGCAATTTATGCATTATGGTGTAGCAATATACATTTTGATCTATAAATGTATCCACTTGAGGTTTCCAATCAAGTTTAGTGGTCAATATGGTTAGACAAGCGAAGGGTGGGGGGAGAGGGGGAGAGGAGAGGGAGAGGGAGAGGGTATTGGAAGGCAAAGGGAAGCAGAGGGGAAAGAAGAAGGTAATTTTATTCACTCGACTATATAATAATTAAAAAACATAAAACAAATAGATTTACTATGCGGCATTATATGAATGAAAACCGTAGAATAAACTATACATAATACGGGCTCTACACTCCACGAACATAGACCTGAAGACCTCATCTGTGCTCTGTAATATTCGTTTGGCTCTATAATATATGTATCAACATTGGTATATCGCAACGTGTAGAATAAATAAAATTGCTTAAAAAACAGCCATGGTAGATGCGCTTTGTTGCAAGAAAGTATAAGCCTAAAGGCTCAATTTAGAGGCAGATAAACTGAGCACTTCTACTTGTAAATAAAAAAGGCGATTTTTCAAACTTTCGAATGGAATTGATGGATATGGAACAACTTTTTCGAGCATTTTATTCCATCAAAATATTCTCAGCGGTTCTCCATTCGATGCTCAGTTTTCATCTTCGTTAAGTAATCCATAAAACAAATGAACTTCCTGAACGTCGACCAGCGTGCACTTGAAAAAAAAAACCTCGACATTTTAGGATAATTGAATTTAAGCATAAATATTCGCTATGATTTTCGTAATCATCTCCTTACGTTTAATTAGCATTTGTCAACTTCAATTCTCTAAGACTTCGCTTCTTCGTTATAAACCTATGGAACCTAGCCTCCTATAGTAATAAACGTTATGCGAACTCAGACGTTGATCCACCGAATTTGGGTTTACAGATATTTCAGAATGCAAAGAAACGCACAAATTTTTGTAACTGGTTGGGTGGTACTTAACAATCGTTTTGACTCGAAAAATACTTTAAAAAAAATTACCTAACCTAATATTTGCTATTAATTTATAAAATTCTTTAATAAATGTTAACTATACAAGTGCACATCTTATCAGCTTTTTTAGTATGCTTTTTAATTTGTGGTGAATATTTGATAAAAGAGAAGAAAAAAAAAAATTTATTCCTTTATAATTTTGTGCGTTTCAAAAATATTTATTGCAAATGTTTTTTGGGGCTTATTATCGTTTCAAAAAAAAAAAAAATATTAACACACCTGTAAATATGGAATTTTTAAATGGAATTTTATAGATTTACCAAATATAATATAGGAAATTCGATTTGTATTTTAAAAATTGAAATATATTTTTACTATTTTCTTGAATAGAAATAATTCATCAATTATATTGCGTGAATATTCTAATTATCTAAAAAGATTGACTATTGCATATATCCTCCATAGATGAAATGAACAACGCTCATTGATGCAATGAAAAAGAAAGACAACAATAAAATGTGATGTAAAATGCCAAATTGACACATGCATGCAATCTACTTTCACAAACAAACATAGTCGTCGAATTAAACGATGCGCTAAGAATTGCCGAGAGCTAAAAATACCCTCTTCTTGTTTGTTGAATTCTTCTTAATTCTTAGTAAGTGGGCAAGTTTACCTATTTAATAAGATCGATGTCTATAGAACTTTATAATATTGAACAATTAAGTAAGTGGCAGAGAGAAGAGAATACAACTTAGGAAACTTTACAACACTAAATTTAATTTTTTCGGAAGTAAGAATCAACGAGTGGAAACATATGCGCACATATATGAAAATATACAAATGTACATATATATAATATAGTGTAGTACACTACAGTATAGTATTATGTAGTGTAGTTGTAGTGTAGTACAGCATAGTATAACATAGTACACAAAAATATCGTGTAATATAAAAAGATAGATAGCTAAATAGACAGATAGCAGCTTCAATATATGAAATTTGTGAAAGCGCATAAAAAGTTAGGCGCGAAAGGCGTGAAAAAAAGTGTCGTATTAGAAGATATTTGACGCTTAATTGTGAATCGCTTCGAATTTCTTTTCTGTAAATATAACTGATTACGTACTATGGAATGTGATTTCATACTTATTTAAAGTAATGACCTGCTGGTTTCTGGAATGAGAATAAACTTGCGGTACTAACCGTCTTCGAAGTAGCACTAAGGATTTCTTAAGTCCCATTAGAATCCATAGTTTTCGAACATCGCTTCAGTGCTCCAACAGCAGCTATGACAAGGCAATAGTGAAATAGTCTCACTGATCGAGTGCTATCCTTTTTTTTTTTCTTCTCAAGCGTTTCTTCGCGAGCGCGAAGAATCAGGATGCTTTAAGTCGCTGACATGGCTAGCAGAATGTCCGGAAACTCGTTCCCATTTCCTGAACTCTCAAAAGCGTTTAAAACCAGCCAGCAAAATTGGGACTTCCGTATCCTGCCAGCGCTACAAGATGCCTCCACTAACACTGACAGGAAATGTGGCAGGAAACGGATTCCAACCCGAAACCAACGCTGCTCCCCTCACGTATATCTTCCCATATGCAGTAGAGTACTTGCAGCGGTGCTGCAAAGACGTACGAGATCGGCGACGCTTCAACAGCACTACAAAATTTTCATCCCATTTGAGGTGAGACTAGATTGAGGACTCTAGCTATTGATCCGTTTAGTGCTAGAGGGCTAATAGCTGTCAATATGGTAGTTGTTCCGAGGAAAACAGTGGTTTTGGAATGGTCTGCGCACGCCACTTAGGCAAAATTACAATACAGTCACAAAGGCTGTTACTGCTTTACTATGCTATGTGGTATTCGAACTATAGGCATCCATTGTTAAGTAACACAACAAATCAAGATTTCTTATGGCAAAAGCTTTCGCATTGAAAATGACCTGACATGAGTGACTCTAGCGCATGACTTGTGGCGCAAGTCCCAGACAACTGCACCAAGGCGCAAGTGACCGAACATGTATTCAATGTCACATTCTCTTATTGCATATATTGTTATCTACTGCAAAGAAAAATTGATGCGAGTAGACGAAAGACGACAAGAACACAAAGCCAAACTCGTTATTTTACACAGTCAAAAATTAGAGTTCATCGGTCCTAAGGTACCAAGGCAACGATATGAATTTGCATTCGGTTAAGCAGAAAAAAAAAGAGAGAAAGAATTCTCTTTCAAAGATCTGCATGAGCGACTAGTTGGGTCATCCATAATAAGTGAATTGATTTATGGATAAGCGTTTTGGAAAGTTGTTCAACAAATCCACGTCATTTCAATTCGAAAATCAGTGAGGCTAGAGCAGTTTCAACATTTACCTAATAAAAGATGGATTCGTTTACCAAGTTTCACTTTTATCCATCAATTTCAAAGCGAACTGTAAACATTTGAGGCCGCCAAAAAATTTGCGCATATTTTACATCAATCTGAGTTTTATCGTACATTGAAAAATGATTCTTTTTTTGGTAGATTTGTGTGGATGGGTCGACTGAGTTGAAATATACCAGCATAATAATTATATATTTTAGTCTTTATCACTAGTTTATTGAATCATTTCATAGTTTAAATGAGGTGCAAAAAGTGCATAGTTTGCTAATCGTTATGACGAGTTTTTCTTCTTGTTCACTAATGAAATGAATTTGGACAATTGCATTTAGTGCATCAAAAATTTTTTGAAACAATTTTTCACCTCATAGACCTAATATTGATTCGAAGATACTATTAATCTCAATGACAATATAAATGACGTAAAATATCGATAATTCAAAAATTACTTGAACTTTCGAAAAAAAGCTCTAATCTTTTAATGAGATTATAAGACACGTTTTCCTTTACAGACAACTTACAACGATAACCTTTATATTTACTCGTATACCACCTCAATTACAGAAAAAAAGTTTCATTCCTATTAAAAAATGGGCCACTCGTTGGATAAATAAGACATTGCCATAAAATGCACAGCAACAAAATGTCTCCGTTCTTATGTCATCGTTTCATTGCTTCCTTGGCAAATACCCATTTCTTGGCCTGCACGCACACTGATGTGGGCTGCTAAAACGCTATGCACAAAGGAACCGACAAGGGGGACGAAAGATTGCGATGCTGGAATTGTGGAAACTAGGCTCGGGTAGCAACAACAATTCTGACGTAGAGATTATCGGGAAACTCCGAAAAAGAGCAGCCAAAGCCTATTTTAATTATGCTACTACGTGGCCTGAGAAACGCAATTACAAAAATGCATTTTTTGCAAAAAATTCCTCGAACAGGAGACATAAACTTTAGCACACATATATACGCACATATACACGAACATATATGACCTCACCTTAATGACCTTATGACCTCAACAAATGCAAATTTATAATTTAATTTGAAGCAACGCAAGAGAAGAGTGCGAAAGCCAATCTCAAACTTATAACGATGCGATAAGATAATATATAGAAAAAGGGAACGATCTTACAGCTGATAGCAAAATTATAAGTGGTGTTATCCCAGATAATAACAGAAATAAAGGTGGTGATATCTTAGGTGATAACGAAAGCTCAAATGATAATATCTCACGTGAGAACAACAACATGCAGTAAAATGATTGTTAGCTAAGTGCACTAAAAACAATGTGATTGACTACGTCTATAAACGCTAGGTACGAAATGCTGGATTATTATTTAAAAACGTAACAAAAGAAAAACTAATTAGTTAGGTAAAAGTGAGAGAATTAAGCAAAAAAATCTTTCACACGCCCACGCATTACACTTCGGCTATTTCAAAGAATCTCAATTTTTGCACAAAAAAAAAATGAAAAAAGAAATCGAGAAATTGATAGGTTTGCCATTTCGATAGAGAGTTGTGAGCAACACAATCCCATATAAGGATTCAGAATTGTTTTGTTAATTACTCTCAAGGGTGTGATCTTTTAAATTCAATTTGTTGCGCGAAGATTATGAAATACGTCAATGAATTTCATCAATCGATGAGAGGAAATTTTTCCATCTAGCTTCCAGAACTTAATTTCTTTTAATATTCAAATTCGAGTTGTTTGCAATCTTTAAAAACCTTTTTTATTTCCGGTTTCACAATATATTTCCGGTTTATTTCGATACCTTCTTCTTATTTATGTCTTTTGATAAATTTGCATATGCAAATTGTTTTTGTGGTAACATTCTGTCCGCCTGTGTATGCGCATATCTACGTTTAAAGGCATCTGTGTCTATTTGCCCGATAAATTTCAACGACACAGCAAATGAAGTTAGAGTTATGAAGTCTGTTAGGCATAAAATATACCATCAGATAACCTTACGAATGATATTACCCTTCACGTTTATCTGTGTCCTTCCAGCTCCCCCAAAAAATATTTCGAAACATTTGCCTTGATTAAGCTTAGCTCTATATCCGATCGCTCATTAATTATGCCAAAAAAAGCTCAAACCTATCTCTAGATACAAATATTTATCATTTGTGCCGATAAATTGATAACTGATAAATTCATGAAAGTCTAATAAATGATGTGGATTCATACAAACTTTTAGGTTTGATTGGCATGATAGCTGCATGCGGAAATAACCACATTAGTCTTAAGCAATTCAATGAATGAAAAATGAAATTACCCATAAAACCACTAAATTTATCAATGAATTAATTTACTGATGTATTTATGAATGCCTATCGAAATGTTTTTTTACTAGTTTTTATTTGAATATCTGGATGTGGGAAAAACTTATGAAACATATCAAAATGTAAGAATCAAGACAGACAACAGAGTAGACGAACGAAAATAATAAGCGGCTAAAGAAGCGGAAAATCCATAGGAAGTTAGCCAGAAAAAAAAAAAGCAGAAAATTTCAAAGAACATAAATCAAATATTTGAAGATTCAATGCATAAGAGCTTAGAACAAGGGTGAAAAAAAAACCTGAGTCGTGTTCTTAAAAAAAAAATATCATAATTTAATATAGAGGGATCGAAAAACATTGCCAGAAAATTTGATGAAATTATGCTGAATTTGCTAAGATCGCTCAATTTAACAAGTTTACCGTGAAAAAAAAATGATAGTACTTCTAATAGATTATAAATTTACTTATTTATTTCTTTATTACAATAAAAACAACAAAAAAAATTATATCTTATTGATGCAAATAGTCTAGAATGAGGTAATGTGTTGATTTCAGCATTTTTTTTTTTCAATGACACTGAGAACTTCGTAGGCAATAAATATGAGATTTTTGAGAAAATAATATCGACAAGATCAATAAGTTAATTCTAACATCATGGAATCACATTTAATAAACATCTACGCTATCAAAATTTTTAAACGCTAAAAAAAAAAATTTTTTTTTGCACTCAATATTTACACAAAACGAAAAAAATAAAACTACTCTCAAGCGAGTAATGAATAGAGTCATTAAACAATTTACAAAATTATTCCCATAAATATAAGTGAAAATTGAATTTTCGAAACATTAGAAAAAAAAAGAATTATCAAAATGCATCCATTATAGTTTTATTTCTAAGATTTACGATAGAACAAAGCTCCTCCCTATTTTTTCCTCATTCATATGATTCGAAAAGAGAACCACAGATCTATCTGTTGCCCCTCCCCCCCCCCCCCAATAAAAAATTAATTAAAGGTGACTCTTCATTCTGAGTTCGTACATAAAAGCAGAATATCTCTTTATGCTTGAACAATGTTTTTAGTCGATTTTCAAAGAAGAACAATAAAATTTTTGATTAAAAAAATACAATTTATGCATTTAGAAATTCTTTAGGAACAATATAGAGCTCGAATGGATCAACAATGATTTTATTGCAACGCCGATAGTAAAGATTTTTTCCGAGAGTTCAATTTACTATCATCAATTACGCCAAAACGAACTATTAAATCGCTTTTGTAATAAACTCAGTGAGCGGTATATTTTGGACAATGTGACTGATCAACTATCTTATCGATTTCAATAGTTGATCAATCGATGAACTTCGATCAATATTAAGTCATCCTTATTACAGTCTTTAAATTATGCAAATTTTGCAGTCGCTTAAAATATTCATAAATAAAGCAATCGCATTTTAGAAAAAAAAATGCTTATAAATGAGTTTAGGTGAAATAAAGAAATTCAATTTTTAAAATTTCTATACTTTATTTAATTTCATTCAAATTTATTTAAGAAATAATTGCTTTTTTTTTAAATTGTAATTTAAAAATTTATTCTAGTTAAGCGAAATTGATTGAATAAATTTAAATTCAATAGTTTAAATGAAAACGAAAAATTATTTATGGAAAGATATTGGAATAAATGACACTAGGGAAAAGCTTTAATTGAAAAATATGATTTACGATAGTTTATAGGAGCGTAAAAATGTTTGCCAAACATTCATTTTATTAGTGCATTCAAAGAAAAGACGACGATAAAAATATTTCCAACTATATAGTGAAGAATCTTTTTCTTTTTTGGTTTTTTTTTTTATTGATAAAAAAATTCAATGTCATATGAGAAAGTCGAGTATTTTTCGGTAATTCCAACTCGTTTTTTTTTTCTCTTCAATTCTATCGATGATTAAAATTGAGGCGATATAATAAAAAAAAAAATTCATCAGATCATATTGAATATAATATTTTTGTATATTCATTTTCCAAATCGAATCGTGCATTTTCAATCGTTCGTCGAGCTAACATTTCTTCTTTTTTTGGTTTATTTGGTTTTAATCTGATTTCCTCCAAATTATATCCGTATTTTATCATACAAATTGCTACTAGTATATTACACCATACTATAAGCATACTTCCTATTGAATTAGTTACCCCAAAAATATTTTACTCCAAAACATGAATTTCATGAAATCCAAAAAAAAAAAAAAATTAAAAGAAAGAAATGATATCAAAGTCTCGAATAAAATTGCACAATTCAAAACGGTAAACGCTACGAAAAAAGACGATTACCCACCAAATGAGACCGAAATGAAGAAGTGAATATTTCCCGATCAATAATGAGGGAATCGTGATTCTATTGCAATTAAGAAGACAACGCGCGAATTCGCCATTCAAAGGGAAAGAAATTGAGCCAATTTCATGTTCTATAGAAATCGCTATTGATCTCTAATGACTATGCATTAGGAAACAATGGAATATTTCACACGATCGGAGATTACTAGATCTTTATCTATGCGGCTGGATCTTGTAAGATGAACTGAGGCGCATATTTAAAGAAAGAAAATGCATAAGTGAGCGATGAAGCTAAAGTATGAGTATGTGTATGCATTATGAGAGTATGCAAAAAAAAAAAAAAAAAGAAAAACACTATATGATGCGACTATTTCAACTCATCATTCAAATATATTCCAAAATGTGACATAATATCACTTAAAAGGCACTGAAATAAGAGAAAATATTGGCATTTTTTTTAGTTGTTGTTCAACATGAAATTTGAAGCGTATGAAATAAGCTGAAAATTTTCTACGAGCCCAGCTAACTAATCAAGCAATTTGGAAATTTTTCAAATTTAATGAAATAAGTTGGAATATCTTTTTTTTTTAAAGGCGCAAGAAAAAGTGGAAAATTTTTGAAAATAATGCCAACAAAGCAACTATTATAGGTGAAAATCTATACAACTAATGCAAAACCTCACTGAAATTTATCCTCAATGAGGTTGGCGCAGTTTGATGCGATTTAAGAGATTGCAATTTAGATTGCAATTTGCAGCCTACAAGAGTTTAATTACGGTCATAAAATCTAAACGTTGCCTTTTTATGTTCCTGAGGGCAATTTGGCACCTATAATATGATTTATCTGCGCCTGTATGTCTGTGTATCTATGCGTATGTGTTTGCGCTTATACAAATTTGGTGCTTATGCAAAGGTTAGTATGTGCGTTTGTATATGCGGCATATGTTTATTTCAATATACGTGTATGTCTGCATATGTCTGTTGATACGGCAACTATGGAGCTTTCCTAATGAATTCATAGTGCAGCTGATTCAGCAATGCTGGAAGAAGTTAGAAGCACCAAAAAAACAAACTTCTTTCTGGAAAATTTATGAAACCGGTCGGTCGTATTATTGAAAATATTGAAACATTTTTAGCAACATTTTATTATTTGATGGCAAACCACGAAACTCGAAGACGCGGTCAGTCAGGCCATCGAAAGCGCTCATCGTGCCACAATCTTCGACACGCTTCTCCACGCGTTCTAAAGGGCGCTCAGGCAGCAGCCAGTGTCGTCAATATTTTTTCAATGTTTTTCTTACGTTTTTCATTTTTCCCATGTGCTGGGAGGTTAGACCTTCCCCACCTGTCATCCTCCTCTTCTAGGTGGAGTGGGCTTTCGGTTTAAGGTTCGTGATGCAATCATTTCTTTAGTTGTCGGGTTTTTTGTTTAAAAGGAAGGATTTCATAAAGAACCCTCTTCGCTTTATTTCCCATTGGTTCCTGTTAAACAATTTTATCCATGCTTTATGCATTTAAGATTTGAACAAGGGAATAGAGAAAAACATCGTTGCTGAATATTGCATCATGTGCATCATTTCTGACAATAAATGGAGTACATAAGTGGGATGCGAACTTTTGTTCTTCCGCTTTCCGAGGAAGCTTTTAACCGGTAAAGCTAATAGCAATGTCCCCACCCTTCACCACGAAAATTGTATACTTCAAAATTAGCATTATCAATAAGCAATAATCATATGTAGCGGTAGTGATATTTTTCTAGCAATCGTTGATTACGGTTAGAAAACCAGAATAGACTACATTCGTGAGGGATAGATATAAATGCATGCATTGAGAAGAGAAAGTAATAAAAATATTCATCAATGAGATTCTGCAATTTCTTTATGGACACTCAAAATTTTCGTTGATTTGAAGTAATGAACAGTTTAATTCAACACGTCCCATAATACAACTTCATATTAACCCTTTTAAAGATACAATTTACTTATAATATACTTTCAAGATAAATAAAAAAATGTATGAAAAATGCTATGAAACAAATGAAAAAAATTCATAAAATACACCAAAAAAAAAAAATGAATCCACTTTACTGTCCTTTGCATTTATTGAGCAAGATGTTTAGCGTTGCCTTAATTTGCCTTTCGTCTCTCCAGTAATTTATATACGTCAAGAACAAATTGCCCCGATAGGCGTCTCAAATCCATTACCTAATTTCCTATCGAAGCGAAAGTTCCATAGTTTCTTTTCTTCGAGAATAACTGAATGCAAATATGCTCATCAGCTGAGATTTCATTCGCTAGATGAACTAAGGCGATTACACTGGAAAACATAAAAAATACATGCAAGAGAGGAATGATCTAATGGATAATTTTGCAATCTCGTTTATTAAAGTCGGATGATTTCATAATTTGTAACGAATTAATCGAATAAAAAATAATGAATTTAAAATTTTTAGCCATACCTAAAAGATTATTGCCTCATTTTAAGTTTCATAATTCACGCAGAAATTTTTGTAAGTCAAAATTTATGAAGCATTAATTGCAAAATTACTCAAAATTATTTATGCATAATGCAATCAAAAACTTCAGCGATAATATTGTTATCAATGGTGATAATTCAACAATTAACGAATGATAAACATAAATGCTTCGATTATCGTATTGAAAAAAAAAAATGATAAAAGCTGAAAATTTCCTACTGACTTTAAATATAATAAATTATGCAACAGTATTCGTCTATAAAAACCGAGGAAAATCATTTTTGTAAGCATTTTTCAAAACATGATATTCAGAAACAACTTTTAAAAGAGAAAAAAAATCTTGAAAGTATTGCAGCTATATACCGACTGCTCATTGGTTCATGAGTATAGGAAATTACCAAAAACTTTAGTATTTTTACGCAAGAAAATAATTCTTTATCAACTATTTTTGCTCTTAATGATTCAGACCTCACTCCGAATTTCTTATTCTTTGCTCACGCTAAATCATACATTGTTTATTATTTCTCCTTATCATTCTCTGATAAAATCTTCAACGCATTTAAAGAGATACATCAGTTTTTCCTCTAGTATGGGCTAGTATCCCCTCGTTTCGCTTCCTCTATATTATTCCTTATACTATATGTGTAAAAGACTTCGAAATCAGATGATTATTTGGGCAATATTTATATTCATTTATGCAAGATAATTGATAATGTCACTTTCGAAACGTTAATCGACAAAAAAGGTTTATTTACTATAAAAGAACAATTGTTTTTATGGAGACAGACAACATTTTGAGGAAAAAATTTCAGCAAATTTTTGTTGAGGGTGTCCTCTCTCAATCAAATATGGTTATATGTGATTTCTCTCAAGGTTTAATATTTGGTTTATTTCTCTTCATTAGGTTTATAAATGACCTATCGCACTATTAAAATCATTTTTGCTTTAAAAGTTATGCTATCGACGTAATATTTTACAGTTCACGTACATGAGAGATTGAGAAAACCTCGATAAGCGCAGCTCTACCATTATCTCTGAGATGAAAAAGCCTCATTGCGCATCTT
Organism: Ascaris suum; assembly: GCA_013433145.1. Lineage (NCBI taxonomy): Eukaryota > Metazoa > Nematoda > Chromadorea > Rhabditida > Ascarididae > Ascaris > Ascaris suum. Next base: position 577,608 of record CM024183.1, on the reverse strand, counting down.
AATATCAACGCCTTCGCCTATTTAATATTCTGACATGCCATGCAGGAAATGTAGCCTGACGGGATGCAACAAGATAAACTATGCACCTAAGGCAGTAGTCGTCAGGTTTGTCAGAGGCGGAGATTATACCTGTGGTTGGGATGCAGGAATACCTGTCGAGCAAAAGCAAATAGCATATAAGGTATACCTGTCAATCCAGATGAAAAAATTTGCGAGGAGTGGAAGGAAGAATGAAAACAACATAGTCGAGATTCATATTTTTCTTCTGTTACAGATGAATTCATCAGTGAAAACGCACGCTAATAAAAGTGCAGCGGGCAAAGTAAAAGCATTTTCGGCATGCTTAAAAAGTAAGGCTCGATGCTTTATCGAATGGAAATGACAAATAACAAATCGGTTAAGGCCTTGGCTAATGCAATAAGCCCGGTCGTAAATTGCAATCTTTACTTTTAATAAAAGAAGCAGTAAAATTAAATGAAGTAATCCGACTCGAGTGGGTCGAAAGAGAGATTTTAAAAACTTTTTAGAAAATTAGCACTAACATTGCGTTTGATGAGAAAAAAATGGAGAGATATTGCATTGCTAGGCATATAACCGTATTTTCGTTCCACTAAAAACGGACGATACCCTCCTACCAATTATTCACTCAGGATAAAAAAAGCGACCAAATATATGAAAAATGTAGTATTAACGTTTACAGGTATCGATGATATCGATGAGAAGGTGGCAGGTATCGATGAATTAATAGGTAAAACGTTGGAAAGTGGAAGGGAACTACTAAAAACACTGTTGGTAAGTTTGTTAAATAACATGATCAAGGAAGGTAATCCAAATGATATCAGAAGCTATTGCCCGATATCACGTTACAAAGTGTTTCTGGAAAATTTCGTGCAAAAGACTAAAATGGCAAATTGAACAGAAGGAAAATGCCAAGCAGAAAGATTTTAAGCCGAGTACATCAGCAATCAGCCAAATCCACAAGCCTGCTAATATTGATCGGAAAAACCAGAGAGTACAAAATGCCCCTTTATTTGATATTTGTAGACAATGAAAACGCCTTCGTTTGCGTTGAACACCGCCCTCCGGAGATCTGTGGAAAACGCTGCAGCACATCGTTCAATAATTTATATCATTCATGAAACGCAACCTAAATCGCTGTCTACAGTTGTCGCACCCTAAATGCAAGCACCAGTAGGTATCAAGAGAGGAATGTATGAGAGAGGATGCATAGGGAAATACAAATGGATATAAAAATAGGAATATGACTGTGAAGGTGCCTTTTCACGTTGTTGTTGACAGCAAGAGTCCAAATGGTATTCGATGAGCTAGATCGGCACAACACAGGTGTGGAATAGACGGGAAACTATCGCATTTGAGGATAGCAGCATAGTCATAATATCTCACAATGATATCTCACAATTTCAAACAATCAAAGAAAATGGCACATGAAGTTGAGATAGAGAAACCCAACGGTAAACTTACACCTTTAACCAGGCGAGGAAATTGAAAGCGCAAGTGAATTTATCTATTAGCGCAGCTATGTAAAAATTCGCAAAAGGATTTAAGCAGAAATAGTACGAAGAATGAAACAATGCTGGAGGGCATCTTTCGAGGAAAACGCTTCTATCGTGAGAAAAGTACTGATGAGTCGAAAACGAAAGCTTTTCAATAAAAATTTTATGGCAATATTTCTCTACGGCTCAGAGAAGCGTGCAGCGACCAAGAAAATAGAAGCGTTGCTAAGAGTGACAGAAAAGTGAATGGAAAGAATCGTACCTTGAGCCGAATTGGTCGATTGGAAAATCAACGAATGCATCGGAGAGGCAATTAAAATTATGAATTGTGTCGGAGACCATAATGAAGAAGTTTAAATGAGCGCCGGAAATAACTGCAATGAAACATGACGAATGATCGAAAAGAATCACCGAATTAGAATCGACATCATAATTGCTAAAAGAAATGCAGATCAACCTAAGACGTAATGAAGCGATCATTTAATAAGATCGCATCAAACAACTGGACTACCGAAACAGTGAGTTGGAATTAGGGGAAGAGATATGCAGAGATATTTATTCATGACGAATGCTCCAGGGCTGAAGATATATATATATATATATATATATATATATATATATATATATATATATATATATATATATATATATATATATATATATATATATATATATATATATATATATATATATATATATATATATACGACAAATGCATTCAGCCACCCCTTTAGCGAATGACCTGAGGGCGCATTCGCAAATCTGCCGGATTTTGAAAGAGAAACAGAAGAATTCTGGAGAAGGATTTCGTCGCATATGGATGAAAATCTGCCAGGCGTTCACTTATTGGGTGGGGCCAGTCAATGCTAAGGGCATAAACGAAGAAGGTGCAAGGGAAATTCTCTGAAGACAGCATAGATGGTCGTATGTCTGCAATGTGCAAATCATTTTTACGCTTTTTATTGGTGACTACTCGTCGAGGAAAAACGCTTTTTGAAAAAAAAAAGCCTCAATTAGGGTTCAAATTCAAGAGCATTCGTTTTCACACAGCTAACGAATGGCAATGCAAAGAATTTGCCATTTTCGATGCAAAAATTTTTCGCCTAATTGCAAATTTAAAACTAAAAAAACAACATTTAAAATTAGACTATTTATTCTTACCTATTGTATTTTGCAATAATTATTTAATATTTTTTATTGCAATTTTATTTACTCATTCGAAATGTTTGCAAAATTATTTAATTTTTCGGCAAATTTTTGCAAGAAAATTTTTATTGAGCAAAAGACCTAAATTTAATTAATTCTCTCTCTTCTTCGAAAATGAATCAAGCTCGAGAAACTTCACTAAAAACTCCCAAGAATATAATACGGGCAAAGATTGCAAGAATGACTATGAAAACCTCAAGTCTACAATAAGTTCCGATAGTTGGACAAACCATGTAAATGAGTTGTTTCAGCACCCGAAGGAATACGACTGGATAGAGGATTTTAAATTACAGCGATTTAACAAAAGTGCAAAAATGCATGAAATGCGTATCCCTGCAGAACGAATCAACTGGTCAGCAGAGTAGATAGGACGATATCTCTGTTATCTCTATGAGTGAAACAAAACTGATGTTGAGAAATAGAGCTTTTGGCAGAGAGTCAGTAAGTAAATAAACTATCAACAAACCGATAGGTAAGACAGTTTATTGGCATTGCACCCATCACAGGATATACTGTCCACTATTGCCACACATTACAATCTAGTGTTTTATTGTGCTTCACTAATCTCTAACAATGTCTCTGCTTCAAGAACTTTGTTACGCTTTGCTGACAACAGTGAGAATTAAAAGCTATCAGTAAAAATAAACTTTTCACTTCATCTGATCGACAGCCAGCCGAGTGGTCAAAGCCGATACGTATATCGTTTCTCGATTCCGTAAAAATCTGATTAGTGGAAGAGCTATGAGAATTGCACAGCTCAACGAAAGGAATAAAAATAAATTAGCAGAATGAAAAGAGGAGATTTTCCCTTGAAGAAGAGCAAGTGAATAGTAGATTAATTGAATTGAAATAGCTTTTGCGATTTACCTTATGAGTATACAAATGACAACCAACCTAACCCTGACCTAAAATCATTTGAAATGCTCAACTCCAACGGTACCTGCAGCTCATACCAAATCTACCTCCCCTGACATTATATTCAAGTCCGGAAAACAATGCAACTCATCTGCACTCTATTTCGACAAACAAGCCGATGCGGTGAATACGTCATCAGCTCCAACTCGATCGTTAACGTCTCTACAGATGTTCGTAAGTTGGATCACATCATAGGGATCATAGAGATTCTTGGGATCGCAGAAAGCGATCATTTATATAGGTAAGCTGAAGATGCTCTAGCATAAATGAGTCAAACTGTGTTCAAGGATTCCATAGAAAAGAATCGACTCGCTACTAATGATCTTTCTTTGTATTTAGATCTACCTCGTTGAAATAAAAGAAATTATCAATGATAATGAAGTAACATCAGAAAACAGAAATTAATGCTAGATATGGGCATCCGTGTATCAACACAACACTTGCAAAAAATGCAATGATATGGAGGACGTTTTGCAATATTCACTAATTCATTTGAAAATCTTTGCAATAATAAAATAAAGATTAAATGTGACTTATATTACAAAAAGACGATGTTTATTAGATGTTGATTAGTGGATAATTGAACGTATTTGGGAATGAGTTATTTATTTGAGTAGAATCAAGGCACAAATCATCTCAATCGCATACAATATCTAAAAGAATCAAAATCGATTCATATCGAAATATAGGCGAAAATAAAAATTAAACTTATCGTTCGAATCAATAATCCTATACAATATCAAATACGTAGTAAACGCAAAAAAAATACAATTTCAAAATATTATATAACGCTAAAATCGGTTATAATACGGCCAATTCACCACTACCATCTATTGCAGCTTTGAAATTTTCAAAAATTATTTTGGAATTTATCATAACAGATATACTATAAAAATTTATAGTGAATTATTAAGTGGTAAATTGGTAGCATTGCTTAGGGAAACATACGACAATGTATTATTTAAGCGGAGACACCGAAAGTATCGAGATGAAACGAGTGGCATTGCAGCTACGCTATTGTAGACGTTGAAAAACTTCAATGCACTAGAATAGCGGATCATAGAGAGTCGTGGCTAATCTAATACAACCTGCACACTATATGGAAGTCATGAGGAATTTTATGCCTTAAAGGAATATTTGTTCGAATGCAAGCTTGGTGTGGTAAAGGAAATAGTAGGTTCGGATGTTTGGCGAGTGAATCGTATCTTTGTGAATCTATGGCCTTTCTTAACGCATACATCCTTTTTAGGGCCTATAGCATCGAGCGATTGCCTTATTCGATCTCCAAAGACAAAGTATCAAAGAAATCGAACAAGAAATTAATTCTTTAATAATTCGATGAATTTCACTCAAACATCTATAGAAGATAAGCGATCATGAAACATGCGCAAATCGATGAGCAAGCTGTATTACTTCTATGTGTGATTTGTGGAATAAAATAAAAAAGTTGGAGTATAATAAATTTGAATTTTAACACATATAACCAATTAAGCTAAGATTTAAAGCAACTTCTAACGATATCATCGCTTTATAGAGCGGAAAATCTTCTCGAAGATCGGGATGATAAACGATGACAAAAATATATCAGCAAAATGCAAATCGACATTAACACCTCAATTCGTATGATATAAAAATGAGTGAAGAAGAGTGATTCTATTAAAATGGCAAATTATTCTTGTCAAGAAATTCTGGAATACGATAGAGTAATATCTTGAATTAAGAGGAAATGAAATTTGCTACAGGTATTCGAAAAATAATTTACAAGAGTTTGCACCTTGAAATTCTATAAATTCGGCCAATTCTATAATGAGATGCATGCACTTTTTTTGGAATATTTGTAAAGTTTTTTTTTTTCAAATCGGGAATGGGAGTAAGTAGAAACTTTTTCCACACATTAGAAACTTTTGCATAGTAGTAGTAGGATTACCATAAAAAAGTAAATAATCGTTACAATTTGCAAGTATTGCAGAAAAAAAGATTATGTATGTATATCGGGAATGTAACGTGGTCTTGCAATGCTAATCTCGCGAATTGTTGCTTGTGCCATAGCTCCAAGTAGTACTTCTGGACATGAGACGAATGCCACATTCGAATTACCGTATTGCTTGCATAATGATCGAACCTAAATTTTATACTTTTAACAAATATATTTTTTATTTAAGCGGAAATTTTATTTGAATGAATAAATATGATAAAATAAATAAAGGAAATGCTGCTGATGAAATTTTTACCTTCTCTTTGAGTGCATCTTTCCTTGTCACCCAAATTGTATAAACGTTGAGCGGATTTCTTCCAAGACAGACTTCTAACATAGGTAAATCGGTTTCGCTATCACCGCATACGAGAATATTACCCTCAGAGAGTTTACAGTGGATATGATCTATCATCAACGCTATGCCATGACCTTTATTGAACACAACACCTGAAGCCGCCTGAAATTGATCAAAATGCATTATCGATAGGTATATGCGTGTAATTAACCTTGCTTACGCGATTGGGGAGGTATAACAAATAGGTTTAAGAGATCAAACACCTATAAAATATTCAACAGCAATGCCTATCGAGCTTATTTAAATCTCAGTACAATGCAGAATCCTAGGCTTCTTTTTAATCTCAGTTTGGCATAACCCTTTCCAGTTCATTAAAGCCTTCATCATTCACTGCAGTTGAATATTAACATAAAGTTTTCTAAGTTATCGATCATAATAATACTCCAGTAACGATTTTTTGAATAAAGCCCTCAACTGAGAAATTTTTTGGCCACACTATAAGACATGAGTTTCATTCATTACATTGCCACAATAGATTTTTGCGTAGTCAGACCGTCTATATAATCCTCAGTTAGCAAACCACCAAACAAAGGTGTCATAACGGAAATTGAAGAAATATATACCTTCAAGAAAATTTTGATATCTGTATCGCTTTCGGTCAGTAAGAATGACCTCTCTGCCGGATCGACATCCTTAACAATTTCCTGGATTTTTTCGCGCCTGCAATACTTAGAATAATTTAAGGATCAGAAAAGAGTACATACATTTCCATTCCATTTATTTGACTAAGACAGATCTTTTTCGGCGTTTATTATGCAAATTTCATGTTTATTATGATATACATCGGAGCTACAACCCATTCTCGTGATTAAATCTCTAAAGGAATTGAGTGCGGTTTTAGGAGAGAATATTTTCGAAATGAACAGGTAAAATATTTGCCCAGAACAAGATACGATCTGTTCCGTATACCTTGAAGCAGAAGTCACATACAAATGAAAGTTAATATCTTTTTATGGATTAATTTAGCTCAATTTTCATTTCTCGTTTTCGACCCGAATAGAGTTGATGTAATTTTTTCAGGATATAAAAGTATGAACTTTTACCGTTACAATGAATATAATGTATCTCCTTTACAAATAGAAACTGACGCCTATTAAAGCTTTGTGCAGATAATTGAGAGGAAAGCGCATTTAGAAAGTTTCGACTTAGAACTTCTAAATCATATGAATTTTACAATTATTTCTATAAAACAAAATTTTCAATGCATAAATTATTATTTCGAGAAAATATACAATTAAAAAAAATAAAGAAACGCATACAATTTAGCAGAAAGTTGTTGTGAAACCGATTGAAAAACATCTTGACGTGCTACAGTTATATGCCCATAATGCTTTTGTAATCCTGAACCGACCCAAGCGAATAATTTATATTCAGGTTGTTCCAAAAGTTTCGTTAATTCCTCATAGATCTAAAATTTCGGTTATATTTAAATTTAGTAACTTTCTATAATGGGAATATTTAAATATAAGTTTAAAGTTAGTTTAGAAAATTGAATCTGAAAGAAAAATCATTTAATATATATTTTATGATTTGAAATAATAGTAGAAACTCATTTCTCATGCAATAGTGACTTGAAAAAAATCTATTTCCTAAACTTTCAAAAAGTTTCAGTTATTTGCATATTCCGACCTAAATGCTGAACACTGTTGACCTATATATGGAAATGCACTCATTAAAAGATAAACAAATACATTAGAAGACTTAAATTCCATAGAATCTAAGGGATGTTTCATCTCCTAGAACATTCGCGTTAATAATGCTCTCATACAAATGCAACAGAATGATTGTGAACAAATAATTGTGCACGTAATAATGTAAGCATTGAATAACGATTGCAACGAACTTAAAGCCCATATAATCGCTCGCATGATTTGTTTCAGAAAGAACCGAATTTCTGTTAATGTCGTAAGTGTGCAAAATAAAATCACTTTGAAATATTTTATTAACGCATTGAATGACGATAGATTGGTGCTAGATGAATCAGCGAATCATAAAGATTTTCAATTCTTATTTTTCTTCTCGATTCCGAAATGAAACTTTCGCCCCAACTTTTCTTCAGGAATTTTCTGCTCTCTACTAATCGAAATCACAAAAGAAAAATAGGTATGTATTGCTATAAAATTCAAATCTGGCGTGATCATTTTGAGTGCAAAAGTAAATCATAGAGATTGGCATGATATGCGCTTTTATGATCATACGCACTCATCAAAGTAACCATTTGCGCAAATGGATGAAAATTTTTGAATTGTGTATCATTCAAAATTTATAAACTTTCTATCCTAAAGCATTCTCATTTTCTCGAAGTTTATAAATAATTTTCAATAAAAAATAATTTCTCCGGAAGTAAAAAAAGAATGGTTGTGAAAAAAACATCACAAATGAAATACTGAAAATTTTTCCGTTCATTTTTTAAAGAATTGTATAAAGAAAAGATTTTAGAGGTGAAACGATGATTGAATAAAATCCTATTTACTTTGTCAAGCAATGCAAGCTCATCTTCCGATATCGATGTGTCTTTGAACTTATTCGAAGGATCAATAAACCATTCACGACCAACCGATGCACCATAGTAATAGTAACCTGAAATTCTTTTAGTGATAGTAACCTGAAATTCTTTTAGCAATAGTAACCTGAAATTCCTTTAGTAAAAGTGACCTGGAATTCTTTTGATAATAGTAACCCGACATTCTTTCTAATTCTACTTTATTCAACGCTTCAAAACAGAGTCGAAATAATCCACATAAAGTTGCAATAATGATGCATCATTTCTACCCAATTATCTCTCTTCATATATTTTATATTTTCAGGAAAAAATTGCAGAAAAATAGTAAACAAAAATACAATAATGATGTTTAGTTGACAAAATAAGATGAAAAAAGCACGTTACATTTTATTCAGTTCTTAATGGTACCATTTCACAATGTAGGCAATAACGCAAAACGCAAAAGAATATAAGTAAATGAATATTTCGTAGTGACTGATCTCGTTGACCAGTCTGGCTAATTTCTTCGTTTACGTTTCAGTGAGCAATAAAAATTAATGCTAAAAACATACCTTCAGGAATAGTGCCCACATCAAGAATGCCAAGATGCATAAGTGGTGATGTTGTAACGATAGCGCATGTTTGCGCACAACGTCTCGCAAATTGTGCCTACAAAATATACCTTCAAAGGTAGATGATTTCAAAGACTTTACTTTTTAGTAAATGAAGTTTCGCTTTAATGCATTTGCCAGATTGAGTTTTTTGTTACAGATTTTACGATATTCAATTAATAAACCTGATTGAAAATCAATTTTATATTTTCAGACAAACTATGCATCATTTGAAGTGGCAGGAAGCAGATATATTTTTCATAAATTATACTTTTTCGTTTTTATAATTTTTATCGATATCTATGGCGTATCTTTCATCATTCATATTACCGAGTTTAGCTGTAAAGTGATAGATAAGGTAGGTTACAACGAAAATAATGGTACAATCGAGTGCATCAGTTCACTGAAACTCAATGTGATACGATTGTGAAATCGAAGATAAGCATACCTGGATAACACCTGAATAGGCAGGTTGTATGCTAGCCGGGTAGCTGCATGAATACGACTTTAGTGTACCATCACGATCAGTGAAGAAATAATGGAAATGATCTGCATCGTATAGTAGTTCAACAGCGGTTGCCACTTCCTCTTTGAATGCTTCAGGTGAAATTGGATGATAGGCTTGAAGTGTCTGAAAATTGTTTTACGTTTAATTATTTTTATAGGAAATAATTGAAAGAGAATTTGAAGATTATTTTATATGGCCTTACCTATACAATAAAGAATATTAAAACACCTGCAAAGCACATCTTTAAAGCACATGATGGCATTTCAATAAAGAATTTTTCCGTCTACGTTTGTATTTCTCAGCATAGGTTATTATCAAATTATGTGTGAAATTTTCTTTACTTACATGTTCTTATGATAAGGTCATAGAGAGATATATTTACGTTATTCTGATTGAAGAAAATCGAAAGCAAAGTTATATAATAGACTTGACAGATAGATAACGAATTCCCCCCCCCCCTTCCTCGAAAACAAGATTATTGTTGAGTGCATCGTTTGTAGAATCTTTTAAAGGATTTTCAATATTTATCCAAAACTTATTTTATATGGAAATATATTTCAATTAAAAAAAAACATACGTCAACAAATTGCTCCACATTATAGACATCATCGCTTTGAATGAATTTCAAGAAACTGAGATCCTTTTCGAATTCATCAAGTTCATTCTTTATATCGAACTTTGCGAATACTTTCGGCTCAGTATCAATTGCCGATGGTACTTGTAGAGTGATGATTGATTTACCAGCTTCACAACTTAATGCCAATGAATCCTGAAAATTATTCGAAAATATTTAATTCAAGTGTGGAATTTAACAAATATTGAATTTTAATTGAAAGTTATGATTATTTATAAACTTATGAGATCATCTCAAAACCCTCTTAAATAAAATTATTCAATATTATTCATCCAAATAAATTAAATAAAGCTGTTCACCTTAATTTACTTAAATTCACCTGAATTATTCACCTAATTGACAAAGTGAGTGTGAAAGATATAGAAGATATAATGAGTGCTATTCATTTCATTGAAAAAAAAATCCACATAAAGAGATGCATTATTTTTTAGTGTAAAAAGGAAAAAAACTTCAAAAAATACACTTGAAAACTTCAACAAAACAGTATTTCTTTATTTCAGTAGATTCGATGGCCTTAAAATTTTTTGTGAATGAAGGAAAAGTGAGATGAAGCCTGCCGGGTATTTCATTGCACCCAAGGGATGTCTTTGAATAAAAGCTTCTGGCTAAAAAGCGCTTCACGAAAAACATTTTTTAAAGCATATTCGTCGATTCAAAAAATTCCTTCCTATTTTTATTTCATTGTTGAAGAGACCATTCTCATCTAGAAAGTCAAAAATACTTGAAGGTGAATTTAAAACCTCAAAGCTTATCCTTATTTAAAATTAAAAAATTATAAAAAATATTCCAAAATAGATAGTGATTTATATCAGATATTGATGAAATAAACTGATTTTATTATTACCATTGCATTCTTTAGCGAAATGGCGAAATGGCTTCGAATTGGAATACCCTTAAGAACACGTTCAACGATTTGACGACGAACATTACGCGTACGCATCATAAGACCATAGAATTCGTCCAATGTTTTCACCTGTTAAAAAAGTTTTGTCTGGATTGCTTGTGCTGAACCGCGGAAGATGTAGTTATGATAATCAATTAAGTTAGAAGCATACCTTTATAGTAATTATAGCACTTCCGGAAGGTGAATATGCAACCAAACCTTATGCCTCCCCGTAGAGATGTTTCACTATATGGACACATGAAATATATTTAATTTCTCTTGAAAGAAGAAAATGAGAGAAATAGTACAATATCAGAAGACGTAGAATGCAGCTAAAGTAAAAGGTAATCTGCAGCTATACTCTTCTTTTAATTAATCGACGCTTATTTTTCCGTTAAAAATATGCATTGATCTTAATGACCATCTACAAATGCATCAACTTTTAATCCGGAATGCAATAATATCAAGGAATAAGCTAGACATTTCCGGAGTGCATTCCGGAACTTTCAATCCGGAATGCAATAGAGGAATATCAAAGAAAGATATAACCAAACACTAAAACCATATAACTGCAATCAGTTGATATGATGATAAAATCATGATAAAATGATAAATAAAATGCAACAGGACAATTATTCAGGTGATAAAAGATAAAATATATTGTTAAGACTTTGAGGAAAGTAAAGAACAAACGTCTAGTGGTCGTATGACTTGATGCGTCCATGAGGGATCCAAAAATGCTGCACTCCAATGCTCTATATCGTTCGCCATTATGAATTCATTTAGTCGTGAACCATGTGCTGAACGTACCTCCTCACTCTCGGTGGCTGCACTATAGAATGCATCAGCATACGCCTAAAATGGTGCTCAAATTACCGCCTATTCTGAAATTAAATAACTTTTTTCCTTGGAAAAACAAAAGTTAATGACTTTTCCTTCAGAAAAAAAAAAAATTATTAATTTCCTTTCTCTTAGAAAAACATTAAAAGCTTAGAAAGAGTACAAAATGGAATCGAAATAAAATAAATACTTAGGTTATTACCAAAGTTACCGCTTAAAAGGTTTTTAGAGTTATTACTAATCGAGGTATAAAAGTTACAGGCTAATAAGGTTATAAAGGTATAGCTGAAGAATTTAGTAGGGTTTTTCTGGCAACAATAGTAAAATTATTGCTAATGAGATTAATAAGATTCTTGCTAATTTTTCAAAGAGATTCATTTTATTTACCTTTTTTTTGAAAACCAAAATTTCGCCTATGAGAAATCGAACTATAGAAGTCAGTAAGTGTGAATTTAACAATAAGGTTTAAAAAAAACTGAAAAAAAACCTCTCGTTCTTTGGCTAATATTCCGCTAGCAATTAGGAATCGATATCAATTCTCAATTCATCTTTAGCGTATAACAAAAAAAAAGAGTTGTACTAAGAAGCATTTTTTCAAACATATTTATAAATTTCTTTGTGCTTATTAAATCGAGTTTTCAAAATATTTCGAACAGGGAAAATTCAAATCCGCAACACTTTAGATTTTACGAGAGCTTAACCTTGAAAAGAAATTTTTTCAAAGTATTCTCATCATCTAGCCTCTTATTTCTTGTTATTTCTCAAAGGCAATTCTCTATTTCCGTTAAAGTGGCCCATTTCTTTGGTATTGAAAATTTCCGGTATTTTCTTTCAGTATCACAAAATCCGGTATCTATTCTTTTCCTTTTCTGGATCGCTAGTTAATAAGAAGAACCCACCTATTTCATAATAGCACCCCTTCCTTGATTTGAAGAAAAAGCGTTCTCGATTCGAAAGTTCGCTATTATTTCATCACTACGAAAATTTTCGGCAAATTCGATAAAATTCCTAACGCAAGAGCTCTGATATTTCGTTTAATATTTTGATAACGACTAACTTGAATGTCATATAAATCAGCGACACGCTTGTAACATTGATCTCCATTTTCTTCATTATAAAAGCCGGCTGTCGAGAATTGAATCTCACTTCCGGCACCTGTTGAAAGAATAAGACCCGCATGTGGATTGCATACTAGCATCTCCTTCGCCACCTAAATCCACTCTCTTTAATAAAATCCTAATGCTTGATACTCAAAACTCTTCGTCATTTTGGAATTATTTTTAAATTATATGAGTTGCCATTAGGATTTCAGTTTATATAAATGCTTTAATGATGTCATTGATATGCTCAGTTCTATAGAAATAATATTATTCTTCGGTCATTAAAGGTGGAATAACCGGAGAGAATTTGATAGCCAAATGAAAAAATTTTTACTTGACGGTATTTTAGAAGAATTTAAGGCCATTGAAGAGAATTTGGTGGAAGCTTCATTTCCGAGATATACGTTATTTTTGTACTAGCCTCAATCTTTTTTGGCCACCTCATAAAGAATCTAAGAAACGCTATGCATGAAGTGATCTGAGACATGAATAAAGATCAGCATCCTATGACCTATCCGTCACAAGGCTGTCCTTTATTCCACTCGTAGCCTCGCAAAACTCTCGAATATTCGTCCCCTCCCTCTATCCCTACCGCCTCCTAACAGATCGGCAAAACTTTACTGAATCTACATAAATCGCTTTTGAGAAATACATACCAACCAAATCTGCACAACGATGAACCCCTCTTTGATCTAGCTCTAGCGAAACTTGTGAAGACTTTTTTAATTTTTAAATTTATGAATAGTAACGCATACCAAATTCATTCCATCTTTTTTGGGTGTGACAACACCGATATCCATAGCCAAATAACTTGCGACGAGATCAGCACGTGGTAGACCTAAATGAAGCTTGAAGTAAAGTATTCAAGTATTTAATATGGAAATGCTGAAATACTATTAACCTCATATAAACGCTCATCCTTTCACCGCAATTATTGCACAAAGCTTTTTGAATAAAAGTGTGAAAATCCTTGAGAGATCCTAATCGTTGATTTTATATTAGCGAATATCCTATAAAAGCAATGATATATATATATATATATATATATATATATATATATATATATATATATATATATATATATATATATATATATATATATATATATATATATATATGAACTAAAAACCAGATTACCAACGGTTGTGAACAAAAGCGGTTTCCATTTAGGTCGACTTGGACACGTGAATTCTTGATTGATCGATTCGGCTAAAGCCATACACTCATCTTGATATAAACGATACGTATCCACCGAACGGCGATTCGTTACAGCGACCTTAAAGGTGAAATTTCATTTGAAAAGATTGATAACAATGTTGTGATTGCTACATTTTTTTAAATATTGTCTTTCTATGAGTTCTCTCATACTGCTAATATTCAATTGTTCATATTTGATTTAGGATATCAATTTTATATGGTTATCTGTTATACTGCAAAGGTTTGTTTACAGGTGTAAGGATCTCGAAAACTTAGTCTGTCAGAATGTTGATGCTTCAGCAAAGCAATCGGTGATTTTGTTGCATAGAAAATGAAGTTTTGAAGGTGTGCAGTACTTGCAGACAGGACCTATTGCGACGCATCTTCCTCTCCTCCCCACTACATTCTGAGGACTGAAGAGAATCCTCGAATCTCGGCAATTTTCGAAATCTCTGCTTTCTGATAAATCGCGGATAATCTCCATCATTTGTACAATCTATAAGATGCAGATCTTTGATTTGAAGAAATAAAATGTTCTTAAGTAGGTTTCTATGGTGATTTTGAGGGGTTCGAGGGAGAGGAGGGGAGGAGATAGATAAGAGTGAACCATCCGGCTTTTGAGAATTCCATTCGAAGATCGACTGAATAAAACCATTTCTTTTCAATTATGCGGAAAAACATATATATCAATATGAAATTCATATAAACTTACATGAAATCTTTTGAAATGTAAATCTCTCATGATTTCTGCTTAATATGGCTCGAAGAGAGGGATAAATCAAAGCGAACCTGATAGAGAACATCTTTTCCAATCCGATCACTATATTTCTTAAAGTATTCCTTATAGGCCATTAGCTTCTCCTTTATTCCTTTTGTGTAGTCGAATCGTTCAACCGAAAAGAATAGACGTGCATCTGCTGGTGCATTTTCTCCTAGTAACTGAAAATTGAATATTTTCAATTTAGTCTATCGAGTAAAAAATATGATAAATCAATACCGATGGCAATTTATTGCAGCCAGTTGTCTATTCCTGAATTAAAGGTCTTTTCGTATTAATTACCTGTATAAACATTAACGTTCGACTGCTCTCAAGAGTTGACTGCAGGTAATTAAACAAAAACTGCCAAATATGGAAGCAATAAAAAAAAAATAAAAATTTAGGCGCATACAATGGTTTTTTTTTCAGCGAGCAATAATTGGTTCTCAAAAATCATCTTCAAATTCAAAAAAATTGTATCATTTTTTCTTAAAGGATTTTTCTTAAAGGATGATATCTGAGCCGTAAATGATATAGATATGATAATAGAAAAGTTGTTACAAGAAAATAAATTCTTAATCATCGGGTTCAATATTCCCTTTTATAAACTTACGAAGATTTTGTGACAATATTAGGGGTATATATCTGCAATAGGCAACCGATCCACCACAGCAGATGTGCCAATTAAAGACTCACCTCAAAAATTCTCAACGGTAAATAAGATGGCGTGAATATCGTCCTAACAATGATCTATACAGTGCTCGTTTCATTGTGAATGTAATCAACGACCGTATTTGTTAAGATGAATGAAAGACAAACGGTGCAATTTCGTAGGTGCTACATATGAATTTCTCTATCACATTCCTTCGCTTTTTACCATATAGAGATTACGATAGCTCAATGTTTGTTTATACGATTAAATAAAGCATTAGCACTTACTCTTTGACGAATATCATTACTCTTTTTGATAGTATCGGGCATTTTGACGAATTTTAAGAAGTCTTCATTCTTGATTGAAACCGGAAATACACCCAACGAGCATGTCCATCCTTCATATGTGATTGTATTGATATCCAAATTACTATCATATGCAACACTCGCCGATGGGAGATGAATTTTGCATAACTCGACGAATTTAGATCGATCACGATGAGTTTGGAAACCAACCTAATAAAAAAAACCAATAAATTTCCGGAAATTATAAAATTTTCCAGACATTAGGTTGTTGGAAGATATAAAATTTTTAAAGTACAACGCACAGACAAGTGATTTGATTAATGATAAAAGCATTAATAAGACACTATCCGCTCCAAAAAGTATAGCAAACTTAAGGCCCCCAATTAGTAATAGTGTACGAGTAATGAGCGGCTTCAAAAGAACTCGTCGATACCATTTCTTAAATAAAGTTTGTCTAGCAAGTGAATTGTTCTCAGTTGCGAAGTTCAAACATACATAGAAGAATTCAGAGGTGAAAACAAGTCGATGAATTGAATAGAGTGAAATTTTATTCATTCATAGTAATAGAGTATATTCAATTATTAGGATTTCATTGGAAAAAAAAGATGGAAAAGACACGTAATTTCCTGCACATCTTGCTTTAATTGCATGCAATTAAAGCAAGATGTGCAGGAAATTAATGCAGACTCCATCTTATCGATGATATTTACACCCTGAATAATTTAGCTTAATAAATTTTTACGTCTAATAAATCGGCAAAAATTTTTTTTAATTATTAAATTTTGTTGTCGAAAAATTTTGCTCATAAATTAATTCATTCAAAAATTTTCATCACAGAAACAAAAATTCTATGAGATGAAGTATTAGATGATGAAACGTTTGTAATAATTCTCTGAAAGCTCTAACGTTATGAAGTGTTCACTATTTTTGTCGACTATTTCACGATTATATAAAGTATTTGTTGGAAAAAAAATTTACCTTCGTAAAACGAAGTAATCCTCGAATCATTGGAATACCAACAACACCGAACTTCGTAAAGAAGTTTTCAGGAGGTTGGAAAGGAATATGCAAAAAGAAGCCAACCTAAAAAGCATGAGAATTGTAAACAATTTTGAAATACTCATTGAGATAATAAGGGTCGATTTACTCGAACCGCTGGAGCAATACGAATCGCTGTAGCAAAGAAATGGAGAAATTTAGTAGAGAGGCCCCAAAAAACTTAGGAAAGCATAAAAATAATGCAGTAAGAGAGATTAAAAAGCTTTATTCAAGGCAAATATATTTCAATCTCTTCTAAAGTCACTGAAAATAATTACTTTCTTTCTCTCATTTATGAACTCTATATAATCTAGACATCCTGACGGTTGATTACGACGCTAGCGATAAACGTGAGCTGTAAGGGATCATAAGGGGGGGGGGGGGGGTGAAGCAATGCAAAGAATATTACCTCAAGATTGGGGTCGAGGCTTTGCATGATAAGACCGGTCAATATTAAATGGTAATCGTGAATCCAAATGAAATCCTGAAAAACTTTCGAACATAAGGGTTTATTCAGTAGATAATGCCCTGACTAAACAATTTCGGGTTATCTAGCATGTATAATTCGTTAAGTACCAGCAGTAGTCCACGGAAAGTGGTATTGTGAATTGACTTCAAAAGTTGGTAGACGTTCGTAAAACTTGCTCGCTGAGCTTACTAGGACATTGCAAAGAGGTGGACAAAGCCTCTTTTTATCCGTTCTCTTTTTTGGCTTGACTTGGCTCGTCTTTGGTCGAGCTATCTGGAAGAAAAACCACCGCAGTTTTCAGAAAGCGCGTTTTTATGACTACTTTTTAATCGAAGAAAAATAAATTTATAAAGAGTCACTATGAATCTGTAGTAAATGGAAGTGCTCGATTTGCAATAAACCTTTCTAAGTATTCGTAGCATGCTAACCAAATCGGCACATAACATTACCTTTAAAATAACTGAATCGGTGATTTATTATTAGAAATGAAGAAAAGAAAAGGTAATTAACTTACCTGAGGTCGACTATTGCGTACCGCATCAATTGCGAATTGATAATTAACACGAACATAAGCGCACCAATGATCACGAAGAGTCTAAAATAAGGAAAAATTTACTTTTGGATCATATTTTATAGATAGAAATTCATAAGAGTAATGATGAAAATAATTCCATTTCAAAACATCGCAATTTTCAATTTCATTCAATGAATCCAAATATAGTGAGAACAGATTTGTGAAATATAACATATAGATGGCAAATCGAATGCGAAAAAAAATTCCGAGATATAGAACTTCCCAATTAAAAATAACACGAGTATCATAGCAATATACAATGAAGATTTTAGTTTTCAATTTTTACCACCTTTCAATTTAAATCCTGGGATGTTGAGAAATTTATTCAAACGATGGAGTGAGTGGTCGAATGGCGAATAAGAAATGCCATCATGATAGTCATATTAATATCTATCCCTATTGTATTAAATCATATCATGGAAATATTGATCAATAGATGCAAAAATGCCGAATTTTTTAAAACAAGAAGAAAAAAAAACTCGATAAATGAAAAAATCTTTTATTTAATGGGATAAAAATATTCATTCACTATAACCGAAGCATATATTTCCACATCTTCTAAGTGGTGAATGTTAAAATTTTTTTTTTCTAAACTAGAAAGTTGTTTTTGAATTTTCACATCTGTTTATGTTGAAAATGGGAGAAGAAAACATGCCTAACTGAAAAGTATCCGACTTTTCTAGAAATTAACAAATGCTGTACTGTTGCAAACTAAAAGAAAAGTTTGATAGTGCACAATACAGGTAATAAGTTAAATGAGAGGTAAATAACTTAAAGACATGGATTCATCATGTAAAATTGCAAAAAAAAAAAACAATTGAAAAAAAAACTTTCTGGTGAGTATCATTTTATGTACCTTAGGATTGTCGTAATCTTTGACAATATATTCTGGAAGATTATGAAGGGCTGGCCAGAGAAGACCGTTGCTGATACCACCGTAATAAACGTTGTAATCATCCTCCTGGACAATTACTGGATTCAGCTTATAATTTCCTCGATTATAATTGTGTAATACTCCCAACAATGACATTTCCTCTCTAAAAAAAAGCTTATTAAATTATGGCTAAGATATCGTGCAATCAACGATATACGAAGGAACGAAAAGATGGTAGTGAAAATGCTTAGAAGGCAATATTAGAGTACTCCAGACATCCTTCAAAATGCTAAAAAAAAATTTGTGATGCATGAATTGCAAGAGCTCAAAAATGCCCTGATGGTTCTTAACGAGCTTTTGAAATAAGCCTATAACTGCAGAAATTTAAGGAAGTAAATGACTAAAGGATATAACAAACGGTATTTTTGTTGTAATAATAATAAATAATAGTAATTTTTATTGAAAACAAGAATAGTGGCAAAAATAATGGCCAAGTCATTTTATTATTATTAATTTATTTTAAAAGATATTACTAGAGATTACCGGCGACTAGACCGCAACTCTACACGATACGTCACGTATGTTCAACGTTAAGGACAGTGGCATATTTTAGGTCTCGTGTTGCTCCAATAAATGTTCCTTTGATAAGCAAAAATCCTAATAAAAAATCGGGATTAGTAGTACTCTAAATGCTTTCAACCATACCTGACAGCTTTTTTTTGCTCATCTTGTTGTTCCTTTTCATCGGGTTTATCGTCATCGGCTAATACATGGAAGAGAATATCCGCATTTGCTTGTTTGATAAGTGGCAATCCTTTAAAAAACGATTCTCTTTCTATATTCCGTTGAATGCAATGCAACTCCGATACCATTCAGATCAATATCAATAACGTGGCAGCTGATAATTCCAACTTATCACTGATAGATCAAAGCAGTCGCTTCATTAGGCATTGAAGATGGTTGAATGGCAACACGAACTTCGAAACAGAAACAAAATGACTGCAAGTGCGCATCGATCATGCTAAAACGTTTTTTTCAGTTTTTTTTTTTTGCAATTCCGCCCGCAAACACCAATAACTGTCAATAATCCAGTAAATAATAAAATAGCAACCGCATGTTTTTTCCTAAGCGATTCATCCTTACCGCTTTCCTTCATTATATATATATATATATATATATATATATATATATATATATATATATATATATATATATATATATATATATATATATATATATATATAAAGTTGTAAAAACTCAGTGAGTCATCGTACCGTTCAAATGGGCTTACCTAAGGTATTTGTAGCAGGTGCCAATTGTGCTGCTTCTTGTTGTGCAATTCGCCTGAAAGTAGACGTCGATTGTAATTTTTCTTCACATGCATTTTAATGCAAAAGAAACATAATTCCTCAACACATAATTATGAGAAGATAACTGAAAAAAATCGTGTTAATTAGGTGATTATATGACACAAATATTTGAGTCACATGAATATTCGACTTTAAAGTTATCGAACAGAACAATCATGAAAAAAGTAGTATACAAAATGGAAACAAAAGAAGCGGAAAAAAGAGATAACGAGAAAATGCGATATCGCAGAGATAAAAACTGCACGTTGCAATAAAAAAAGTAGGCAGGGTTTTCATCATCGTTAACTTCAATTTTTAATATAATAAGCTTAAAATCCGATCTTATTTTTCGGACGTTTCAAAATTTTGCATAGATTTTTTAATAAAAATTGTTACCCAATGTTGCGTAAAGGTACACCTTACCTTGCCGTCAAAGACCTGTTATGAAAAAAAATTAAGGAATGCCCCTAATGCCGCGCAACACATGTTTCTTCAGCAGTGAATGAACGCATTTTTGATACGTACCAAACGCCATTATAATATAGCGAAAATCATATATTCTTATCACTTTCAAGGTACGTGCCTACCTGATCTTTTATAGTGCTCGTTCTGTGGACATAAAGTGCGATACTATTTCGGTTTCTCGTACCTACCATATGCAACATAATTTAACAACATCCACAACTTAGACTTCTAAGAGCTTGTCAAATTTTATCCCCTTGCACTAATCGTTATCAGTTATTACAAAACATGACAACGACTGAGCATTCACCGAATATCACCATATTGTGCTAACAACATGTGAGCACTTTCACCCTCATCTATTATCGGTATCTTTCCACCTCACCACGATATCCCCATCATCTCATCTAGCAATCGTCACTATGAAGACTGGCCAGCATACAAACTTTTTTATTCACTTAAGCATCAACAATGCAACAGTTCACTTAGTTGCCCGTCATATTCGACAGATTTCCCAATAGAATGTGGCGTATTTACAAAGCAATATATCCATGAAAATTTAACTAAATGAATTGCAAACAAGCATGGAAAAATTAAAGAAAACAAGTGTAGAAGAATATCAAAGCATTCAGCAAGATATATAGGCTTTGCAATTCGCTTAACTGCGTTGATCATCTCATAAGTTAGCAAAATCATCACCATTATTTGACAGCCTGCGAAAATGCGCGGCCAATTACTGATTAATACCCAAGTTTGACCAAGACTAGAAACTGATTTTAATCGGCTTGGCTTTAAACCTGCTTGCGATAAATTAGCAGAAATAATGAAATATGTTAAGTAATATATTTCTGTTTTGCCTATATGTTTAAATATTCTCGAAGAATGGTCGTTTTTTTTGTAACACGACCAGTATAAAACGAAATTCCGATAGGTAGAATGGAAATGCATATTTTTTGCCACTTTCTTATCCTTAAAAATGTTTTTGAAATCCAACGATAAGAGTTTAAAAAATGGCGTAGAATATTTGCTCTGGTATAATATTAAATCCACTATATATTTCGCTAATTCGGATTCGATAGTTCTCGAAGCAGAAATCATCGGAAGATGAGACACGTGTATATATGAGTACAAACATTATCATACAATCAGATTTGAAATTGCATAGCTCAGAACTTAATATTTCCGGACTTAAGCACTGTGTTCTTTTTTCTCGAAAATCAACTATGAGACTACAACATCAACAGCGTTAAAGTGCGTTCGAAAACTTACCGATGTTTTTTATTATGTAGATTCATGCCAAGATTAGCGAGCCATACATTCTCCTTATCTTTCGACATAACTGGATCGACACATGAAACCAATCCACCAGATCCTTGTTTGATCTCCCATTCGCCTGTCTTCTCACGTTTTAAACTTACCGGAGGAGCATTCGATACGTTAATTACGCGTTGCTATAATCGAATGCGCTCAATAAATCGAAAATTTTTCGATCGTTGTGATTTGTTAAATGCCCAAAAGAAATAATTCGAAATAAAAGAATGAAAAATGATAGAAACAATATTGCGGTCGTAGAGGTAATACGATTTTATCATCGTTATTCGATGGCGTTTCGGTGATTTTTTTTTTTTTTTTGTTGTTGATAGCAAGTAAAATTCCTCTTTTTTTTAGCAGATAAATATGACGTTAATTAATTATTTTTATGATCGATATCTATATATAATTTCTAAGAAAAATAAATCCGACTTGAAAATGTGTATTTGCCAATCCACCACTAGCGAAAGTTTCTGTATTCTCATCGGGTTTATTATTCGATGCGGTCGAATCACGTGATTGAGAACGTCGTAAACGTGGTCGAGCGCCGCTTACGTTCGAACGATCCGTACGTTGTGTTATATCCACTAAATTAAAGCGTTCGTAAAATATCTGCCAATTCTAGGATAGATTTTAAAAAAAATCAGAATATCATCTTAGGCTTGTTGCAGTAAACTTCATCAAGGACAACTTTCAATGGTGATTGTTCCTTATATTCATGACGTTAAGTTGTGATAAACTTTTCTTCATTGTTATATTATTCTGCTATCGAATCAGAAACCAAATGATTAATAGTAGTAGTCACAGTAAGTAGTGAATAATAAATAATTAGTAAAATAAGTTGTCTATAAAAAAATCGTTTTTTGACCCCTTGACAATCATCATTACAAATGCGCTTTATTATCAATGAGTTCCCAGCTCCATCTTCAACCGGTAATGTAAGTAACTCAAGAATTCAAACAATCCATCTTTTTTTCACTAAGAGAATCATCTTTTCACACCGTGAACGATGTCTGGATGGTAATTCCCCCTAACCCTTACCCATCCAAGTAGGAATAATGGACCACTGGTAAGAAAGCGATTTTTTTTAAACAGTTAACCCTAATATCAATAAAATTTACGAATAATTAAAGCATACGATTGAGCTCGGATCCACTTTGTCTGCGTACAGTGTGTTGTTTATTGTTATCGGATTCGTTCTCACCATCACTCGACTCCGAGCAAAGTGACTCAGAGGAGCCATACAGACTCGATCTAGACGATTGCCGACTGAGACGTCGTTGCAGATGATGGAATTTCTCACCGAATTGCTTCGCATGAACACCCAACAATGATTTTCGAATACCTGGTACTGCAGCATATAGTTCCCTAAAGTGTATAGTTAAGACAGATATGAGGTATATTTAATCCTAAATAAGCATATATGGTAAAACTGTGCTCAAGCATAGCTCTAAACGTTATGGTTCTTATAGCAATCTCTTTATAAGATTATAAGCTTCTCCTCTCTATATAGTTCTTATGCCTATACTCTATACAATTTTTCATTACTGTCGACACAGTAATAAATTATAATTTCAGCGCTAAAATTTGCGTCGTCAAAAACTACGGCCTTAATGCATCTTTTAGTGTTTTTAAATTTCAGTTTCCGCAAAATAGGTGTTATAATTACATGTCATCGTCATTCTGCGTATGCTATGTTGGTCCTGCAGTTGGGTATTTTCAGCCCGCAAGCTACAAACAATATGGAGCAGTTTGGTTGAATATAACAAACATCCTTTTCGTTAAATCTACACGATTTTAATGATCTCCAATTAATAACCTTCTACATGATTTTTCTTAATTCAGACTTTAATGTAATTTGTAATGGGTCAGTTTTCTCCAACATTGCCCTGTCCGCTTAAATCGTGACGACGTTCTATCCACAAATATATCGAATCTTGGTTCCTTAGCCGAAAAATGAATTTTTTGCTCGAGATTACATAAATAATGGGGGGGGGGGGGGGGGGGGGAGAACAGGAACAGTAGGAGAGAACAGAAATACTTCTTATTGAATACTGAATCAAATCGATTCCATTATATAAAATAGGGGATCCATAAACGTGACCCTATAAATATATCAAAAAAAAAAAAAATTTTTCACTTCAGTGGCTAAAAGCTATAACGAGTTAAATGATATATTAATTCTATTCTATAATGATTCCAATTGTATTTCACTTACCGAAGTTTATTTTTTCCATTATTTACATCGAAGAGCGTCAAACTAAAGAGGAGAGCATCACGAAATTTTGTACCATACGTTAAATCCGAATCAAAGATATATGGTACGGCGCTCTTCCAAAATTGAACCGTATTATAGCCGAGTGCTTTGACAAAATGCTCGAAATACGCATGACTATCGATCGAATGCTGCAGACAATACTCCAAGACGGATAGCAATCCCTGAAAAAAAAAGTTACATTTATATTTTTGAAAACAATATTTAGTCATTCGTTTGCATATGTAAAATCGATGGAAAAGAGCTGAAAGCATTTCCTTTTGTATATTACTCCATTCTTCCTTCTTTCCCGGGAACTACTTCCGATGTTATGGCTTAATATGGGCAAATTAAGTTATGAAATGGTGCAGTGGAAGCAATAATGCAGCAAAAAAAAACCGAAGTATACCCGTACCAAAAACAAATGAAAGACTCAGATCCTACAAATCTCTTCTCCTCTGAACTCAGTATGCAAATTTACTAGAAGTTTGACTAAAGAAAAAATACATTATTATACCCTTCATCACTTCCACAAATGCAGCTCCAACCGTTCAACATCTAATGGCCAAAGCAGGAGCTTAAAATCTTTGAAGAATCCGCACCTGGAATGCAACTTCGGATTGCCCATCTCGCTTTCGCCAAACTTGAGCGAGCGAGTCGAGACCCACTTCCATAAGTTTTTCAAGTGGCTCATCCTCGTTTGTTTCCATATGAAGAGATTTCAGTGATTTTATTAAACTCTGCAAAAAATACGACGTTTTTCTGCAAATATCAAATAAGTTTAAAAGGTGTTCCATCGAAAGTATTATTGTATTTTCAGGAGGTTTAGTTATCGCACTTTATTCGTCAGCCTATGAATTTAAGAAGACAGATTACCTTTTCATAGGTTAATGAACTCATTGAAATGCAGGTGCAATTTTTATATTAATTGTCACCTGGTTATTATTGTTGAACATTGTTTTGTCTTTATTGAAGATAAAAAAGTACCAACTTTTTTAATGTTTCGCCATTATTGGGAGGGTCATTGATATTTTGCAGGTGTTCGGGGGGAGGGGGGAGGGCATCTCTCCAGATTTCCTCCTCCCCCTCCTCTTCATCTAACACTTTTATTTGGTGCAATAATATTAACGTCCTCTGATCCATACTCACTAAGAATAGTCTACGATTTTGCATCGTCATTTTGCTGATTATATCATTATTGGGGTATACAATTAGTATAAGAGTTATTCTCATAATGTTTCTTTTGATCGTACTTTGGCTGTTCAGGCTTTTAGAGGTGATGCACTATACGAAACGACCAAACACATTTGATATCCAACGCATATGTGGGATTCATCTACGACATTATATGCTTAGTGGTCACTACTGATGACCATAGAAACTCTTGCCTAACGGTCAGCATTGATGACCACAGAAACTCTAAATAGCAACAATCGCAACAGTGCAGCTACTGCAATATTTTAATTACCATTATTTTATTATTACCACTACTAAATATTACTATTATTATCAGCACGAATGACCATAACAAATGCAATCCACTTATGACATAGAATTCAGAACGTCATGCTGGCACATCGACTATTATCATCGGATTTTGCAAAACTAGCGATGTATCACAGTAAAATAAAGGAGTAAAGGAGCGAAAGAATCGGGAGAAAATGTGAACAGAAGAAAGCACCGAAAGTATTTCTAATTCAATACATTTAAAGTTTAGTATAAAATAACCTAAATTTTCAAAAGGGAGCAGAAAATACAAATTAAAGCACAACCTATTCATCTACCTTGTTATCAACGGTAAGCCTACTCACCTGTCCTATATTATCTGCGGCACTTTGCGTAACATCCTTGCTTGAACGTCTACCTCGATGGAATGGTTGATCTTCTAATCTGACAATCACGTCCTCCATAGTGCCTATATCAATGACAATTGTAATAAAACCTCTGTCGTACTTTAAATGAGGGATTTCTATAGAATCAAGAAGAAGAAAAAGGAAGTTGGAAATATAAGAGTGCATAAATGAGCGCTTTAGAAGTACTGTCAATGTTTTGCTCGAATTAAATCGTTTAATTCGTCGGCAGATCATGGGCCGTATTGAATAGGAGTACAAAAGAACGAATATAAAAAATAAAATATTTTAAAATTTTTATATTATATGAGTGATCAGTTTCATTTTTCGAGTAATTTTTACGAATTTATGTTCTATTGTGTCGTTCAATTTAGCAGATAGCCTTGAATGCATTAAATTTCTGCTGAAAAAAAAAAATGCCCGGAAAAGTATATCACTACAGCATCCCTCGCATTCCGTTTCATTTCTATCACGCTAAATTAGCCTCACAATGGAAATTATAGAGTTACAGAAACTAGAGTTGGTCTAAGCGTCAACCGCCGTCAGATCGCTTCCCGACGACATTCACCCACAAGAAATCCCCCCCCCCCTCTTCTCCTCTCCTTGGCATAGCACCCCAAGATAGGACAAAATTTGCCTAGAGGACGTAATGAGCCAGGAGCTCAACTGTCTTCAATCGACAACCATGCATTTCTCCTAAGCATACCCTCTCACCTCTTGGGTAGGTGGAAAGCGAAAAACCGCCATAGTTAGAAAACTGTCCTGCGTTTTTCTGCGTCGTCATTACTCGATCAATTTCTGCTCGCTGTTAAAAGAATCCATGAACTTTCAAAAAAAATAACTATCGTTCATTTATTGCAGATCGACGTAGTTTAATCGACACGTAGTAGCGTTGCTATCTTAGAAGCATAAAGCGTTAATAATTACGAAATAAAAAAAAAATTGAAGCATTGAAAAAAAAAACGAAAACGAGCTAATCGTTAAATACAACGCATAAATATCGCTAATTCACTTCTACAGACAATTTTTTTTTTTGCCGTTTTCATAACGAACTTTAATCATGAAGAATTTTGAAGAAGAAATAATTTTCTAATAAAGCTATTATTATTCGATGAAATTATAGTTTATAAATAAAAACGGAAATTTCGATTTTTGCGGAATATTTTAGCAGAAAATTAAATCATTCAAAAACAAACCGTCGACTTTTTCGGTGTTCTTTTTCGTTTCGTTATAATTTGCAGCCATTCAGCGCTTTCGAATAATTTACGGTTAATCCCGACTTGACTGAAAATTTTTTAGCAATTTTTTTCTTTTCATATGATTTTGTGATATTTGAAATTAATCGATGCAGTGGACGTCCGTGATAGTTTCATAGGCGCATAGATCGTATATGGGAGCGAGACAAAAGTCATTTTTAATAAATTATCGAAGATGTTGAAAAGGCCGATAATTAGAAAGGTAGAGGTAGTAATGCAGGAAGTGAGGAAAACGGAGTCAGCCTGGTAGGAGATGAGCAAATAGCCAAGAAAGGAGTAAGAGGTAATGAAGGAAAACGAATTTACTTTTTTTTTGCGCGGGGAGGGGGGGAGGGGGGCAGTGAGGTAGTGATGGTCAATCATCACACACGATACATTCGCATAATGAGCTAAGAGCATTCAGACAAGCAGGACATTTCTATGGCATATTTAATGAATGCAAAAACGATATACAGGAAGAATCAAGTGGCCCGCTCAGCGCTAAGATAAATGAAAATCTAACACAAATCGAGGAACGCTCATCAGCCTTCGTGCTTAACTTTTAAATGGCGAGAAATAAGGTGGAAAAATATCTGAATGCCCCACAAAAGCAAGCAATACAAATTATGCAAATTTACCAGCAGCCGTTGAGAAAATGCACGACGAAACCGGCCAGAATTGACTATGAGGCGGATTGACCAAGAGGCAGAAATGGTGGATAATTAGAATCATTGATACTAATAAAGCAGTCTATTATTGCTCATCATTATTGTTGTTTCCTCTACCACATATAGCGATCAGCTTTTCTTCTGTTACTGTATTTTCTTCCCCGTTTTTATTTTCATCCAACTATCTACTATCGTATTCTGCTTAGCCCTATTCATCCTATTCTACATCTTATTCTAATTTCTTTATATTCGTCGCTGTTATTCTTTCAATGAATCTGCAAAATGTTCAAATCCTCAAATCAAACGCATAATACAGCTGATTTAAGAGCATATGCTTGGCGAGATGCTGAAATCGGCAAACGTAAAAAAGCATGCGAGAAAACTTACCATTAATGAAATATGACGAAACTAATGAAACAAATATGAGAGGGGAGGGAAGATCTTGCAATGCTGGTGCGATATGCGCAAAATTTTAGCAACTTAACAGGTTGCAAATTGCAACCTTACCAATATAGAATTACCAATATCAATGTCCAAACAAAATGCAACTTGACCAGAATGACCAACACCTGACCAATGCATACAATTTCCACGCACATTTAAGTGTTTGCAAAAGATTATAAGTTCTTCTTATAATGATCGATTAATTTCGAGGCTAATAATGCAGATCATCTCATACGCTCATCAAACTTTTAAAGTTAGTAAGGTGAAACTGTTGAGGAGATCGAAATACATATCGAAAAATTGACCTGGATTTTTATTTCACATAAAAAAAGAAATAACGTTAAAATATTCTATTTTGCAATTACTTATTTACATATAAATACGAATAAAAGAGTCGGAAATTTATCTGAATGTCATCAACGATGATACAACCAACATACATAGACGCAAGCGCACATATATTTAAACGTAGAAAAAACATTCAAGTTCGATCAATATATTCTATTATGAAACGTGGATGAAATTGAATCTATCAGATTTTTCAATGAAGTCTCTAGGTGAAATCGAGATATCTGTGTAGGATTAAGCTTTGCGCTCTGAGGTACGAGTTTGTGTTGAGAAACGAACTTCCGCTGAACTACTTTCTAGGCTTTTATTTTTAGTTTTAGTTTCATATTAGACGTTGTTCGCTCGTTGTTATGTTGTCGAATGAATTTATTTCAGTAAAAACGAGTATTTTTCCGCTTCATATTTAAGACCGTTTATGTTACATAGCTTTTCAAAACAGTTCCTGGAACACAGATGATAATAGACGGATAAGTTGGTTAAATGAACTTGATGAAGCTGATAATTATACCGTTTCTCCCCAGAAATAAGCTCGAACGGGATCAGCATATCGTTCAACTCGTTACTACCTACTCTATAAGGTAATAGATAAACTATCTACATATGGATTTAAAATATGGATTTAATTCGTCATATATGTAATGCTCAAATCCTAATATCTCATTTCTATAGAATTCTTGCATAGAATTTTGCACTTTTTTTTATTTTTTGCATAACTTTAATCTTTTACAAAATTTTATAGAATAATTCAAGGAAAACGTATTTCAAATAGTTGTTGAAAATAAAATTACATTACGAGCATAGCGATTGTTCGCCTACGTGACTGCGGATATTTGCCACTTTTGAACGAATAATAAATCTCACATGGTGACTTAACGAGTGATAGATCCGATAAGAATGCACCTAAACTACACTTTCGGAACATTTTTTTCAACTCTCTCTCTCTCTCTTTCTCTGCACGTATTAAAGTTATTTGCAAATAGAAGGAAAGACTTGCTGTACCATGAAAATATATATTTCAGAGAATTATGAGTGTGGAATTAAAAGCCTAATCTTGAAGCTCTTATAATATTTGAGAAAATGAATCATTTGTGAGGATGTAATATTTATGCTTCCCTTCCTTCCTGAAGTTTCCTCTGAATTTATGACCGTTCCCTCCTTCCACCAAATTTCATTCTTTTATACGCTTTACATAAATCGGTCGGTACTACGAAGGAATAAAATCAGCACCCTCGGGCACTTTTGGATATTAGTTATTGCGAAAGTAAGGCACCATCCCCCTCCCCGCATCACCGTTGCTTATAAGTGCACATTATTATAATACTAATTTATTTTCAAAGCAGACTTATATTCGAGCGGTGCCGGAAAGTACATACAACGGTTTAGAAATGAGATAACATGCCATGTTGGTCAGGAAACCGTAATTCCCATAGGCAATATTACCCGCTCCTGAAACACCAGATCATTTTGTAAAGTGCAAACGATTATCTGTGTGCACTTTTATTGTTGACATAAGACTAAAAAAGTTTTACAATCGTCTCGTTCTATTATTTATTTCTTCTTTATTCCACTTCTTTTTTTTCTCTCTTTTTCTTTAACGCTTCGGCGATGTATGTTGATTAATCGTACGAAACATTTACTTGCGCAGACAGAAATAATTATTAAACTGAGAGACTTTGAAATGAAGAGCTCATATTGTAAAGTTTTTGCCTGCTCGCCACGCCCGAATATTTCAATTGTCAGGACTATTCTACCGAGTGGAATGAAATTCATAGAATATGCATCACGTTTCTTTGAGCCTGTTTCCAGGAATCAATCCCCTCTTTAATTTTCCGCATAAACAAAACATTCTAATCCCTCTAAGAGCAATTCTTCGAAATGTTATCTAGTGTGTCAACAACCTGAAAATGGAAAAGACAATATGTTTTGGCGACCGAGATATCAGGGACTTGTTTTTGGCCTTTCTATGCTATCCTATCGGCTAAATCAAACGGATGGGCGCTGTTTAGGGATAGGACGATGTTGTAAATGGCGCTGCTAAAATGGTGAATTGCTCTGCGGATGGCATTTGCGTAACTTCTTTCTCGGAGGAGGTTTATGATCTCTAGTTTTCAAGGTGCATTGAATTGCACCTGCGAGGAACACATCGTACCGTAACATATACAGTAACGCTACCCAATCGAAGACCCGGATAACTATAACATTCTCTAGGTCCAGGGCACATCGAGAACGTCCGGAAGGCTCCACAGTTTAGGACATCAAGGTGCTAACGGTAATCGACCGCCTAAATGCAGCGTACAAGATCCCTGCCTGCCCTAATGAACGCTCATGTGCGTGTTTCAAAATCGCTGAAGAATGGTGCTCAGCTCTCCGTGGCTGTAGCGACGTTAACCTCCTGTTGTCACCTAAAGCCACACCGCGTCCAAATGTCCTCTACTTGACGTGTATCCACCAAGGTCATCACTGAATAGGTTAGTTGGAGGTAACTTCAGTCTCTCGTTCTGCAAAATATGGGTACCTTTGGCCAAGACCCTCGCTTTAATCTCTTGTTCACAGCTGATGATATTATCTAATCAGAAATGCTACTATGATAGAGACTTTTTCGATAAGGACCCATGCTGGCAAATATCTTGAGTTGATTTTCCAGTATATCGTATCATCGCCACTGTTTTACTATGAAAGCCACCTACAACGAATACCTATTTGGCGTCGTTATTTAAGAAATCTGCAGATAGTCGTCAAATCAGTGTAGGTCTCCCTCACTTCCTACGTCTCTTCTGTTTTCGCCGTTTCTCACTTCTGTTTTTTTATGCTACGCTGTTTTTGCAATGCAGAGCAATGTCTCATCGTTTAATTTGCAAAATAACATCTTTTTTTTTTTCAAAGCTTTACACATTTATTTCCTCGAAATTTGTTGCCTCAATAAAGTTAAGCCGTCTTTTAAAAAAACCTTCTGTATCTCCAATATTGTTCTCTTATATGGTCATCATATTTAGTTACAAACATATAGCTCATTGAAAAAAACTTAAAAAACGTCATAGTGAGTAGCTAATTACAAAGCTCGTTCTTATATGTTTGAAATCCTCAGTGAAATACCAATGGATATTTTTGGACTTTATACTGCTTTATCAGTAGTAAGTAAATCACTTCTCAAATATCAATTTTGTTATTTAAACCTATAAACCCCACCCGTAAACCTTTAAACCTTTAGCGGACGTCTAAACTAAATATCATTTTCAATACTCTCTACTACAGAATTGCTTCTGGATTAAGATTCGGTTACCACTATTAGTTATTGAGCAAAGAAATTTTTGCACTTTATTAGTCATTTCTGTGCGTTTGCTCTTCTTATAAAATGAAAAATTTTCATAAATTATCTGCATCATTGTGTTGAAATATTTCCCACTATATTATTGTCATATTTTCCTTGCCTCGTCTTAGTTGAATTATTCAGCTTTATGTATATTTTCTTCTTTTTTTTGACTCCTATGACAATAAAGAGTTAATGGCGATCATAAAGATATTGAATACTCCGTCCATAATATTGTTTTATGTTTTTGATCTATGACATCTCATTCAAAGTTTTTATACCCCGTAAAAATGATCTGTGTTGCTTTATATACTGTAGCAATTATAATTTTATACCTACTATTGGTGAAAAATTTTTAAAAAAAAATTAAATTTTATACCTATATCATTCCAAATAGTAGTGTAGTTTCTCAGAAATTGCTTAAATCTTCGTTGTTCGTTGAAAAAAAGAATGAAATTTGAGTTTATTTATTCTCAATTTTGCAAGAAAAATAGTGAAATCACTACTCGAGTTTTTCGCCACCGATTAATAACGACACTTCGCTTTTATATTTTAAAATTATATTCGTTCTCAACTTTTCGCAATTCTTCCTACTTTATTAGTTACTTTTGAAGCCGTTAAATTTATTTATATTAAAGGCTATAGTTTTTTATTAAGTAATGTGTAAATCATAGCGAATGCTATACATGATTTTATTCCATTTGTTCGTTTTTCTTTTATATTAAGCAGTTGTTGTTGATTTGCTCTTCTCACCGAATTTGTATAATTATCTCTAACGCTAAAATATATTTTCGCTCCCCATTTTCGCTCCCCAATCCAGCATGTTTTTTTATCGGGGATTTTTTCTAAAATTCCTTTCAATGAAATTTTTTAGCGGGAATTTTTTCTCGAAGTTCGATCTTCAAATAGCTATTCTAACTCTCGAATAACGCATATCACCACCAATATTATTTTTCTTTATAAGGAATTCCCAGCATTTGAACTTTTTTTTTCTTCTCTTTGCTGAAAGAAAAAAGATCGAAGACGAATTATTTTGGGCAAGTATGTTAACCAAAAAATAGGAGAGATTATCAAGAAAAAACAACAATCTGGTATCTCAAGATTTCTCCAGATTTCGGCTCCTTTCTAAATTCAGCTCATTCTTTTGAAGCTGGAAATCTGGTTTTTTTTTTGACTTGGCACTTCAAAATTGCTATCTGAATTAGCTCAATATCAAAAGGTCGTATTTTTAAAGAAAATTTGAGTTTCCTGTTCCTCTACGATTTTGAAAGGTGATCCTCTACTCCAAAGAGATTGTCCACTCAAAAGAGGTTTTCTAACTTTTATATTTTTCGAGGAAGGCTATCTTCCATAGCAACGGTCCTATTTTAGAAAACGTTTTCTATTGTAAAGGAGGTTCTCTACTTATGGCTCACCTTAATTTTGACAGGAACTAATTTCTTCTAAAAAAGGCTTCCCGGGTTACGCAATTTTCGAGAGGTTAATATTCTACTGAACGAAGTAAAATACATGAGTACAAAGCTTCTTAGTGAGAGATGTGAGGTTAATACATAGAATTAGTAATTAAAGAAATAACAAATCAATTTTTTTTTGTTCTTATTTCGTTTGAAAAAGCACAACTATATTTAGCTCTAAATGCTCCTAGTATAAAATGAACATAAATGAACTAGTCAATGGATAGAAAAATAATAATAATACGATTAACAAGCTTTTTCATGAAATTATTCTGATATTGATCTTTGTCGATGGCATAAGCAGAAACTTATACCTAATAGTTTCTATTCAAAAAGTTGTTTGCATTTTTTTTTTTGCTGTATTATTTTTATTCATTTTCACTTATTCAGGTATGTTTTTAAATAATATTTGCAGGTGGATGTGCAATTTGAGCGATAATAGCGCCGAAGAGATCCAAAATTTGACTAAAGCTTATTCACCATTTAAGACTTCCACGTTTCTTAGATATATTAATCGCTTAAATGTCGGTATATAAACATATTGTCATTTAAGCGCTCCAAGCGTACATCTTATCCTCGAGGGAGAGGGGGGAGGGGGCGTGGGGCTTATGTTTGAGAACTGTGCTCCTAATTCACGAAGGAGTTCTGTTGAAAAGAAGACTCTTTTCAAGAAAAATCTACGTCTAGTGAAGCATGGAACACATACACACCCAATAGATACCTGATATCTGATAGTTGATGCCATCTGATACAACAGGTACCTGATCTAGTGCAACCATGGAAAAAGTTACTAAAAAAGTAAGAATGCAGTGGCAAATCGAACACAAAGCAGCCAGAACGGTAGGAAGAGATATTAACGGTGCGATAGGCAATAACGCCTTCCACTAGTGCCATTAAAGCAGCAAACCTCAAAATGACTGATAACAGAGCGCTTTGCAACGTTGCGAGAGAGAGCTAGATGCGTAGGCACACGGAGGGAGGGGGAGAAAGAGAGAGAGAGGTCATTAATTGATTCAGTAGGACGAGTTATCGATGAAGAATGAAAAAATAAACAAGATAAAATTTAGGCAAAACGATGCCCACCTGTGAAGGGGCAATCTAATAACGTAGTAAGCATCTGCTATAACTGCAAGAACAGTGACGCGATGATATTGCAAGTAAGTGATGAATCAGCCCTATTATACCTATATATTTGAACAAATAAATAATGATAATAATAATAAACATCTTTATAGATGATATATCCACCTTAATTAACCTATGTATAGATGAGCAGAAGTATTTAGTCATGAGCACCTGTGAAGTATTATATTTTCCCTATGGTGACTATTAGGGGTCTTATCATTCTTTTTTTTTTGCTTTGACAAAATATCAACACTCATTTTTAGTTGTTAAGGTGGAGCTTATCAACCCTAAGACCTTTAATCCAAACGAAAACAAGAACAAAGCTTACAGTAAAATGAAGAGTCGATGCTCACAGATGAAGCAATAAAACTTGAATAAGTAGCCCCTCTCAATGAAGCGACTATGATAATCGCCTCCTAAAGCGACTGTGATAATTGCCTTCTTGTCATCGAGAAAATATTCAGTATTCTATATAAGTTTCATCGACTCCAACTAATCAGTAATACTGTTGTCTGATATTTAAAATGCGATTACTATGTGCCTATCATATCGCGACAATCTTTTCAAAATTTCCTCATTGGTTCTTCAAAAATTTAGATCAATATGGTGATCGGAAACTTATTGCTTCATAGACGCAAATTATGTTAAGATCAATGCAACTTTTTAAAAAATTCAAAAATTAGGTCGATTGAGAAAATCATCGAAACGAAAATTTTTGGAATGATGCTATTTATGAAAATAAAAAATAAAGATTGGAAGAACATGCACAATCTCATTTATCGTTGCTTTACAGTTCTGATGAAACAACAACAATTTATGCGCGAATATAAATCTGTCACAGAAACCATCGAAACATAATACGACCTTTCAAGTTGAGCAATAAGGCGGTAAGTGAGGTTGAGCGAATTTAGTGAGTCTTTATAATTATTCATTAATGAACGTTTAATGCGTATTTGCAAATTTTTATTCCTAAAGGCATATTAATTTTTTGTCTCTCTGAGCGTATGTATGTGTTTGTATTTGCATATCTCTTCGACAAATTCAATTCGTAATATGAAGCTAGATTTATATCATAGGATGATCGTATTCCTGAGTTTCCGATTTGATCAATCAATATCGAAATGTTAAAAATTATCTAGGTTAAAATATCACAAAAAATCTGCAAGTAATTTATGACCGGTTAGATGGCAAAAAGTCGAATCCTTTATGGGAGATTTGTAGGAATGGATCTGTACGAATGACAAAATATTGGAGCGTTATTTTTTAGGCTTTATTGTTTGTTGTTAAATTAGAAGGATGTTTTGATAAGTAGAATGCAAAAAAACACATATTGTGCCAACTCCTTTGACCGATCTCTTCAGTTACGCGTTTCCGGTAGTTTTATTTAAAATCTAAGCGTCCCGGAATGGAAAACATACGACAGATAAGTGACTATGAGCACAAGCACAGGTAGCGGGATAGACAACGGAAACAAAACAAAAAAAACGAAAAAATGCAGAGCGTCCGAATGAATCAAACATCATGTGGTTCAATACATGAGAGCACGAATAATATGATGATCAAAATAACTCGATTACAGTTTGAAAGATGCTGCAATAGATGCATTAAAGATATAGATAAGAAGAAGATTCTAAGCTCTTAAAAATAGAGCACAAAATTAGAAACTAGGCAAGATAAGTTTTTTTTTTTGCCTAATCTCTTTTATCGAGTTGAAAATGGTAGCAATGCTTACTGTCAAGGAATAACAAATTGAAATATTTGTGAAAATGAAATATCGGGAAAATCATGCATAATTTTATAATAAAGAATTAAATCAGATCTGATTAGTGGAATGTTACAACGTTTGCAGAAGTAGGGTGACGGATATCACCTGCAGAGGTAAGAAATTCATACCTAACATGAGAAAACACTAAGTTCGTATAGATCATACGACATCTTCGGTGATTACTGTATACTTGAATTGAAGATAAAGAAGCACAATCCGTATAATGGTAATTCTCTCTTCCTATACTACAAAACGATAGATTTAGATCGCTTTGACCATCTTCTGACATTCGGAATTTAGAAACAGCGGACAAGCGTATCTATTCGTTGGCAAACTTTATAATAAAGAGTTTTGTTGTACTCAGACTATTACTGGAAACATCGATATTGTATACGATGGATAAAACCATGCGTTAAATCTTTTCTTTTTGGATGGCATTACGAATTGATTATGGGGCAGAATATCTCTCCCCAACTCTTACTTCAAAACCTCCCTAATTTAAAAGTTCTCTCACGAATTTCAGCAAATAGTTAGTAACGTTCATATTTTTCAACTTTTGATACCAACACTTTATGAAAAATATTTCATCATGAAGTTTAATATTAATTAAAGGTAATTATTCACCTAAACAAGAAATAAGTTGTACTATTATTAATCGCTTCTCTGATTATGGCCTTAAAAATGTTAGGTAATTTTAGTGTTTTATTATTTTCTAACGAAATGGTAGGTAATTTAACAAACAAAAATGAGACGCAAATGCATGCAATCAAAGTTCACAATGAGATGAAAAAGGAGTAGGGGGAGGGGAGGAGCAACGTTTAAGAAATAGGCATGAAAATATTTTTTATCCTATATTTAAGAAATGAGAGCGCACTATAATATCTAATGTAGATGAAACATTGTTTTTTTTTTTAGTTTCTGAGCAGTTTTGAGAACCGAGCGAACACTAACATCAATAAAACCTCAAAAAAATTCACAGTGTCATTACATCGCTACTTCAATGAATGTAGCGGAAAAATTCTACCATTTTATTAATTCATATAATAGGAAGGAAAGAGGATTTCAATTCTCCTTCTTTGCTAATTGTATCGGAAGAGTTTTCTTACTATACTCTTCCTTTCATTTTATATGATCGTTGCGAGATATCGACCTTTAACCTCCAATCATTACATGAGTTAAGATTGGATTTGAATACGATAAAGCACGACGATATAATAAATGTGCTAAAAACTTTCCTACGAAAAAAGAAAGCAAAATCCGTATATAATGCAAGTGAAAATAAATGAGAAAGCTGCGCTCAAAACCCACACAACACAGTTACAAAGAAATATATGACTGTGTTGGTTTGTTTGCGCTACGAATTGCAATGGTCAAAAATCAAGCCGAAGGGTCTTCTGATCACGTGAACGGGGAAAAACAAAGCGGCACATATTGATCAATCGAGTCGATTTGCATGTGATAGAGAAGACTGTACTCTCATCAATATTCTTATAATATTTATTTTCCTAAGCAGGCAATATTCGCTGAAAATTTTCAAGTTTATCTATGCGGAAGACTTTCGATGTTACCCGAGCAAAAGACTTTCGAGAATACCTGAATGAAAGACTTTCGAGCTTGTCTAAACGAGACTTTCAAGCTTATGTGAGTGATAAATATTTTATCTCATCATATCATATATTCACCAATGGAAAACCATTGTTACAAATAATGTTGCAAAATATGCCCTCCTATTGCAAAAAAAGTTATACATAAAAGTAAAAAGTAATAAAAGCTACACCTCCACCTGTCAACGCGTTATCAGATAGGTGGAAAGAGAGAGATGGCGATGAAAGAGCATAAAAGGTAAAGTTATCATTCATTGTTAAATAGTTTATTATCACTGATAATAAGCAACTAGACGGATATAATTAAGCATAAACGAAAATATTCAAGGTAAGGTGCACCTGGTAAGATAACCTCTGAAGTGTGCACCTGGTAGTGTTGGTCATTTTACTGAACTATCTGATACATAGACTTCGCAATTAGAATATATATGGTATTTTCTTTTATTGCATCTGATTTAAAATACTACTTAACTATGAATTACATCCTATCCTCAAATCCGAAAAATTGATAATCCGGAGAAAAATATAAAAATAGAAAATGCTGTTTCAAGAATATTTAAAAATCTATAAAAATTGAGATAAATTTAGCTAGTTGAAGGGAACACAACGAAAGTACAAAGGCAACAAACAGCCCAATCAGAGCGAACTGAAAGCATAGAATGTGTGAACAGCTTGTGGAACATTTTAAGTGTAATGCATCATCAAGCAAAAATCAAACGCCAACAGTTGTTTTCTACGTGCACGCAATCTATCGAATTTATTGTGCCTCGCATTAAATTTTTTTTTCGAAAATAACTCTCTTTTATATATTCCAATAGAACCTATAGAAATTAAGATAATGTTCAAACTTTAATTCAAATTTTTTTGCAAACTAAATCAAAATTTAGGAATTAAATAGATCTAAATAAAACTTCAAATAAAACAATACGAAGAATTCTAATATAAAACGAATAGGCTGCAAGGTAATATCTTCATTCAAACATTTCTATTAACTAGTATCTACATTTATGTATAAATTGATCGTTTTTGAAGAAATTCTGATGGATAACCCAAAGTGTTCATATGTGATCGGCATCATTCAGATTAGGTCGTAAAGGTTTAGGTCACAAATCTTAATTAAGTATTGCGTAAACAAACGATTAAATAGCGGCTGGCAATAACTGATTGTCAAACGATCGGCTGCCACTAATCTAGTTATTTCGTTGTTTCGATCGTTTAATGCCTTCGTTTATCGTTATTGTGATAAATTAAAAATATTTTTTTTAAAATCATATCAATGCGCATCAAGAAGACATCATTCACTCTTAAACGTTGCGTAATAAACATTAGTTATCATCATAGTTTATCGTATTTTATTGGCAGCGTTGTGCATAGTTTTTCAAAAATTTCTTTCTACAACATTTTTTATTGCATAAATTGTTTTCATCTATTCGTTTAATAATTGAATCATTCTATTCAATGCATCAATTCAAGAAAAGCGCAAATTGAAAGAGAATTTTAACGTTGAAACACGGTATAACTCGTTATGAAAACAATCAAATACATCTGAAAGTTCTAAAGTATAATTGGAGTTACTTTTCGAAAAGGTATAATTAGAGATGTTTTTGATTTTCTTCATTTTCATTTAAAAGCATTGAACAAATAAACTGATAAAGAATAAAATCAATAAATAAAGATAAAAATGATGTGTTGAAATTCTCGAAAAAAATTTAAACTTTTTCGAATAAATCAATGCAAATATTCTACGCAATTCTATTGTCTAGTATATATTTCCGAGTTTGATAAGCTTGATATAAACAAATATTATTATCATATGTTCATTATTGTCAAGTATCGTTGAAAATTTGTTTTCCAATTGAGTTTTGAAGTTAATTAATTTTTCTTTTTTTTTTAGTTTATGCAACTCTAAAATACGTTTTTCGCTACCAAAAAAAAAAGGTCGCTGTTAAGTGGCGATGTTGAGTCGCTTACTACTTTGCTACCTATTCTATCGGTCTATTGGTGAGGTTTTTTTTTTTGGCCGGATATTATTTCCTAACGTGATTCAAAGTGACTTTTACGTATTTCCTAAACGGATGCCACATATGAAAATACCGTTTATGAAATGAGCCATCACCGTCAAATCGCTGGGTGGACAAATGAAAGACACTTCTTGAGGTTATTTTAGAATCCCTATTAGCCTCTTTTTAAGTAATGTTTCACGTTTTGGTGCAGATCGCTCTAAATTCTTACTACCGTATCATCTCAAATAGAAGCACAGTGGTTAAGAACTCAAGAATTTTTTTTTTTGAAGTCGAGAGATATGACAGAGGAGTTTAACTGATGAGAAAGTGAGGTGTGAAGGAATTCATTGGCTAAGATTATGTTGACAATGGAGAAAAGTTTTTCAAAAAATTCAGCGAATAATACGTAAGATAACATAAATAAATTCGCTTAAATAATATCGAAATCGATAATTTAAATAAAAATTCATTGCTGAAAAAAATTTTTACAAGAAACTCTATATGTCGGCAAATTTTACTGATTCAAAAGCGATTGAAATCGAATGGAGAATTGACAATAATAGTTTTTTTTTGCATCTATTTCTCTCAGTCTATTTTATAAAAATTTTATGAAATACTTATTAATACTTCCGGTTTGGTTTTGTTATCATATCAACTAGAAGAACAATCGATAACCGTTTGAAATTTGCGAAGAAATTTGGCAAATAAACGTTTTTTGAGAGGCGATTTGAAAACGGCCATACTAATCTCATCTCTTTGTGTTTTATATCGTATTGTGGATGTTTAAGTGGAAAAACGAATATGGATTTTGCAAAAATGAAGATGCAGTTGACGAAAAAAGGCAAAAGATGGACGCTGAGCTCT
This sequence comes from Ascaris suum, assembly GCA_013433145.1. Lineage (NCBI taxonomy): Eukaryota > Metazoa > Nematoda > Chromadorea > Rhabditida > Ascarididae > Ascaris > Ascaris suum. The sequence continues at coordinate 536,676 of CM024183.1, read as the reverse complement.
TTCGCTCAGTCATTTTCTCGGTGGTCTCCAACTCAATATCTAGAAAGATTAAATGAGAGATGTGATATCTTTCATTCAATTTACATAATGCTTTTATAGTACACGTGGAAAGTTCACTCGCCAACGGCTTCTCAAAATTCAACAACGCCCGACTCGATAAAGAGTCCTTCGAGATAGTGAAAAATTTACATTTGAATTGGTATATAAACGCTATGAAAGCACTTATGGGTCAATTGGGAAAGCAACTGTACAGTAATCTCCTACCGCGTAAGTCATTAAACTCTATTTATATTTTCTTGCTGAAAAGTTGATACTGTTTATGAATTACGATCGATTTGTCCATTTCCTTTCACATTTCGTAAAACATTTCACCCGGAACTGTTCAGCTTGGAGCTTGAGCAGTTCAACTACGATTTGGAGCTTTGATGGAGCTCTTCTGAATATTATTTTATCCGTTTTGTTCATTGTTGTTTTTTATATCTGTTCCTACATCGCTCTTTGCATTTTCCGCTATGAGCATTGGCCATACACATTTACATATAGTTCATTAGGACTTTATTAGTCATATTCACCTGTACAGAAACCGGTCTGTCATATTCACTTATGATTTATAGTCATTAGTTATACCAGCAATGCTTCAAAGCTTTAAATTACAAGCTACCCCTATACACAGTGGCGTTTTCGCTGTATCCTTTTTTATGAGCTCAACGAGCCACACTTAAAATACGATAAATTTATGGAGATGCAAAAATTTTGCCAAGATTTTCTGAAGTATTCAGAGCGAATTGAGATTCTTGACGAAATAATTTAACTGAAATAGATGGTAAAATTTGTTTATCGTATATATTTTCAGATCAGCAGAAACGTCTGTTGTCGTGTCTCAATGATATTGGCGATAAATCGGATTTGATTGAAGGTGCTAAATGCCTTACTACAGCTCGAAACTTGGCTAGCAAGAAGGCGAGCAAATTTACTCATACCACCTCTATGAATGATTCAAAGAAATCATCACCGATCGCAATGAAAGCTCTCCATGGCAATATTGCACAAAACTCGTTTATAGTTAAACATGATGGTACAAAATGTACGAACCCACCTTTTCTTAGCAATTTCAGCGTCTCGTTTTCACCGCCAGCACAAACCCGATCGCAGATGCCGACCTATAAATCTCGACCTTCCTCTATAAACAGTACCGCTGATCGTTTCCTAAAACTGAATAATTCCTCGTATCGAACGTCGGTTGTTTCAACAGAAATGAGTCAGCACTACAATAGTGATTCTTCGAAATTACGAGAAACCGTGGAGAGATTATCACTTGAAGCAATAATAATGCCACAGAAGTCATTATCTGCTGAAGAGGTGCATAGAAAGACATCGTTTCCATCACCTGTATGGTCTAGTAATGTTGATTCTATCCCAGCTTCTCATGAAACATTCCGGCTAAAGAAGTATTCAAAAACGATACATCTGGGAGCCGATAATAAAAGACGAAGCGATGATATCTTTCAAATATTGAAAGAGAATATCGTAAATCGAAGAATGGCATTTAAAATGCCAATAACCTTCATAAATAATAAGAGAGGTTGGCGAGAAAAACGATTCAACCAACGATGGCGAAAATCTTTAAATCCGATGCGATATTTGCGCACTTATTCCATGAAATGTATTGGACGTATGAGTTATAATCAACGTATGAATGAACCATACGATATCAAACGCATAAAACGACGACGATTTACTATGAAACGTAAAAATGGACGATTCGAATTCTTTTCGAGTAAAAACCCACTAAAACGTCGAAAAAGAAACTCATATGCGTTCGTCGATGATGAAGCAGACGGTCATTTGATGCGTAATTTCCAGGTAATTTTTTCCAGGTTTTTTTTATTGCAAAGCTTTCGATTTCAAAACACCGCATTGAATAACTTAAATTCCCATTTTGTTTTCAGTGCTTAAAATCTTTGCTTCATTCCCACCAAAATTATCCATCTTAGAGTGAATTTTATTGGAAAGAAAAGTAAGAGTGTAGTGACTCCGAGATCAACTAGGGCACTCCATCTAAGCGGTTTTTTATAACTAATAAGCACATATATGAGTATTCTTGATAATTATGCCCTCAAATGGCGAAGATGTTTTGTCGCATAATACGTTGGCAACTTTATTTTAGCTTTTATTTATTGAATGAAGACTCTTTAGCGTTTCAGATTAAGAAAATGGAGAGGATATCAAAATTGATTGATCCAACACCTAAATCACTCGCTCAAAGAGTAAGTCACTCATATTTCTCCTTGGCTTTTTTGCAATCAGAGAGACTTTTTTTTTCGAAAATGGTAGATAAATTTCATGAAATTTTGAATTGAGGTGAGTTGATAAATGCGAGTCTAATCAACTCACAAAACAAAAGATAGGAAATTCATAGAAATAATAGTTTTATGATAATTGAATAAGATGAGTTCAATTATTTTGAGCCCAATATTTGCATGTATTTGAAAAAAAATTGTTGCTAAAAACGAAAAATTTTCTGCATAAGTCATGTTTTATGAAGCAAAAATTTGTGCGAAAATTTTCAGTGTTGAGAAAAACCTATAAGAATATTATTCACAATTTTCAAAGAAAAAATTTTCCCACTTTTTGGCGCTCACTCTTTTCCATTCTTATCATTTTTATTGTTTTTATGCAATCAGCCCCCCAAAGAGAAAAGTGACCGACATTTTAAATAAACTAACGTTGTAACGTGAAATTCAAGAGATATTTATGCAATTGGCAGTGTACCGCGATAATACTAAGAGGTTTTCAAAGGTCTTTTTTTAAGGTTATTTGTACATTACACAGTTTTGCCTAGACAACTCAAGAGGCTAGAGAAGTTCAGCCACAACTGTTATGAGTTAGTACTTCCATATATTTGAGTGGTAAACTAGCATATCGTGTGACACAATCATTAAATGAGTTTGAGTTGTTTCATAGCAATAATTGAGTGTTCTTATTTGTTAGCTATTACTTAATAAATCTATAAGCAGTAATTAAGCCCTCATAAGAGAGGATATTGAAGAGAGTTCCCCTTGACAGAACTCCTTAAGTGCGAAGAAATACTTCCGAATTATCCTCAGGAAGTTTTTGCTTCGAATAGTTCGGATTATCCGATGGGAAGAAACCATTTTGAGGAAGTCTTTTTCCCGCAATGTCGTTCATTCAGCCAATATCTATGAGCTCATTCCAAATGTTTGAAGGTGACACATTTGATTCGATCGGCGATTCATGGCAATGAAACACTGAAAGAAGGTGAATGGTCAGAAGCCTATAAAAGGCTACTTCGATTCAAGAAAGCTCTAGAAGAGAAGAAAAAGCTTCCTGGAGCGAGAGTTTATGAGAGACGGCTGTATGATATCGTCGTCGACAGTAAATATCCGACCATCTCACCGAAACGAAAGGTATAATTATACCTATATTTCAACGACCATTCATCTTCACCACCGATGGTAGTTACAGGTCATAACGTTCAAACCTTTACAAACACCTAGTAAAAACTTGCCTTTCTGAATTCATGTTCAATAATCTAATTTCAACTGCGCAAATTTCAGCGTTTAGGGGGCAGTTCAACTCACAAGGATAAAACTCGGTCACCTCTGCTAAACACAAACTGATTTTAAAAATTGTGATTGCGATGAAGCCAATATACGATTTTGCACCTATGAAATATACAGCTATATTTGCAGTTCTCGGCGATTCCATCGAATGCGTATGAAAACGGCGGCGATGAATAACCCACCCCCTCCCCTCATCTTCCCTCCTCCTCTTCTTCTGGGCAATTCGGGACATTTTGTGGATGAATTCAGCAGCTTCCACCGCCAATAAATTTATGGAAATTTATGCAGATTCCTACGTAAAGCAAACAAATTGATGTGATCATTGATTATTTGTGCATTTAATAAATAGTGTCGTCTTTTAAAGCAAAAAGATTTTTTTTTCATGAACGAATTCCCGATCTACTCGTATCGGCGTATAACTTAATCGATTCTCTTGGTGGTAAACATGCGGAAAGAGGAAGCATGAACTTCAAATTTTTGAGTCCAAGATTTGCACCAATTATGCCCGATAAATTCGATAATCAATCGCGACATTTTTCACCTTCATTCCTCTCCTTCTATAAGGATGAGAGCGCTGATAATATCGCCTCATTGCCAAAGGTAAAATTCGAAATTTCTAAAATCAGGCTAGCCTTCTCATTGATATCAGAAATAATCAAATAAACTTATATGAATGGCACAGTAGCATTTTGATTCTGATTGCAGTTTATTTCGAGCAAATGAACTACTCTTTTAACGTTACTTAAATGTACTGCAAACTTGAAGTCATAGAATTACGAACTAAATGCAGTATTTACAAATGCATTTTAGAGGTGAAATGATAGGAATCAACGCATGGAAAAGTATGAGAGAAGAATTGGCGCGACATGCGCATTTATATTTTTGCTCATCTCACCAACCGGTTTCACAAATTACCAATAAATAATACATTCACAGTGTAATACTATCATGTTTCAATTAACTCGACCGCTCGCCTACGATTGACTCTTCTCTTGCTGATGTAAACAAATAAAAAAATACATACTAATTTTTGACTTATATATAAGCCTATGAATGAGACAAATTGAAATTTGATATAAAATTCAGTAGCGTTAATGGTACTAGATAGAGCTAAAAAAATTTCATGACGCTGTTTTCAGAGATTTCCGAGTTGCAGCTGGTAGCGGATGAATACCGCTATGCTATGCAACATGGGCGGAATCACATCATTGCTAAAATCAAACATGGGAAATTATGTTGTTAGAAATTTTGCATCAACATATTATTCTTAAAAATTCCATATCATTTCATTGCAAATATTATAGCTGTTTAGGTTTTGGAGGATGGTGGAATGGATAAAAGAGATCGAGAGGCAATTATCGAAACATTGATGGATGTAAGTGGTGCAAAAGATGCGGTTAACATGGGACTTGATCTTCTCTCTTCGTTTAATTTCACGGGTCTTGAAGACGAACTGGTTGAGGTCGGCATGTTTGAGAAAATATCTAAGTAAATATGCCATATTTGATTTGTTGATAGCATTTTGAGTGACTCAAATATCTGCACGTCATTGCGCAAATGATCGCATCGAAATAAATAACCATAGAAGAACACCGATCGAACCTATCATAATATTTACTAAAACCCGCAGCAATCTCTAGGTGGTTGAAAAGAAAAAATCGCAGTAACGAATTAGGAATTTATAGGTGGCATAGATGTGGCAACCTTTATTGCTCCACGGTTTCGATGAAAGTTAACTTTCTGAGATTTATTCGCAATCGATAAAAGTCGCTAAGCGACCCTATAAAACTTCTCTGAGGAGTATGAAAAATTTGAATATATGTTGAGTATATTCGACCGGTTGAGCAATAGAGATTTTGATCGAAATTTGTGCCAAGAAAATTTTTAATTTTGCTTGAGGCAACAATAATGAAAGCATCATCTAGAACTGCAGAGTTAACGACATAAATTACGCAATTTTTATCCTATTCGGCATGCTTATCAAGCAGAAATGAATTGAAATTAGGTGTTTATTGGCGGTTAGTTAGGTGCTATAAGCAGTAGGTCGGTCAACTTATTCGGAGATGTACCCGGCTAAGCGTGCCCTTATTTAGTAGTTTTGGTGAAATAGAATTTGTATTTATATTTATATTATTTGCATTCATACCTATATTATTAATATTTACATTAATATTAATATTTATATATATGAACAAATTTCAGGTGACATCCCGATTAGGTGAAGCTTTCAAAGAGTTGGAGGGAAGCTTGAACGCCGAGCAAAAACATGAAATTAACAATAATGGTTTCTCATTTCTAGAGGCTCAACAAATGCGGCAATTAATGAAAACTCACGGTTTGCTTAGTGAATTTATTCACCTAAATTTTAATGCATAATAGGAAGTCACGATCGCTGTATTACGTGAAGGGACACACCGAAATAGCAATGATCGTTGACTACAAACAAAAATAACCACAAGACGATAAGAAAGCACATACAAACACTAATTATCAAGCAAGGCCGAAGCCCATCCCCAGAAACGGTCGGCCCTCCTAAGGCAATTCATGATCCCCAGGGGAGAGATCAACATCAAGATCAACACAAGCTTGAACGATTACAGACATCAAACGAACACATTCAATCACAATAGAACATTCGCTCATATCACAAACTTCGATCATTGAATAGACAGCGATCGCCGAGTATTTTAATTCGTCCATCTAAATTTGAATGCATAACGTTAGTGGAGACTATTTCATTCAGAGAAGAAAAAAATTTGATGAATTTAAATTTTTTTATTACCGATTTATCATCACCAAAAAATACTCAGTTATAGAATTTTAATTTCTTTCTTGAGTAGAACGAATTGGATGTGATATAGAAGATCATTGCATCTCTACATCCGCTTGGATTATATTCTTCTAATAAAAATTATTCCGGAATAAATGAACTTTCAAAGATCGAAATTTCTGGAATATTATTTTATTAAAATTGGCAACATTATTATAAATTAGCATTTGAAATTTTTGAGTTGTGATGATTTTTTTTAAAAAAAAAGCTACGAATAAATTCCCAATTCTTTACTCCGTTGTTTAGGAGTGCAAAAAATGGAAGAGGTTGGTTTTGATATTGAAAATTATGAAAATCTAACGAAACAAGAACGATATACATCATTATGGCGAACAATTGAACGCATTGCCAAGAACGAAACTTTGGTATACTATTTTCATTGAATTCAGAATATATGTTGGTCTATAGTAATAGTTAGTTTTCATAAATTGAAACATCGGTAATATTGCATCAAATTTTGTTATATATGAATGAAATCTGATAATGCTTGATTGACTACGAACAGCTGATATCATCTATCTATTTTCTTTTGGGAGAAAATCACAATTACTCGAACCTTGTTGCGTCAGGTATGCCTAAGTTAAAGCTTTCTTCGGAATTTATTTGAAGCTGTCTTTAGATCTCTTTTATTAGGAGCAACCAATTTTTAATGAATTTGGCGAAGGATTTGCTTGAAACGAATTGGAGGGGAGGGAGAGGGCTATAATGAGCCTTTGAAACCCCTATTCATGCTTAAAGTCATGAATGTCCTGGTTTTAAACTTATAGTGAAAATCACCTATACATGTCCTGTATGTAAGCATTTTCCTTTCAGACGCATAAACGATCCAAGCGTCAAGCAATCTCAGTGCTTGCACCAATGGTGCTCGCACCCTTTGTGTTTTCAACTATCGTTGGTTTCTCGATTTTGGGTCCGGTCGTTCTATCGCCGAGTATCTTCAGTGTATTGTTATTGAATCCATCGGTTCTAGGGCCATTCGTATTGAGCCCAGCATTCTTTTTGCCTTTCATCGTGTCGCCTTATGTTCTAACTCCATATGTTCTTTCGCCCATTTTTGGAGCACCTTTCATTTTAAATCCATATGTGCTATCACCGAATGTTATTAATCCATATATTCTTAGTCCATTAATATTGAGTCCATATGTGCTCTGTCCTGATGTGTACTCCCCACAAGCGTTAGGTGGCCCAATTCTTTCGCCAAGTGCATTCTCACCTGCTTTTATGACCGAATCCGTTCTTATGGCTAGCGTTCTATCACCGACATTTATGTCCTGACAGGCAGCTATCCTTCTTTCGAGATGAAAATGCAGTGGAAATTTCCCATTAAGGCTTCATACAGTTTTACATATAATGAAAGTATGAATATTAGAATAAATTACTAAATATCTAAATGTGAAAATAAATAAATGAACAAACAAACAAATAAATAAATAAATAAACATAAATGATGCAATTTGTGGCCCTTAAATTTTCAAAAATAAAGGATTCCTCTATGAATGCCATCAGGAAGAGCCCTATAATTGCTTCGGTAATGTCAATTGCATTTTGATTGGAAATGTAATGAACACGGAGATTGTATTCAATTTTAGAACACAATCCTTCGTCTAAAATTAAGTCAGCAAGTTTGGTCTGATTTTGAAAAACTAAAATCAGACTAAAATTGCCGACTTAATTTTAGGAGAAGGACTGTGTCCTAAAATCGGAATTGCTTTCTAAAGGTTTCAACTTGGGCAAAAATTTTCAACAATGTTTTACTGTGTAAAAACCTCAAAAAAGACTCATTGTTGAAATTAATCAACAAAATCTGCTGTCATAAATGGTTTGGCGAAAATTGCCTAGATAATCAAATTACCAAAAAAAAAACGCTAAATAACGGTTTTTTTGAGATCTCATTATTAACTAGAATATTTTTTATTTGTGGCTGAAAATATAACCCCCCAAGTTGCTATTTAGTGTTGGACATATTTTCCTCTTTCTCCAAGAAACCCACTTGTTGCGCTAATTGCATTCCGCATGTGAAAACTTCTTTAGGTCCTTTAGCTTTGCACTAACGCAAATTGATTGATATTCGAAGAGGATAACACGGCGGCAACAACTTGTCATTTCATCGGCAATAGACTCGTTACATTTTCCATAAATCTACGCTATCTCTATAATCATTTTCTTTTAATTCATTTATCGACGAGTAATATTTAGAAAGTATGCTAGCAATAAATTATGCGAAATTTATTCACAATAATTATATACATAAAATTGTTTATTTTTACAGAAAAAAAAATAAACAAACAAACATATTATGAAAAACGAATTCGTTGTTGTGTTTAAATACAAAGACGAATATCGTTCAATAAGCAAATAAATAGAAGAGATCGAAGTCACATCGCATTCATCACGGCAATCATAATATAATTCCTCTGATTGTATATTGCACACTCTATGATAAAATGCATTTAATTGCTCGATTTTTTAATTCTCGTTTGCAAACAATCAACAATCAAATTCAATAGTCTATTTCCATTCTTCATATATATATATATATATATATATATATATATATATATATATATATATATATATATATATATATATATATATATATATATATATATATATATATATATATATATATATATATATATATATATATATATATATATATATATATATATATATATATATATATATATATATATATATATATATATATATATATATATATATATATATATATATATATATATATATATATATATATATATATATATATATATATATATATATATATAGCAGGACTGTAAATCCTTCCCAAGACAGTGAAGTGTTTCTGCAGCTCGATGGATACGCGTTGTTCCAAGGTGCAGTCGACTGAGGAAGTCCTGTGTCTTGAAGCGGGACAATAAAACTCTGGAGACCCCATCTTGTGTCCTAGAGAACGGCAAAAACATGTGAAGATTAGAAATGATAACGTAGAGATAAGTAATAGGCGCAAAATACTGAGTGAATTTAGGTCAGTGCTTTGAAGCTTAAACTACGCGCTTTAACGATTTTCACAAAAATATACGCTCCACTACATCTTCTCAGCAAATTTTTTAGGCATCCAAGTTTCACAACGTCAGATGTTTCATAGCCTCAAAGGATCTCTTTGCAGTTTTTAGGCCTCTGAGATCCTCAATGGGAATTATGTGATTTTTTTTTTCGAGGAAAACGAGGTCCATACAACATGTTGGTCTAGCACCAACTGAAACAATAAAAGCGCTGACCGTGCAACTGAAGCGTATCTTCTATAGATTCACTTTGCATTGAATGAAATCACTACTTTTAAAGACGTCAGGCGTAAGATTTTTTTAAAACTGTGAATCAAAAATATGGAAAATTTCAAACTTAATATGCTGACATCTCAATTGAATATGCACTTTGAAGTCAGCTAATGTTCGCTCTTTCATTTTTACAGTGTTTTTTCGTCGCTTATTTTCAGGCGTATACGAGGAGTTTCGTAGTCGGGATATCGTATTTGCAGTGCATTTCTTTGACCACATAGATGGAATATTTTGAATTCTAAAATAAATTGCGCATATACATCTACTTATGCTAATTACCTGAGTTAAACTGTTTTTTTTCGGAAATTCAAGCCTATTCAAGTTTAATTCAATAATGAAGAATTTTCGAATATGGATTTAGGAAGGAACATCGCTTCTATGGGAAATTTGATTGGCACGATTATCGGGCATTTTATGATTCACTCTCGGATGATAACGCAAGATCTCGCAAGCTTCAAAAATTATAAATTCATTGTCGCCTCCACTTGCCGAGAGGTCAACAAAATAATCGATTACATCACGGAGTATTATTAATAAAACAAGCGAAGAAGCTTCCCAAAGCGGCTGTCACATATGATAAGCGTTTTCGTGACACCCTTTATACAAATGAAGCACTTCTTTAGCCTGTCAATAAATAATAAATCATATGCAATAATATTTTCATATTTTATGCTTACACAGATCTTCTGCAAAAGTTTTGTTGTTTATGATTAATAGACGTTTTAGACAAACCTAAGTGGTATAAGTTCGAATCGTTTTGGTCATAGAATGAGCGCTAATTATTCGGCACATTTAAATATCTTTAACGCCCTTAGAAGATAAGGGATTAAACCAAATGATAATATAGGGAAAGTGATGATGTAAATCGCATTGATGAAATTTCGTTGATTTGGTTAGAAAATTATTCGGAATGAGATTATTGGGCAGAACCGATAGATGTAAGCATAAACTACAGGTCTTTCTAATATGTGCAACAAAAAGTAAATTTACATAAACATATAAAAATAATTTAAAATACAAGTTTTAATTTCATAATTGAATTCAAAACACGACTACTATTTTTGGCACGATGTGACATCGCGATACGTATAGCTGTATCGAATACATTTCTGACACCCTAAAATTAACATAAGATATTATTAAATCAACGAGATATAATATGCAAAAAAAAAAAATTGATTGAATACGAGAGAAAGAGATAGATATTACCACTATAATTTGTTCATCAATTTGAATTATTGATTTTAAAATATCCAAAAGAAAGAAAAATTTGTGAATTTACTAATTGATTATATCTCATGAATTGTTTTCAATATACATCAAATAATACTTCAGTTCCCTCATAATTTATTTCAGATCGTTATGATTATAATATTGCAAATTTCTTTCCATTTTATTTCAATGGTTAATAGAAGATTGCAATTGTAACATATAAGAGGTAAAATTTTGAAGCAAAAATTACCTGAACTCGCAATAGTAATTAGTACTGTTCTTTTTAGTTGCAATTATAATACAGAAATTCTATGATTAGAAAATTTTTTCATTGAAAAAAAAATTCAAAAGTAGTTAAAATAAAGACTAACATCTTACCTCTTTTGTCTTTGCGGAGCATTCGAGTAACTTACAGGAACTATACTCTTTAGCACAAGCGGATGCTTCTTCAAGATCAACCAACGCATCGCTATGATTTTGCGAACTACTTCCTTCATTATCGATATTCGACGATGAGAGCTTCTGATTCTCTCGTTCATTTCGAATATCTTTCTTATTGCCGACTATCATAACAGGCACTTCCGGGCAAAATCGACGAATCTAAATTTCCAACAATTTAAGCGTGAACTTCAACCTGCTGTAAAAAGTAGCGAATAAATCGCTTTCGAATTAAAAAATCATCTTCCTGCTCTTAACACTATAAACATCCCTTCAAAATTCTCTTAGTTAAGGAAATAAAAGATAGGAATATACATATTTTATGACACGAAAAAATTTAATATATGTGTCTTGAACTGTTCAATTATTACCAAATTTATTTATAAGACATTGGTTTGCATTCTTTTTGCATAGAGAATCAAGAAAAACAATCAAATAAAATCATCACTACGCTATAAGTAAATAAATTCCGGATTCCATACTCATAGGAAAGTGCTAAACAATTTATATCACAGTAGAGGAATATTTCATCTTTTTTTTCCTAATTCTTTTGCCTCTGTCTCATCTCGTAATTACACATAATGCCATCATTTACAAGTATAACGTTTGATAAGACAAATACCAAAAGAAACATGTAAATAGCGGCGAAGACTCCTGTGATCAGGTCGTTCCTAATAGTACTGCCTTTAGTAATATGCATTTTAATTAGTGCAATTTTCATGATTTAACCTTTCAGTTGCCTTCTAATTAATGTAATTGTGACATATTTAATTGTACTGTGATAGCAATAATGATCACTGTAATATGCTAATTTTAATAAATATTAATTACTGTGCATAAGCTTAATAAAATTTCGTGCATTTTAAAATAAAATAAAATGATCTTTTCTATTATTTACTCTGTCGGCTTTTAAAAATAAAAAAATAATTTACTGTTATATTATCTTCACCATTTTATATGTCTTATCAATAATTTCTGTGGGCACCATATATGGAAATACTTTCATTGTGTAATGCTGACAGAAATTTTCCACACTACTGGCTAGTATTGTGGACAATCGCTGAACATGTGATGGTTCGATTCGTTTAATGCTTATGTTTTCAGCAAGTGCTCAAAGTTTTTTCTCATTTATTAAATATTCATGCTTTTTATTCCCAAATTTTTGAAATCACTACAACACAGTTCATCATAATTCTTAATAAATGAATGAAATATTCACTAGCTATTAGTTGAGAAGCATGAGATTCCTATTTCACCATGCATTATGAATGGAAAATAAGAATGCATTGTGGAGGAAAGCTGAAGATTAGAAGTGACTAGTTTGCAAAGTGAAGCATCCATCGCTGCCTTATTTATGCTTTCCAGCATTGGGAACGCATCACCTCTGATCTAATGTTGAAAAGAATTAAAGAAGCATAAGTTACGTAAATTAGCACCTATAAACATGCTCAGTGCCAATATGAAAAATTTTTCTCTTTCATTTCAACAGTTTTTTTATTGAAAAAAATGTTGAATTTTTTTCACACATAGTATGTCTTATTATGAATGTTGCCTAACTCTATTACATCTTTCCAGCAGTTGCATATTGCTTTCGCAAATAAACATAGAGAAGCTCAACATGTTTCTTCTATTGTATTTCAAGTCGTGAAACCAGTCGAACTATTTACACTATTTAAAAATAACGCTGTTATATTTGCAGAAAGTTCTGAAACACAAAACGAATTTCTGTATATCGTATGCAATAGACACTATATATATATATATATATATATATATATATATATATATATATATATATATATATATATATATATATATATATATATATATATATATATATATATATATATATATATATATATATATATATATATATATATATATATATATATATATATATATATATATATATATATATATATATATATATATATATATATATATATATATATATATATATATATATATATATATATATATATAAATCGGCTTTATTGGGGAGAGGATTTCATTGCCTTGACTAGCGTGGAAGGAAGAACGGTAAGTAGCGGGATTCTTTTATTTAAATAAGGAAAAATGACGGTAGTGCTAATTTCGTAGGCTTCTAAAAGACGGTATATGAACTGTAATGCTCTCAAATTCATGCCTATTCTCTTGCTTTGCTAATACCTTTCTCTAACATTTCGCGCATTGGCTCCACAATCATAACCAATGGCCCAACTCGACCTCAACGGCCAAAACGTCACAACTCACCTCAGGAATCCATTTCTCTCGAATATTCTTGATCGATTCGGGCCTTTCGACCGAATAACAAACGAGAAAAACATCAGCATCTGGATAACTCAATGGTCGTAATGTATTGTAGTCATCCTCACCAGCAGTGTCGCAAACCGTTAATACCTTCTATAAAACGGAAACCGGAAGTAGATCGTAGCCAGTCGAGATACAATTTGGTCATAAAAATTGAACCTTTTGTAGAAAGCCTTAATTTTTTTTTTCTATTGCTGTGATTTATGATGCAGGTTACTTTGATGAATGAAACTACAAGAGCGCATATTATGGCAGCACCCTCCCGAAATTTCACAAGCGTTTTCGATAAACTGCCAACTACATCATCAGCAGTTATAATTATGAAACGATTACCAATTTCGAATTTGGGCAAATTTGCGCAAATGACCAAAATTTGGGCAAAATGACAATTGGTTTGGATTGAGCGAACAAGTTAACAGAAGTTATTCCAGGTGTGGACTCATTTTAGCTCATAATTAATGAATTATTTGATATGAATGCGTTCGATTCACCGACTACTGATTTCTATAAAAAAGTATTTCGGTGCTGTTTCCGAAATGGTCATTGAAATAAAACAATCTTTTTCACTGATTTTTGAAAAGGCACACTGGATAGAAACGACTTATTTTCAATTTGAAGCAGGCATGATTTGTTGAAGCATGCAGAATACTTTTCACTGTGGAGCAAGGATTCAAACAAATCATGGATCTGTACTTTTTCTTTAATTGAATATGTGTCTTCCTCATCCTTCCTCTTCAGGGTGGACGTTACATCGATGGGGGGTAGGCTTTAATTTATTTGCCAATGGCGTCGTCGAAGATATTCCCACGTGCAAAAGTTTTCTGTTACGTTCGCCTATCGAGAATCATCTATCAGGATCACTTTAAACTTTTCGGAGAGTTCTTTCATCAGTACCGTTTTTCCGTTGATGAATGCTTCGATTGCATAATCGTCGAAAGCTGTCGGTGTATAGTGTTCGTTGAATTCACCGCCGGCTTGTGCGATAATAAGACTCGTCTTACCGCATGCTCCATCACCAACAACCACAAATTTAAATTGCTTCTTTGTCATCCGACGGAAAAGCTCGAATTGCTCTCGAGCTCTTGTGATAGCTTTTGTGCTTAGAAGTTTTGTGTTTACGTTAATTCGCAACAGGTGTGTAAGGTGAAGAACAGGTGAGATTATCTAATAAATCGATTCAAGTAGTCGCAATCTGTATTTCTGAATATAAAGAAGAGAGGACGAATAGTTGATGTCGCAGGTATATAATTTAGATCATAGACTTTAGTAATCGTCCATGATCAGGTAGTAGAGTAATAATATCAATGACGATAATAATAGCAGCAATGATCTGTGTGTCTAGAGCAGAGTGGTTGTACGTCAATGGAGATGCGTAATTTTACCTGCAGAAACCTTCTATGATTGTCCTGAAAGAAAACATTTAATTTTAAAAGATAGATGACGAATGTATCTCAAGGAACTTACTCATTAAGAGGCAAATGACGGCTAACAATCAACATTTAATTACTGCATAATTGTACTTCAATTTAAAATGATTTCCTAGTAATTCGTCACTTCATAATTCAATCTTGCGGTTAACCTAATCGGCTCCAAAAAATGACGAAAATTTAGAGTTTATACGATGATATTAATGGATGACTAGCTATTATCCACTATGACCTCGAGCTACGCTATATTCAAAAATGAATTGTCTACCTTTTACCGCATAGGAGGGTGCCACATCTATTGTCTACACTTAGCTGTACCACAAAGCACTTTCTTCCTTTGCTGATTTCCTAAAACAAGTGATGCGAGGTCACAAGGGATAGTTCTTTATCAGATACTGTTCGTTGTTTCAAATATGTTGCATATAACATCTACAATTGTGACATGAGAATAATTAAAGCTTTTTTAAACGTTAACTCATACACACTATCTATATTCTTTTTTGTATATACAAACCTCAAAGAGAAAATTAGAAAATTGAATCATCCACTCTTCCGCCTAATACCTTCAGATATTCGGCGCAAAAAATTGATTGCCATTTCGCAAAATTTTCTATGGAATTTCTTCTTTCATTCTCAATATTTGCGCATTTTTTGGTTCTTTATGAGCGTGTAATATGCTCAAGCAAAAGATAATTCGGCTGGAAGGTATGAGTAGGGGTTTCGTTTAATAAATGAATATGTAAAATACATTCGTATTACTCGCAAATTTTTCATAACGAAGACGATAAATTAGATTGTTACGGAAGTAGTGAGAGGTATAAGGTGGGAAATATCCGTTAGCTAGAACCATCTTTTATTGGATAAAAAGGAGTACACAGTGGAAATATTGCTACATGATGGTACCATCGCTTCTCTCTTAGAATCGACATTATGATTTTCATAGTTGAATAAAGAAATAATTTAGAAAATCGGAGATCTCATCCAATTTGGGAAAATTTTCATTCGTTGATAGCACATTCACAACTAATGTTCCAATTTCAAAATAATATTTTATTATTACTTCAATTTATTTTATTCAAATATGGAAATTTATAAATTTTATAGATCAAATAAATTTATTTAAAAGAGAGAATTTATTAAAATGATTGAAATAGATTTAATTAAAGATAAATAGAAATTAATTTTCTAAATTCATAGTAAAAAATTTGTAGGAGATTTTATCAAAAAAGCTATTGAATTTATTAATATGATTTCCAAACAAAAGCATGATAGTCGAGTTTTTAAGTATATAAAAAAAAATGGGTACATTTTTTTTTTTTGCTCTTTCAATTCTCTCATCGCCAGAATGAATATTTTTCTCATGAAGAGATGCACAACAATTGTGCGATGAGCTCCTTTATGATTTTCACTCATATTTAAAAATAGAAAAATTCTCCCTAAAAGGATAATTCTTTTTAAAGAATAAAATCAAAGCACGTAAAGAAGCATTTTACGCTTTGGTAAATCAATCGACTAATCAATAGAAATGCGCAAAGATAGCACAAAAAGGAGAGCTTCTAACAAGGACGATCGGCTGTCAATAGCATGACTTTCTAAACGATGCTCTCTAAACGATCGGCTGTCAATTGCAGTTATATCTGACTTAGTTAAGCAGTTATATCTGACTTATTAAGCGATGCTCTCGCTTCGTACAGCAATAAGAATAAGATCCTTAAGTTGAGTGGTATTTAACGAAAAAATTGATGATAATATGCAAATACAAAAAATATTATGCAAAATTATTTAAATGAAATGCGTGATCTACGTTCTACAATTTTTTTAGAAAGGATCGCCACTTCAAAGAAATTCACGCTGAAAACTACTCAAAAAAAAGATGTGGAAGAGGAGTGATTTTTATAAGTATGTTGATTGATGAAGGTGGTTGAGGAGAAACGACTGATACGATCAGCAAATAAAAAGGGATTTAGCAGGAGAGGGATAGTTTGAGATAGACGGAAGGTGAAAGAATGTGCAAGCTAATTAAATAATCTCGAAATCTTCTCTCCTACAAATAATTCTTCTTGAAACTGCATAAATTTTAAATTCGGCTATTTATAATTAAAACAAAGAAAAATGAAATTAATGAGGTTAATGATGACCTTATCAAGCAACAATATCAGCATACAAGTGATTCTTTCCGACGCTTCTAATAGTCGCAGTCATATTAAAAATCGCAAGAATAGTATTTTTCCTTAAAACAACGTTTAAAAGATAGACATAAAATAAAACTATTAGAGAATATGCAATTACCTTTAGCTGTTTACAAGCGTTTATCAATACGGAAAATTCTAAGGGAAATTCTTAGCTTCTTTTATAATTTGCAATACAAGAGAAAATTAGCAATATGTAATATACAATACTCGTATTATTTAGAAATATAACTCGAGAAAGGAATTACGAAGATTAATAAGATGAAAGGAACAGAATGAAAGCACTCGGGCGCTTAGAAAGAAAATCGAGGCGGATGCTTAAATTACACACATGAGAGTTCAGATTCATAAAATTGATGCCGAATTTATTGCCACTGATAATGATGAGTTGAATTTCTACTATATTGATCTGTCAAATACACCAATAACTGCTGAAGGCAAATTGCCAAACACTGATAAGCTGATAAATGATAAATGTTAAATATGGTGATGAACATAATGAAAGTCGAAAAAATAAAAAATAAACTTGTGGTTAAAAACTGCCGAAATGTTTTATCAAAAAATGAAAGTAACATTTTGAAGGATATGAGCTTAGATTGTATCGATCTACTTATATCTTAGTTTTTTGCAATATTCATATTGAAAAATTCTTTGGGAGATTCGTAACAACTTTAAAAAATATTTATAAATGACCGCCTAGCTTGATGATAATAAAAAAAATCTGCGAAAATATATTCCCATAAATATATTCATGCTGATCTTTCTGTTACACTCATCCATTTTCTCTTCCAAACATTGAAAAATTTTACCATTCACTATTATTTAAAGATATAAATCTAACATAAAAATTAAAATCTATCGAAATTCACACAGCAAAACGTTTACAGACCCTAAGTAAATCCCATTCGCAGTGAACAGAAATACGAACTAAGCCGAAAGATATAGCATATGAAATAACAGCTACTATAAATTAACCATGTCATATAAGGTTAAAGGCAAAGAAAACTGCTAATCACTGATAAGCGGATAACTGATAAGTGTTAAATATAGTGTAAATATAAATTAATATAAATTAAATTCAAAAGATAAATAACTTCGTAGGTGTTCAATTGATGCAAGTTCCACTTAAAAGGCTATGTGATCCCCCGTGCCCCTTTTTGCACAATTCTTATAAGCCATTTAGAGTAATATTGTGAATCTTCGAGAATATTAAACGATCCATACAAAACACTAATAATTATGATGTTGTAGTATTTCCAAGAAGCAAAAGAAGGTTGAACTGCCTTATATGAATTGTCGTAGATTGGAATCTGCAGCTGCGCCATACCATTCTATGACAATTGAATTCTGTGTAAATACTACAGTAAAAAAAAAAAAAGAAACTCACGAAACAACGCTATTAAATTATTGCAATTTTTTCCTCTTCCTTATTATTTTATTCATGAAGCTTATTTTTCTTTAATTTTATTTCAATATTTTATATAGTATATAATAAATATAAAATGGAAAATAAATATTCATACTTTTTTCGATTATTCGAGAACAGGTGTTTAATTAAGGTACTTTTATCTGTCATATTGTTCGCATAGAAAAAATATTTAGACTCTATTCAAGATTTCACCTATCATCAATAAGAAATATCCTCAATATTCAATTCGCTTGATCAATCAATGAAAATAATCACCAATATCAAATCGATCAAATTTCTCTATTGCATAGAGATTTAACATTATAGATATTTTGCAATTTTATAATCACATAGGAATATTTTCTATAGATTTCATTATTTTTCTTGATTATTAGATTATTTTTTTATTAAAATTTGAGATCAAATTTTATTTATTCATCTAATAGATAAATAAAATTTAATCGATTATCATAAATTTTCATTTACAAAATTTAATTAAAGGAAGAAAAAAAATTATTTTAATTCACTGATTTATCTTAAGAACTAATAAATAGTTTTTAAATGAGCAAAAAAAAAAAGGAGAGAAGAATCTATTGCAATTTCAACTTTGATTTTTTTTTTTTTTTTTTTTAGCAAATATCCTCTAAGAAGAATATGCTAAACTATTAAAGATATACTTATAGCCAATATGTAAATAAGAAACTGAGAAAATCCGAAAAAAAAAAGGGTAATGCATAGATGATTGACATCTTTAACGCAATACTTTTATTATTTTTAGTAACACTCTTTCCATTGCTAATCAAAAAAGTTGACATATGACGGAAGATCGGAAATACCTTTGTGGTGGAAAAACGAGGAGAAAGAGTTTTAATCCCTAAGGAAATGAGTATATTTATCTCTATTTATTTCTTCTAAGAATCACATAAAGTTTTCAAGCAATCTTTTTCATCGTTTTTTTCGTCACACAATTAGCTTATCAGCTATTTTTTTCTATTTAGAAATCAAGGACATTAAAGATATGCAATAGTCGGGCAAAAAAAAAAATTTTTTTTTCAACAAGAATTTGTAATAAAATGATATAAGAATATCTAACATAATACAGCAAACTCATTACAGATACAATATCACGCCCTACAAATACCATATAACTAAATATCGAACTCCTTTCTAGTGAGATTGCAATTATTTCAATCATCCAACGATGAATTTTTTATTGAAGTTGTATGACTATCTACTATTCGAAATGCACACATCTGCTCAATCAATAAAACCGTGATTATGACTTCTCTTAGAATTGGAAGTTATCTATTTCTGCATACTATAGTCGAGAAAGTAAGCACCGGTAATATTTCGTCGAATTGCCTACGTTGAATTTATTTCCCAACTTAAATAGAGATTACCTATGAGTTTGAGTAATGAAGCACATTACACCTTAAATGAAGCATATGTTCGTCTCATCTTAGAAATTGATAGATATGGTAGCTAGCAACGGAAATCCTCTTCGTTCGTGATAGCGCACTATGAAGCTTTGAGCAATCACTAAACATTGAGTTTTGATTTTTTTTTTAACGCTCATCAATGCAGCTGTTTGCAGAAAGAAGCTTTTTTCAACGGGTATCACAGAAGTGCTACGTCAACATCATATGTGATGAACGTTAAGAACTATTTGAGATCACATATCACTTGCTAAAGAAGAAAGCTATGATACTGCCACGGAAATTTTAGTAGGATATATTTTCTTCAAGGAAATGAACCTCAAAATAGAGTAGCATTATAGAATTTCTATAAATAAGAGAGGAAAGCTTCAAGGTTTTTCAAGTCCAAAATCTAGAGGGCAAGATAAAGAAGAATGAGGCAATATAAGGCGAAAGAATGCTTAGGAATTAACTGTAAGATCTGCACGAATCGTCGTCCTCAAAATATAACGGCACAATTCAAAGTCCCAGGAAAAAGCTCTACATTTAAGTAACTGCAGTAAATGCTATTCGTAAGGATTTAAAGGAAAATCCAATAAAAGTATCTGCTCTATATTATTTGAAAGAAAAATGTCTCTAAAGGTAGCATTTAAAGGAAGGAAGCAATACTCTGGCATTTATAATCAATTCATTACATGGTTGACGGGAAAAAGAATCCCATTGAAATCTACTAGTGCTGCTTGAGGTGATTCCTAATAAAGGTATGCTGAAAATAAAGAAGCCTAAAAATCAAAGGCACTCGAACGAACATGGGTATGGCACGTTAGATGAAAAATGCGGAACTAAAGGCATGCTGTTCGAGTTATTTGACTCCTGTGCATGTAATCTTACTGCAAGATTATAGCATACAAACCAGTTGGCAAGTATCCAAATTCGTAGGCGAATGGTTTTTTTTTTTATTTAGCAGCGTAGTGGGATTATTTAATGAGTCGATATGTGTATACATCTCTGTCTGATAGTTTCACCTTTCACCTGAAATTGAAACTGCAACATGAAATTTTTCTGCGTCTGAAATTCCGCCTTATAAATCAAATGCAGCAAACTACTACTTATTAATTGACTCAATAAATTCAAAAGATTTTTAGGATTTGATCGCACAAAAATTTACATATATTTTATATGCGAAATATGTAAACTATAATTTACATAGCAATAGTCACGAATGGATTTATAGGGGACAATTGAATCAACTGAAATACGAATGTAGTTTTCTTATTTTTCTTTATTATTCGTTGATAAGAATGTAAAAATAGTTTGAGATGATGAACGAAAAATAGAGATGTTTTACAATCATCTCACCTCTAGCGTCCAATTTTTGGCGCTTTATCTTCTTCATTCAAAAAAAAAAAAAAAAAAAAAAAAAAAAACTCCGTTCCCTTCATTTCAACTTTATTATAGACGATAGTATTTACGTATTTCAAAGAAATGATAGTATTTCCGAGAAAGTATTTATGAGATAATCGTATCCTATAATATATTTCTATTTCAAAGAGCTTTAAAAAAAAGTATTTGTTGCATAGAGAAAATTTCCGATTTACTTAACAACTTCATATTTTTTAATTCATTATTTTAAAAATTGCATTTTTAATCCTCATAGAGGAGAATTTTTTTTTTTTGAATTTTATCCTTCCATTTAATAGAGCTCTTATGTGTTTTTTTTTATTTTCGATTTTTAAATAATATAGGAAGTCCACCTATGATTTGCATCTCAAAAATAAGTGATAATGAAAATATTTAATTGCTTTATTTTTATGTGAAAGTAACGAGGGAAGTGAAAAAAAAAACAAGATATTGAAAAAATGGACAAGGGAATTCATATCTTAGGAAATTCTTGATTTAAATTGGTAGAAAAAAATTTCATAGTGAGATTTTCGAGGATTTTTTTTTCACTTCTGTAGAAGAATTTGGGAGTTTGTTTCATTGTTTTGCTCTCCTATTCGTTTAGTTTCAATGTTTGCAAATGATTGGCGTCCAATTTACCATAGAAATTCAAAAGTTTTGAGAATAAATTAAAGTTTATCATAGCCGAACATTATAAGCGGATATATTTTAATGTGATCTTAGAAAGTTGTAAAATAACCTAAGCCGATAAGCTATGGCGATAATTCAGCATTATTTCTCTCAATTTGCAACTATTTTTTTCGAGGTCTATTCCAGGTCAGAGCTATAATGAGATCTATTATCTGAGAGGTTGATATAGCTGTTGCTTTATTCTTAAATGAGTGGTTGGCGTTTCGGTTCATAAATTCCAATGCTCTTCTGCATTTTTGTCGTTGAATTTCGGCAAAAAATTTCGTGTTTGCGTATCCAACCTAATTGTTTGTATGAGCAAATTTTACCTGATACGGTTATTACTCGAGAAAAAGTAGAGAGAGATGTTTATATAAATTGTGACGATGATAATAACATTAGAGAATATAAATAAATTAATGATAAAAATAGTGATAGTAGTTAAACAAGAGAAAGATAACGGCAGAAAGATAATAATACAACGATAACAGTGGTAATAACTTAACAGTAGAGAAATAAAATAATAAAATATCAACAGTATAGCGTAACAATAGAAAAATAGGAATAAAAAGATAACAATAGTGATATACTTAAATGATAATGATAAACAATCACTACTAAAGTGCAAAGCTGAACGCTATCTATACCTTTATATGACTTTAATGCTTGTTTTCTAATCTTCAGCAATTTTGATGAGGTTTTAAACAAACATTTCACACCGATGGCAACTTTTGCTCATTTGATTTCTTTCCAGTCAAATTGCTGTCGATTATTTTTTTATCGTGAACTCAGGATTCTATTTTCCAACTTTTTTTTATTCATTTTATCCTCATTATTTTTACAAACAACGATTAAAATTATTTGAAGGAAATACATGAAGAAATTTAATAAACGATTTAAAAAACGCGATGTGTGCTTTTTGCAAATTTAATAAAGACAAATTTTGCAATGAAAGATTGCAAAAAAAGATGCAAAATAATATGAAAGTGCAGAGTGAAAAAAAAAACAACTATTCTATGTAAACGATGGTCGCTCTATGAGTGAGGCAAAAACAACGTCTGAGTGCATTCTCATGCTTAGTCAATCAGCCGAGTTCGAATTTTTTAAGCACAATTTGCAATCTCACTTCAAGGCTAATGAGTGGAGAAGATATCTCATCTTGAGGCGAAGCTTGACGAAAGACCATGGCTAACCGATCCCACAAATGAATGTGGTAGGTTTTTTTTTCGATAGCAATAGTTTTTGATGTAGCCGGCTGGTACGTTTGCTTCATAAACGTGAAGGTATGAACCGGATAAACTCATGAATATAACGTGAACTAGTGCAACACAATAGGTCTTGGCATATCAGAAACGCAACTTGGATTCGATCCTGGGAGATGTCCCTTCCAGAAATGAATCTCTCGAGGATGCGAGACTCGCCTTATTCTATGGAAGTGATGATCACATATAGCGTTTTTACTAATGCCATTCATATTGCATAATGGATAGGGTGCCGTCAACAAAGAAGCGGATCAAATAATATTGAAATCCTTTATACGATAAATTAAATATAGTAATAGTGATGGCTTCAATAACAAGAGTGAACGAATATTTGTGTTTAAAAATTACGAAAAACACCTACTATAATTTCATCTGATAGAATTCGTTGCAATTTCATTCAATTCCATTACGTATATCTGCCTAAACATTGAGGATTGAATAACTCAAATATACTGAATTGGAATTAAATCGTACTA
Organism: Ascaris suum; assembly: GCA_013433145.1. Lineage (NCBI taxonomy): Eukaryota > Metazoa > Nematoda > Chromadorea > Rhabditida > Ascarididae > Ascaris > Ascaris suum. The sequence goes on along the minus strand of CM024183.1, from coordinate 512,738 downwards.
TGGTTGATTATTCGATTCGATTCAACGAGATATTTTATGCGTTTTCTTCTGTATGAATTATTATTCGATTTTTCGACAACTTCAAAAATACAAAGGAATATTTTTTGGAAATTTGTTGATATAATATTTTCGGACGATTTCTTCAAAAAAAAAAAAAAAAAATTAAATACCATGAATGGATGCATGCTCATCATATTAGAGGGTTAAAGAACAATCATATTTTTTTAGTTATTAGTGTTACTGTGCTTGTAATCGAAGATTGCATCAATGAGAGGTAGAAGAGAGAGAAGCGACAATTTTTTTTTTTGCTCATATCCGGTGGATGGCACATTCTACAACGAAAATAAACCCGTTTTTTGAATCACATGCCTCAAATGTAACCCCAAGGGCTCTTAGGCGAATGTGAAAATTTGTGTAAAAATCGCAAATATGAGAACGTGGTGAATTTTAGGGTTGCCGAAATTATTTCTCAGAGGATAACTGAATGCGAGAAAGATGGTGTGGCTTCTATGAGTGCTTTTCGGCATTCTTGAATCTCGAAGGCGATTTTGTGGTCCCTAAGATTTTACAGCGAGCAAAAACACCTAGCATATTACCAGTTAGAAACGTTTTACGCTCTGAAATATTCTCCAAACATGGGAAAACTCATTTCCCAGTTGGAAGGGAAAAAAAACGGGAAAAGATTGCGAAAGGGCAAAAGTTTCGAAAATAGGCTGATACGAAGGTATGAGCTGTTGAGAAATTTTAATAAATATAAGACGACGGTCTTATCAGAAGTTGAAAACTTTCCCAAAAAGTAAGAGAAACTCAGGGAAGGTTGCTCTCGGCCAAAGTCTGGGAGAGGGGGAGAGGGAGGATTTCGCATTTCACAGAAATCCAGGCTTTAGTGGGGATGAAGGAGCTCTCATCTTCACCTCTTTTTTGCCACAGGTCTGTATGTCTCGCAATAAAACTGCCAGGAAAGATAAGAGTAGTCTAAAATTGTTTTTAAAAAAAAACGAATTATGCAAAAATGATTATGCAAAAATATGGATTCCGCAATTCAGCATTATATTTTAAACTCACATATTGAAGATAAAATCTCTCCTCGCTGAAGGTAAAAATCCTTCCAAAAATAAGTTATTTCGCTAATGATAGCTATTTATTTTTAAAAAAAATGAATGAAATTGATTTATGCAAAACGAAAGAAGGAAATATTAGAAAATTGGATTACAATAATGTATATATATATATATATATATATATATATATATATATATATATATATATATATATATATATATATATATATATATATATATATATATATATATATATATATATATATATATATATATATATATATATATATATATCGTCGAAACAACATTCTCATCATAGAGATGGTTAACAAATAATAGCGGCAAGCAATTGCTTTCACCCAATAGCTAAAGACAACAAATTAAGCTTAAAGGAAAAAGTGTAACATGATGTAAAGTTGGATGTTTGATTAAAAATAGTCGAAAAAGTTAGCTGGCCGATAAGACACCTGCTTTTCTCTCTCTCTCTCTCTCTCTCTCTCTCTCTCTCTTCTTCCTTATAATGTGCAAACATCACCTGACAGGTAGCGATAGCGACAGATGAAGAGAGGAGAGTGAATTGTTGGATAATCATAAGTTCGATATACTTTTTTCGAGATTCTCACAAGCACGCATGCAAAATGAGCAGCAAAAATCTTTACTAATGATTCTAGCTTAGAGGTGAACTATGGTAGCTTAAGATTTCGGAGGCAATTTGCTTAATGCATTTTATCAAACGTTTACTTCAATGAAAATTACTATATCAATGATTAATGAAACATCAACGTCATTTATTCATCTCATATATTAAAAAAAAAGAGATTTATAGATATATTATGGGTAAACGTTTGATGCATTTTGTGCAATTAATTTATGCGTTTACTGCAATTATTTTGCGCATTTACGAGAATTATTTGACGCATTTACTAAAATTTTTGTCTTCGATGCAATAAAAATTTATGCTTAAAAAGTGTGCTAGTGCTAGTTTAATGACTCATAGTAATAGCTATACCACAAATGTTTTCATCTATAAAGAGACCAAAGATTGCTTCAAGTGATTCATCCCCTTGCCATACGTTTTTTTAGCAATCGCACTATCAACGGGCTATCTTAACGCCAAACGTCCTTCGCCTGTTTGAATTTTGTTATGTTACAGTAGATAATAATAATATATCAACAAAAATTAGTTAGCCACGATTTAAATACTCACGTAGGAGAATAACTCCTATTGAGATAAAACGAGGTTTGAATAACCAGCTAGGACAATAACATAAGATTTTTTTCTGGAGGTAATATGAGGGCAATAAGAAATGCACTTTGGAGGAATAACAAGATATTCGCTGTAGAAGTTTGTCGAAATGCTGCAGTTGAGATATGATCGATTTTTATGCATTGGATGAGTGAAGAAAGTGGGCATGAAATATGGTCATAAACCACTCAACGATTCATTTCATTGTCGTGGACGATTATTATATATATATATATATATATATATATATATATATATATATATATATATATATATATATATATATATATATATATATATATATATATATATATATATATATATATATATATATATATATATATATATATATATATTATATATTGCAGTTTCGGTATTGTTATCTTGTAAAACTTGATTACAGCTAGGTGGTCCTAATAATAAAAATTCAAATTTTCTTCTTATTAAAATATATAAATCAAGCTCGAATTCCAATGTTTTCAATTTGATGGAAACGATTTGTGGAATTTGCAAATCATCATTCATCCATATGTAATGCATTCGAACACATGTTATTATTGCTAATAATGTTTTTTAAAAAAAACGATTAGATGCCGACTGCAATATTTTGGCTGCATTTCGTCATTGGTGCACTTCCGCTTATAATAACATCAAGCATTTAGATTACATTCTGCACCTCGATCTTAGCAATGACACATTTGCATATTTCATCAATTCAAATGTCAGATATAATATCACGCGTATGTCACCTGTGCGTATATATATATATATATATATATATATATATATATATATATATATATATATATATATATATATATATATATATATATATATATAAAACATTTGCATCAATGAGTACCACAGCTGTTTCATAATATCTAAAATGGATAGAGCGAGATATTTCCATAAATAACACCTCGACGCATATTGTCGCACATTCCGAATGCTTTATTTAAGGACAACCCATTGAGGCTGGTGAAGCAATTTGCGTAGAAGAATGCAAATTATTCCCACGAAACGATGTGAGTAAACAAACGTTCCATATGAAATTTTCGAGAAAAATACTTTCAATAAATTGCTGCCGATTATTAAATATTCAAAATTCCATTCATATGATCTAAAATAAGGCAATTATGAATGGACTGTCGATTAAAACTTTTTATTTCAATTTTTAAAGCTGAAGGGATGAAGTCTAAGAGGTAAACTCTTCCGATGTTTTTATTATTCAAATAATTTTTTAAAAAATTGAATGAATAAAAATTCTCTCAAATAAAATAACGAAGTTGAAACATTTTTTTGCAAAGATATTAAATAAAGATTATTTATCAAGAGGATAGTATAAAGAGATCGTCAACGGAACAAGAAGAATAATAGAGATCAGAATAGAATATAGAGAGAAAAACAACTTTATCAAGTTGAATTGCTCTTTAAATAGCGTATAATAAATTTTGAGTAAATATTCATATAAAACAGAAATTCATTAACGTAGAATATATTCGTTGATAATAGGATAAAATAGTACAAAGTAATTTCTTAGCACACAACAATAAATGAAGAAATATTTCAATTTCTTTTTCGAATATTTTTTATTTGCCATTGCATTGGGGCTTTATGTTCTATATGGTCTACATAGAGGCTTCATATATTATTTAAATTTTGCCGGCTAGTCCCTTTCATTTTGCGGAAACAAAAGCTTCCCTTTGCCATCAATCGTATGGCTTTGTGGATTACCAAAATACATGTACTTATTTCTTTTCGCATATAGCGCACAAAGTTTTTATGCTGCAATAGCTGCAATATCAGCTGCGAATGTCTCGACGCGAAAATTAGTTAAGAATAGGCAACCTTGAAGCATGCAGAAATGCGCAAGTAAATATCAAGAAAACTGCTAATAACGTCCTGGATGGAGTGGGGAGGGGGTGTATATGCCCGACGCCTTTTAAACGTATAAGATTATTGATATTAGAGTTTTAAAAAATAAGGTTACTTCCGGTCAAAAACAGCATTCTAAAATGAAAGTACCTTGCTGATGAACGAGGTTCACAAAAAAATAAAATAAAACATTTTCTGTACTGACACTATTCTGGAAAAAAATATAATTGAAATTTTTTGTTGCGGAAAAAAATTTACAGCATATTAGCATACGGCAGGATTGCTAAGGATTAATTGAAATATGGGAATGTGATGATTCTTGAAAAGTCCCCTCCCGAATTATATTCTTATCAATTGCTTTCACCTCGCCAAATTTCGCAATAATTTGAGACAGCGGATAGACTAGGAAAGAAGAATGCGATGATATGATCGAAAGGAGTCGCATATTTCCAGAGGGAAATATTAAAACTATAGAGCGATATGCTGTCAATAACTGTCAGTACAGCTGTCAATAAACCTATCACTAAAGCTAAGCTGATAAACGTACAAAACTTCGCAATATGAGTGTTGAAAAATTGGCAGACAAATATTTGACAATTGACGAGAGAAATTTTCAACAACAAAAAAAGAATTGCTATTGTTGAATGTGCGAAATGATATTTGAATTACATTCACACCTTTTCATGACTCAATAATGAGCCTATCAAATTGTAGTTATTCATCGTCGCGCAAAGAAGAGCTAAAAAAAAAAAGGCTTTTAATTTCATCTCATTTCTTTTTTTTTTTCAAAGATTTCATTAATTGCTGCAAGGAATTTTTACGAAAAATTTTCATCAATGATAATAACGTCGTTTCTATCATCCTCTAGGAGAGCTTAATATTTTTTTTTATTACTTGTGATAATTTTGAGTTTAAATATCTAAATTCTTACAATTATAAATACTTGTAATTTTTGTTTTCAATGATTTTTTTTCAAATTCTAATCTGTAAGGATTTTAATATATCTATATTAAACTTTATTAAATATTATTAATTATTATTAGTGCAATTCTCATTTGCAAATATTTCTGTCGTTCTTGAATAGGCCCCATAAAATTGACTTTGACTTTGAAGATGATATCACTTTTGGATTTCTCAGAACAAGCTACATTACCTTAAGTTCTACGAGATACGAAAAATTTAACGATATTTCTTTCATTCCCGACATTTAAACATCCTTCGATGGCGCTCATAGCCCTCAACGGAAGAAGGCGATCGGAATAGAACATATTTTTGATGTTTTCACTAAGCGCCACATAGCTTCATAGTGAAGAAGTGGATAAAAACTTGAAAACTTTCACGCTTAGGTTGCAAAAATTTTCGCATAAATTGAATAACAGCATAAGTATCTCTCAACGATTGAAATTCTTCGAAATAATTCACGAAAATATAAAAGCATTGAAATTTTTAAGCGATTAGAATTTTTTAATTTATTTCATTTCTAAGAACGATTGATTGACAAAGAAAACGAATTTTTGTTGCAATAAATAACTCAACGATAAAAATTTCACTTATAATTTATTCATTTCAATGATGTTAATTTTAGGATAATCGATTAAGGATGATGATTTACGGAATCCATTGTGAAATTTCAAAACTCCTTGAAATATTGGTTCTTTTTTATCTAAATTTTCAACTCTAAAGTGAGACGTTCATAGAGTAAACGCAACTTCCTTATTCCTTTAGCATTCATATGATTTGTTCAGGTGGGCCATACCTGGTATTCTCAATGATGCGACAATAATCCTCCAGGTGAGCAATGTAATTGCTCATTGCTCACCTGGAAAATTCTAGAAACGTTTTATTTACTGATGAAAAGAAAATTGCATTATAAATACTGAAAAAAAAAAACCTATCGTTTAGAATTTTCATCACATAGCTGAAAATTAGCTTCCCTTCGAATGGTTGAAAGATTCTTTTTTATTGCTGACTCCGGCTACTGCTGTATTAAATGAAAAATTTTAGCAAATTGACAAGAAAAATTTTCCGATAATTTATAATATTGTGCTATTTCAGAATAAAAAAAAAATTTATGACAAATTGAAATCCTATAGAGATAATTTCATCGAATTTAAAATTTCGTTTAAAAAAAAATTTTTTTTTCTGCGAAAAAAAAAACACAATTACTCTATTTTGTCGTTATTTTCAAACGTTTTCATTTGAGAGTACAATGAGCAAAAATTAAAGAAAAATGAAAATCGTGAAAATTATATTTGCAAGAAAAATTCTCGATAAATGTATGAAAATTTTAAACGCTTGAAATTTTTCTTCTAATTTTTATGCACTAGAATGCATTTTGAATGAAAACGATAGCTGACTATATCAAAAGCTGTTCTAAATTACTCGCCCCCCCCCCCTCTCCGCTATCAAATTCCTCTCGTCGACCTGAAATGAAGAAATTAAATTATTTCAATCCAGAGAACTGGCATAGATGAGCAGCTGTATATAGCTAAGGAATCTGCGTTCTTGAGGTGAACAAACAGAAAAGGGCACTGATCTAAGGATGCCTAGAAAGTATATCATAGTTATGCCAAGAAATGAGTCTATCTGTTCTATGTATAGAGAACACTTTAAAGAGAAACATACGAAATGAAAAAAAAAATGAAAATTTTATTCTCTTATCGTAATGCCGCTTATCATCGTAAAAATTTTTTGCATCCTTTTGAAATGATGGAAATAAGATATAGAATGCAAAAAAAATTTTTTTAAAGAAAAAAATGCAAAAAAAAAAAAAACAACGATTGAGAAGGATCATCAAAATATGGGGCATGAGTTTCGTTGATTAAATTGACGCATTTATTGATCAAATTCTAACTCCAATCGATCCATCATGCTTAACTGAAAGTAAGCTTCATGGAAAGGTAGTGCTCGAATATAAGCTCATCGCAATTCTCCAATAGAATTTCGAGTTAAAAAGTTTCAACTTTGTGATTGAAAGTGAAATGCTGAGTGAAACTTTTAAAGAGTCGATCATTTATTTCTTGCTCATTTCTTTGTGAAAAAACAAGCTCGTCTCTGGGCTGATTCGAACTCAAATGTTTCACAAGGGAAAAAATTTAGAAGACCACACAGCTGTACTAGGGATATATTCTAGGATCGGGACTGTTAGAAGGGACGGCAAAGGTTCAGGACTGCTGGGATATGTCCTAAGTCAAGCAAAACCTGAGCTTAATGAGTTTTAAAAGACTTGATGGAAAAATATAACCCCCTACCCTCTCGAATAGAAACTATCTCAAAAATATAAACCCTCCTACTAATTCCAGTGAAAACTGACACTTCTAGGTAAACAAATATTGAAGATGATTTCTTCTGCTAACGTTGAATCATTTGAATATTAGCGGATCAAAGATTATTACGATAAATGGGTTTCATTAACGTTCGATATTTAATCGAACGTTTGATTATGGAAGAACATTTGACCTTTGACTTTTTAATTTCTTGAACTTTGAACTTTTGATCAGGATTCAAATATCCTTTTTCATGATGTATTATCAATGGAAATAGAATCGATGTGCTTGCAAAAATTCAATCATTTTTTTTTTAATGCGTGCAATATAAAATAAGTAAGTTTGTATAGTATTTCAACTTCGAGAATTTTTATTATTGTTTATTCTAATCATTGTGGATATTTTTGTATAGACGTTAGCTGATTAGCAATAAAATTTATCCGGAAGTAATTAGCGAAATTCCATTGTTATCGAAAATATTGAAATTATCACCATTGTGCAGGCATATGCTTCATTCAAAATATTTTAATCAGCCCGATAAAGCTATGAGTAAGAAAGAAAGAAGAAATGAATTGTGCTATAGATCGCTCGCTAAACGATAATATTAAGTCGTTGTTGAGGAAATAAACTACCGGAAAACCTAAGGAGTAGTCAAAAATTTTGACTGATATAACACATGATCAATTTTATAGTCTATATATATATATATATATTTATATATATATATATATATATATATATTATATATTATATATTATATATATTATATATATATAATTTTTTTTTTTGAAAGATGGGCTAAATACATCGAAAACTTCCTTTCTTTACGAAACAATTATTTTTATGATTGAAAAAAATTCATTTTTCTAGCAAAAAAGTTGGAAAAGTTGGAAAAAGTTTATGAAAAAGTTGAACATTTACTAAGAAAGATTTTCTCTTTAGAAAATAGAATGAATTTATGAAAGGATTTTTTTTTCCGCTGTCGATAAAATTAGCTTTTTGATAGAATTTCTTTTTCTATAATGGCAAAAAAAAAGAGAAAATTACTGAAGAGATTTCTGCTTTATCGATGGATAATTTATTTAATACCTCCAACATTTCTTATTTTGCTATTACAAATTACTTCCGTTCATAGAGAATGAAAAAAAAAATTTCCGGTCAACAAAATATTTTTTTGATAATGGAAAAGAAAATTTGCAAAGGAAAAAAAAAACCGATTTCCTTGTCTTTCGCTCATAACTTTGAGAGAAGCAACGTAAGTGTAAGAAAAAAATAGATGATCTAAAATTGTAGTTTTTTTTTAAACCTTCAAATTGTCTGAAAAATACCTAATAAATAGGGAAGGAAATTTTATTGAATAAGATTAATAAACTCAATCATATTTTTAAAGAGAAGTAATTCATAAATCAGCGAACAAATAAAAAAAAACGAACATTTTAGATTTCTTCAAGAGCCTACATTTGTATTCACATATATTAGACGTATAAGGGGGAAATGATTCTGCAGAATTATTGAAGAAGTCATTTGGCATACGAAATGGAATGCATTTTGATGAGCAAATTCTTTTTTCGCACGCTTTCAATAAATCAAATGGGAAAATTTTCGACTTTCAAACTAATATAAACGTTAGAAAATTATTTTTGAGTTGAATGAAAGAAACAACTGAGGGAAAATTAGTTTCGCTATCGAGGAAAATTATGAAACTATTCGAAAAAAAAATAAAATTTTTAGAACAGAAAAAAAAATATTTTTAAGTGAATATTTTACATTAATGCTGCATTATTTAGCATCTTTACTAGCATTAATAAGCATATTATAATTTTAGAGTCATATGCAAAATATACCTCAGTGGAACGAAATGAAATAATTGTTTAGCTGTTTCGAAAAGATATGAATAGATTTCGACGAGTTTATTGCTTTCTAAAATATTAGTTGCGTATAATAGCATGAGCATAAAGTTGCAACTTGAGCAAAAATGCTAATATGAGTTCTCGAATTCTAGATAGCATAGTTGTTATTATTGATTTATTAAAACATTTATTAACGATAAATTCAAAATTATAAGTTTAAAAAATTTTTTTTGAAAAGAACATATTATTTCTCTAATAATTACATTTACTAAATATTCAACAAAATAAACAAAATAAACTAATATTATAAGATCTATTTCCTCCAAAAAAAAGTAGAGATTAAGAAAATCTAGTAAAGATTTAAGGAAATTAACTCTTGAGATATGTGAGGTTTCGGCGAAGTGATGAGAGATGGCTTATGAGGAATGAACATTATCGTATGCTAGTGAAAATTCTGCTTATCTAAATTTCTATCTTTTCGTTGATACAGCAGGCAATACCTCGAAATATATAAACTTCATAACCAAAGTCATAAATTTATATTAAGGTAAAAGAAGAACCTTTAATAAACACAACAAAGAAAAAATATCATTTGAAAGGTAGGCACGAAAATATTTTAGTAAAAATATTCCGTTATGTGAGAAGTTATCAATGATAAACGTCACTAAAAGATCTAAAATCATTTAAAATGAAATAAATAAAAGTATAAATTTATTTAAAATATGATAAATAAATATGCAAATGAAGAATGAATCGATTATGCGAAATAAACATGAAATAAGAGAGAAAATCAACGAATTAAAGGAAATAAATAGAGTTGGTTATGAATGAATTTAGCTTATATAAAGATGAAGCTAAATGTGTGAAATGAAGAGAGCAGCTAAGCTGTGAAAGATAGAGAGCTCATCAAGTGGACGACGAACACACTAAATCAACCGCTCTATCGATTAAGTGCAAGAGGATTTTCGTTCATCGATGTGCCCTACGAACTAATAATTTCGACCAAGTTCACACAGATATAGGATAGTTTGATCTCTATAATAAGTTCAACTAGGTATATGATTGATATACTTGGTTGGAGCCACTATATGGATCGGTTAATATATCTACGCGTAGTATCGGAGGCCTCGACTGATGACTTTTAGAGAAGGAACAATCAATAATGAAGTTGAAAGACAAAAAAGAATATCTATCAAATAAATAGCCTTTTTTTTGGCGGGATAACTGAAAATGAAGTCGACGAAGAAAGATCTTTAAAAATCCAGAAGCATGACAGGCAATTAGCTTGAAGATACAAAACTTTTTTTTTTATTTTTTCGTTCGGCTCATTGATTTATTGCTTGAAAATAATTTAGAGGCGATAAATTACTGCCTCAAAAAATGCTTAGCAGATCAGCGATAATTAAAGAATCAATCATGCTCAAAGAGCCATTCTGATGAGGCAGTCAAACTTTCCATTCATATGATTGGAATTTCTCATATTCTCTGGGGATTACATCCAGGACCCTCCTTTCTCCTCCTCCCCACTCCCCCGCCGCCTCCCAAACAAAAATACATTTTCGATTTACTCATTCATCAATGTGGAGCGAGAAAAACTTTGACTGAATATATGATGCATGAAACATTTTCAATCTCGAAAAGAAAAGTCGAATTAAAAAGTAATGAAAAATCAAAAACTTATCAACATTTTCATTGCTTTATGGAATTGAAAGAGTGAGCTCATCTCTAAGTGAATGCGTTACATTTGTAAGTGGCATAGCCATAGAATTCATATATGCCAAAAATCATCACTATAGTTTCTTTTTTGAGCAACAATCTAAATGAAGTTTAAATTGATTTAACTTACTTTAATTTAAAAACTATTCGTCATGAATAAATATCTCTTCATGTTGCTTTCAGTCGGCTTTAAAAATGAGGTTGTAAAGACCCCGTGAAGGTTAGGACGTAATCTCGTCTGCTCTTCGTCGGATGCTGACGAGTCCATTCACCATTGTATCGGCTCGGGATGGAGGTTGGGATTTACTCTATCGCTCTCATCACCGTGGGCTAAGCCTTTTAGGACGAAGCCAACGAGCCTAGTTGCAGCTCATTCACAACCGACCACGCAGTAACCGATACGAAACGATGAGGTTTTTTTTATTTACGATTCGCGAGCAAAATATACGCACCAGTTGATGCGAAACGCAAAAACTCGACGATCTTATACTGTATAAGATAGATTTATTGCAATTGCAAGCACACAAGAAAAAAAGTTTTTAACTTGTTTTCAACAGTAAAGGAAGGTTGTGCAGAGAGAATATCGAGTGCTGCAATAAAACCACTTTGTTAGGACCTTGCTATTGAGTAATTTTACTAGTTTGGATATAGTATGATGGAGTAAAAATTTAAGGATAAAGTTGAGGTTCTGAAAAAGGTGATAATTAATCCAACATAGTTATGTAAGAGATTCACTATCACCTAATAATTAGTGATATTTAAATGTAAGACTTGAAGTGTCCATATATCATGCGCTCATCACTTTGATAAAAACATATCACACCCATAATTAATAAATTAAACTTGATGCTATATGATGCTATATGACTAGGCTTTAGTCATTGTGCAGCCTTAAAATGATGTTGAAAATACGAGTAACTTAAAACAAACGATAGTTTTTGACGGATTAAATAGGCCGGTGGGGGGGGGGGGGGGGGGGGAGTGGAGGAAGGGATGAGTGAGAGTTATTATTTTCTCGTCTGGTAAGAAGATCAACTATTTATATCCGCCCTTTTAAAATGTGTAGGTAATCCGATATTTTGCATTGACGCAGTCGTACCAATCAAACGCATACGACAACTCATTCTGTTCATAAAATGAGCCCATGAACTGATCAATTTATGAACGACGATCTGCGTATTTTTCGATGTAAGCATTAAATCAGCAAGGTGACTTCTTTATTATCGATAAACAAAGCAATACTTTACAAGGAAAATTTATTACCAGCTTGTTGCCCAGCTGTTACCAGTTTGTTACCCAGCTTTCAACGAAATCATTGGATAAAGATTTTTGCGCTTATCACCTGATAACACCTGATATCGCCACCTGAATATATACTGAAGTTCCCGAGTTTATTGTATTCAATTATTCTAGGACATCCTAAAAACGATCGTTGAATTGGATAAGATAATAATTAAATAAAAAAAGATTTTTTTTTTACACTTTAAAGATATTTTATATTTCCCCTAATTTATCTTTATTTAATTACCAAATACCTTAAAATTTCAATAATTAAAGCAGACAAATTATTTGCCTTATAAATTTTTATTTATTTCATTTATCTGCGTGAGACATGTATATGTGGAAATGACACCTTTTTTTTGTGTTCATATTCTATGAAATGATTTATTTGCATAAGACGTAGTCGATATGCAGATAACATACTCGAAAATCCTTTGAGAGCACTAATTTTGAAATGCATTCGAAATGCATGTAATTAGCATAGAGAGGAAAAAAATATTGTGATATATGTGAACAATATTTCAAAACAAAATCAATAAAAGATGAAAGGAAAATGCAAAAAAAAAAGGAAATGATGACTGGAAATGAAAAACGGAAATGATAAATTTAATGAATATAAATGTTTTACATAGAAGGAGAAAATAGAGGTGAAATGTCAACAAAATACAGGTAATATAAAGGTGATAAAAAGGTGTTCAGATGAGTTGAACATTTTAAATTTCTCGAGAGCATATATGATTGAATTATAGAAACGAAATTTTTGCAACGATTAATTAGAATATAATAATCGAAACATAGCAGGAAGGTCCTTAGTACCAATTATATATGTTGAAAGTGCTAGCAAAATTCTTCACTATTGTTGAAAAACGAATGAAAAGTTTTGAAAAAATGAGCTATTCTTTTCAATATCGCATTGAATTTTAAGTAAAATAGTTCGAAAATACTTATTAAATCTTGTTTTGCTCGTTACAAACGAAATGAATTAATTTTTAATTATTCAAGTCGATCTTCTTAGGTGAACCGGAAAACGGATCTTCGTAGTGGTAACCGGAAAACGGATCTTCGTAGTGTAATCTTCATAGTGTAACCGGAAAACGGATCGTGTAAAAAAGGATCTTCGTAGCGATTTTTTTTTTTCAAAACTAAAAGCATTTTAATGTTTTTTTTACACTTTAATATTCCATTGAAGCATTTCGATACAAAGCTTGCAAATATTTTGAAAATAGTTGCATATTATAAAAGCCTTAGTGATTTTAAAGCGCTTCAAGATATGGCTAAAATAAATATAAGTAATCCTCAAAATACTCGTAATATGTTCTCCAGAGCGAAAGCTTTGGTCTATTAGTACTTCGGTACCATAAATTTTGAATAGGACTTCAGAATATAGCCAGATAAAGCGTACTATACAAAGGAATTTTGATGAACGAAATATACGACAGAATTTTGGATTTTAAAATAGGATTCCACGATAAGTGTGATCGCTAAAACTAAAAATCGAAAACTTTTCGAATCGCTCTTATATGTAAACTATAAAATTTAACGTTCTTAGCATATATTTCAACGGAAATATGATTTAGATAGTGTGATAGGGTCATTTATAAATCTAACTGAGAGAAATAAACCTAATGTTGAAACTTGAGAGATGTCTGATGTGACTCGTATTTGATTGAGAGAGAACGCTGTCAATAAAGATTTGTTGAAATTCTTAACTCAAAAAGTTTCTTATCTATTCAAAAAAAAAAAAAACAATTATACTTTTTTAAATAAATAAACCTATCTTGTGCATCAGTTTTTCGAAACTAACATTATCAATGATCTTGCATAAATGAGCATAAACATTGTTCAAGTATTTAGTATTTCAGTACCACAAATAATATTTCAGTACTGTTTAGTATTTCAGTGTTTCAGTAAATTAGTATTTAGTATTTCAGTATTTCAGTCAAGTGATTTCAAAATTTTGTGCCCAGTCATTATATATAGTAGACAAGAGCAATATTATGCACAACAATGTGCAAATGAATGTTTATTTAATGGTTTGTTTACTGAAATGAGAGAAAGAAGACGATAGTTCACAGATCAATGTTCTTCTTTCTTTCTTTTTTTTAAACAAGAAACACAATAGCAGTACATCAAAAATGAGGTACTACGCTAGCGTGCAGTGAATGGAATTGGAATAGCATAAGAGCACGGGGACATGAGCAACGTTTGAGGAAGAACTTGAATATCCCCTCAGGACTAGGATATCCCTTCAATCCTCCCCGCTCTCAGTGAACTAAGATATCCCCCTTTTCCCCTTCCTTTATTGTAGATTTGGTTCGGGAACGATAATAAATAAAGGTACACAACGTGAGGCTTGACAAGAAGAAATGTGAGCTGCGAGTTATATAGAAGCTCAAAATCCGTACGGAATTATCAATTTTCAGAAAAGCAGCAGGTAGATATTCAGGTAGAACCTTAGGTCATTCCTATGCGATATACGCCAAGAGACCATCATAAGCAGATGATGCAATATTTTCCTCAATTGTAAGCATTTTCTAACGTCATTAGGAATCTTTCTCATTTTTCAAGAATCAATCAATAATAGATTTTCCGTGTTTCTCTTTAAAGCTGAAAATTCCATCTGAATTTTATGCTTGAAAAACGCTCATAAAAATGCTGATTTTTCTAAAATTTAGCAGATTTTTTATTGTTTTTATAATTTCTTTTTTTTTTATGATTTAACATTCGGCAAATATAATAGAGAGAAGGATAAGATAGATTTTTTTTTTTGAAATTCATTAATGATATAAAAATAATTATAACGTGAATTTATGATAGTTAAAATCATATATTATTTTAATACTGTTAAAAATTTTTTAAATTTAAATTCACAATTAAATGTTGCAAATATTGAATTGATTTCGTTGAAAACAATCATAATTCCTTTCAGAATCATGAGACAAATAGGAATACTACGAGAAAATGGAAAATAAAGTTTTCTCGTGCAAGAGATGCAAAACGAAATCCTCCAAAATGAGCTTTATAAAACCTTCATTATTGACCGAAATTCGAACAAATAACTATAGATTTGCGAATGCTTCATTCAAATATTGCAAATGTCCACAATTTATTGTTTACTGAAAATCACATAAAGTCGATAAATCATATAAAAATAGAAGTCGAATAAAGTCCAAAGAAATGCACACAAATCGAAATTGCCTCTAATAGTAAATCAAGCAATTTAGTGCAAACGAAAGTTGAGAGATGCGCTGTATAGTGCATTAAGCGTTACTTGATGCGCATCAATAAAATGCCTGAACGACAGAAAGCATAAAAATAAATGAAGAACACGTGAGCGCGTAAAACTCACTTCGACAACAACAACCCGACAATCCTGTGTAAGCGCTTGGATAGCTGCCGCCCTTTCGTCGAGAATTTCGAGCGGCTGCTCGCTAGCGTTAAGGAGGTTATTGCACCAAATTATAAAGAAAGTTGTCACTAACATATCCTTAACGTCTATAGATTTTCAGTTGATGGACTATTATATTTTGTGATTCATAGTTGTTTTTTTTTTCTTAGAAAGGAATCCCAATATTATTAATTTGTGATTTTGAAGATCGAATAGACCTCAAAATCACTTCGAAATTGAGCAAAAATAAATATTTTTTTTTAACCTGCATGTGGTCCGAATATTTGTATTATATTAATTTGGCTTTTAAAGATTGATTCGCAAACAAAGCTTTTTGCCACATTCATTGCTATGTTATCGAGATAGGCAAAAATACAAGAGATGCATTGACGAACAATTTTCATAGATCTCTAGCGCTGAATAAATTATAAGCACTATCATTTCGATGAATCCGTCTCTCTCCTCATTCAAATTCAATTTCGAAAATATTTGAAGATGTTTTTATTGAATGCGAAAGAAATATATCCTCGCCCGATATGGAAAATCAACATGAAAACATTTAATCTCTCAAAGGGATTTTTACTACCCACTATAAATATCGATATCGTATACTCTCAAATTTCAACAACATAGAAAGGATTTATTCGGTTTCGATCTAGACAGATAAAATTCATGATTATAATTAATGCTTCTAATAAAGTTACGAAAAAATTTTATTAGCGGAAGAAAATTATGAAACCTGGAAAAAATAGCTGAAAAATTAAAAGGCATGAAAAATACAATAAGTTAAACGGAAATAAAACAATTAGAGAGAAGCACTAGAGCAGCTACAACGTTATGCACTAATTCATTTGATCAATCATTTTAACAGGAATATAATAAAAGATTAGATATGCAAAAGATATGCTTCTTTTGATTTAACTAATCCGACCATCTATGCAAATGTGCGACCAAAAATATTCGGCTGTTTAGTTGTTCAATTAATACGAAATGAAAAAGTGAACAATTTAAAATGCATGTAAATTTTTCCCCACTTTACAGCTTTATAAGTCTTCTCAAGAGTAAGAAAACAAGGTGAACTATTACCTATCAGGTGAAGCTATGATGCAAATCATATCTGCTAAGTATGGAGACTATATGATTGGTGGCACAGCGGATAGAATTTGAGACTATCGAACAGAGTGACAAATGTATATACGGACAAGCGCAAAGACATAACAAATGGAAAATTAAGAAATTTTATGAAAGTGAAAAAAATAGTACGAGGAACAGTCCATTAATTGAGAGCGTAAAATTTAAGCTTTTCGAAATCGAGAAGAAATAATTTAAGGTTTTAGTGACAGGTTCGATAAGTTTTAGGGACAAATTGGACAGGTAATGGGATCCGTTTTGAATCCGATATTAATTCTTATGAAAGTGAGTTCAAATTGACCTGAAGATGATAAAAATTAAGTTCAACCTCAATGATTTTGCTCGAATATTTTTCTATGAATTGCAAAAAAAAAAAGCGAAGAATGATTTCAAGAAATGCGTGAAGTGGAAACTACGACGAAATGAAAAACAATCAATGAAATATTCTTTCATTTTTTGGGTGAATTTTACGCCTATTGTAAGCAATCAAGCATAAAGAAATCTCTTTTTTTTTCGTAAATAATTTGAGCTCAAATGAATTCAAATAATTCGATTCTAAAATTCTAAAATTATTGATTTTGAAATTATTTTTTGAATCAATGAAAAAATTTTCTATAATTTATTTTCTATAATTTTTGATGGATTTTTGAAATATTGTGAAAATTTCCAAATGCAAAAAAATCCATTCAAATATTCGAGTAAAAAATTTAAGTATAAAAGACAATTATTGCTCTGTTTAAAGTAAAAGATGATTTATTGAATGAATAAAGCGTTAAATACTATTAATGTTATGTACATATATTTAACAACATTATCGTTTATTTTTAGAAATTAGAGGCTATAAATAAACGCTGAAAATTCCTTTTGTTCTATCTAGGAGAAGAAGAGCTCAATTTTAAACTTTTTCCATGAGAAATCGTTTTATCCTATAAGACAATGAAAAGAAAAAAAAGAAATATTTTGATGCCTTTAGATAAATTGGAAAACTTTTTTTTCATAGATTGTTAAAAATAAAAAATTAATAATATATTATTGAAAAAATTAATAGAAAATCTCATAATTCTTGATTTATCAAATAATGATTGAAAAATTCGTTTTTTTTTTATTCTTTAGAAATTAAGGATTTTTTTTTGCAAATTTTCAAGCATTTAGAAAAAAAATTACAATACTGTTTAGGCAATGGCATTTGATTGAGGTAAATCAAGCGTGATGAAAAAGAATAGACGATAGACAGCTATTGAGAGTTCATTAACGCGAAAAAAAAAGCGCACAATTAGCTTCGCAACGATGTTATTAAACGTTCGGCAAAAAATTAATGACTATCTAAGAACGTGATTGATAAAACCTCTAAAATCCGACATTAATATAACTATAGATAAAAAATATTAATTAAAAATATTAATATATAAATATTAATGTCTTCTCAATTACGAATTTTTTTTTTATTATATCGGAATATACAATTTTTCTTGACATCGAGCATGGATAATTTTCGCATTATGATTTAATTTAGTTTTTTTTTTTGTTCTATAACCTTTGATAATCTCTATTCTTTACGCTGTAGGGGAAATCTCAATTAGTGAGAAAACGAAAAAAAAAATTTTTTTTTTATTCCTATAAGCGAAAAAATGCCCTCGATTATTTTGTTAAATTTCAGACAATCATTTCAGAATTGGAGGTGATTTTAGGTTTTCGAAACACATTTTAGAAAACCTTAAAAAACGATAAAATATAGGTTTAGGTAAAATATGTAAATATAGATAATTTTTTCTTCATAATCAATTATAAAAAAATAGCTTCCGTCGAAATGAGTATGAAATGCGCTTATTTTGGAACGATTGAATTTCATTCTCTTTAATTTTTTATTGCAATACGAATTTGCGATATTTGGTTGGGATACTAGAGCTATCTATCCAAATTAGACAATATTAAAAAAAAACAATATTTGAGACTAAGTTTAAAGCGTCAATAGAAAACGTTGCGCTTGCTTATCATATATTTCTTCAACTTTTGGCTATCGGTTCTAGAGCAGTCGATCCGAATGGTGAATAAATTTCCATTATTTCGCTTGCAAAATCGAAAATCCTAAATGATGAAATCCTTATTACTCGATGAGTGGCCAGTCTAAAAAGTATGGATTGATCGATCCTATAAGTGCAGTTGAAAATCCTCTCAAATATTATTTTTGGCTTTTTTTTTTCTTTTTTTCTTCGTCGAAAAATTTTTAGAAAATTTCGTCATCTTTGAAATTCTTGAATTTACCTCAAACATTCGCATATTTTTGGTATTGTCCTATTTAAATATCAGTGAATTTTTTTTCCTCGACAAAGTGCAAAATTTACTAACTGAATATTTTTGATATTCATCAAATTTTTTTTTCGCTTTCTCCTAAAATTTTTTTGAGGAATCTTTTGGCATCGTTACTTATCTATCATCTTATTTTTGATTCGAAATACATCATACTGTATATATTTTCAACGATTTCAAAAATAAATTATTGATTGATTTGTTATTGTAGTTATGTTTTCTTTTAAGGTTGGGAATTCTTCACACATTGACACATGAACTAAGAAAACTCAGTCATAAAGATAGCTGAGGGTATTCGGCTTAGTAAAGCCGTTCTTCATCATTAGGCTTCAACTGAATATAGGTGTATATGAACATCATAAAGGTCTAGGCACCTGCGATAGGTGTAATTTAAATGTGATTTATCACAGAAAAAAATAAATAAAAGACTGTAAGACAAAATTCATTCGTTCTACAAGTGGTCATTTGTTTCTACTGGAGCTTTAGTCAATCATAAGCTATTATTTAAATCGCACAATTTTTATTCCTATTAGGTGATCGTTGTTCATTGTTAGCAAATTCCCTATATGGCTTTATCTAGCTGATGCTGATCTCTGCTTTCAAATCATTTTTTTTTTACTCATCTACCTATAGACTAGGAAAATGAAGCGCTTGATTAAATATCACTTAGGTGAGGGAACGAAACCTACCTGAACGAAATCAGACAAATCAAGAGACATACAAAATGAGCAGACATACAAAATGAGCAGCTACAATATGGTCCTTTTGCATTCCTCTCCTAATACCTTTGACAAAGAGCATAGATCTTCTACAAAATGTTTGCTTTTTGTTTTCGACAGGTTAAAAAAACCACCCGACAGGACATCAAATTTACAGGAATTTTTAGGCGCTTCTAGCTGCTTATAATTCGTTTTCGTATTAACTACTGGTAAAAGATGGTCGTTCAGAAAAAATAGACGCTTGAATATTGGTTGATAAAAGAGGTGGGCCGGCCTTTGATTGTAAGCTCCAATCAGTCTCACAAACCTAGCTTTAGTCGCAGATGGGCTCGAAATTATCGGAGAACGAGAAAAACACACTCATCCCACACAAGCACATATCTACACATGGGTAAACACACAAGTGCACACACCTCCCACACGTACGAAGACGCGCGCATGAGGGTACATTCACATGCACGTACACAAACTTGTCCATTAATTAACAGGAATAAATGCGAATATATCCGTGCACATACGCACACATACGCACAAACACACATAATTACTGAGGGACTGTGTTGCCATAACGCACAAACGCACTTCATGAATGTAAATATATATGAGCGCATAAAAGCTTCGAAAAAAAAAAAGAAGCTCATTAGAGGAAGCTACTATATTGTAAAATAAAATTGTCTTCGTTTGTATAAGATAAATGTTTAGGAGCAAAATAATCGTTTAAGACTACTGAAATGAAATTGAAATGAAATTTTTGAATCGATTAGAACTTGAAATGAAAATTTTGAATCGATTAGAACTTGAAATGAAAATCAATCATTTTATTTGTGATATTTTCGATAAAAATTTTCTTGCGAAATATTCAATGCTCATAAATTTTAACACAATTCATCATCTTCTTTGAGAAATTAAATAGAAAAACCGGAAAAAATGAAATTATCTATGCGAAAAAATTAGAGTTGATTATAATGACGCATAATCCGATTACAATATATTTTTATGATGCATCCTGAAATGTTCACCTCGGAAGTTACACAAGTTCATGATCGTTCAAATAGTTAAACATAGAAAAAAAAATGATCGAGAAAATATTCATTAGCAATGCTTCGATTCACTATGACGAGCATCGATATGATTATTTTACTCTACGTTGATGATTTTTTTTAAAAATTGTTTTTCTTCAGCATATAGAATAATATGTTAGTGGTTTCATCAATTACGCTAAGTTAATTTATGCTAATTTTATCGACGACAAATACTAGTAATTACTATGATATCAATTATATGTTAAGTTTTAGAAACATTCGGGAAAATAAACCTAACACGAAGGTATGTCAATTTTATATAATTCGAGATCGTTATGCTTCAATTCATTTGCACAAAACATCGAAAACCTTTTCAATATTTAGAGCTTTTCAAATTCAACAACTTGCTTGCCGCAATTCAAACGTTACAAAATATGCCACTATCGCTTCCGATCGCATGTGATCGCAAAGGGAACTAATTTACGTTGACTAAATTATAGATGTATTTTCTAATGTAATAAGAATGTCAAAGGTATTACTCGTAAGTCAGTCCTGGGGATGCACATATATACCTCTCTAAGACCTAACCATTGGAAAATTTCAACGACTAATCTCCCATGTTAACATAAGAAAACCTATTTAACCAATACTGCAAAAAAAAATTTTTTTCCTTCATAAAAATTTAAATATTCGTTATAACCAACAACAAAAAAAAGCACACACATACACACACACATTAATCATCATCATTTATAGCGCAATCATTATGTTGTTAATCGTTTCAAAAACTTATCAGATCAATAGCAAGTGAAATAACGAATAGTATAAGGTGTAATTTAGGCGAGAAAATAATTTCCTCAATTCACAAGGGAATAATATAGTTTGAATGAAAATTGCCTACTCACCAATTGAATATTGAATCGGCTATAGCAAATTGAATATTTTCATACGAGTAGATGAATAACAAATAGAAATATTATACCACTATATTGATATAGATCGATAATAGAAAAAATTGATTTTGTTCATTTATCAACAATATATGAGAAGAAATTTTTGAAAAATATCTATCCATTTAATTCCCGTTTTTTTTTTCTCATATGATTGATATAATCATATCTTACGTCCTACTTTTTCTAGAGTTGATTTTATTTGTATCACCTAAACGACGCCAAAGAGTGAGAGAAAGAGGTAGAGTGCATTTACTATTGAAAAATTTACTCACAGTCAAATTGAATCAGACTAGATCGAAATTCAGCTTGTAAAAATATAATACTTTAATTTGCTTGAAAATTTTTTCATTCACATATATCTTTCGAAATTTTATTTCCATTCTTTGAAAAATTTCATTTCGGAGGGTGAGAAATATCGGCTTCACAACGTTTCGATGGTGCCTAGCACTGCATTAACTAGACTGTTTAAAGAGTCTTGATTGGCAACTTGGTGATCTCAATATTGTATATTTCTATTGAAACCCCTCTAATTTCGTCTCTCTTTAGTAAGGCATAGTTTCTTCGGGTGGAGAACAATTGTTTTGAAGAATAGAACTCTCAAACTAAAAGAAACTATTGTATTTTGCGTTAATAAATTTTTCTTCAATTATGCAATTTGAATTTAAGTCTTATAAAATATTTGAATGCATCGATAAAGCTTTAAAAAAAACATTCAGATTTATTGAATCATTAAAAATTTTTGAATTAAACGAGAATCTTTAAACAGCATATAGAAAATGCAAAAGATAAAAATTAAAAAAAAAAGTATTTCAAAAAATTTAACACTTTATCAATCGTAAATAAATTTTCATGAAATTCAATAGCATCGAATTGGTGTTCGCCTTTATCTGTATTTGAAAGTATTTATTTGCTAATAAATAATATCAGTGGAGAGCATATGTCATGCAGAGGATAGCGTATGACTTATTATTGAATATTCACTTAGTTCAATTATTGCACACGCTCTATGAAATTCTATGCAAATAAATGATGTGATCAATACGGCAGCCATTCACAATCAAAACTCCGAGTGTTCGTCACCCAAGTAATTTTACGGTTTTAGAAGACATCTGTTCGTGATGTGGCATTCAGTGGAGGAAATGAGCGGATAGAATTAAGCGAGGAGGGGGGGGGGGGGGGGGGGGGGGGGGGGGTACAAATAAGGTGCACAGAATGAAAAGATATTCTGGAGGAAGGATGGAAGGGAGCCGTAACAAATATCGCGCACACAACGAAAAAGTATTCTGGAGGGAGAAGGGAATGAGGGGCCGTTACAAATATGGTGCACATAATGAAGAGGTATTCTCCTAAACCTTTAGTGAATTTTTATTGAATGGGGTTTTACCAGGGAATTGCTGGAACCTTGATATGACTGATAAGGTTTCATAAAAAATTGAAAATTTCACTAAAATTTCAAAAAGCATCCCGTTTGCCTTTCCACTCCTCTCCCTCCAAATTATCAGGCTAGTAAGCCCAGCTTTATATGTAACCCTCATCCCGACATCCTCATTGTCTTAGTGAATGAAAGAACTTTGAAATTTACATATACCTATCTATATTTTCACTCCCTCCACATGCTAAATAGAACTATTATGAGAAAATTATTGCATGGGAACTATTCAACCGATGAAATCAAGTAATCATGTAAGTCGTATTCTTGAAAGAAATTTGCATAGAGGAGAAAAGAAGTCGAAAAACTCTTAAACGCATCAACACAAAATAAAAAAGCATTAAATGCAGAATCCAAAAAATAAAAAATAAAAAATGCAGAAAGCATTTGCAATGATTGACATAGCCCACCACCCATTGTGTATGTGCTCGGAAAATGGCGCTGTAATAACCATTTAAGCACAATGTTTTCATAGCAACCGAACC
The DNA here is from genome assembly GCA_013433145.1 of Ascaris suum. Lineage (NCBI taxonomy): Eukaryota > Metazoa > Nematoda > Chromadorea > Rhabditida > Ascarididae > Ascaris > Ascaris suum. The sequence continues at coordinate 489,009 of CM024183.1, read as the reverse complement.
TAAATTGAAGCAAACAATTGAAAAAGTGACTAACCACCTTGTAAGATTAAAACTGCTTCCATACTCGATACACCTTTTTTAAGAAATTTTATGTTTATCACATATGGATTATTTATGCTAAATTTATTGTAATATTCAAATTTTGAGCGAAAGTTTATTGAAACAACGAAGAGTGGTGCGGCGAATTAAACTAAGGTTACACTGAATAAAGTTCTCAAGGAACCGGAAATTGAAAACACTCGGAAATTTTTGAATGTGTAATCATAATTCTATATTCGACCTAATCTCAAATATTTTCAATTCCCACTAACAATTATGGACAAAGGAAATCTACGAGGCTTTTTTTAAAAATATAAACTCATTTGTGGCATAGATATTAAACAATCGGCGTTAATTGTTCTTGAAAACTTGCACAATAAATTTTCAATATTATTCCATAAGATCACAAACTAAAAAAGAGAACAAAAAAAAAATCGAACGAAAATATTCAATCAATTCGCTCATGCAAACTATGTAAATTGCATAGGAAGAAAATCCTGGAAATTTTCTATTTACAACATTTTTTTTTTTTTAAATTCGTTAAAGCAGAATTTTGATGTTCAAAATTCTTCGAATATCTGCACAATTAGCATTCCCAAAGCGCATTTTGCGTGGCGATTTCGACTCGTGGAATTTGGGAATCAACTAGAAATTCAGTTAAGAAATCGAAAATTTTTGTGGCAACAAACACAACTTGTTTCCAATTCTATCCATAACCGAAAAGGAAATGTAGGCATTTAAAAAGACGCAAAAATTATATATATATATATATATATATATATATATATATATATATATATATATATATATATATATATATATATATATATATATATATATATATATATAATATATATATATATATATATATCCAGATATCATATTTATAATTCATTAATTATGATTATAGATAGTAGGACGTTGAAATGAAAAAAAAAAGAAAGCAAAACTTCTTTCAAACTTCTTTCAAATAATATCCATTAAACTATCGAGAGTCATTTCGTTGGAACTCATATAGTGATTTATTCCTTAAATGATCGCCTACAATAAAAACATATAATATATAGATTTTTATTTTCTACTTTAGCAGTTGCATTATTATTATAAGTGTTGGTGCAAAGAAAATATCAAACTCGAAATGCCTTAAATGGATTATTGTTTACTCCGCATCATTGATGATATTTATTCAATCATACTAAATAAATCATCTCAACTTTACAGTATAACAGATCTATTGTTGTTTTACTATTTCGATTTCTTTTATATTCTCATTCTTTAGACTTTCGAGTATTTCTTTGATGTGAATGATACGAAATATTTCAACCGTGCACATAGCTTGCAACAATTAAATTGCATCATTCAGCGAAAATATTCATTGCTACCTTTCATGACGTCTGTTATATATTGTCATAGATCGCATCGTCATACGTTTGTATAAATTGATGCGCAATCAATATCAATCGATATCACTTGGAAATAAATTGATTTTAAAATAGAAATGAATATATTTCAGATCTTTCAAGGCGATTTATTCGACTTGACGATGAGTTCTCTTCGGTCACTATCATCCAAATTCAAAACACACTTACTACTGACATGTTGCCAAATGAGACTCACCAAGAACCACATTTTTCTCCCCTCCCCGCCCCTCCTCCTTCCCCCCAAAAAGGCATTCCTTGCTTCGATGACAGTCAACGCTATGTGATCCCATCAATGCAAATGGTGATTCCTACTCGTTTCCAGCACCATTCGTCGAAACCTCTATGGACGTCAGAATGCATCAATGTCTGAGCAAAACGACGCCTGAGTGTGTCATTGCTCGATTCTCAAAGCAGGTGCTTAGACGTCGTTGTGTCAAATGTTCACGACCAAAAAAAAAAGACAAAAAAGCTAAGAAAAATGCGTTAACGATGCCTATATGCCGGCAAAAATTAATTATAGCATCTCCTTAAGCAATAAAAATATGAGTGAATGTTTAGCATCCAGAAATCAGAAAGCTTAAATTAACATTATCATTCTAACTTATTTCCTCTCAAATTTTAAGCCGATAAATTAAAATGCCGAAAAAAAAATATTAGCTTAGCATCATATTTTTTTTTTAATTTCATATGTAAATACTTCATCTCTTTATGTGCTAATAATTTATCGTTTCTTGCAATCTCTATTGTCAAATTCTATTCCTGTTTCAGAACAGAGAAAGTTATTGTAAGTCTATCTTAGGGTTGTTGCAATGTTTTATTTACTCATCTATTCCTCTAATATTTACCCAGAGGTTAATTCCTCGTTTTAGTACTTTAAATTTCTCGATAATCTTTCATACTATCAAGTATTATTTTTTCGAATTTCAATTAATTACTATTATTCTCTTTAAGTAAGGAATTTAAAACAAGAATAAGACTTAGTAGAAAATGATTCTCAAAGGGATTTTCATATTAAAAAAAAAAGAGAGCCATTTAAAGCTTAGCAATTAACGGGCATTAAGCTTAACGAAATTGTTTAATTTTTCATTTACACAGATTCTAATGCTATTGCATTTTCTATTTCGCATTCCATAATGAAGATTTTTTTTTTTTTAAACTAGAAAGCACAATATACGCATATATCATCAAGAAGTTGATATGATTACAACATTTTAAAGACTCCTAACGCGATTGTTATAAAAGTCCAGAATTCCACGAGCAGAGAGGATCTGAGATGATTCAATGTAAGGAAAAAAAAATAGAAAGAAATCATGGAAATATCGGTGACATATTTTAGATCAGATATTGAAACTCTTTGCACAACCATAATAATATGAAAGACAGAAGTACGACATTTTTTTTTTCAACGTATAACGGTTATATTATTTTTAAGGAACTCAATTTTACAAGTTACGTTTAGAATCATTTTTTTATTTGAAATTAAATTAATGCAAACGATTCATTTCTCTAAGCAAATAGAGAATATTTTGAAATATCTTTGCAAAAAAAAAGTGAAAATTTTGCCTAATTTTAGGTTCACTTATTGAGAGGCATAAATATACGATGTGGATTTATCTCGAAATTGAGAAGTCACTTTTATGAGTTTATTGTTTTATAGGATGAATGTGGAATTTATGCGAGGATTTGAAGCGCTTTTTTTTTTTTTTTTCACAGCAACAAAAGTAAATTCTAATATAGCGTGATATTTTGATGAGAGAATTTAAACTTCCTTATCTTACTCTATTCAATATCACAAATGATTTTAATATGCATAAATAATTTTATAATAATACCGCACATCACAACTTGAAAAATGAAAGAAACCTTTCTAGGTTATAGCCTATTGAGATATGCTTTTGATATTTTGAAAAGGTTTTATTTAATTTCCCATTATTCCTAACCTAAACAAACTATTCGATAATTGTTTCACATCGTATTTGAGGCCGAATTTCTTAGCAATGCATTGAGAGTATTTTAAGTACCTTTAAAAGTCATACTTTGTTATTATATAGCAACGTAATGTTCGATTTTATTATCTAGTTGTCCCCTCCTCTCTCCCCTCCGTCCCCCCCCCCCCTCCGATACGTATATAGATGAACAGGCGGATAGAACCTCATGCAATAAAAAGTCTAAATAATAGTATTAAATCCTGATATGGCGCCAGATTGCAATTAGAAAAAATGGACAAATGGAACCATCTACGGCGAAAAAAAAACGCACTTTCCTGGAATTATTTTCATTAAAAAAAGGCAAGAATCATAATAGTGTAATGTATGTATACTAGCAGGCTGATTGTGTTGTGAACATTGCTGCGTTGTATAAGACAAAATTACTATGGCAAAAAAATGGATATAAAACAATTGAAAATTAGAAAAAAAAAAGCATACTCCACTGATATGATTTCCAAAAAAAAGTTACTAATAACGAGGCATGGGGTGAATGTAAAACTGCACGAAACGAATAATGGGATAAAATTAGAGTGTCCTGATTTTAAAGACCTAAACAATGACCTGAAATTGGGGGGACCCATTTCGCCTGTGTGAACTTTTTAGACTAGGTTGAAGAGATAATTTTCAAAATGGTTCGCATTTTTCTTTAGCGATGAAAATTTTACCAATCATAACGCTGCAATGGAATGGATCATCGAACGATAAATAGAATAGAATCATGAAGAAATAAAATATAAAGTGAAAATTTATATGTGATCGATGATAAACGGTTATTCAAGGAAAAATCGAACAGAAAAACATTTGCATATTAAGTGAGAAGATAACGCGCTGAATATATTCAAATATATTCAAATCTTATGGCGCAGATCGTATACATCTGTTAATTCATTACCTAATATATTTAAATGTATAAATTATGAAAATTAAGAGGTGATAAAAATTTTGGGGTTGAAAAATTAGAAAATAAAAATTAAATTTAGAAAAAAAAAATTAATAAAGTATAGAATTTAAAAAATTAAAAAATTAAAAAGAATTAAAAAGAATTAATAAAGTATAGAATGATAAAAATACAAATCATTCATATAACGAGTAGAAGGAAAAATATCAAAGTGGTTAATTTCAATTTTTAAAAAAAAATTCCCCTTCATTTTTGCGCTCCTACTAACCGACAATCTGTGCAAAAAACAACAACAAAAACACCACTGTATGAACGATCGAATGATCGAATACAAACGACCGAATATAGGAACGTCCCACAACGAAGTAGCATTCAAATAAATCCTATCTATTCGTCGGTCACACTGTCTTACATGCTTTGAAGTGAACGAAAAGTAAGACTTATCGATGTATTATTCGCCTGAATGCCTCATTCTACCCAATTCTGATAAGTGCGAAATTCCTATGGGAAATGATTCCGGGTAGGGAAACCATTCCATCACGTTTCTAAATTATACGCCTTGGTAGTCCAAATGTAAGCGTTCATTGAGTGAGCGTGAGTCGTATTTACATTCATTAGCATCCAGCCGGCTGCCGAATGCATCGACATTTTTACGTAATAAGTTCTATATTTATAGATTTGCCCTTCTAGCAATTATATTGATCAACTTCCCTAACCGATTACTGCAATTCGATGAGTGAATGCACTCGTAGAACTAAATCGATATAATTTAATGTTTATTTGTTCCATGGATGGAATATATTTATGAAGCGTCAACACTGATAGCTATTCTTGATCATTTGCAAATATTACATGAAAGTTTTGGATGAGTGAGGAAGGGGGAAAGGAACGAGTAGAGGAGCAAAAGATATGGGCAGGGGATGGTTCAGCTCTCACTTAAATCATTACATGCATTCTTTTCCGGCTTAATATACCCTAATCATCTCTTATAAGAAAAAGTTATAGCAACTCGAAGTAGTTGAGTGCTTTTTTTTGTGAGTACAGAGATCCTTGATAGCAATAACCATATTTCGAAACTTTCCATCAAAAAAAAAAAAAAAAAAACCGCATAAATAATAAAATATATGAAAATTATTTACGGCAAAAAAAAAATTTTTTTTTTTATTTCATACAAATATCATCATAAAAATTTTCCCAAACAATTAATGGCATATTTTTAGAAAAAAAAAAAAAAAGAAAATTAGCTAATTATTAGCTAAATGATCGCTAAAGAAAAATAAATGCAAACAATGGCATATGTCAATAATATATTTATAAATATTCGCCAAAAAAAAAAAAAAAAAAAAAAAACTCCACAATGAAAAAAATTCTCATTTTTAGAATTGAATAATCATCTAATGGCCGTTTTTTTTTTTTTTTTTTTTCAAATTGATTTGTCTTATGTTCGTAGTGCTTAGCCTATTGTCGTCTATGAAATCATTTTTGTGTGCAATCGAAAAAATGAGCACTTTTTCTTTGCGATCAATCTATCATTGATTAAAGAATATCGCTTTAGTCATTTTCATACTATGGTGTTAACAATAATAAATTGATTTCATTGCGGCAAACGATCTAAATTTATTCAATATTTTATTTTCGTCTACCTGATAGGTGTCTAATCCATATACAGGTGTTGTTTTTCATTTTGCTCGATCTATAGGTGTTTTAGTATGTTCGAAGCATTCTAAAATAATAAATTTCTTCTCATTAGTCATTCCATAATATATATAAAAAAGTATTTTGCGTTTCAAGAAAAGTATAGTTGGGAAAAGGTAGATATTTAATAAACCAATTTGAATAATTTTCAAAAACTATACGAAATTCATTAAATAATACGTACCTGTATTTTGAGATGTTTCGATCTATATTATGATAGTTGAATTTGATTATCTCCTATTAGGATTTCACCTGTGCAGGTGTGCTTCTATTTTCGATGCATGCATGAAGGAAGCGGATCACTGCAAGCTTTATCAGGTTGCTCTATTGGGTAACATCTCTGAAAATGCATAGAAATAATTTTTTCGATAATTTCTAAAATAAAAAAAATGTTATTCATTTTCATCGTTTTTGATAAAATATTGGTCTAATGTGAAGAAAAAAAAATTTTGCTGAAATTTTAGAAAAAAAAAATTTTTTAAATTAAAGGTGATACAGGTGCAAAGATAGTTCTTCACAGGTTGTATTGCATAGTCGCCTTCTTTCAATTATTGCATCTCATTAAACGGTATAAATAATTTGTCATCGATACCGCTCTCCTATGTGATACGGTGCATTTATTGCAGTAAACTTTTAACTTCTAAAGCCATATTTACAGTATTTTGCAAGTTTGTAGTCGCTGTAAATTAGTATTTCTTGATCACGTCGATTGTGCATCAATGAAGACCTACACTGCATACTGTTGGTTATACGACCCGACCCTCCTTCCCACCAGATCCCCAGTACACCGTTTATATGCCGTGTTTACACCAGAATTGCATAGTGGCTTAATTGAATGATATATGCAACGTCTCATATGGTAGAATAAGCTTAAGTGCTTTTTCAAGTTTTTTTCTAAAATTATTAGCCACCTGTCGTTACGAACTCCACCGACGAGTGAAATCCGGTCTAGTCTGGATTTTATGCCGTCAATGGTTTTGGTGCAGTCGATAAGCCATGAAATAAATTGAACTTCCTATCTGCTTTTTCGTTCGACGATAAGTGAACAAGCATAGTGGGCCATATTATCCATTCTAAAATTGAGGTATGTCATGTCTACCGTGCACCAAAATTCTTCGTGGATGTGATCCACTATGCTAATGCTGTCCGAATACGATAATAAAAGCCACCTGTGAAAAGCTAACTATGAGGAAAATAAAAACGTTAGTATAATCGTGAAGTGGAAAAAAAAGAATGAAAATAAAAAAAAATAATGAGTGTTAAAAATTAGCTAAAAGTTTTGCACAAAAGATTTCCTCCAACAATAGCAAAAAAAAAAAAATGCTTTATTATGAATCTTTGTAAAATTTTGTTAAAATTTCTGAGTATTTTTAAAGCCGATATGACGATATGATAGGAATTCATAAGATGAAAGAAATAATTATTAATGGGAGATTAATTCCAATAAAATCTTTAAATATTTGAAAATGCCGAAAGGAAATCAACGTAAAGTACATGTAGTTTTTTTTTCGATCGTATTATTTAGTGGATAACGATCGGAGTTCTTCCATTCATCTAGGCTGCAATAATTGTTCTAGAGCAATTTGCGCAATCCCTCTATCTATTCTTCCAAATAGAAGTGAAGAAAAAATTTTATTGTTTTTGAGTTTTTTTTTTTGCCATAATAGCTTTTTGATGACTATCAGTATTGGGGGTGGGGGAGGGGAGGAACGGGAGGGGGGGGGGGGGTGATAGGAAGAGGGAACGAATCTATCCCCTTTACCTTTACAAACAGATCACATTTGACCTTGCCAAATACTATATAGCAATAATAGTGAAAACTCCTTCTATATGCATTTCATATGTAGTTTTCATTCAATACTTTAATAAAAAATAATGTTGCAAAAAAAATATACTCTGCAATTGCCTTTATACAAATAAAGAAATAAATAATGAGATTATACATAAATAAGTAATGCATTTTTGCATTTTAACAGATTTAAAATATGCATCGATAGATTTTACTAGAGACATTGCTTATCTTCTCGAATCATCGATAAATAAATTTTCAATTTTCCTTCATTATCACAATTATATCCTCGATAATTTATGCAATACAATAGTGAGCATTTTTACAATATAACACAAGTCGTATAACAATATAATGTGCTATAGACAAACATAATGTGCTCTAATTAGACCTTTTATTATAATAACATAGGATAGAATTCACAGAGGTGGGAAAATCGAGATCTACATTTACTGCATATGTACAATATGATATAAGGCATCATTTGTTACTAAGTAAATAACAACTAATATACTCGAATTTTAAAGCAAAGATGGATAAGAGCAATGAAGAGAGAAGGAAAGTGGATAACTTTCGGCTGATTTATTCTTCACCACAAGAAGGAATGAATGGATAGAAAGTTTTATATAATAGCCGATCTACTATAAGAGGAGATCCCAACTGCTTTCTTAGATGCATTCGGCTTGAAAATTGCAAGTTTTTCAAAGCAACTAAAACAATGATAGATATCGAGATATTTTGAAATGTTTAGTCGGATGCTTGAGTGAAACTATAGAAATCGAATAAGAAATAAGTATAGAAAAGAGATTAGATAGGAAAATACATTATTAAGAATAAAGAACATAGACTGTGTATATACCGTATGCTGTTGGGCACAACATTCAAAAAAGCACATATTGTATTGCTACGAATGCAAAGTCCTGTTTAAGATGAGTTTTTAAACAAAATATTTGCAACGAATTCTATATGTAGATTTATTTTCGTCAATAATTTCCATAGTGAATTAGAATACCCGCAACGTAAGGTATGGGTAAGTAAGTAAGGTGAGTAAGTAAGTTTCGCTAGGTAAGTTATGAGTAGATTGGCAATTTTTACTCGTCGCCATGCTTGTATTTCTTTAATAAGACTAGAAGCCATATAAAACATTGCTGGAAAGCGATTGATAGGAAATACACTACACAGACTAAAATACAAAATACACAGATACACGCACTCATACATAGACTGTCAAAAAGTGTGGACTTAAAGAAAATGACTAATTTCATATATTATAACTCATTCTTTACAAATAATAACCTGCAGTATCCTTTAAAATCATTTAAAGGTCGAAGGGCGATCACATCGTCATAACATTTTCCAAGATTGCAATCACAATATCACTTTCAACTTGCTCAACGTTATATTTTACTTCCACGCCTTCTAGTCGTTTCTAGCATATCGATCGACGAGGTAACATCACCAGTAATAAAGTTAGTGCGATATAATTTGAATACCGTATTTGCATGATTGGAGGTCTTAGACCTCATTTCACGATATTTGAAGGTGCAAAAACCAAATAATTATACAATATACAGGTATATTAGCATATATTTAATGGAAGCTTCATGTTTAAAAAAAAAAACTATTCTTTTATTCCGATATATTTAAATATATCCGATATATTAGCATATTTAAATAGATAAATATATATCCGATATATTTTTAAAAAAAAATTTATTCCGATATTCCGATATATTTATTCCGATATAAAAAAAAACTATACAGGTATATTAAGCTAAAAAAAAACCATGCAAATACGGCAGTTCTTTTATTCATCAAGCATTCCGATCGAAACGAGACGCAACATTTTTTTTTTTGCATAATTAATAATAAGCTCATGAACACATTTTCTCCTAAGCATTATTCCGCCTTCATAATTTAAATGAAATTGTTGAAAAAAAATTTTTTTTTATTACTTCCATATTTCAGAAAATCGATTTAAAAATAACGGTGGAAATTCTTCCAATAGGTGACTCGAAAAAAATATGAAAAATGAACGCTGCAAAAAAACTCGTTGCCACAACGAATGGCATCACCGCAAGAAGCTCATATGGAGTTGTAGCCGTTTGAAGAAATTGCACATAATTGAATAAATAGATAATAGGCATATGCAGCAAATAGGCACTAAATGTAAGACGTGCCAATATTGACCATATTACAAGTACGTCAACTCTAAAAATGTTCAACAATATATTGCTAGAAAAGAAAATGCAAATTTAGCACTCAAAAATTGCGGCGAACATAATTTCAACTATGGTTAAGCCTAATTCGAGGCGCTAGGAATGCCTCAGATGAGGTCTAGATCATCTAGCCTGCTTATCCGTAGGATGCTTCGGTTCAAAGATATTATTAGATGAAACGTTAGAATCAACTAAAAACCTTTTTAATATACTTCATTACAGGTTTCTTGGTCAACAACGTGGAACACAAGTTTGGGATCTACTTTTTACTTGAGATGTAATTTCATATTAAGACGACTATTAGCCAAGACGAATATTAGGCCTCAAAAATCAAGGCTTTTACAATACCATCATAATATTTACCTATGAACGGTATAATTCCTATAAAAAAACAGTAAAAAAATTTATTGCAATAATATAATGATCCTTTGTAAGTTATAGAGAAGGCAATAAACACAGATTTCAGATTTTTTTTTTAACACAAAATTTTTCTTCTCATTCCTTGCAGAACCTTGCGATTTTTTTTTTTTTGGTTTGCTCTAGAAGCAGTTCGAACTCTAGCGATTGTCAACAATGTCGTGTACCAATATAGTGCAAATATTAACATTTTAAACGACATTTCTTTGCAACTTGAAATTTGATATAAATGAGAAATCATAAAAGTATTACCCTTTTGAAATTGATTGAAAATTCGCCGAGAAGAGATACCCAATGGTATATATTTGATGTAATTTTTTTTTTTTTTAAATGTAATTTTTCTTCTCAGATAGGAAATTTTCCATCTCAAACATTTAATCAAGAATGCAATTTTTATTCATAGAATAATTTTGTCAATGAGAAAAAAATTTTAAAAATTTCTATGCAACAAAATTTAGAAACTCTTTTTACGAATGACGTAGTCTATTAGACTACGTTGAATTTTTCAATTTTTCAATTTTTTTTTTCAATCATAATTCAATTTTTCGAAGAAAAAAAAATGAAATGAAAATATTTTACATACCGTTCTTTTCGAAGTACGAATGCAGCAATTATAAACGATATTGCAGCACCAAATATCGTTCGAAATAATGCCGTATAAAGTGTGTTATAAAGTGTATTGCCTTGAGATGGATTCCAATATTCTGGTAGAATACCGTATATTGTTGAAATAGCTATCATAAGCGAACAATAGAACATCAGTTTTGATTTCATCGTCGAAATATTTGTGTTGTTATTAAAGATATAATAGCCAAGTAGAATTCCAAACAAGAATGGACCACATTTTGTATATGGACGCGCATACATCTCCCAAAGACCGGCATATACATGTTTGATAGTTGATGGATCTTGATCCGGATAAAAAATGAACTGAAATCGATATTAATTTATTATCGATTGATATAAGCATTAAATCGCCAATAGAGAAATATTTCAAAAAAAAAATTGATATATTAGTGATTTTTCAAACAAAATTGCAATTTTTCGCTAATTCAGTAATTGTAGAATAACCAAAAAGAACGATACTGTATCTATTTAAGTATAGCCCCTCCACCTTAGAACACGCGCAGCACACTCCCAAGAGTCACGTCTTCCATATATTCGCTTAAGAACATTGGCATCTCATATGGTATAGGGCAACATCAACACCATCCAATCAGATACAAATTATATGCAGACGCGAACAATCATCAAATATTCATCTAAATAATATAAATCGAAATAAGTGAGAGAAAGCAAAAAATGCAACTTCCGGTTTGCAACAAGTTCCTCCTTATAGATCTAAATGCTTAAAATATAGCACAAGCTCCAATCTAATAAGTGCAGTAAAAAATTGGCCGCCTTGATGAATCTATGCGATATGTCGTTAGCAAATGCATCTTTGAAATAGCATATGTTCAATAAAAAGAAAATCTTATATAAAAACTCCAAACAATGTTGCATTAATTAAAAATTTTACTCGCCTACATTTTAGTTTCTATGGGTTATTTTTCGTACTCATACTTACGCTGATCATTAATTAAACTATATGGTAAATATCTATGCGCAACCATTATAAAAAACGAAAATATATAGCCTTTTTTGAAGAAAAAACACAAAAACAAAAATTCCTTTGATTGGTTTTTTTGAAAATATACATTATTATTCACGAGATTTGGCATTACTTGAATATTTCAAGAAGCATCTTCAAATATTCCGGAGCTAAATGTATCGTCCATATTCCATATCTTAGTGATATCTCTCAGTGTTAAGAAAAATGACGTCTTCAGATATTATTAAGAAGCAAGGAATGTATAATGATAGGCTAATATATAAAAACTGATTTTACCCATCAAATTTTTTTAAATTTCCACTTTTTCTACATTTTCTATAAAAATATCAAATTTTTACAATTTTACAAATTAAAAATTTTTATATTGGCCTATATTGGCCTATTTTTCAGAAAAAGGCTTGCCGACATTTGCAAAGAATTATAATCGATAAACCAAAATTCATTTTGATCCCCCAACTTATTTAATTCATAAAATTTAATGAATTTGCATATGAGGTTAAGTGACAAGTAATAGAGCATTGCTTCAAATTTTTTTAGTCAGCATCGGATTATTGTACTCTCAGGCTTACATTTACGCTTAGGATAACGATAATCCGAAAGCTATGCTCCACTATATTTCGTTGCGGCCTCGAGACAGATCCGAGAAATTATCTAACTACATATACCAAACGACAGACCGTCGTCAAATATAAGTTATTACCGTCTACATTAGATAGAATAAAACGGAAATGCGAATTCTATTTTATTTTCATTACTGTCCTATTACTATAATCACTACTGGCTTATATTGCACTAAACGTACGGTAGAGAAGCTAAACCCATCCTAGTTATTAAACAAATACAGTGCATTCTCCCTTTTAGTAAATAATGGTTAAATGTTTGTGGATGATTCACATGTTCGACGACGAGGTATGAGTCGTCGATTCACCTGAAACCGGAAATTGACGTCAACATCCCCCCTCCGGCAAAAAAAAATGGAACACACCGGAATATCGACGTCACTTTTATTGCACACATTATAGAATGTGCAATAGAGGGCACGAATAATTGCCGAAACACCGCTTAGCAATAATGCTGATGTAAATGCTTTACGAGGACAATTGCATAACATTTGCAATAGAAATGGAGCGACCACATAAAGTTGCATATCCAAACCTGAAAGATATTTTCTCGCAATCTACAGCATCGAAATCTTTTTATGAGTTTCGAGAAACAATTCGAAGCTTATGAAGTTCCCTTCTCTCTCCATTTCGCTCTTTCTCTCTCTCTCTTTCCCTCCGTTCCTCCCCCCCCCCCCTCCCCTCCCCCTTATTTCCTTTCCTCCTTCCTTGCGCTTCATTTCCGTCGGAATTTAAAATCGTAGATAACTTTTTTGAATTTCGACTCCTTGAAAATAATTTCAAATTGTCGTATTTTATGATTCGCTGCCGTTGCATTAGCATTTCGCTTGAAAAGAAATTACAACGCCGACATATTCTGCAACTCGGGCATATGTATTGCACGTGAAGAGAAGCAATTTACGCTGGTGCCCCCAGGCAATGTCTCGTGAGGATCACGTGCACCTTTGGTGAGGATGAACGATATGCATCTCTCACCTATGATTGCTCTTCTCAAACAATCGTCTATAAAATGGAGAATAGCCGCAAACAAAAACATAAATAACGCTGAAAGAACGTTGTCTAGAATATTTGACAACATATATTTCTTATGAAATAATAAAAATAATATTGATTTTCGAATTGATCGTCGATATTCTTTTTCCTAAAATCTTGTTGAAATTTCCCCCGAAAATTCTGTTGGAATTTTTCCAAAATTTTTTCGAAAATTTCGCAATCAGTCATGGTGCTCATCTAAACGAAATAAATACTTTTATTTTTAATAACATAATGATGGAAAATTATTGTAGAGATGATGATGATAAAGCAAAATGAACGTTGATAAAAATTGTCTCACCTAAATACCAAAGATAGCCCATACATATTGGTGTTTCTTGCCAATTACCGAGGAATAAAAGATGCGCTGCAATCCCCGTAAATCCACAAGCGGAAATCATAGTCGTGTGATAACTAAAAGAAAATCAACTCAACTTTTCTAGTAATTCGAATAGAAAAATTTACACCGCAAAATTTATAAAAAAATTCAGCAAAATTGATATATCATCTATTATTTAAAAAAAAAAAGAGTCTACCTTATAAAATATTCAATACGAAAATCTTCGTGAAAAAGCGAAAAAAAAATTGTCTTATGCAATAAGAGTAAGTATTCATTGAAGTTCGCCTAGTAAAAATAGCCATTTAATTCAAGTCCGAATAATCCTTTTATATTTCAACAATTCCTATCGGAATTATTGGCTAATTTACAGGTAATCTTTTTTTTTAAACTTGAAGTTATATATACTAATTGTAGTGACCATTTTAAGAGAAATTTAGATTACAGCTGATAGCCTATGATGAACCCAAATTACAGATGAGAAAGGTAAGCATACTATCTGAATCTACAGAAAATCCACCCAATAAATGCAAGGTTGCAGGTTCGGAACCATATGTTAGAAAATTTTTCTCTTGCTAAAATATATCGTTATAAACTGAATTCTAAGCCAGACTGAAATTAGGCTCATTATAAAATTCTAGCTATAACATATGACCTCGAGCAGGAGAGTAACGTGGCCTCGAGTAAATGATATCATATGACCTCAGGCAAGTGACACCATATGACCTCAAGCAGGTGATATCAGTTGTAAATTGACCGTAGGTAAGGCTAAGGCAGGATCGATGTAGATATAACATAAAAATAATGCGCGAAAAAAAAAACCATCATTTGCTTCAATTAATGAAGTGTCTAAAAAAAAAAAAAAAAAAAGTCGCAGATTTGAGTTTTTCTTATAAAGAAAGAAATTCGCTTGCAAAAAAAATCGACAAATATTAAGGAGTCATATTGTTAAATAAGTGATACTATGATATATTTCAATAGAATATATATTTTTAAGTGTTGATATATATTTTTAGCACTCAAATCGATAATCAAATGGTGAGCAAAAAAAAAAAAAAAACAATAAGCAAAAATTTTTGGAAACTAATTTCAGCAATAACGCTCATAATATCGCATATATAAGAGATTTGAAAGAGTATTTTTCGAAATTATCATTTTTAATGGAACTTTTTTTTTCATTGAGAAAAAATTTCTGATTTCGAAAAAAAAATTTCCTCATTTTTTGAAAAAAAAAAAACTTGCATTTTGAATTTTAAAAAAAATCTATTGCAATTTGCTAATAAAATTTGAAGAAAAAGTTTTTTTGCAAATTTAATGAAATAAAAAATTTGCTGCAATTCAAGAAAAATTTAAAAATTTTTTCTTAAATTTAAAAAAAAATGCAAAATCTATATAAGAAACCTACCGAGGTAGAAGTATTTTCGTTATGGGGCCTGCGGCAATATAGATGAAAATAGCGATCGATGGGAATAGACGAAGCCATCGCTTAATGAGAAATGTAAAATAATGTGACCAAAAAGGTTCGTCCATTCGACGAAACCATGAAATTGCTGCCAAAAGACCGGATAGTACGAGGAAAATTTCAACGCCCAAGGCTGAATTGCCCATAAGTGCACCGAAAACTGCATGTTCGTGGATTGACGACTGCAAAAAGCATTCAGAAGTATGGTGAAACTGCATCGCAAGACATGACAGAAGTGCTGGATGGTAGTATTGGGCGTGGATGGACTTGTGCTCAGCTGGTAGAGGTTATGGATGCGTATATATCCGGAGGGTTGAACGGGAAGTGATGGCATCCAGGATTCAGAACACTCCCTATAGGAAATCTCAAATTGGGCAATATATGGGAGTAGAGTAATCATTGTTATATCGAAGTGACGGAAGTAAGGTGGTTAGAGCTCAGGAAAAAATATGACCACAGCTGAAAAAAACTACAAAAACATACAATGTTGCACTATTTTATACACTTAAACACATCAGACAACAATGTTAAAAGACCGAAGGAATTAGCACAACGTATAGTTTTGGACTGAGGTCAGTCCACATCAATTTTCTGGAGATTTTGGCACCTAACACCTAATATCCCTCCCTCCATCTCAAACCCGTTAAGCAGGTAAAGAGCCTCGCACAGTTTTAAATAGCAAGACTGTGGAAAATAAATGAGGTATACCTTGAATATATGTGCCGATGGCAGCCTTTCCAATACGTCGATACGCCCTTCGCTTCCCGTATGGTTGATCATCACCCATAAAATTGCTATCACTCGAATCACATCCAAGACATCAAGTCGCGCATTTCGAGCGGATGTTAACTCAACCAACGATTTTCTGATAGACAGAGGCTGTAGAATGCTGCTTCGAGAGAAGGTTCCATAAAAGACAAGCAATGCCCAAGCTAAGAGAGGAGTTCCGGCTGCCGTTAGAGTGGCTGGCAATAATGAATTTAAGACACTGTCAGCAGTAGTGTTATGAGAGACTCTGCTCAGAATCAAGCCTTCAATATTGTCGCTCACTGGCAAGATGCCGATCTTCTTCATCCTGCAAAACATCTTTAAATTTAGTGAAATCTTTTTCCAATACTCTGAAAGTTTGTAATAAGGCGTACATATCAGCAAGATGATACATTTAAGGTATAAATTATTTTTAGCTGCCTAAAAATCTTCCTACTACCTGATTTATACAGGTAAAAAAAGTGCGGAGAAAACTACCAACGGTAAAAATGCAGTAAAACTCTGACAGTAATATTCGCATTAAAACATAAGCGGTGATAAAGTAACAGTAATAAAATTTAATAAAAATGTATGCGAACAGCTTATATAATGTGCACTCTTAAATCCCCATTCATCGAATCAACAACCAATTTCAAAAGTACCAAAAAAAAAAGTCGGGTAATAATGCTTCAGAATTCGAAACGAATTGAATACTGATATGAATCTTCCATAAATGATCCACAAAAAAATTCGCTGATTTGACCAACACAAAATGCACGCTAATTTTTTTTGGCAAACTTAACCGTCCATAATTTTTTTCAAAAGCTGTGGATCGATGAGGAATTTGGCACAAGTAGTCCACAAGTGATGTACGTTACACCTGGTGAATTTCATCACTGTTAGTAGTTTTGAAGGTGAAATTGCTAATAAGGCAAACGAAAAGCATAAAGCGATAATGTCACTAAGGTGAACAAAACAGCGGTCATAGAATGTGAATAAATGAAATAATACTATAAAAATTGAGTAAATTATTATAAACAATATATATAACTAATATTTCAAGCACGCTCTCGGAAACGTGTAATGCATCTCGTCTAAACGCCTTCATATTCAATGCAACAAACAAGAGCAACTGTCAGCAAGAGATATACCCCTGCCGCGTCGCTTAGCGAATTAACCTGCGCTGTAATTTATTGAGAAAAAAAATAATAAAGCACACGCAATAGTAGAATCATATTTTAGTAGGACTAAGCGCTTTCATTAATTTTTCATTAAAGATTTGTTTAGTTCGCCTGAAATTACTTTTTCTATAAACTTTGGTATATTTCAGTTTTTTTGGGATAAGATTTTTGGCAAATATTAGCATAAAATATAGATATGCCTAAAAATTATAAAATTTATAGAGTATTGTAAAATTGTTAATAAAGAAAATGAAACTACAAAAGAGTTTAAAACTAGTTTGCCGAAATTTTCGCTTTAACAATCGATAGAACGATTTCAACGACGATTTTTCATCGAGACAAACGAAAGAAAGCAAACCGGAAACGTGTCATAGCGCTTTGCATTATATACGCTTCTTTCAAGTACAGCAGTCAGAAGAGTCGTCGGAAATTTCCGGAAAACTTTTTTTTAGAATAACCGGAAAAATAAGAACATAACAGCAAATAACAATTTTCCTATAAGAATCAGCCTACTATACAAATTTGCAATTTAAATATTCATTTTTTTATTCGTTGCGAATTTATTAAAAAGTTACACAAATAAATTTAATATTATTTCATACAGTTGATGATAGTAATAACGAATAAAGAGGACAGCAATTTAAGTTTAAATTATAATTGCCAAGTTCGAATTTTAGCTTCCTTAATTCGCTAATTTAAAACGAGTATATATAGATAAGAGCGGAAATAATTCAGTTATGAAGCTTTTACAGGTATTTACAGGTAGACATACCAAAAGAATTCAAAAATAAACAAAACAACGATGAATATTTGAAGCGATTGATGTATATTGTTGTAGGCTGACAAATCTATTCCACCTGCCAATTTATATCGAAATGGTAAAGGCGTGGCTTTGCGAGGAGGCGGAGAGTATGAGTGAACGATGAAAAAGCAACATTTGAAGAGCAATAATGACAACAATGGTTGAGTGTGCGATGCGGTGCTATTGACGTTCATCGATGAATTCATTCATTCCTCTTATATTCTATCAGAAAATTCGACGGTTTTTCCTCTCCCTCGTCAAAAACAATTGAAACCTTGAGCTTAATAGCTCCGAACTTTTTAAGCATTTTTTTTTCCACCTTACGAACTCTAGGAAATATACAACGTCGAGGCAAGAGCCGGGAGTGGGGACTGAGAGGAGGGGGAAGAAGGGGACAAAGAAATATTGGGATAAAAAGGCGCAAACGACTGGACGACAAAACAATGAGAGCTAAAAAAATTGATAGATATCAGAAAGTAATCGCATTCGTTCAATTTTACTTCGTATATCTTTCTCGAGGAAGCTTTCCCGAACAAGACTATCGAGAACTGTCGCCTGTCGCTACTCTGAGTTCAGTGGTCATAATTTACATCAACTATTTTTTACGATGCGAGAATTTGACAAAGAAGATAATAATATTTCATCAATTTTTTTTCTCACATCTTATAATTTCTATGCATCACTTAACGCATAATGAAATTCCGATCAAATAAAAGTTCAAAGATGAGAATGTTGAAATTTGATCGAAATATTTCTCAGTCTCACATAGATTAATTCAACTTTGCCAAGTTTAGTCAAAAACTTCAACTTAAAGGCCTAAAATTCTATATTTATAATCTATGGACTTGAAGCGATTCGGTTGAACGCTGCCATCTTTCAACATTTATCTCAGAGCTCTAAAAAATTGCCTTTGAATCTCTTAAAAATAGAGCAATATCACATCTTTTCAGCCGTATTGACATCTTTCAACATCCTAGTTTATATGGCAGAAATTCTAGCCTTGATATATGAAACTTTAGTTCCTTGACACTAGAACAACTTCACTCATGTCCAAATGACCACATCAACTGTCATCAATTCATCTCGTGTCAAAACACTGGAATAATTCCCTGGAATCGATGATCTCTGAGGCTAACCAATTGCAAATATAAGTTTAATCTTATCGGCTTATCAGTTTCACTTATTATCCTGATGATATTTAATTTGCATGTTGAAATTTTTGTCGAATTTTCTTGACAGCTGATCGCTTAAGAGACTATTCACAGATAATCCATTCCGATGATTCATGATATTTTTTACTACCGTCAGTTTTATCGAGAGTGGTAAAAAAAAAAATTACATCGTTCCTTGCACACATATGTGCATGCATGCACATGTGAACAATCTTCTATGTAAGGTTGTGAAGGAATATGCGGAAATATACCTGTACACCTGAATAAGTAATTACAGGTATAAATTAAAATTAACGACATGATGCGCTTCGCCGTTGAGTGTAAAAATTCACGGAAATAATTTTGCAAGCCGAATGAAAATGAAACATCACTGCATTTTTTGAAATATGGAGCTTGACACATCATATAGGTTGGATGACGTTGTCATATACATCGTGGACTACCTAAGGTGTACAGTTTAAGACATCATGAATATCAAATCATGTCTTTCGCTTTAGAGGAATCTATTTTTTAAAAAATTTTGATTAACAACTTCGAAGTAAGCATAAAATGCACTATCAAACGATTACAGTTACACTAAATGAAATATTGACGAATGATAAAATTTACTGCAACCGGTTCACTGAATTAAAAAAAGTGTTGCATTGAGCAGACCACGTAAAACCGTTGTGAGACCAGACGATAACAGAGTAGATAGCAATCATGTGCTATGCAATCTTGCAATATAAGCACTATTTAATTTTGTGCGGAATATTAATGCATCGAGTAAGCAATTTTTGCAATTTCATTTAGACGAATGAATTTTATCTCTTATAGAATGTCATATACAACTACTGCAAATATTGAGAGTATTTTCAGATGGAGTCGCAGAGTGAGTCGACTCTGAGAATACCACGTGAAAGAAAGTCAGAAACTTAAAAATTAACTGTCAATCAACTTTTTTTTTTTCAAAACTCTCTCGTAATCAAATTTTATCACCTATTCGATCAGCTGAGCTGCTCTGTTTTCGGAGTGAGCATATTGAAACAAACGGATGTACTAGATTATTTTTGAAGAATTGAGATGACTCTGATTTTTCTGCTCAAAAAAAAAAAAAAATCGCAAACGTCATGAAATATTCTTTTCAAATCTTGAACGATTTTAACGATTTAATTTCCTTTATCGAAATGATACATTGATCGATTAAATGATCGTTTTTATTCAACGCCAAAAATATAAAAATCTAAGTCACTCAACTGAGCAAAATTTTACGAATAGATTCATAGAACGTTGAATTGAAAATTTTATAGAACATAAAGCCATCTTTAGTGGACGAAAAATATTAGAAATTAAATACGACAAAGTGGTGCTCGAAGAATTACATTTACCTTAATAATGGGCAGATCATTTTTCACCTGGATATTATAGCTAGCGACAACTAAGCTGTGCTTAGGTTGGTTGGTATATTTAGCTTGTTGTATTACCGACAAGACAACTTTGTCTATATTCTTATCAAGTGAACGCTTAGCAAGGTGCTACATAAGAAAAAAAGCTTATCACGACAATTATAGTGACATTAAAAAATTAACGAGATTTTTCAATCTAAGAGGCTGTTAAATGCAGCGTTATACATTACTTCATATGTTATATCATAAATTTCAAAGACTAGTTATGGTTATAACAATGATAGCAGTAAAAGTAATAATAGTAATAATAATAGTGATGGTAACCATAGAAATAATAAAAACAGTAGGAATGATAACAACAGTTACCGACAGACGGGATCCGAACTTGCCACTTCCCATTTTCCGGGCAAATATTGTAATTTTAGCTATTTCACACAACTTTAGTTGCCATCATTTGTTGCCTACCATTCCCGCTGCTCCGTAAAACTATGTGCATAGTAAAGATGGAAGCTTTAGCAATGTCAAATTGGAGTAGTATCTCAGTCGGTAGAGCGACAGCACGGAAAAAAAAGGTCAATGGTTCGAATCCCATTGGCGAGCGTTTTTTACACTCGTCATTAAGCAATAATTGCTATCCAACTCTGAGCAACTTTAAAGCTGCCTCTATCATACGGTGGTAATCTTTTCTCAAGTTTATAATCGGGTAAGCGTCGTAGACGGTGTAACTCGGGTCATGTATATTACGGCAATTTTGCATTTTGCCTATAGTTCATCTAGCCCACCACAGGTGTGAACGCTAATACCTGAACTTTGTTAATTTATTACAAGCCAACCGTCCATTCGAGTAACTAGTACGTAATGGATAGATGCTATAAATTTATGAAAAATGCGATCAAATTATTCGATCATAAAATTGAAACGATACAATCACAAATCTTCGATGCATTAACGCCTCTCATTTCCATTTTTTTGGTGCTGAAATTGCCTTATTTAAAATTTAATATTAACGAAAAAATTTTATACAGCAAATTGAATGAAAAAAAAATGAAAAATATTCGTTAGCAAGTAAAAATTCTACTCCACGTAATATTCTAAAAGGATTTAAATTTTCAATAATTCAATATCTAATTACCTTTCATCGAATTGATTTCGTCGTTTAAGGGCAAAATCCACCGCACAAAAATCGAACTTAACATCGCATTTTTTTTTAAATATTGCTAGCATATAGCGTTCTCGTCAATGTATCAATTACATTCTGTTTACATTTCATTTTAATCAATTACATTACATTTTATTTTAATCGAAAGGTTTTCATCAAAATATTCGGCATTCATTACTAAGTCACCTATCGATAAGAAAGCAGATCCTTTAAATTCCTCTGAGATTATAAATTCAACGAAAACACGGAGAGATGGAAAGATATGGAGGACGACTAGGGAAAGCGGTTTATTTAGAGAGATCGTTGTTTCTTCCATCAAAATTTTCACTAAGCTGGCAAACGATAACTAAACGCAACGGGTCTAGATGAAAGTATGACCAGTCTAGATGAACGAATCAAAACCCGTCAACAATCTCTCACCTTTTCATAAGGTTTTTACTCAATATCGCAATATTAAATGCTTCTTGTCAAAGAGGAAACGAAAAAGAAAGAGAACAACCGATTGCATTGACCTCTATAATTGATAACGATTATATGAAATACGAACGACCACTAAATACGTACGATCGATATCAATCAATATCAATGAGCAAAGATTGCGATAATTCGATATCATTTATTCACTATCGAATACCACAAACATTTATTCACTATGAATTTCCCGTCAATATCAATTGCACACTTGATATATTTTACAATCGCGCAAAATCCTTGATGGAATTAACCAAAGTGTAATAAATGCAAATTTAAATTGGACCTTGTTTGAAAATAACGAACTATTTGAACGTATATGATGACTTGTACAAAATGATAGTTAATTTTGCTCATATATTAGATCAATTTCGAGCCTCTATCAAAAGTGCACTTGTATATGCCCACCATTTACAACGGCAACCCAAAGGCTTTTAACAAACGTTAGGAGTAGAGAGGTGTATGCACTTGAATCGATTTCTCACTAAAATAATAGATTTGCATAAAATATTGAAAATGTTGCACACAAACAAAGATCAATCAACAGTTAATTGATTTATATAATTATATGCAAAAATTCATTCCTAATTGATGACTTGAACTAAATTTTATTTCAATTAAATTTTATTTTTTTACAAATATATTCGAAATAATCGAATATATCAGTTACGATTATCGCTATGACCATCTTAACGAATCTTTTTTTTTTTAGTAATAAACTCTCAAATATGACGTTTTGCATATACCTGCAAGTTACTTACTCTTAATTAACAACTTTTGTTAGCAAGCGAATTTCATGAGGTATTATAATGGAATACACTTAGGCGTATCTCTATTTGTGTGTTCCTTAGACTCAACATATGAGCCTAGATACGGCCTAATGAAGCAGACTGGCCAAAATAAATTTTAGGCTGCATAATTGATTTTTGAATCGACTTTGATTATTTATTTTTGAAATGTTGCTATGGTACTTTCGAATTTAGGAATGTTTAATTCAACAATGACGGGTAGCTCAATTTTTTTTTTGGAGTGCTTGAAATTTACAATTAAAAAAATTTTTTTAATACGATAGGAAAAAATTTTTAACAATTTTGCGGTCACTCTTTTGGAAAATATTTCTACAATTGAGTTGTCTTATTTTCCAAACTAGAATAAATCGTATTCATTTCATTAAATTTTTTCCTCGTTTATTATCTTATTCGTTTTTTTTTTCTCCAACAATTTTTTTTCCATTTTTTCCATTGATAATGCGAAAAGATCATTGGCATTATTGAAGATATTTCTTTAATAATTATTTCTTCGGAGAAATTTTCATGATTGACACGATACTGTAAAAGATTTTCATTTCCGTTGAACATCATCGACATAATTTGCATATTAGAGAAATACCTAAGAGTGGAGCGCGTATTAACTGCAATAGAATCGAAAACGTGATCTCTTGTACAGGTAGTCAGCTCAGGTAGTAAAGATATATATACCTCATTTATTTAGCAATTGAAGTATGAGCAATTGAAGGGTTTTTCTTCAAATTGCCATAAATTGGATGCACGATATTTACGTCCATTTTGTGAAATGTTTGTAGTGCAATATCGAGAGATAAGAATCTCTTCACTGCCGTGGTCGTGTTTTCTTTTGAAAAAAAAGAAAAAACGATTTGCTGAATAAGGTGGAAAATCCTTCGCATTGATAATGCTTATCAAAATTTTTGATGCAATACTGATTGCATATGTCTTTCGAAAATAAGAATGTTGTTGAAAAACGACACTAACTAAGGGCATTTTTTTTTCTCTTCTTTTATCATTGATAAGAAAATTTTGAATTTTACGAAGTTGAAAATGGCGATATTGTCAACACATTAAAATGTAAATTTATTTTCTCATTTGAATGACTAAATTGAAGTATATTTTTATGCGGCCGTTTAATAAAGGAATGATCTCATTTGTTGAATCATTTTCGACATTTTAAAGCACATTTTTCACTTCATAAAATATTTTCAAGAAATGAGAAATTAAAACCTATTTTTTTACTAATTTGATCAAAATTACTGAAAGTTTGTCCGTTCGTAGCTGCCTAATTTCATACAATTTTATTCTCGCTGATATCATACTGAATGAATTATTAACGCATAAACTTTATTCTTTAACCAGTAATATGAGCGCAAAGAGATTTCAATTAAAAGATGTTTGTGATTAAATGAGAAAATTACGAAATTGTTGTCGATTGTTGTTTCAACGTTAGAATTATAAAACACACATATTCGGCCAATCTCTATAGAATGTATTCCACATATGTTGGTTTTTCCTCCGAAAAATATTTGCAACTTTTTTAGGCAATGTGGAATTTTATGCGGGGAAAAAAGATGAGACGCTTGCAACATTGATGCAAAACGATAGAAAGATTGCGTCAGGAAAGGTGGCATGAGAAAGCGCTCATGATCACGACAAAGTGGTGATGCGTATGTGCCAGACGGGTGGTGACACATAACGCTCATTTGCTATTTTGAACGGAAAATATATTCGACGAAAAAAAAAAAGAAAATTGCTGCAAACTTGCGAAATTCCGCTTAAACATTTACGTCAAGTTTTAGTGAAAAAATAAACTTGTGGAATAAATTTTACATATTGTTTAAAATTTTTTGGCGTTTAGCCAAATAATTTCTACTAAATTATCGTTATTTGATGTGAGTAATCGTTTAGAGAAATAAGAGAGATAATAAAAATAAATATAGTTTTCTAAAGTTTCTTCCTAATTTTTTTCTAAATTTCTTATTTTTTTTCAATAATTTTCTATAATTTTTCTTTCTATATAGTTTTTAAAAAAAAATTTAATCAAAGAAATTATTTTCATTATATTCGCTTCCGTCTTCCTTTCCCTAGCGTCCTTTCAAGTATTATTTTGCCGCTTCTCGCCACCCGTTTGGTTAATAAGCCGACTCGATTGTGGAGTTTATATGACAGTTGTATAGCTTATTAGAAGCGTTATTTTGCATTCTATAAAAATTAAATATTAGAGCAAAATAAAATCCCCCCCCCTTCCCACCCCCCTTCTCCCACTCCCCTTCTCCCTCCCCCCTCCTCCCAATTAGTTAACCATGAGTTTTTTCCTTCAATATAGTAGCACAGGTTTAGAGGTGACTTTATTGGCTGTTGAAAAATGAGAATCAACATAACGCTAAATATTCTCTCGTGATTATGAAGGTGTGTTTACATAGCTACACTATAGTTCAACACTTTTTTTTGATAGCAATATCTGTGTTGCATGTGACAACATGATTTTCGATGCGCACTTTGTTATACCTTGAATTACCTGCAAAAATTATTGAGTCGGATATTGCTTGTACCAGATAAGCTGTCAATAATGACTGCTGAAGAAATAGTATTGATATTGCCTCGTATATTTGCTGGTTACACCTGTCCTCAAAAAAAATGCCTCGAAAAATGAATGTATTGTTTATCGGTTTATCACTCTGTACCGACTGTCGTTTACACAGTATGTAAACATACCGTTTCCTTCGTGATATAGTAATAACTAAAGTTGACGTTATCCAGGGCCAAGATGTGGTTATTTTCAAAGGCTCTTCCTTCATTAAATAATATCAATTATATCTCAAGTTTATTGTTTTTCATATTCAACTGATATCAAATGTCTATTGTTTTCAACACTACTACTACATCTCTTCATCAGTAGATTATTGCACTTATCGGAAGGGTACTACTATCTCTTCATCCACATGTACATCAGGTAGATTATTGCACTTGGGTTTTTATCGGGGGGCTTACTACTATTATATCTCTTCATCAGGCAGTAGATTATTGCACTTGGGTAATTTTTTTATCGGAAGGGCTACTTACTCACTATTATAGTCAGGCAGTAGATTATTGCACTTGGGAAAGGGTTCATTGTTGTTGCATTTTCCAGAAAGAGATATTGACATTTTTTTAAATATAAACACTCTGTTTTTAAATTTGTTTGAATAATTAAATTGAAATTGAAAACACTTAAATTAAAAAAAAATTTCGACACGATTTTAGCTGCTATTCACAAAATGCTTCATCATTTCTTTGATATCAAAATCACAACTGTATTCGACAAAATTGATGGACAACGCGAGCGGTCACTCGTTTCGAATAAATTAATTTATACAAAGAAATTCATTGTTTATATGATACAAGTAGATTGATAAATAAGCAGTAATAAATATACAAATTAACAGTTAAATATCAATATATACAACGTTCATATGAATCGAGTGCCCTCACAAGCATCCTCACAATGTTTCATTTTGCCGCATCCAGGTGAAAGGTTAGAGAGTAGCCCATCTGCAAATGAGTTTTTTGGCTATTTAAGTGTCAATAATTTATTTCAGAATTGTTAGGCGAACTCGAGATTTGGACTTGCTTTAGGAGTCTGCTTGATCATATCAGTTATTTACTTGCTTTTTTCTAGAAGACAAACTCAAAAAGCATATCGGAAGGTTTTAAGGGGCACATATGCAATAAACAATTGCCGATCAGGAAGAATAATATTGAATATCGCTATAAATATACCTTTGCTAATTTTTCATAGTTGGAAAAAAATGAAACTTATTGCATTCATTCATTCCACGATAATATCTAGTAAAATATGACAAGTAAACTTTATTACAGTATGAAAATGAAACAAATTCAATGGGATACTAATAATGGCGTACTATATTTGAGCATAATAAGTATGATAATTCGGCATTACTATCCATAGAACAATGTGTACAGGTGACACGGTTCCAAAACTAATGATGACTTCTAAGCTAGCCGCAACATTAAATCCTGACACAAAGCTTTGCAGCTTCCACTCTTCCATTCACTTATTTCTCCTCATTTGAAACGACCATTCGATGAAGTTCGGCTGGCTCACCTTTCGTATAGATTAATATCAGGTATGTCAGGTATTAATATCAAATTAGCAAATTATTATTCCTTGCAAAATATCTAAATGTAGGCAATGAATATATTTGCTTTCGATGATTTGTAGAGGTCATAGTTGCAAAATCGATATAGATTGTAATCTTCCAAGGTCGAAATATTGGCAACTGAATCACCTAATCAAACATTTCATGATAGATCACAATGCATATAGTTCAACTATTATATCCTCTTATATAAAGGCTTTCTTCAATACAAAATCAACGTTTAATGGGACTCTTCCTCATTATTCTTCGTTCGTTTCAGAAACCAGAGGTAAATGAATTTCCAATATCCGGTTACTTCTTGAAAATGAACCTATCCCAATCGAGGGGCTGAAAAAACCGTTGTAAATCTTTAATTGTAAACGAGTTGTAAAGTAGATCGATTAAATTTCCTCTAAAGTAGAAATCATATCGCCTTCGGCGTTGTTTTATAGTTACTCACTTTCCGAGCACAACCATAGAAAGGCCGAGCATCACGATTGCGATTACTTCGAAAATGAAACATAAAGGGCCTAAATGGGTATCGAAATAAGCGAGTCAATAAGCGCTACGTCATTAGAATCGAAGTATATTCGTTCTCTTAAGTGAACGGTGATTTTTTTTTTCGATTAGAGTTATGTTTATCTCTATCAAAACGGGCTATTTATGGTCTTTGATATATTTTTCTTGAGTAGCTTCACTTTCGAAGGTCTAAAAAAAATTTTTCATATAATTACATGTGAATTTAACACCACTAATCGTCAATTTTTTTTCTGGATGTAGACAGGGACAGGTTCCCGCCCCCCCCCCCTCCCTCTCCTCTCTTTCCTCCTTTCCTCCAACTACAGCAATTTCATGATGGTTTCTAGATGCACTCATTTGCTCTTTTTTAATGAATTAACGAGCATTTGATTGAAAAAAAAATCCAAGCAACCAAACGATTACAACAATTCCCAAAAATGTGTATTAATGCTCATAAAAGCTAAGGTGCATATTCAAGTGCATG
Organism: Ascaris suum; assembly: GCA_013433145.1. NCBI lineage: Eukaryota > Metazoa > Nematoda > Chromadorea > Rhabditida > Ascarididae > Ascaris > Ascaris suum. Next base: position 460,633 of record CM024183.1, on the reverse strand, counting down.
CGTCAATGCTATATGAGGAGGAGTTGCTGAATAATTTTGAAAAGCATGAAATTTCGGCTTGGCAGGAAACAGGCTTGATGGCCAAGCTTATTAGCCATCATGTCTTCTCCTTACGGATCTTACCTCTATTTAACACGATAAAATTGCGGCTGTAAATTACAAACTATGGGTAAAATCTGCTGAAGAGAGAAGCAGTAATGAATAAAATGATCCGACTTTGTAATTATTTTCAGCGTTGATTGATATTTTGATTCGAATTTTCACATGCAATTATTTATGTCTAAAAGTTTTTAAAAGTTGAATTTCTTTCAACTTTCAATCATAATTCGATTATTTTATAAATTTCGGAATAATAAAATTTGCCAAGATACGTATTATTAGAAACATTTTGAAAGAGAATAAATTTATATTTTCTTTGTACCATTTCTAATGATATATTCTCTATTCGTCACTAAAATATATTTAAATATTCAATTAAATAATTCAATAGTATTTCCCTTACAACTTTAATTCAATTAATATCAGATCGAACGAACTTTTACGACGTTCTATCGCAGATTATTTGCGCAATCGCAGACCTGTAAAGGCACATGTACACAAAGATAGGGAATTTATAAGTGGAGAATCTCTTTCATGAGGGCAAAGAAATTATTCAGGTGAAGAGATAGCGAACAACGAGTAAAGGTTGATAAGCTGTTATCTTTTATCTTAGTCAACGCATTATCTGATATTATGAGAATCAACGTAGTAAACATTTGATATGCTGGACTAGAGACCGTTATTTTGATAGTCACTCGATTGACGATATTATGCATCCTCTATTCCTTATAGAATTTTAGGCTCTATTTCCTCCATTTTATGAAAGAAAAATCCTCTTTTTTTTTAAATATTTAGAAAATTTGTGATGAAATAATGCTCCTACTAGAAATTATCCTGAATTTATCTCTTTCGCTATTTAAAGTCACCAAAAAGAGCCCTATATACGTAAGATTTTTGTGATACTTAAATTGCGAATTTTATTTCAGATTTATTTGTTTGAATTTTAAACGCTGAGAATTATTTTTAAATCTCTTAAGAGGGTTATTTGATAGAGTTTGGGAACGATTGGCGAACACCGTTCTAAAAATGTATAACATAAAAACTACCTCAATTGGAATGGCTTTTGAAAACTTAAGTATTAGAATGGTAAATAAGAACTTCAAAGCGCTCGATAATTTCCCACTTATTTTTGAAAGAAGCTACTTCGAAACTTGTTCTTCTCACATCTATGAAAATTGGCACACCTTGAGAGAGCACAATTTGTATTTTATTTGGTTGTTTAGATGGCGGCGTTAATTTAATCGGTAGCTAAAAAGCTATTCCGAAAAATTTGTAATTTTTGTCTTTAATTATTCCGAAAAAAAAAATTACAATAATAAGAGTATATGTAAATGATGGAATTTTATGCAGGAATTACTATTATTGCTTATTAATGAATAATAATGAGCCTCATTGATAAGTCAAAATGCGCCTTCGAGAGAATATTTCGTCATATTGGAGCATATTCAAAAAAAAAAAATTTTTTTTTTGCATCGAAATCAATGCTAATTTTCCACTAAAATATACTTTGATTTTTCACTATTGGTTTTCAATAGATTTTTTTTTTTTGGACAACATAATATTCGAAATAATCAAAGATGAGATTTTTCGAATATATCACGATTTTGAAAACGATTATTCTAAGCCGTGAATTCTTTGCCAATTTTTTTTTGAAAAATACTTACTTAATAACTTATTGAAGAAATTTTATTTTTTTAAGGAAAAAAAAGGAAAGAAATTCATAAATTAAAAATATTTTTCTTGAAATTTTAAGAATTTTGTAATTCATAACAGCAAAGAATTTGTTAAAAAGAAGTATTACTATATGGATAAAAGGATTTATTATTATGTCGACGATATGGATGATAGTTGTATTATTATGCGAAGAATATAGCCTCTATAAGAAAAACAAAAGATTTATATTTAATATATTATGCAAAAAAAAGGACTCTCAATTCTAGGAAGGCAAAGTTCCATTTCTTCCCCCCCCCCCTCCCCATCACCAAATTTCAGTTTTCATTATTTTCAGTTACCAATTATCGTTGCTCGATTCATAGTATCGGATCAGCTTTCTATGACTCTAGTGCCGCCTCATTCATTGGCAACGATAATTCACACGCAATTCGGACGTTTGGTCGCATTTATTTTATCTATTCTCCGCTTTTTTTTTTCTTCTATTCATAGCAAAATCAGCTCTCTTTCGCTCCGAAGGGTGGTTCTCTGCAACGAAAATGCCTTTGCACTTTAGAGGCAAACAAACAACAATTTGGCAATCCAATGTTTAGGGATTGAATCACAACTAGAAACCGTACGGTTAGAACGTATCTATTGCAGTTTGCGAGTGGCAATCCATTCATCGCTTATATTTCACGACATTTTTATTAATACCTGATTTGTTGCTGGTTGTGTTGCATACCTTTCAGGATAATCATTTCCGTTATCCATGCGATGGTGGAAAAAGCGAAATTCGGTTATGTTTATGATGAGGGTATGCTGCTGCATAGATGCAATTATGATTCAACGATGCTTGAATGCCCACAAAGAATTGAAATAATCTATGAGAGACTCCTCAGTGATGGATTACTTGAAAATGCACAAAAAGTAAGCACAAATATATGAACAACGCTTTCGATATTCAATTTTGTTTATTGCGATTACCTTTTTACCTGGCTATTAATTAAGGTCTATTTAACGCACCTGTTGAGACTGATTTATCGAGTTTATCATTCAACTACACTGCCTGATCCAAAGTGCAGAAACAAATTGCAGACGAATCAGCTATCTTTGTTGTTAATTATATGACTTCTATGCATTTCAATTTCCAATCACTGACACTTAAATACACAAATGAGAGAGATAAATAAATGAAAATAAATAAATTCTGTCGTTCTTTGGACAACCTCCTTTGGATCCTTGGTTATTCCTTAGGTATTTTCTCTCTCTAGTATGAAGGCATTGTTGATGTTCGGATATATCGACTGCTTGCGTACGTCCATTGTTTTATCAATAAGAAGTTAAATTCCTGCTTCTGAAGTCAAGAATTTTCAAATAAGTATAAATGTTTGTTGTACAAAACGATTTATAATAGGCAATATTTTAGCCAATACATCTTAGGCACTTGTTAATGAGTGACCGGAAGTTAATTTTGAAATACCTTTTGGATTTGCGTCGAGTGGACAGCCCAATCTGACTGAAAAAAAAGGAATGAGAATAAATCGGATGGTTGCTTGTCACCCTTAATTCATATATTAATTTCGATAATAATTTTAGATTCGATCACGAAAAGCTGAAGATTGGGAATTGCTATTAAATCATTCACAAGAATTGATTGATTCATTAGAACGTTTAATTATCGATGAAGAATGTGAAGAATTTTGTAGAGGATATGAGTTGTTATGGCTTTGTCCTCAAAGTATACAAGCTGCGCGTATCGCTGTTGGAAGTACGATCGATATGTTGAAAGCAAATGTCGATGGATTGTGTGAAATTATTTATTTATTTATTTCTATTTGATCTTCTTTTGCTGTAAATCATCTCATCTTTGCATATCATTATGCTTCTCCGGTTCATCAGTTATAACTACCGGACGATTGACCTTTCCGGTTCATGAATTGTAACTACCGGACAAATGCAAAGTCGTGAAAACAGATATCTACATGTCTATGCATGGAAATGACGTCACTTCGAAACTATTTTGTAAATTGTAAAGTGATTTGTAAACTTATGGAAGTAACATATTTTGTAAAAAAAAGAAAAAAAAAAGTAAACGAGAATATTTGACGAAAATTTTGATTAGTGGTGTATATTGTTTGATCGGCTAAACATATGTGACATCTCTATTTGAATTTATAGCCATAAAAATTTATAAATTTTCCCTCTATTTCATTTCTAATTTTTGAATTTCGAATGCATTCATATTAAATTTTTTAGGCTTAGGTGAAAATTTTTTGCGGAATAATTTTGAAAAAAAAATTTTTTTTTTACTCCAGGATTGGTAATAGTTTCGCAATAATTCGTCCACCAGGACATCATTCATATTCTAATCAACCTCAAGCATATTGTATTTTCAATACGATTGCAATTATTGCGAAATATGCCGTCGAAAAACTTCACCTCAAAAGAGTATTTCTAATAATCGAATTTTTGTTTTTGTTTTTTTTTTTGTTTTTTTTTTTGCAAGAAAATTTTAAATATTAATAAAAATATAAATTGAAATTACATAATTAAATTCCTCTCTTGTATTGTTTGAAATATGGAGGAAACTATTGCAAATAATTTTATCAACTCCAACGGTTTATTACTAACAATTACTTTTTATTATATTTGTATACTCCTACTTGAGACTATCCCGGTTAATGATTACGAGATTCCATTTTTTGTGCTTCATCATTTCCGGTTTTATAGTCGCCTCCGGAAAAATTTTTCAGTGCAGATAAAGTTTTCAATTCTACACCACTTCCGGATCGGTTGTTATTTCGATCTGGCCAGGTGCATTCTACGCAGTGAGTTTGTACTGAGATTGAGCCTTTAATGTCACATCATATTGAGGTGTTGATAATTGATATCGACTATCACTGCGGCAACGGTACTTATCAATCGTTAAAGAATGATGACCGATTTTTATTCGTCAATTTCCATGCATATCATTATGGTGCATCGTGGCCTTTCGATAGCGAATACGATTATGACTCATCTGGTAAGAATATCATCAAGCACTCACATTTAGATAAAATCCTTGAGAATTTCGCATTTAAAAAAGTAGAATAATATCTTGTCGCCGTCCGTCGATATTTACCCGAAGGATAGGGTAAGGGGAAAATTCAAGAGTATAGCCTATTTGAGTTTTACTGGGATGAGAACCTTCCAAGATAAATAGACTCGTCTGAGTTTTGCTTTTTTTCAATAATTTCATATAAAACGTTTGTCTTTACTGAGCAAATTTCCCATGTTTCTCGATGAAGTTTGAATTTTTTTCTTTTCATTTCCCTGTTGGGCGCTGGGAGTAACAATCTTCTCTGATTCGCTCATGCTTGTTTTAATAAGTGCTAGATGAATTAGTGATCCTTTCTATCAGCGAGACCTGTTGATGCCACTCATTCGCCAATGATAAATCAGGTTGCAGGTAAGTCCTCTCTCTCCCTCACCACCCCCCCCCCCCACTTCGTTAATGAAGTGTTTCCAGGTTAATGACCTCCTCATCAGCAATAAAACCTGATTTATTTGCATTCAAGTTGAAGTAATCCCGAGGTTTCAGCAACGAACCATATATCGATCCCTTTGAATGCAGCAATGAATAACGAGTTCGACTATATGGCAGCATTGCATATTATCGTTATACCATTAGCAAAGGAATTTGCACCTGAATTGGTACTCATATCCGCGGGTTTCGATTCTGCCTACTGCGATCAAATTGTTGAACTTGATGATTTTGGACAAGCGATTAAAGCACACGGGTTCATCTTTTAGTAGTGATTTCATCCAACGGTGTTACCTGTATATTTTATATATATTTATTTTATTTATTTATTTTATATTTGTTTATTTTATATTTTTTTATTATCCACCCAAAGATAATGGTACAAATAAACATAAGAAAAATTAACGTTGAATATTAACGAACAGAATGACTGTTCATTTGCCTTTTGAGATTAGTGACCGGAATTTGAGACTCCCTCTCCCCCCCCCCCCCCTCCACTCTTCCCTCTCCTTCTCTCCTCCGCTCAGAAAAACTTATGCGACTGTGCTGGAGCTCCGTTGGTTTCCGCGTCTTACCCCCCAAGACCTTCTTGGAAATGAGTCAGTTTTGAGGCATACGCCTAATTTTAAACCTGGGCACACCGCTGTTTGATAAGATCCTTCGTATTTAAGGTGTAAAAATTTTGCTTTGGATGAAGCGGACATTTCTTATGGAAGACTATCAAAGTGCAGTCTGTTGAATCATGAATTTCAACCGAAAACCCCAGCCGTCCTTTTAATGATTGTTTGCAGTGAATTTAAACAGACTGTAGAAACGGCAGTAAATATAGCAATAACTAAAATGACGGAAATACTCTAGAGGGTAGTTGTGGAGAGTTTTTGAAAATTTAAGCGGTATTATTCGTGGGATAACCTGATCTCAGGAATAATACCCGACTAAAAAGGATACACAGAAACCGTAATACTCCATCGATAGGATTAAATCATTTAAAAAAACTGCTTCATCGTTGTTAAAATCTCCCATGAAAATAGCACCTATTGAAAACTTCAACTTTTCAGGTATGGTCATTTTGCACGTCTTCTTGATAAGCATTGGCCTAATAAAGTGCTAGCTATATTAGAAGGTGGCTACCTTCCTGAAAGCTATGCGGAATGTGCCTCACAATTAACGCGAGGCTTACAGGTAGGTTTAGCATTGACAGGTTTTAACATCTCCGGAAAAAAACCGGATAAATAAATGAAACAACGATCGATTATCAATGAAATGAGAATGATTCTCAATAACCGGATATATTTGATTGTCAAATCTTCATCGAACTCTATAGTAGCGTTCGCCTATACTAGCTAAGCAGCACTTACCAACTCCTTTTTTTTGCCCCATTAGACGGACGATAACTATGGTAAAGGTTGCACCATAGGTTTTCTACCTATGCCAGTAATAGTACTTGTTGGGCTACTCTATGTTAATTGTATTCATTACTGTAATTACAGTAATAATACGTTAATGATAAAGTATAACTCCAATACAGCAATAGCACTGTTGTGTTATCGAGACAAATCACGACAGAAAATCGTTGAAGTAAGTTCTTTGCAAAAAATAATTTTGCACTCTCATTTTCCAAAATGATCACCTATCTATATCTATCATGGCAAATGCCCTCTTAACGATTACTGCCTATAGAAACGTTTCACAACATGCGGATTACATCGCCAGCGAATGTTGTACACCCAGATGGCCCTCATTTTGCCAACAAGAAGGTCTCCCCTTCTAATCTTTTCAAACACCTATAATAAATATCGATGAAAATCACCTGTATAAACACTGCAAAATGCTTCCTTCACGTTAATTGATATTTCCGTTATGTGTTTATTTTAATTTGAAAATATTTTCTTCTCATTTGTTAAATACCTTATTGACCATTTTTTAAAGGGAGCACCCTTGCCTAATATAGCTTATCAAAAATCAATCAATATATGTATGATTCAAACAATTTGGAATGCATTATGTCATCACTCAAAGCGATGGAAAAGTGCTGCTGTAATGTTGTCGAAATTACAGGAACAACAGGTAACCGTATTCAACCTTTTGACTTCCAACACTACTTGGACGAATATGAATATAGCGGTATTTGAAGTAATTATGACGTTTTGTTTACCTTTATATTACCTGTTAAGTATGATCATATCACCTGTTGAACTTAGTTACTAATTATAATATTATATGCAGTAAGTAATAACATTTCAGTAAGTAATCACCTCCATCGAGTTAGGGAGTATATTGTTCTCATATTACTTGTATATGGTATTACATATCTATATTATTTATATATGTATACGATAATAAAAAAAAAAATACTATAGACATATATTTTTTAAAGTATTACTTATTTCTATATTTATTGCGAGAAGATGACTGTTAATAGTGGAGCTTTTTACTATTGAAGGAGTTTATTTTTTTCTAAATTTAATTGCTTATATTATAGTAATGAGGGATATTTATTATAGATTCAGAATAAACTTTCCATCTATATACCACCAACTGAGAGGATTTTTGTTGGTCACAAATTTCGACTCATTTGGAATCGTATAAAAGAATTTCGAATTGCAAGAACTCGTGAATGGATTCAACTCGATGAAACGATCGCCAACGATGGCAGCAAATATAACGATGCCGTAAATAGAATCAACGCATATATAACGGTAAGAATACAACATTGAAAGTTGAAAAAAAAGCGGAAATACTAACGCTTTTAATTTCTTTATCGCTATAAATTATTAATATAACATTTACTTCAAAAAAAAAAAAATTTACTTCAAATATGCTTAAAAATAAAATAATACTAAACTAAATTATAGGACTATGATTATACATCACAGTGTGACAATCTCAACGAGGAGACGTTCATAAAACGAATGCTATGGACTCATACTAGTGCCAGTGAGGCATTTCTACTATCGGCACCAGCAACTCTTTATTTCTACACAGGAATGGAGCAATGCTTAAAAAATGATGCTTCAAAATATTTGATTATCGATATGGCCACCCTCAAAGATGCGGAGAGAAATATCTCGAAGTAATCTGCATAAGGTTTCATACCTACATATTATCCACTCTAAGTAATTTACATAAGGTTTAACACCTATATATTACCGACTTAAAGCGATTCGCACAACGCTTACCACCTATATATTATCCGTTAGAAATAATGTCACTTGTTAACTCATGAATTGTATACAGTTTGTAACCTATATTATCAGTTAGGATAAAATAAATACTTAATACTCGAGATGATAAATGGAAATTAGGATTCTTGTTCAAATTTAATTTAATAATATTCTATCTGTTTTAGGAAAATTTTGAGAAAAAAACATATCAAGTAATAAATCAACAATCATTTTCTGATATCACCAGCCAAGGCACCTGAATATTACCGGCTAAGGTACCTGAGTCCCACCAGCTAAGAAGTTTGAGCATTACTGGCCAAGGAATCTGAGATACATCGTACTTCCCACCGCCCCTCCCCTGTTAAATGCCACCGTTATGAATATTAGGTAAAACGCTGTGGGTATATCTTTCAAAATTGACGTGCTTTCTCTTCTTTATATTTTCTTCACTAAGTAGCGGTAGCAATTATAGATAAATCTATTATCAAAAATTTTTTAGTGAAAAGAATCGAAAAATTGAAGCGTGAAATAATGGTTTATTAAACAAGCATTGCATAATCTACATAACACCTTTGGATTTCTGTTATTTTTCGATTTTTAATCCTCTCTTATTTCCTCTAAAACAATCTAAGCCAATAAACGTCCATTTCCGGTAAGCTGCAAATACCATAAGACTAATTGATACCTCCCCCCACCCCCACTCCTTCCCCCTCAAAAAAAGTCTTTGCCTACTATTGATACACTTTGAATTCGTCGCAATAAATTCACTAAATTATCAATAAATTTAAAACGTCTGATTGAATGCACTACTGATTTTAAAAAAAAAAGAATTTTCTAAGTGCAACTATTCCTCTCCCTCTAGCTGTCCTCCATGACGCACATCTTACAAGTAAACTCGTTTAAACAATTAAATCAACGCACAGATCCTGTTGCATAGATTAAATTTTTCGTCCAGATTTTTTCTTGTCTAGATTTTTGCGCCATGAATTTTATGAACATCGTGATGTGGTCATATTCATCACGAATAGACTCATATTTCAGAGAGGCGTTCGGTCTCCAGTATAGAGCCTAAACTTAGAAAAATGCATTTATACAGTTAGCAACTTTCTCAGAGCAAATAAATATGCAAAACACGGCTTAGACAGAAAGGGAGGGGTTATAAACGAGGAATTACTGTAATCATTTCGGAAATAAACAAATAAGCACCAACCCATAAGTGAAGAAAAAAACTACACAGCTGCATTAATCATTGTACAAACGCAAGATAGCGTATTTGAATCACAAACGTCGATAATGATCACGATGTGCAAATGAGGGAAGCGCTTCTATTCTCCACTACTCATCGATGGCAGAGGAGAGGGGGTGAAATTTTTTTACTTCTGGAAAATAAAGGAATTTATGCCGATGACGGTGGAATTTTTTCACCAGATGCAAGTTTTCGGCACTTTTGCATCTTATAATAGTAATTTTTTTCAATTACCCATTGAAGCGTCCAAGATTTTATTTGCAGTCACATGTATATAAGTGGCCGCTGCTGCTGGACCTCCCTCCTCTTCGCCCCTCCCCCTTCCTCTGCCATATAGCACTGGTCACAGGGTTTATCTATCCAAAAATAAATCACAACACCGAACACTGATATGTCGGTAGCTAAACCATGTAAGCAAAATCACTTTATAGTGGCACTATGAAGTACTACTGTTATCCGGAAATCAGTGAAGGGAAGGGCAGATTTCCGGAATGAAACTCAGAATTATTCAGTATCAATTGACAAGTCCAAGTCGACATGGTCAGTATTGAAAGACAGTGAAAAAAAATCAGTTTCCAGTAATCAAAATCCAGATAAAATTATACCGCACATTAACCCACCGTCGAGGCAAGCGTTACATAGTAATGTTGGTTCTAGGGATGCCGAATTAACCAAACGTCAATAATAAAACAAAAGACTTAAGACAAATATCACCTGAGTAAAAACGGTAAGAAATCATCCAGAGGTACATGAATGATTCTCTGGAAACTCAATAGCACCATGAATCGCGTTGACTGCCATGACCGGAAATAGTGAGCAAAAATAGAGATCAATAGCTCGTCGCACATACCTCCTCTACTTTCTCCAAAACCTCCTTTGAGAGATCTATAAAAATATGTATGATCGCTATATTTGACAACATTACTATAATATATTTATTTATTTATTTATTTATATTTATTGCCTATTTATTTATATTTGACGTGACCGCCGCTATATATTTATAATATATTTATTTATTTATTGAACTGTTTATTTGTTTGTATTTGTATTTACATTTGTATCTATATCTATATTTATATTTATATTTATATTTATATTTATATTTATATTTATATTTATATTTATATTTACATATATTGTACAAAATAAAACGTGCAAATATGTAAACACAGTATATGTGTACATGTATACACGTATGTAGGGTACTAATAACACAGGTTTATTTGCAGCAAACATGACTGCCTACTTCCTCTTCTCCCTCCTCCCACAAAAAGGTGCGACTGGAAAAAAACAACAGAAATGGTCAAAAACTCAAGTATTAAGCATAGCGAGATGTCACACCAATTCGAGGAGCTCAAAACACATGGAATGGGGTAGCTCGAGCGACTGCCTCTCCCAAAACCATACCAACGAGGAACTTATCCACCAAACTCCAATACCACCACCGTAATGAAGAGCCGCTTGCATTAACAATAAATAAATTCGAACTTTATCTTCAACTGCAGCGCAATATCATTGCTAAACGAACTTTTCAGTACTGCCCTAATTATTAATACCTTTAAACAATACACTCACCTTTGGGGTCCACTTCAACTGTCTCTACAAGACTACGCCACATCTGTGCATTCACACATAACGAGAGTATCGCCTTCTGGATTTCGTTCCGTCTATTCTTTACACGAAATTGAGGATACGTCACTGCGAAGTCGAATGTACCATCACTTAAACATTCCTGAAAAATTCCCGAGGAAAACTTGCGACACCAATTTCAAGAGAGAGAGGGAGAGAGAGGAGAGAGGAGAGAGAGATTAAAAGAATTCAGAAAAAAAGACAGAGCTTTGAAAAAGAGATAAATTAAATCCTTCCTGGCCCAATTTCGTTCATCGGTCGCGAATAATTCAGCTGTAGAAAGAAAGTGCGTGATTACCACTAGAGCAATTATAACTCATCAAATATGGTGTTCTACAACATACATTCAACAAAGAAACTAACTTTCTCAAATAAGCCCATCGCGTTGACAGTACATTCTTCTCACCCTGTAATCTTGAGCTGGGCTTAGTAAACTAGGCTTACAATCCTGAGCTAGGCTTATTCGGCTGGTCTTATAATCTTCCGCTAGGCTTATTCAGCTGGGCTTATAATCTTCACCTAGGTCTATTCTCTCCTTAATAGAGAGAAACTGCCCCCTGACTTTTACTGAGAGAGGGTATACAACAATTTTCAGTACTTAAGACGGTACTCAGTCGATATCCATCATAACCTCACTTCAGCACAACACAACGACTTTTTCAAGAGCGATAACACAGCACTAAAATCATCTACCTGTCTCTTAGTGACGCCTGCTTATTTTCTGCAGTAAATATAAATGTGCCATATCCGATGCAACATACTAAGTACACACAGAGGCGAAAGTGCAGGATTCAATTTCACTTCATTCGCGGCACTTTGCTCTTTTTCTCCTCATAGTGGAATTGCGGAAAAGCTTTCAACACGAAACTCCGCCTTTCAAGTTTTAAAGCCGTCTGTTACCAACAACAGTTGTTCCACAATGAGATGCTCGTTATATTGTTCAAATAATCTCACCTACAGCAACTTATTACCACATAGAAATTGCTCCATATATTTAGATACTATTCAGTCCCTGTCTTCGACTCCTTGTGGGAGGTGACAACTCCTGCCCCCCACCCCACCCCGCAACATTTCGGTGTCTAAGGTCAGGTACAAGGTCAAGTCAATGCGTTTCAAAGAAACTGAATACTTTGAGAGACACAGAAAGAAAAGAAGTACAAATATTACCACAGAAGGCTGATTGAGGAGGAAACAACGTGCATACTCCAAAATGAAGATACCACAGTCGACGTTATTCTCTTGTTGTGGCAAATTGCTTGGTATAACGCATTTCAGCATTTCCGCTTGAAACACCTCTTCTTCGCTACGTTTGATACGCCGATTGAATACGTACTATAAAATAAACTAGCCTCAACACTCTTATATTTTTCACTTCGAGTTATTCCATTACAAAACCAGATGAAATTCAAAGAATTATTCCATTATAATACGAGATGAAATCCAACCTTTCGATGTTGCCAAGTATATTGCTTAATATATAATAATAAAAAATAATAATGCCAAACTTACTAACCTTGCAAAAGATATTCGAAAAGAGAAGCTATTAGCATCCGCGGCAGGTCCCTCAATCAATTCATATATCACTTCAGATTACTATGCAAATAAGCTAATTTTCATAATTTTCATTTGCTGCTTGGTTTTCGCCGAAAAACTTAATATGCTCTTGTCTGTCCCAACAGCCAACTGTTGCAAGGTACCATTGCTAATACTTGAGTTCCCGAACTTCAGGGTCCCCACAAGGAATTCTTTCGAGAACCAACAACAGAGACTCCAGACGATTTTCAGGAGCTTTTGAATATTAAATAATTTTTAATACATCCTGTCAATGAAGCCTATCACTTGTTGCACTCATAAAATTGCCTTCCCAAGAGAATATAAGTCATCCGGAAAGGTATCGAAAAGAAGATTATTGTACATGGCAAGTTGTCAGGTACCACATGAGCTAACAGGGCAGCATATGCAGGTAAATTCGGAGACTGACTCATTCCTCCACTTCGAACAAAACAAGCACGAATAAATTAAAATTTTGTGGGATGTACAAAAAGTATTTTAATGTAAAAGATACCCCAAGAAGTTGACGAATCGTGTTAACGATGACATTCTCAATAATTTTGGAGTCTCTATCTTGCTGCGAATCGAAAACGATTATCAGCGGAGAACCCGTACTTGGATGGTTATCGTTCTCTACAGACTTCTTGATCGACAATGACGGCGAACAAACAATCGCCAACATCCTGCAACAAAAACATCTACCACAATAATTGCCGACCATGGCCGAGTTAATGTTGAATGACAAGACGAATCCATATTTTAATTAATTCCACAATATTCTTTCTTTGACGCAAAACTTCAAAGAATTCCTCTCGAATTGATCAAATAAAATGAGAATCTCATAAAAATACCAACTATCTCGAACTAAATTATTCTTAGGAAACTTTAGAAAACAATTTCGTATAATCTCCCCCCCCCCCCCCAAAAAAAAAAAGAAAGCACTTTATATTCTCTGATCCATCAAAAATTTTTGAAAAGTTGGCGCTCACTAACTAGTAAAAATAAGTAGTTGGCATATAAACGTCAATTAAACGTCTAAAAACTTAAGTACTTTTCCATAAAGACGTCCCTGGTCTCTCACGCCTAAAAACTTAGCTACTCTTTCGTACTCCTCCCCCACCCCTTTCTTTGCAAAACAATACCCATTCATATATTCCCTTCACTAGAGAAAAAATTTGCCCATATATAACAAGAGACCAACCAGTGTTGCCTTTCGATAACCGGGATGACGAGAAAATCCGCATCAAAAATATCCACTTGCTCGAACCAGAAATTAACATATGTCCGACATTCCTATAGTATAATTCCATATTGCCAAAACGAACGCAATAAATCAGTAGCGAATGCAATAGTGCAGAGAGAAGTAACTACGCAAATCCTATTCAGACAACATTCTAAGCAGTTTTTAATGGCAAACATCAAACTCTGGATTAAGAGGTCCTTCTTAACTGTCCTTCAACTGCCCCGCAGGATGTTTCTCTACTGTATTATAACGACAGAAGTTTACAATAATAAATCACCCAAAGGCTACCGATACAACACAATACAACATTAGGCATCATGACTGGAACTCATAAATCCAGATATCATGTAAAGGCATCGCCAATACCGATTAGAAGGGTTTATCAGGAAGAAATTGAGCCTGAAGTCTTTCCATAAGCCAAACAAATATAAGGTGCTCAACCAATGCTGCAGAAATGTAAAAAACACTACGGAAAAGCAAGAGAAAACATGGCATACCTTTGAAAATGGCCTAATTGAATCGGAGTTTCTAACGTTGATCTCTTCGAAGGGATTCGTTGAGGTAGTCAAACGGTGCCAAAGCATTGATGGTAAGACGTGAATCTGTGAAGTGCTGAAAAAAATATCATCTTATTTTGCTTAGAAAAGCATTTAAAATTCTCAGTGCCCAAAAATATGCAACTTCGCTAAGCTTTCACATCCACAAAAAACTACATTTCCACGAACCGAGACCAGCTATTTCTTTAGAATCAAGGAAAAAATTTATGGAGAATCCGCACACTCATGCGTCTAGTTTCTTTCTATCCCGACCTCAAGCCCCCCATCTCTATCCTGACCTCGAGCTCTTCATCCCTAACTTATAGAATTAGATGAGATAAATATTTGACAGGAGCGAAGCAAGCAACACAAACATATGATCAGGAAGCATATGTGCGACGATATGATTCAAATAGAAGTCGATAATAGCATCGGTTAAGAGTGCCCCCTGTGCCAAGCTTACAAAATCGGCGACTCGAATGCGCATCTGCAACAGTGGAAACCGAATACGCAGCACCTCCTCTTCGCCGTCCCATACTTGTACCTCAACATCCTGCAATAGTAACATCAATCCAGCAAACGTATTTCAGTACCCTCAATTTAATACCAACACTTTTACAAGGAGATTTAAAATAAGACGCTATGTTTGCTCGGACATTACCTCTGAGGTCTATTTACCTCCATCCTCAAATATGGAAGTTTTATCCCGAGGGTATCCTCTATTCGAAGGGTTTCTATTCTCACAGCTTTTTAAACTTATTTCCACCTTAAAACTTTGCTTAAATCTACTTGCATACATTAGAGAATAATAAATCCGAGTTGGTAGCATATGCTAATTTGTGCAATTCCGATAATTTTAAGCGGAATTTTCAAAAGCCCTTGACTATCTCTTTGAGACAAATTTCTACTTGAGGAGTTTTTATTAAATGAGTTCCTATATGCAAATAAAAAATAGTTTCCTCTAATACCTCAGCAAAATATTTTCTAGGTAAACTTCCTTATCACTTGGAAATGCACTTCCGCTCCCCCCCCCCCCCCCTCCCATCTCCCCACCTCCTATCAAGCTAGATTTCCCGATCATATAAGAAAGAAAAGGAATTCTGACTTCACCGTTCGCTTTCATTCTTCTCATTCCACATTTTTGATCGGCAATTCAAATGAAATTTTTAAAAAAAAACGCTCAAAGCTGGCAAAGCGTGATAATCATTGCCTACTTAAATACAAACTTAACTCGCACCTCAATTTCGATTGTGACATTTTACGAGAAGTTACCGCTGAAAGGTAACATAATTTGAACGATCTTTCATGTGATGCATTTCCGACCTCATATTTATTCTTCAAAAATACCATCCTGCCCTATCCACAAGAAGTTATAAAATCAATCCATCCGCTACTTTTTTTTGGCTTAGCTGAAAAATTTCCACCAAAATTTATCTTTAAAGGTTGTTATTTCATGAATAAAATATAGGCTGTCTTGACCTGCTTCTATTAAAA
This sequence comes from Ascaris suum, assembly GCA_013433145.1. Lineage (NCBI taxonomy): Eukaryota > Metazoa > Nematoda > Chromadorea > Rhabditida > Ascarididae > Ascaris > Ascaris suum. The sequence continues at coordinate 444,492 of CM024183.1, read as the reverse complement.
AAGCCCCTTCAATCCAAAGATCTCCCCTCGCTCCCCCCTCCTACCCCCCCCCCCTTCTTCGAGATGACGACTCTTTTGTCTCACCTGAGGAATTCTGGGTATGATAGAGTTTATGGATTTTACTCAAAAAATAACGGTTGCGTTAGATTATAGTTCTTGCGCGTTCAGATGAGCTAGTCCAAAGATTTGTCAAGGATCGAATAGATCAAGGGAGGGCGGGAATGGGAGCGGGATGGGGGGGGGGGGGGAGGAGGAGGGAAGGGGTTTAAGGGGAAGCATGTGTTGCTCCCTTCATCCCTCACTGTCACCGAATTCAAGTACCAAATATTTGCTTATAATACATGATACGCCATCAAATACCTTCTTATTCCTTTCTCTACCCGATTCCACTGAATGCAGGGGTACTACCAACGTTCTTAGGCTATAAATAATGTTGGAACTAGGCTATAGGCTGCCAATAGGCCATTGAATTACTAGGCTATAGACCAGTTAAGGTGGTAGCAATCAGGCATGCAATAATGTTATGCGTTCCCCTCAAAAGTTTCGCCAAAATTCTGTAGCATTTTCGAAGAATCTGCCGGACAGAAGTTGAGACTTATGTTTTCATTGCCTAATTTGATGTCTCCTTCTTATTAGCGCAGCTCAAAATCTATGCCGCAAAATCAATTCATCATTGGATCATGGTATTGCAATCTTTAACGTCACCTTACCGATTGCTTAACGAATTCACATTTCACGTCCCGTTTGCCTGTGTATTGCGAGGTGATCAGCTTATGTCGACGATATCTGCACAGGGTCCTCGAATTTGCAGATCTCTGTAAGCAAAATTTCAATCGCAAATCATGAATATTCACTTGCTGAGTCCACCGAGAAAGAGCCGTAGCCCAAGTTTTCATCGTGGTACTCTATGGGTAATTTCACTAAAAGGGTACTGCTTTGTTTCACATCCATAACATAAAATGAAACTACCAAAGAAGATTGATAAGTCCCTAGCACTTCATGACCACCCATCACAAGCGTTCCCTTCCTTCTCTACCTATTGCATAGATGAGGTAAAAATATGGAATGTTGAGCATAACTTGCAAATTGGAAACCCACCTTGAAATATGCGCATCCTCCGTGAATCCATCGATGAGGATGCACTTCTCTGGTGGATATGTTTGTGACGGATATAGGATCATATATCTTCGGATTGGAGAACTTCGAAATTTTCATTCGGCTTCAAAACTGAAGAAAAAAAAGTGCAGTTAACCTAACTGGACACGTCAAACGCTATCATTTAGAATCGCAAGCCATGAGTGATGTAGTTGCGGACCCCCCCCCCCTCCCCAACCACCCCTTCTTCCTCCTCCTCTACCACGTCTTATGGTCTTTATTCAACGCTTTATGAGGCAAATTACTTACAGGATGAGTTCGATGAAATGGAAAAATATTCCCGTCATTAGCATCTGATATTTCATTCGACGTTTGCAATATTGCTCCGGAATCGTTAAACATTAGATGGGAGTTCACGGGCTTTAATGTGACTCCGGAAAAGGATGCGGTGAAGTTTTTAGGACGAAATTTTATGAATAGCAAGGTATCGATACATGGAGAAAAATGTCGAAATTTTAGATACTAAATTTCCACACCCTATTATTTTCTATGAGTTAAATGGAAAGTGTAATATTCATATTTTCTCTCATATAACTAACGTTTACTCCTCAAGTGAGTGAAATTCTACCGTGATACTGGTGTACACCATTCTCTTAACACCTCCCCCTTACCCGTGCCTCTACCCTCCCCTTCCCCACCTCCCTCGTCCACAGATGGTGGCCGAATATTGATCAGTTTTCTGTTTACAAGCAAACATTTGTCGTGATAAATGAATCAGCGAATTGATACCCTTTTTACGGGTAAAATGTTGGACTCGTAAATTCTTAGTGCTTACATACAACACCTTCATGTGGTAATTTCGGGGTGAGGGAAGGGGGTATGAAATAGTAGTGATGACTAGGCATCCTATATGCTGTCATTCTCATCGCTGTTTGTCATATCAGACGACTGCACGAAGGTTTTCCTTCAGATCCAGCTCCAGCTCCAGCTCCATCATATAAGGAGTGAAAGAAATGAGCTGAAAATGGCATACAAGGACGACTTCTTACACCAACATTCATGTTGATCCATTAGCTTCAACAGAAATTATAACCGCCTAAAAATTTATACCACTTTGCTAATTTTTTTTTAAATTTGTACCAACCTAGCAGGTAATAAAACCGATCTTCTGTGATAGAACTCTACGAGGTATGTGAAACTGCTTGATTTACTATAGAAATAACACGATACTGTCGATGCTCTGTCTTTTCTTGGCAATTCATGAAACTGGTCGATCCACCTTGCACATCGCAACAGCTCATGTCCTATCACTTCATCTAACATGCTTCTTCATCTACCCAAATTTACTTCTATGCTTCCTTACTACTAAAAAAAAAAAAAAAACAACGTTGTCGTTGCAACAGAAGTGTTGGGAAGTAATCGGTTGCATAACAGCATGCTCATATCTGAAACCGTCCACCACCTCTGGGCGGGGCGGAAACTTCCCCGAAATTCCTCCGACTTCTGTACTTACTGCAAAAATTTCCCCGAGGATAAAGCAGCAAAGTTCGGGTCCGTTCGCTATTCTAGTAAATCATATGCGAGCAATTTTACGCAGTGATAGTGATCAGTTTTTTTTACCTCCGCAATTAATTTTCAACACGCAACACATCATTTAAAGGAGCAAACTGGTCTAGATGCAAAAGCTGTTCAGAGTTAAAGCAAAAAGACTTGATCGAGACGCAATCGATTTAATGATGATCCGGTTTCCTTAGAGAGCGTGGAGACCGGAGAATGCATCCTCAGTAAAGACCCGGAAAGAATAACATCTCTGAAGTCGAATCCGTATCCTTGTGATTCATAGATTCGGAAAACTCCCACCCGAAACCGATGGAACTTTTTATGGCATCTCCGTCTTGAAACTTTCGTTAATATAAGCGTGGCAGCTATGGGAACACTCTTAAACGAGTATATGCATTCACAACATGAAGGGCACATGAAATAAGAGTGGTTAACTCTTCAAACAATATAACGTGCTCCCATCTGGAAATTACTCTAATTAGCATAAAAGGTGATAACGCATATTCTATATCCTTGAAAGCTATTTGCCCAAGTCGAAATAAAACCTACTTCAATCGTCACCTGTATCCTCCTCCGTTCGAGTTTCATTTCGCCTAGTGATACACAAAGGCTTGTCACAACTATAAAGAATACCGGGGAGAGCTCAGCTTTTCAATAAGGAACTTTTTCCTGCATCATTCGGCTAAAAATGTGGATTGGCTAAGTTTGATCGTATTTTAAGAGCAGCTAAATGATAGATAGCTAAATTGATTTCGTCTATGAGCTTTTCTTTTTTTTTTTTAAAGAATATAATGAAGACATCTCAGAAATAATATTGAAGACATTGTGCATAAATAAACGTCTTTATTATTATTATCTATTATTATTAAAAATTTCAACAAGTTTAATAAAAGTGTAAATCAAAAACGATAATTCGACGACTTTATTCCAATTCACTTGTATAATTGTAAATTTCATGACATAACGGCATAAAATATAAATAGAACAACGAAAGCACACAAGAAATATGCAAAATCTAAGAGGATAGAAAAAGAACAAAATCGAGTCGAGCGGGAAAATTACGCTTACATTTGGGTAAATGCTATACCTCTATGCAAGTCACCATCTATTGCTATCAAAGCGACCTAGTACCATAGCCGGTAGAGGACCGACTTTCCGGTTCAGGATGTTCCGGTTTTGCCAGCTTCCTGATGAACTGTCGAGACCGATCGGCATAGTCACCGCATACTGTATTGACCCATCATGCCAAAAGCCCGCTTAAAAAGTCAAACTAGTTTACCATAAAAGAAGGTCATCATTACGGAAAAATAGGATGTTGCGCAACAGGGCAACGGCTGTCAATAACGACTGTGATAAGTTTTGACCACCATATTCCACGGCAGTAACCATTAAACGACAAAAATGACAATAATTTCAAAACAGTATTCGAGGCAGTCTTCTTCGCCTCTCCTGTGCATGAACCCCCCCCCCCCCTAGAATGACCTAAATTAAACACCTCTCAAATGTGTTATGACTCGGTATCTTGCAGTTGAGCCTTATTTCGGAAAATTCGTCTTTTAATCAAACTTAAAACGCTTATATTAACAGGAAAGGATAATAAAACAATTCCACTAACATTATATAACTTCGAACAAAAATCGTCTCAGCATAGCACGTTCAACTCCTGGATATGTCTCCCTGTCCGGAACGAGAATCTCCGGAATATCTTCCGGAATTGATTGTTCGAGTTTACATGATAGACGAATTATCACAGTGACAATTGAGAAACGCCCCTCCGGAATTATCACAATAATTCAGGATAGCGCCTAATCTTCGCTAACTGCCGAGAATACCTAAACGAACTAGCAATAAAGTAACATAAAAAGATATTGACACCCGAAAGGTAAAAATCGCATGTATTACTGACAACTGATAAAGAATGAATATAAAGAATTTTCACTGTACAACACACATCCTAAGGTTTCACTGCATTGGCAATATTCCAAACGGTATAAACCGGCATAAACGGTATAAACCGCTGAACTGAAAATGCAACACCGATGTCAGCCTAATCATTCGATTACACCTTTCGAGTCACTCCCTTCCCTTCTTTCCTTTAGAACAGTATAATTTTAGACCCTGATCCATATTTTAATATTCAATTCTTCTTCCCAACTATACCGAAAAGAACTGACCCAGGATTTACTTCAGCCGAAAATACCCAGAGGCAAGCAAATATCACGACAGGGACAACAAGCAGTGATTAATCACCACAATAAGTGAGTGAATAAACAAGGCGGAATAAGTTCCACAAAACGACAAGGATGACAATCACCACGTTGAAGCATTATCAAACTAACACTTATATTTTATGCCTTATTATAAATCTCCTTGAAACAGTGCACCCCCGGCTCATTAAGCTTATTTAAACATTCATTTCAATAAACACCTTCCTGCTCCCCACCTTTATCTTCTCATAAATCGATATGACTCTCAAATCGCGCAAGTGAATTTTTAATGAACGCCTTCTCGTCATAAGACACTTTTCTAAGTAAATGCCTCAATCTATTCAACTAGTTTCCCTCGAAATAGAATATACGTCCTCACCCATACTTTCACATAATTCCCGCTCGTTACCTTCTCTACCTGTGGCTACATCCAAGTAACTGCATCAATCACAGTCAACGAAATAAAGACGACAGAACATTCGGAAATATCACTTAATAAAAGCATATCGTATGAAGTATATTTCTTTTTGGGTTATTCTGCTCGAATTCGGTTAATATTTCGTCGATTTCGTTGTCGAGATCTTCGCATGCTTCCAACTGAAATAAGATCAAATTTAAAACCTATTTCATGCTGTGAACATGACTTACATGCCCATCATTCCGCCCACACAACAGGTAAATAAAGGCTGATATCGGTGATGATCGGTATACGAAGGTGTAACAGGCCAAGTTTATTACTGATAATCGACGACAACGACTCTATCGCTCATACCTTCATTACCTTTCCATTTTCCTGTATCCTTACGCAGCCATAAACTCACAAATCATAATTTCCTCCTTCCATCTCGCTACCTTCCAGCTTTTTTATGTAATCAAAAAAAAAATGCAACCAGTAAATCAGGTACAGATACCTATGAGAAAGAGTAAGAACATGCAAATTTATATAATGTGATAGAGGACAGAATTCACCAATGTGCAACAAACGCTTATCATATGCACCTATATCACTCCGCGATATTTTCCCTCTGTCATATCCAGTAACAGTGCACACTTCCAATTGTAGCTCCGGTCACATCACAACGTGTAGGAGCTAATTTAAATAAATTCAACAACCGGATGTCAGCAATTTCTAGAAAATATCTGAACAACCAAACTATCTAATCAACATCCCAGGTAAATGGCACAACTATTTCATCAATCCATGCATTGTACCCGAACAAGTATCTTAATTCAGAGTTTTGTGCCAAGCAGACTATTAGATGGTGAGGCAGTCCTCTTCCCAATATATACTTATATACCAGAAGCACTCAGATGGCAATCGGAAATTAATGAACAAATAAACTTAAACCAGATGAGATACACCATTCACCTAGGTACTGATGTGCGGTCTGTAAAATGTCATGTGCACAATACCTCGAGTAATACCTATCCAACATGAGCCCCATAGCGGACGATGGTCGACAAACTAATGAAATGGATCTTTTTTGTTCAGACCCTGTGCGAAGATTAAAAAAACTTCCTGAACCATAATTAAACATGCAAATTCCGCCCTTGAATATTCGCGCTAAAGAAAAATCCCCAGTATTGCTTAAGTACTAGCGGCTACCTGAAAACCTTACCTGAAGCAAAACTTCCGACACTTCAAATTCCATACCTCTACGAACGCATAGGGAGGTAAAGATGGAATCACTACCCTCTAGAAAATAAATAACGTGCACTTACTTTAGCACATAATTCGCATACGAATAGAGCGCCAATAGTTGCTTCTTCATGATTGTCCTGTATATCAATATTGATAACGTGCACACTATCACCGTCGTCAGATTCACGAGTTTGTAAATCCTCTAATATCTAAAATTATGTACTAGAAAACTTTCGCGTAGAATAGCTTTTAGGCCTAATCCCCCCAACCCCCCCCCCATCCCACCTTAATAATCCAAAGTCCCACCTCACCTCTTCTCCCATTTCTGCTGATCGTTGTTCCACCACCTCTTCTCTTTTACATCCATCACTGAAACCATAATGAGGTTGTTTGAAGTTTTTCCGACGACATAATTTGCATAGCCTTAGGATGCGTTAAGAGACGAGTGGATGAGATTATCTGGTACCCTCAAAATATGTACCACTAGCATATATTCATGAAAATTTAATAATAGAACAACAAGTGATACAAACATAAATAAGTGGGATGCATTATTTTTCGAGATTTCGAATGCTTTTTGCATCAACTTTTTTTAAACTTTTTCATAAGCATTCGCTTATTGTTGAGTTCGGTCATAGGTCGACAGAATTAGCAGATCTGTTCACGTAGGCACCTGAACTATTTGTTCAGGTATATACTTCGAGCTCAAGTTAGCTCAAGGTGCTTAGCAGATTGTTCACTTAAGCATCTTGAACCTGAAAAATCTAATAGGCACCTTGAGCTGCGAGTGATTTATGCACTTTCTTCATCTTTGCACTTTCTTGATCCGTCTTTTCACTGACACTTCCAATTCCACATTTATTTAAATCTGCTTATGTGACTGAATTCCTGCGTCCATAAAAAACCACCCTTATATTACCGACTATATTCTGAGAGATTTCCCTGTCCTGTTTGGAGATGGCTAGTCGAGATGGTGAGAAAAGTCCTCATTTTGAATACAAACACATAATCAACAATGGTCTTTAAAGTTTACTTCTGGCGCTATTATATAGCCCCTCGATGTTTTGTAACAGCATTTTTTACTCATGTTTTTTTTTGGATAATTCATTTACAGCAATTGCACGTCGTCCACTTAAACACAATTAATTTTCCCTTCAGGTATGGACCTTTCACACCAGCTAGATAAACCAAAAATGCGACAGGGGATAGGAGGGCTTCCTTGGGGACCCAAAGTAAGATTTTTTTACTATCCAATATATTCCATGCATAAGTTCGCATTTCTCTACCAGTTAAGTAACTCTCAAATAAAATGCATCCGGATTTTTCTATGTTCAGCGTGTAGATCATCGTCTGATGTATGTGTTACAGATGATCACATCTTTGGCTTATTTCGATGTCTACCTATGCGAGGTAAGACATATACCTTTGAAATTTTGAGTTAACGATTATTCAGACCCAATCTTCGTATACAAATGGGTCGTAGACAAAACGTTCAAAACATTTTAAGATGCACGAGAACAAAGAAGCTAGCTGACTGCGAACTCTCTAACCCATCCGCCTTCCGCCTTCCTGGGTAAACTCTCATCGCAGTACTGTAACTGAATAGACACCATAGCTCCGGAGCTGTTTTGACTTTCCGTTTTTTATAACTTTGTTCGTGTAATCAACTAGTTACCTGTTAGTTTGCTGCCATATAATTTGCATATTTGTTTGAATGCTTGCAAGAAATGTTTCTAAATGCAATATGTTCACTGTTTTGTACACTACAGCGATTAGCCCTGTACCGTACCGCTCGGTGGATTATAAAATATGCATATTTAATTCATTTGCATGTAAATTACAAGCATGCCTTTCGTTTGCGTCCCAATAACTCGCCTGTAATTTTCCATCACCTCATGCAATACTTTTTATCTATGGCTAATCTTCTGCTTAAGCATGTTCTTTCATAACCACTTCTTAAGCTGCTTAGAAAATTCCCTGCCCTTTCCCAGGTCTTCCCTGACTTCTAGACTTGCCTCTTTATTTCCCTTTATACTTCGGGACTTCCCTAATAAGTTCTATTTAATGCACAATTCTTCCGCTCATTCACTTTCCATTCGCTGTTAAGTATACATCGTTTCTTTGTTTTTAGCGACAAGAAATCCGCCCTGTTGCATATGAAAGCGACATATTACTATACTGACCGAATATCTCATTTATTGAGTTTATATCATTCCTGATAATCTTCAGATGGAATTCATATCAAATAACTCCCACATTAAGAAGTTAAAAAAATTGCCATCAACATACCTATACCTCCCAAAAAGGAACGCAAACTCATTTGCATACAGATCATAATCGAACGCACATAAACCAAAGCAAATAGTGAGGCACATAAAACGACAAAACAAAAGTGAATTCGTTTCATTAGATATATTACAAGGGAAATCTGAAGATCGCATCAGTACGCTTAATCTTTTCTAATTCCTCAATCGCCTAGAGATACGTATCCTCATGCTGAATATTAATAAATACTTGTACTCACTTATTGACAAACCTGCAGCGATAGCTCCAGCATCCTATTTTCTCCTCCTCATTATTAGAAAAGCTCCTGCCTCTGGAATAAAGTAAGCAACTACTCTGCTCTCAGGAAAACTACTGCAAATTCTGCTCCATTAAGATTCCGCCACATTTAAAACCGCTCAAAAAATAAAAAATAAACTTCACCTGATCATAAACTCTTTCTTCCAAGCAGATAATCACATCGAACTTCCCCTTAAAATGCTGGAACTTCTGTGGCATCCCTTTTATTCTTCTATTGCGATCCAACATATTCAACAAACCATTTTGAGTGTACCTAAAAAATCACCGCACAAATGTTTTTTAAAAAAACTTCAAAGCAGCTATTCACAAAACGTTCCCTGCCTAAAAAGGTAATAATTCAACCTTGAGCCAGGTATATATATTAGATATTGCCGCCTGAAAAGTAATAAATCAGGTGTAGGCCAGGTAAACATTAGGCAATTATCGATCGAAAAATAATTCGGTGTCCTTCGGTTAAATTTTCAGACGACAATCAAATCAGGGGTAGTAACGTGTTCATACTGGCAAAATGGGTGGCTATAGCTCGCAAATATGCAAATTCAACGCTAATGAATCGAAAGTAAGGCAGAATAAAAATATATTGGAGTAAAATCACGATGCATATAATAAGCAAAAGCTTACAGCTGAGGATCCTTTGATTTGAGATCGTTATAGATGAAGTCATATGACGCAACGCCAAATTCATAGCAGTTCGGGCGATCCGGCGATGGCCCCGGCAGCTTCACCTGACTTCCCGATCCAAAGGATTCCACGTTGAAGCCACGCTTCCTGAGCGTTTTGAAATGCAAGAGGTTTATTTGATAGCAAAAACGCGCACGGTTAAATTTCTTTTAGGTGCTGATTCTTTTCTTCGCCTCATATCTTCCTACCAAGATATATGGTTTATCAACCAGTATGTTTTACAAACCACGTTTACCTTAAAGCTCTCATTTATTCTTCAAGTATTTAGTACTTATACCTGTCGAGCAGAACACAGTTCAAGTATCAATCAAAAATTTTGAAGTTATAAGCATTTTCCCAACTTTGAAAAAAAAAAACAAGGAAAGAATGATCGCAAAGACTTTCAACTTAATCAATAAATACAAAGGAAATCAAAACGATAAGTAAATAAATAATAAAAATTATAATCTCTTAAAACTTTCGTATTTCATCCATTCAGCGGTAGAAAAAAAAACAAATAAATAAATAAAGCATTAGAATAAAGTTGGAAACTTACTGAAGGAAACTATGGGCTTCCATACTGCGATTCATGTTACTCGAACAACTAACAGCGAAACGTAATTTACCCGTACTCATCTTTGTATCCGAATAATACGTCCAACTGGGCGTATTCAATGCTACACTTTTTGATGCCTGTAAAATAGCTTCATAAAACGTTGTTATATGATACCCGTATATGATACAATCGAAATCAAGCAAACTTAAGCAGAAAAAAAAGCACACCAAAACAACTACAACCAAACGAAAACTTAAAGTCGAAGAGATGTTAGGTCACTTGCTCGACCACAGTTCGGCAAAGGATGCAGGTGCTCGAGGAGACCTCGACAGCTAGCCAAGCCAAGGGCAGCTGATCCTTACCTTATGCCAAGAACCAAAGGGATTGTCCAAGTTGTTGAGAATGAATACAGAATTTGTTTTCGGCTAGATTTACTTTCAGGGCTTCTAATCCGCAAGTACCATCGATCAACCTGCAGGTTAGACCGTCGACTTCGATCAGTGTTGATTTATCTCCGCTATGTTAGATTACAGATTACTTCCCTCTGAGATAGCTTTCGATCAGGACCTAAGACCTCACCAAATAGGAGTGGAGCTTGCCGACTACCCGAGATCCACTTTATAAAATTTTAGCGCTTTCACGGAGCAAGACCTGAAAACACGAAAATGACGTAAAATGATCACTTCATTTCTACGAATGAAATCCCATTTCGTTACTTGAAAGGTTTGCTTCAATGACGTCTATCCTTCAGGTGATGGGCACTAGCGGATAAAATAAATCAGGAAATTTACATATAACGATGAGCGACACTACAACGTGTGCGTATTGCCGTTGGTTAACTGTACGACATTTGCACGAAACGACACAACAACTAAGAACGAGAATAAAATATTGAAGGTGTGAAGTTTGGTTGATTATTTCGAAAGGTCGATTTATGCACACAATATTTAGACGATTCATTCAGCCTTAATTTCTAATACTGAAGGATTTTGGTTTTGTATTTCATATTTGCTGTATTTTCATATGCGATTGAAAGGTATTGCAAATTCACTTTGGAACCTTCTCCCCCCCCCCCCCCCCCCCTCCCTTTCGTCCTGAAATGAGCGAATATGGGCCTAAAAACGGATAAAAAATACAGTATTTGAACTCAATATTTTGATAATTGCATTGCTCGAACTTAAAGTACCACGACGTGAAAGAAGTTTTGTGTAGTGCTTAGTCACTTACATGCACCTTAATACATTTTAGGTTGAAGGCAACAGCACCTTGATATACGGGACAACAACACTGAAAATCGGAATGTATATGAATAAAGGTATGAGAAACCACAATATGAGGTTGGATATGAGTATAAGAAGACATTTCAGAAGAACTTGAAATGACCTCTCATTTTTTGTTATAACCTTCAAAGGCTTAGAAAATGAAAAGTCATTTCAAGACCTTAAGCTGAATGACTTTCCCCTCCTTTTTTGTGCAACCGTTTCAGACCTCTGATTTCTAGGATGATAAGTTTTAAAATGCTGCAAGCAAATTGCAAAGAAGCTGATAAAAGACGAAACACAAAACAAGAGTGCTAAAATGTGCACCACTCAACAACAACGCTTGATGGAAAACGTGGAAATGAAATTGAATCGAACCATTGAAGTAAGCTTTGCATAAGAGTGCTTCTGTTGATGCGACACAGAAGACTGAATCTCAGACCAGCTCAACCCGTACGAATAAAATCAGACACTTCCGCCCCGATATCACCCCGACGCCAGCCACCTGAGCAATGCACTGTGCTAGCTATTCGGCCTGCAATATCGCAATAGGTACACCTACCGTTCCCTGTGATTTGAAAAGTATGCTTTCGCTTCAAGAGTCGGCGAATCTTTAAGTGATGCTGATAAAAGCCTAAATTAGAACATAGAGGCTTTTGGTCGCAGTCATAAGACCTGTGACCTGCTTCCGGTTCTTTTGACGAATGCAGGTGTATGTGTGTGGTGGTGGAGGGGGAGGGGGCTTCCTTTTTTTGTTGAGAGGTTGAACTCAGTACTTGTAATTCACTCATCAACGATTGACAGATGTGGTCAAGTTTAATTTCGCGCTTTCCGGTACAGTCGAAAAGTTTTTGTGAATCCTACTGGCTTTCAGGAAAAATGTCTCGTAGGACATTTTAGATTTTATTGGGCAACGGCATCGGATTTTCCATCATAAAGTTTGATTCGATGGAGAGTTGTTGAAGTTTTTTCCGCACTTCTATTCGAGAGTATTTTTTGGTTTGTGGAATTTGCATTCCAACTGAATTTTAATTGAGAAGTTGTTATTCCCTTCTCAATGAACTTGTTTCATTTATATTTCGTGTCGTACCTACGTATATCTGCAACATTCAACGACATTATACATATACATACACATTTATATACGTATACATACGTATATATATATATATAATATATATATATATATATATATATATATATATATATATATATATATATATATATATATATATATATATATATATATATATATATATATATATATATATATATATATAATGTTATTTCGAGGTGCACTGTTGCGTATCCGGTCCGTTCTGACGCAGTAGCTCCTCGTTCGCTAGCATGGCCTAGTTTATACTGTTTATCAGTAAGGTGCACAACGGTCCGAGGTGTTTCGTTCACTTCCTTTCTTTGATCCTCAATTTCTTTACTCAGCACTATTAAGCAAAAAATGTGCGTAATTTATAAGTTAAGCATTCGCAGTGTTAATTCAGTGTTCGAACACTACTTCCGAATACCTTACAGCCGGTTAATTGATTAATTACCTCGTTACCTCATAAGTTGATTTAGGGCAGTCCATGATATCCAACGAGCATGAAGTGCTCGTGTTGTATGGATCACAAACAGGTCAATCGGAAGCAATTGCAAAAATTATTGAAGAACGTTGTATACGGCTTGATCTTCGCGTCAAATTATTCGTTCTGAACGATTATGAAAAAAAGGTGGATGAACGTTTTATATGCTAGGATCATGGTAACGTCATACTTCCGGTCGGTGATTTATTGCATTTCGCTTAAAATCCTATCAAAATATGCGCACATACTAATAATAATTATTTAAAAGACAATTACTATGAAACAATGGGAGGGAACAATTACTATTATACCTTTAGAATATATGAACGAATGGTAAATAATGTGGAATAATGCGTTGATATTTAAGGAAATTCATCTCTTCACACAAATTTTTCATCAAAAATTCGGTTTTATATAGTCGATCGATATTATGAAATAGAATTTTAACAGGTACAAAATATATGCAAATTTCTGCCATCTTCAGTGTATGCAAATCACCATGCAAATTTACCATCTACCAACAGATTTTACGTTCAGCGTTTCGAACATCTTCGGATATTTGTAACTCTTTGCGAAATCGATGGATTAGTGTGAAATATGACACAGACGGTTATCCTGTAATATATATGATAGCCACCAAATTCCATATCTCTGGCTTAAATGGTTCCAGCGTTGAACCAACTGAACACATATAGACGTATACTCGCAAATATACCTCCCCCTCCCCCCCCCCCCCCATAGTGAGCTTTTTGCAAAGCAAATATGCAAAAACGCATAATTAATGCAGTAAGATAAGTGATTATTTTATCATGCTATAAGTTAAAAGCTTTAAAAAAAAACAACGGAATTATGATATATGGGAAACGCCACAAAATCTTTCAACATTAGACCGGAAAAGGATGTCAAATTTATGAAATTCGTTGAATTTAGAGCCATAGCGACTTCTTGGTGGGGGGGGGGGGGGGGGCTGAGGAGGAGAAAAGCCACTGCACATATTGGTTTATATGCATTAAATATTATTTATTTATTTACTCTTACGCAGAGGATTACTTCTATGAGTGTGCAATAAAACGGTTATAGTGTGTTGTTTGTTTGCTGTGTTCATTAACATGCCTGTATTATTATTATTGTTTATTATTACTGTTATCATTTATTATTATTTATTATTTTTTAATCTTCATTTTTGCACATTAGAACTTCTAATGAATATTTTTGCACGAATTTTTTCTTCGCAGTTTAGTTCTCGAGATCACATCGAACAACCCTCTCGGAAACCTTTGTTCTAAGAAGAAATACCAGAGAACAAAAATATCTTTTTATATATTTTTATAAATTTTTGCATATGTAATTTTTTATCATTTATAGTGATATGTAGATGTGGTGATCGATTTGCATCTCCAAGGCTTATCTAATGATCGATTTGATAGATACCATAATGGTTCTTTGATAGTCGAGAGTTTCTAGTGCAACCTACCTGTTCTATAGGAAAGCACATTATGGAGTATTTTGCGATTTTTTCCAGGTATTTAGTGGAATGATTTGCTTAGTGCGCTGAAATATAAAAAACACAAATTGTGCACTTTTCTGCGCAAGCTTTTTCAGTTGTTCTAAGCCCACTTCGAAGGCATGTTTTGAAAAGTTTTATTCGAAGAAATTTGATAGTTTTTTTTTAGTTTACTTCCATAAAAAATATCATTATTTGGGCCATAATGACTGTGGGAGATGAAAGGGTGCTGTTTTAATACCAGCGTTTATCGAGTATATTTAAATTCATCGAATGCTAAATTTTATTGAATTATAGATGAAGATAAATTGGAGCTGCTCTCATTCGAATGAAAATCTTTGTAGGCTGAAGCTGAAGTGAGAGTGTGATTTCTACCCTAGAACATCGGGGCTTGTATTTGAGGTTATACTGTATGTCATTTTCGACGAAGTCATAGGTATATTTTTTTATATAGGTATATCAGTGTTTTATTGCAATAGTGATCGATTTAACTGATGACTTAATCAAATATTTCCGCTAGATAGAGATGGCGTATTAATGATCTGAAGGCATGGTTGTATAAATGGATATAATTCAATGAGGTAATGATTACAGTATTGGATCGAAAAAGAGCGCCTTGTGGTAATAGTGTGCTCATCAACCGGTGACGGAGATCCACCTGATAACGCTGATCGATTTGTGCGTCGTATATCGCGGCGGATATTCGACGATTCCTTTCTTCAGCATACAGAATTCGCTCTTCTAGGTACGCTTATTTGAAATTACTGTAAATAAAGTAAATCCTCGTCTGAGGCGTCGACATCAAGGTATCACTTCCACCTATATACTGATATAACGGATGTATTAGTGGAGCATTCAGGTAGGATAGGTGTACTGTTTAATACACCTTACAGATATGCATTTATTGTCCGTAGAGAAAGAGCATTGATTTCCAGTGGTTGCGGTTCGAGCTTCACTTTATGCTGGTTCAATTCCTTTGTTGTTTGAATTTACAAATATAATTGTGCTTGGAAAGCTTCTATTCATCGTTTGTGTACTTATTTTGAAATGTTTATATCTGATTTTAGTTTTTTCCCCTTCTTTTAAAGGCTTCGATCTTTCAATTTCAATCTTAGTTTCAGTCTTCAATTTCGAAGTTTTGAAACCTCCCATCTTTCAAAAAAAATTCAATTTCAGTATTTCAGTGACCAAAGCAATAAAGTTTTGACAGTGATTGTAAGACTAAAGATATTCAATAGGGGGTGAAAGTAAAAATATATAAGGTGAGCTCAATCCAAATAGAGCACCTCAACGTAGAATTCTCAATCAGCTAGCAATGTTATCGAAATTGAACCCTAATGGTGCACTCTTTATGTTTAGATATTTATATGTAAGCAAATATATGAACAGGTTTAAACTTTACCATGCATTACTTCGAGCATTTATATATAGTTAACCCCGTTGACTGTTCGTCACTGATAGTCTCAAAAAGTGATTTTTTTTATAGGATTGGGCGATTCGAATTTTTCCACATTTCAAGGAACACCGAGGAATATCGAAAAGCATCTCTTACGTTTGGGTGCAAAAAAATTTGTTGAAACCGGTGTTGCTGACGATCAGATTGGGTATACCTTGTTTTTATCGCCAAGTGTAAATCAACTTTTTTTTCTTTGCTAATAACTGCTGATTGATATCTACTTGAATATGTTTTCATGTTTGATAGCTTTAAGGTTTTATAATTTTTATAAGGTGATGAAAACGTTATAATTTTATAAGCTGATGAAAAAGTTGCTGCAGATTGGAGCTTGTTGTCGAGCCTTGGATTCAGCGACTTCTTGAAGCTCTTCTCAAAAAATTCGATCGCCCAGTCACTTCTTTGGAGAAAATTTTCGGTGGATTGTCCCTTTCTTCCGCGAAGAACAATTCCGGAAGTGAAAGTAATAGAAAAGAAATTGCTGCCGAAAGTGAAATCAAAGTTTGTTTTTGTTTATTATTTGAATATATTGTGAATTTTCTATATATATTTATAGAAGCTGGTTCTTCTGAAATTGTTTTTTACTTTTCATTTATCTCACCGTTTAATTTTTTTCATGGTTGGAGGGGCGGAAAATTGGGGGGAGTGGATAAAGTGAAGGGAATTGATTGATTTATCAGAGCATTGCAACGACCTGGTAGAGGCAGGTTTAAACGAAATTTTCGATGCTAGCAAAGTAGATGGGCATCATTACGAAGTGATCATCCTGGCTTTAAAGCGTAAGTGATTTTCTTTTCTCTAGATGTTAGGGAGGAATTTTTCCGTTTCTCTCCCCTTGACCATAAGATCGAACTGAGAGTAACTCTCTGACCTTCATTCATCTATCGTCTGCCCTCTTTCTGATTACGTCGATAGGATACCTCTGCTTTTTTCTTTCTTCTTTCATTGCTAGAGCAATCGTTTCACAACAAGGTAGTTTGATGTTCGTTTCCGATACACCATTGGTTTGGTTTGTGTCATCGTTGCTAGTTGATCTTTGATCTTCTCCTAGTCATAGGTGATGGTTGAAGAACATATCATGTCGCTATTCTTATTACGTAATGCTGAAGTCTTTTTCTTTATAGATGATCGAGGAAAGTATGAGTTTCGAAGAAGAGGATGATGCGGAGGAAAGAGAGGATGAGGAGGAAGAAGAGGAAGAGGAGCAGGAAGTGAAGGAGGTTCTGCTGAAACCGGTGCCAATAACATGGCCAAACGATAAGCCATGTCTGGTGAAAGGTCTGTCTCTGGTTTCTTTTTTCAGCACTTAGTAATTAATAGTTTAATAATTGTAACTAAAGAAAGCATTTCCACTATATAATGGAAAACAAAGATAAAAGAAATGATTAGAGCTTTATCACTGTTGTTTGATAACGATAACAATGGATAATTTTATGCTACAGCTTCTAGAGCGTGTCGTTTTGATTGCATCATTTTTAGAACATATCGTTATTGTATTGTTTATAAGCCCCTCCCGTTTGGAAAGGTGTGAACATCGCACCTTCCCAAGCGGCCAGGTATGATAATTACCCTTGAGTGTGAACAGATACCGTCCCAAATGACAGGTATGATAATTACTCTTGATTGGCTAATCGGTCTTTTTCAGTGGCTTAACCGTTAAAGTTTGGAAAGTGCGGTGTTGAAATTTTAAATTTTTCCAGGTAGTGATGCTCTTCACGATGATGATAATCTCAGAGTTCCTATTCCAGCTATGACTTATATCACCTCTCGTGTCACTCACGAAAAATTTGTATGTTTTTATCACTGCTTTCTTTGCAAAATTTCTTTTTATTACACCATTTGTTTCAGTTTCATAGCTGAGCTTTTACCTTCCGTTAATATTTACTTTTGAATCGCATGCTAATTTCTGTCTAAGCTCTGATCACTTTTGCTGATAACCGGCTGGTTTGTAGATGACTGGCTTATATAGTGGTTGTATGCCTTGTTTTGTTGGGTATGTTTGTTTCATTACGATCACAGTTTGAATTACTTTGGAATAAAAACAAGAGATCTGTGCCATACTCTTTGGTGGCATAGAACGGTTTGCGCTATAAGTTCGATCGTTGCTTTCTAGTAGCAGTGAAAGGATGGGAGTTCATCTGACTTTATGGTTTTCGGAGTTTTCTTAGACCGGTACCTTGAAGTTTGTTTCATCTCTAGGCAGGCAGAAAAGCAATCTAAAGGCCTTGAAAGTAATCCTTTGTGCTTTTCATTTTTTAGTTGTTCTTTGGCTGTCATGTCACATCTCTTTTTCCAAATTTGCTATATATATAGGTATCATATCGTTAGGTGAAATTAAGGATTCTTTGAGACTATGAAGGATCTTTTAAGGACGAGAGCAGTGTCACGTGGCAGAACGGATGTAGATTGCCAGGTACAATAGGTGAGGTGTTAACGGCGCGTGTTGTCGGAACGGTAGAGCTGACGTATCCAGGTGCTGGAAAGGCGAAAAGAGAGCTGCAGATCGATCTAGGTGATCAACTAATTGAGTATGAACCCGGCGATTCGTTTTATTTCATCGTTGCGAATCCCAGAGAAGAAGTCAACTATATATTGGAGAGGTATCGGTTTCTCAAAATGATTGCAATGAGAAGAGATTTTAAGGAACCAGAACATCTTCTGATAATTAGAGCTTTGAAATGCATCGCTGTGCACTAGACATAAGAAATGCACCGTAATTAGGAGATGTAATTGAATGTCCCTATGGAGTATTCCAGGTGTGCAAACCTGAAATTACAACTTGAATTGTATCATTGATATTGATCTTAGATGTTGTATATTCGACATGTGCTGGCAGCATAGGTTAAATATAATACTGTATTAAGGACCTAGGTAAATTTAGTAAAGATGGGCAAATCGAGCTTGACATGAGTTGTGGTTCTGAATTAGAAGGATGGTCGATAGGCTAGGATATATTATTAGTAAATATTGTTGATTAATGCTTGTATGTCTAAGCACTCTTCACTTATATGAGTGATTTTTTCTGTCGTATATTTGTTGACGGAGTTGAACCATCGGAGAGAAACTTCTTGCAGAGAGAAATTTATCCTTCATTTGTTTGTGAATTCTTTTACCCAGAAGAGGGGTGTTTTACCTATGCAATCAGATTCGTTGAAAACTTAAGCACTGTTTCTTTATTATCGAAAGACATATTAGCTGTATTTTTCGTCTTTTTTTTTTTTTTTTGATTGTTTGTTATAGTTGTTGACTTCTGTTGAAATTCGGCGAAGTATGCGAACTTGAACGATGTCTAAGCAAACCTTTGGTTTGAAGAAGGTCTTTGACTTCCATTTGATTATCCTTCTTTCTTACGTTCCGGATTGATGGTGATCTATTAGCACAATCGTTTCAACTAAACAGTCATTTTTTTTGCTGGTATTTTTTATCACACACGTTGATAATCCCCAATTGAGCCATTTATTTTGATATCTTCGCTCGGATATAAAGTTGTTTTGAATTCAGTCCTGCATAGATGCATATTTGAGGCAAGAATTTTGAACTGAAATCTTTTATTTTCCTTCTGTTCTTCATTTCTTTTGGAATTCTCCCTTCACCTTCCCTCCATTCTCCCCTCCCCCCTCCCCCCCGGCCCTTCGCCCTCCTGATCTTCTCCTTCCCATCCTTCCGCTTTGAGTTTTTTAGAAATCAATTTCGAAATTTTCTGCTTGTTGCTGACAGACACGTGTCAATATTTCTCTTTGAACATTCTTATGCATTATTCATTTATACTATTAAACACGTCGTTCAATTCAGAACGAATTTATTAATGATCGCCGATCAGAAGTGTATCGTCGGGGTGGATCCTCAAACGGAGAAGCGAAATGCATCAGTTCCAGCCTATATTCCGGAAATAAGTTCGCTTAGATATTTGCTCACCTATTGTTTGGATATTCGACGTTCACCAGGAAGGGTGAGTGATTTGTGCTCGAAGTTCAGTTATCGTTTGCGGTGATTAAGGCCATAGTCAAATGTGATCGAGTAGCTGATAGCAGCGTCTCATTCATTGAACCAGCCGTCGATCTGGGTTAAGCCTGATCGAAAATAGTCGGTCGGCCGTATAGCAGTGACTTCTATTCTTGTGTGCACCTAATATTTTGTAATCCTAGCGCTGTTTTATCGATTAACAACGCAGGCTAATATTTTAATTAAAAAAGGTGATTTCGTTAAAATTCAAGATCAAATGAAACAATACAAATAGTTTTTCTTTTTATTCTATAAATATCATCAGCTTTATTCTATAAAGTCTATATTCTATAAATATGGAAGGGAAGCCTTAGAAATCAAGGTATTTACATGGTAAGCTCTCTTATAATCAGGTAGTTGAATAGGAATTTCCTTAAGAGGCAGTTTGTAATCGATATTCGCACACATAAGGTGTATGCAATTCTACAGTTTTTTTTTTTGTTCTTTAAATTTTTGGTTAGTGTTTAACTATCGGAAGCTTCTGTTTGGCCATTATTGGCATGTATGGTCATTATATGGCAATTATCAGCAGAAAGAAAAATAGTGAAAACGTCTTTGAAGGACATAATTAAGCAATTTGAAAGTTTTAGTCGAAGATTCTGCAGGCATTTTTTTCATCAATAACAGCTCATCGCATCGGATTCACATCGATATTTAAAAATTTCTTCAAATACTTGAAAACTTTCAAAACCTCTAAATATAAGGAGCTCTGATAGATGATTTGTGATTGTTTTATTCGCGCCATTTTGGGAGGAGGAGATGGGAAGGAGGGAAGGGAAAATCTGAGCATTCGAAAGCGTTTAAGAGCGAGGTTTTGGACACAACTGTGCATATTATAATATAGTTTTTTAGCCTTTATTAAGAACATTAGCTGAATATGCCAGCGATCCGGGCGAAAAAAGACGCTTATTGGAGCTATGCAGCGCTCAAGGAAATCAAGAATTCATTGAGTTTGTTCGACAGGTTAGCTGCATTGTTGACATTGTGCAATTTATTGATTAGTCTAGAGGGTGAAAGATTATTGTTTTTTATGAAGCCGTATGCAAATAGTTGTAGAGAGGATATTCTCAAGGGTCGTTCATTGAATTTGAATATTTTCTAAACAGCTAGTTTAATGTTCTGTTTTCGCTGATTACCTGCTTTTTCGTCATTACCTGAGGTTTACCTGAGAGGTCCTTTAAATATGCTTTCATTTCATTGATTCACTTATATTTCGTTTTTTATTCATTTGAATTTGAAGATTTTATAGGTGCATTTATTTTCGAGAAAGATTTTTTTTTGCAGGCAGGTCTATCGCTTGCAGATATTCTCTTCGCTTTCCCTTCTTGTCGTCCACCGGTAGATCGTCTTTTGGGTAAGTAAGCAATTTGTGCCGATTTTTAATATCGGATGAATGGAGAGGAAAAGGATGCGTTGTGAATTAGTTCACGTCACCTGCAGGCTGATCAAATGAACTGTCAACGCCGTAGACAAAAAGCTTCTGGTAAATTAGGGACGGAGCGCAAATGACCGTATGCAAATGTCCTGTCTCACAGCCGCTTCCAATTTTTATACTATGTATTTTTTTATTTTTTTTTTTTTTTTTTTGATAATTCATTAGATGAGCTGTTATACTTTTGAAGGAATATTACCATTTATCTTACATGAACTTTGCAGTCATGCGAAAATCTTAGTGCCAAGAAGTTGAGGGACGTTAAGTCATAAGAACGAAGGAGGGGGAGGGGGAGGAGGAGGGGAGGTGAAGCCACAGCAGAGCAGGGGAGAGAAATCAATGAGTAAAAGTTTTCTCTCAGAGCGGTGATTTGCGTATATTTTAAAAATAGAGGTTACTAAATCTGCGATTTTTAATTATGAGTGAAATAATTCCAGAACATTTACCTCGTCTAATGCCTCGTCCGTATAGCGTCGCGAGTTCATCTGAACGCAATCGCCGACGGGTGCGATTTGCCTTCTCAATGCTGCACTTCGACGCAGTGGACGGCCGCCGTTATCCAAGGCACGGTCTAGCGTCCGACTGGCTTGCTTCACTTAGAATTGGGGATCACGTTAAGGTGAGTGCTACAGTTATGCAGGATACAGAGGTTTTATTTATTATTTATTGTGTTATTAGATTCGAAAAGTTTATGGCGATAGATTTAAACTTTATAGTTGATTAATCAACCAGCCCATCATTTGATTGGTGGTCTGGCAGTGTTGCATTTGTTTGCTTCAAAGGAGCAATAAGGCTCGGTCACGATTCAATATGCAGATGTGAAGTAGATCCTCCAGCGATGGTACGCTTCTACTCCTCTCACACACTAGTTCATTATAGTGAATTCATTTATTTTTTTAATTAAGTGAATTAGCTTATATTTTTAATTGATGTCCATGCTCACCTTCTTTTGGTTTTTTGTTTTCTCTGTATAAAATCACCGATGAAGTATTGTCTGAATAAACAAAAAGGAGGGTCTTAGGGAGGGGGGGGGGGGGGCGAGAGAGTTGAAAACCATTAGTTTGTCCTCCTTATCATCACTTCTCCCTTGTATAATCGTACCGTCGTGCTCTAAGAAAACTCTTTCCCTATATAATTGGTGTAAAATAACGAACGAGACGGCATCAAGCTAGTTATATGGACACCTTGTTTTTATGATAATATGTGACACCGTTCCATGTATCACTAAAGACAGAATCTGCGGAGTGTTCCCCCTCCCCCCCCCCCCTCTCTGTCCCACTTCGTTGTTCTAACCGTCGTACTGTATTATTTTTTAGGTCCTTTTTTAGATAATGTTGAAGGAAGCCTCTCGCTTTCGCCTACCACCGCCCACTTTGGCTAAGGCAGATGTGAGGCGGATCCCACTCATAATGGTTGGGCCTGGAACTGGCGTAGCACCGTATCTCTCGTTTCTTCAACATATCCTGTAGGTGTTTTATTATGTCATGTTTCATTTTAGCGCTGGCACGATATGAGAGACGAAAATGATAGGTATAGATCTGGGGGATCTGAGCACCTATTTTTTGTCACCACTCTAAGAACTATTGCTATTTAGCCTTCCCTCTTTTCTTAAGCCCAAATATATCAGAGTGCACTTTTTTCTTTGTCTGAGCCTTTCTGTGCTTGTCTGAGCCTACTGTTGGTCAGCGAGCAGTGGAAGAAGGCGAGGAAGGAAGTGGTGGGGAGGAGGAAGTAAAAATGAAGTGGGAACTGAAAAGAAGCCAGTATCATTTGTATGATGCGTCAGTGGAAGAAAAGCTGGGAAGAAGTGAGTACCACTTTTGCATTATGAGCGGCAGCTTCAGCACCTTGATTGCTTATTCGTCAAAGCACTTTAATGCGATATATAGACTGTCGATTTTAAATTGTAGCAAATGGTGATCTCGCTTTGCTTTTTTTAAGCGAGACGTCTCAGCGTGGAAGCGATTTATACAAGGTGGAACGGGAATTGTATTTTGGTTGCCGACAGCTAGATATCGATTGCATATACAGGTAACGCTTTATGCACCATTTTTCTTCATTTTCTCAGGTACTCTGTGCACCTTTCTTTCTTTGTATATTATGTATAACTTGCCAGAATCTTTTTTTGTTTATTGTTTTATATTCGGTAACTGATCCTTATTATTTGTATACCTTATTCAATACACTGCAATGGCTAGGTAGTCCATGTCCCTGCAAGATATGAAGTGGTACATGAAAGATGGGGAATCTTGTAAACTTTGGGACTCGGGGATACTGCGAAGCGTCGGGTTGTGCCGTACCTGAGAAGGAAATTTTTTGCTTTTATCGATCATAATTACTAATTATCAATTGTAGTTAAAATTATTGGTTTAGATTTTCTCTTTAAAGTATTTCTTCTTGTCTCATAAATTTGTGGCTGTAAGTGAGGTGGCGGGTGGATAGCAGACGTGCTTAAATCCTACCTGTATATTTCAATGTGAAGTTGAAGAGATGAACTGGAAATGTATTTCCGCGAAGGAATTCTATCTCATTTGACAATCTGTGAATCGCAGCCGATCGTACTTAATGAGGGACAGGATGTGCAGCGGCCAAAATATGTGCAGGAAGCAATTGAAGCACGAGGCAAACATGTACGTCCTTGAGGATGATTCATTAATTGTTTTTTTTTTTGTTGTTATTTCATTATATACAGTTATGCTTCTATAAATATTATTTATCGTTTTCCATAGAAGAACACATCCGATTTTTTTGTTCAAATATTTTAGCATAGTTTGATGACAGCTTGCTGGCAAGTACTTCCTTTGTCCTTTGTGAAAAGAGGAAAATAATGCCAATGGTGTGACTTATTACGTCGAAATGCCTCGAAATCAGAAGAAACTAAGCAGTCCGATGATAAACGGATGTTATTTTATAGAGGTCCTTTTTTATGAGATCCTTAATTATAATGAACAAATATTCCGGAAGAACTATTGAACTTTCAAATTTGCGAACTATATTCCAGAAGTTGCAATATTGAAATTCATAGCGTCAGTTCACTTTAATGCAAACCAGTTCATTTCAAATTGCATTAAATTGCAAAGCGGAAAATGTGCTGTCTAAACGAATTACTTTCAGATCTGTGAAATGTTATGTGCAGAGCCACGTGAAGGGGAAGAGAGAGCAGTGGTTTATGTATGCGGTGATGCGAAAGGAATGTCGAAAGATGTGTGGACGACTTTTATTCGCGTTATTGCCAAATATCAAGGTAATCAAATCTTAATTAAATGGTAATAATCAAATAAAGTCAAGGTATATGACAAATAATTATGGTAAAATAACAGTCAAGGTAAGATAAAATTTTTTTTATCATTTTAGTTAGAATTTGTGCTCTAGTAGGGAATTGGTTAAGAAGATGACTGCTTTTGTATTATCTTCTCAAAACAAAGATGAAACGAAATTATTTTTTAAAGCGTTTTTTGTTTTATTTTGGTAGAAAAGTTTCTAATAAAATGTGGTTGCTATGAATGACCTTCGACTATCACCTGAGATTTCGAAGAAAATTCCCCAACTGTAGAAATTGTCTTTGAGCTCTTCTTTCGAGCTGAGGTAAGAGGTGGTTACTTTTTTTGGTATATATGGAAATGTGGGGTATTTTCTATTTGAATTATTTTAGAGGATATCATTTAGGTGCAGTTTTGTTTGATATTTCAAGAGATCTGTAGTTTGTATTTTGCGGTATTTGAAAGATTGGCTCGATCTTGCATCGATGTTATTTGTAAATGTAAAGTTGACGAAGAATAGCTCCACGAGGGAATGGATTTCAATACAGGCATGTAAAGGAGAATTAGATTATTATTAAGGTAGAGTAACTCGGGAATTTGGGTACCATGTTAAATTAAAATTCGAATATTATGTTCAATTAGTATCTAATTACCACATTGAATTAGTGTTTGAGTACCGTGTTGAATTTGTATTTGAGTGCCATTTTGAACTAGAATTTAAGTACCACGTTGAACTAGAATTTGACTACTGCACTTTTTGATTTGATGATTTATTTATATAAAATGCAAAAATCGTTGAAGGCAAAAGTGAAGCAGAAGCGAAGGTCTTTTTGGAGGAACTCAAGAAGAGTGATCGTTACATTGAGGATGTCTGGGCATAATCGTCGATCCTGGGAGGCGAACAGGTGGCAGAAGGATGTGGCAGTAATTTTGGTGATCGAAATATATCATGCAGATGGTCGTTCCATAGTCGTGTTTTGTTTGTATTGAGTTGTTTTTGAAGCATGGGAATGATGGGTTTTGGGATGGGGAGAGGGCGGGTTGGGGGGAAAGAGAAGGAGAAGTCAGTGGAAATGATTATTTCCTCCAAAATGTAAGGTCGAATAATCAGTCATTTTTTGTCTCATTTGTTTCACAAAAGTTTTTATATTTTCCTCATGATCATATCATATTTATAGTCACTTTTAGTAAACTTTATTTTTGTGATGTATGAATAATTTGGTTTTGCATATAAGAAAATATTAAAGATTAATTAGAGGATAACTTGGCAGTTTCATTGATGAATTCGAAATTTTTTGCAGCGATTATTGAAAGGAACTAGTTATTGGCCTTTAATATTTTTTTTAACTGATGTTGGTATTTGTATTGATGAAAGTTTGTTGAAATTGGAAATAAAGTTTGCTGAAAAAGTTTTGAATAGAAAATTTTTTTCGAATTTATAAAATTATAAGTGTTATCGTTATTGCTGAAAATTGATTGCTTCAACTAAATAGTTGATGTCTTTATTAAAGTACTTTATCCGTTGAACGGAAATGAATGGAGTTGTGAGTTTAGAATTTAAGGCGCAAAACTCTGAAATTTTGAGGTTCAAGTAATGAGACGATGAGAGCTTGAACCTCAAGTTCTAAGAACGAGCTTCAGTCTCTCAAGTCCAGGCTTATTATTCAGTCGTTCAATTTATGTTCATGTTGTGGTTTATCTAGGTCTGAGAACGTTAACAGTCCCAGGTTTGATGACGATCTTGAAATATTAGGCAAATGCCGTTCATTTGAGTTTAACGATGACTGCATTAGAGAATACCCCTAAGGGGATTTTTTTTGTTGTAAGATAAGCACATTGCAGAATCAGCGAGCTTCGTAGTTCCCACGGCTTGCGTAGATTTATGCCCGCTTATGTCGGTCGTTTGGTTTCTATGTGGTGATTGAAATCCCACTTTGAATACTTTTGAAATATTTATTGAAAAAATTGCCCATGAGGATTGGGCTAACGTTGACTGGAGATGTGACCAAACACTCGGGCAAGCGGAAGATGGTTGAAAGATGAGAATGAAGAAAGCATTGAGGAAGAAAGATGTGAGTGAAAATTATAGAAGAATACTATTGAAAGAATTATTATGAATTGTAAGTGCGATAGTGTGAGACATTCAAAGCATCAAACCAGAACACCTGAGCATTAATCTAGGTGAAGCGCCGAGGTATGAATGTGCAGAAAATTTTAGAATTGAATTTAGTGCAACTTTTTTGTTGAATAGCGCAATTTTTGCGTGCTCGAAAAAAAAACTGCTGTTATGGCTTTGGGTTGTTTCCATAGGGAGACAAATTCGGCTCGTTTATTGACAAACGATCCATCAAAAAGTGGTTCGTCGAACCTACGAATAGCTAAAAATGACGCATGCCCAATGTGTAGAAATTTTCTCCCTAGTCATCGCCATGAGAAATGTCCAATACGTTTTTCCTAGTCAGCTTCATCCTCGTCCTGACGTTTTCCCAGTCAACTTCATCCTCGTCCTGACGTTTTTCTAATCGACTCCGTCCTGGTGCTGACGTTTTCCTGCTCGCCTTCATCATAGCTACCAAATCATAGGAAAAAATTATCCAGAAAATTTGATAAGTAAGTAATTCTCGGGTCGGTCGTCTTCGAAGACAATCCGAATTTTGTGTCGGATTTATTGCAGAAATTTTATTTCCCTTTTAAAGAGTTTTCATTTGAGGGTGTAAGTTGAATCCAGTTTCCGTCTTGTTTTCCGTTGCGATCAGATCGGGGATCGTGCTCAACCAATACCTTTCCCTTAGGGTAGTAGGAAGCGGGCAAAAAAAAAGCGAATTCACTTGCCGCAAGCAGTTTCAGCTTTGCAAAACCAGTCGAAAGAAAAAAAAATTTAGAATGAAAGAAATTTTTCCAGTACTATTTTGTACCATTGGTGATGTCGTCCAGGAATTATGTAATGGACAGCCTCAAGAGCAAGGTATAACGATATAACCACACCAGGTGGGTTTATGATTCATCACCTGGGACCGCCTGAACCAAAAGGATCCATCAAACAAACATGGCAAAGACAAGTCGAATTAGATCAGAATGAGAGAAGTTGTGGACTTGCGTTGATGCGGAGCGCAATTACGAGAACGAGTCGGATATAAGGGATACAGGTGAAGCTTCTATTACCTATATAGCATCTCTTCCAGTAATATAATATATGGGAATTTCCCCATATATTTTTGTTACAGAAGGTTTTGTTCGATAATATTCAAGTCGAGTCTTCGTTAGTAAATATCATTAGTGAGCGCAGATGTGAAGGTTTTCATACTAGCTTAAAGGTGGTTTGTGGAAGTCGTCTATTAAAGGAAATAATGAAGTCATATTAGTATCGGTAAAGAGATCAGCGAAGTTCGGATGAGGTTGAGGGTTTTTTTGGACTAGGCCCGCCCAGTGTTGAAAACCCCAACAAGGCAGTCAATTGTGAGCAAGCTTCCCCGTCGTGATATCAAACAACAGCGTTCTACTTCATATCTTGAGACGTCGACTTCAATCGGCGCCCCAATAAGCTTACTTTAGCTTGTCACTCACTTTTGCTAGTTTCTTTTGCGACTCATTCTTTTAATGCACTACGATCAATGAATGTCATAGAAATGACATTCCATTTCCGTCAATTTCAAATTCACTATTATCTACAAAATAGATTATTAAATTCACAATTGTTTCATATAATCTTCTTAAGTTTATTATTATTATTAATTGTTTCTGATTTATTTAATCATTTAAAGCGTAAAGAAATTTCCACTTTAAGTTTGACTTCAAATCTGATAAAATCGAAGAGATTTTTTGTCGTCGATGTCGGAATCGGAGCTCATTAATCAGCACTGAATATTAACAACAGAGGTAGTGAAGTTTCTTCAGAAAATTTTATATATATATATATATATATATATATATATATATATATATATATATATATATATATATATATATATATATATATATATATATATATATATATATAAGATAGTCTTATCGTCATATATTAATCGACGATAATAACGATTATTCGACAGTTATATCGAAGCGCTAATTTTTTTAAAGATTTATTTTCGACTATTTATCCATATAATCAGGAAACTTTGTTATTATGCGCTTTATTTAATGTAAAAGAATAAAAGATATAGAATTAGCATCAATTGATAAATGTTAAATGATAAAATAAAATATTTTATTCATTTTACGATAATAAATTTTATATTATCTCATAATACTAATATTTTTCATATTCAATCAAAAGGAACTTTTTCCTATTGAGTTCGAAATTCGTTATATATCTAACTATTTACGAACTATGAAGTTACTATTTGTGTTGAGAAATTGAGAAAACAATTATTCAATTGAATATTACCTATATTTATATATGTAAGGTTCTTTTTATTATTATTACTTTTTATTATGTACCTATATACCGACACACAATTATTTCGAAGCTAATATTGGTGATAATTAAAGTTGATTCTGATCAGTGCTGTTCAATATGGATCGATTGATTAAAGATCATGGAAATCGATGGATAATTTTGTTCCAATTTTGAGATTTTTATTAAGGATTTGAATAAACATAAAGTATT
Source organism: Ascaris suum (assembly GCA_013433145.1). NCBI lineage: Eukaryota > Metazoa > Nematoda > Chromadorea > Rhabditida > Ascarididae > Ascaris > Ascaris suum. The sequence continues at coordinate 415,093 of CM024183.1, read as the reverse complement.
ATTTAATACTCATTATGTGCATCGTTATTGAGTTCTGTTAAAATGGTAAAGGTTTCAAATAAACCGATGACTGAAAAGGAGTTGCTTTTTGCCGTTTCGTCCCACCTCTTTCCCCTCCCCCTAGTACCCGTCTCCCCCTACCGCTTCCTCCACTCTTGTGCTCTTCATATTCTCCACTTTCCCTCATCTCTCCGTCATTTTTAGTGGGCGGAATACTGACTTTTGCGTTCATTGGCTGTCGATTTCTTTCAAAAAGAGAGATTATATTGCAGAATAGAAATGATAGACTTCGGTTCTAGTGTGATGGCCGGATAAGGGAAGGCGTGGATGATATGTTCGAGAAAGAGTGAATGTATTTTTTAAGGATCGATTTTCTTTGTGTCAATTAATGCATCGTTTGGATAATGCCTAAATTCAATAGAGAAATGCACTTAATCATATTTTATTTGTCGTTAGTTTTGTCAGCTCTTTCGTCAAATTCGTTTCGATGAGATTTTTCGTTTCTTTCATCACATTTATGAAATTTGAATATAATAATAAATTAAAGCAATAAAAATAATTTAAATAAAATAATAAAGTAAATGAAGTTTTTTTTAAAAAATAATTTGAATAAAGTGGTAAAATAAAGTAATTATTTATAGTAATTATTGAATGTATAATTTTTCGAGCAGTAGATTGTTATTATCAACAAAATCTGACGATTTATTTCTACGGGGAAAAATTGTTATCCTATGATTACCTTCAGTGAAGAATGAGGAAAAAGTTGAATTCGTTAAATATATGAATTTTATTCTTATATTATTTTTACACTGCGATACTATCCTCAATGAAGGGAATATTCGGTTTTACCTTTATTTTATTCACCAATATAAATCGAGAATTTATGAATAACCTTACGCATATCTTTTCTTCTATCTTCTCAGCTAATCGAAGATCAAAAAAAATCTCCAAATTTTTGTGCTATATATATATATATATATATATATATATATATATATATATATATATATATATATATATATATATATATATATATATATATATATATATATATATATATATATATATATATATATATATATATATATATATATATCTTCAAATAATTCCTTTAAAAAATCATATAATATTGAGATTACAATTACCTTATACATCACGTATATTTTAATAGCTATGTTATGACCATTTGCTTTGGGTAGTTTCTTTTTTTTTTCGATCGTAGCGTTCATGTGCAAGTATATTCGACTAGTTTTGTTCGCATATATTAAAATTCCTTTCCCTATTATTATATACGGACATCTTTTACCGTATTGCATCGTTTGCATTACAGTATTGATGTAACTTGTTATTACTGTAACTTGTATTAGTGTATTTCTTCATACTATATTACTGTATAAAGATTCTATAGAAACATTGCAATAAAACCGAAAAATTCACGATCGTTTTATGATCTCTAGCGATAAATTGCATTTAATGATCATTACATTCATAATTTTTCTACCAAAAAAAATTTTTTTTTCAAGTTGAGCTTTCAATAAAAATTAGAGGCAAATAGAAGTCATAAAATAAGTGCTTGGTTTCATCTTTTTTCACTCCCTCTTACATTCTTCTTTGTGTCCCTTTGCCCCTCCCCCCTCACGCGCCTTTTAAATATATTTTATTCGTTTGCATATCTAGGTGATGCCGTATATCGACTAAAAGCTATGGCAGTGTTTTTTCTTCGCCAATGCATAAAAGGGTTTCTCTTTTTTGTCTACGCTTCTGTAATACATAAAGACTGATATGCGCATTACATCCTTCGCTTATATGCTTATAAACTGAGTTTAATATTTAAGCACCAACGTGGATAAATTGAACATGAAGGTTATTTTGAAAAAATATATATTGTTTTTATTTATTTATTTATTTATTTATTTATTTATTTATTTATTTATTTATTTATTTATTTATTATTTATTTATTTATTTATTTATTTAGTGCAATATTATGGCTATACAATGGCTATATTTATACATTTATACTTACATTATATTTATATTTATATTTATATTTATATTTATATTTATATTTATATTCATATTTATATTTCAAGCATATAATCCTTCCAAGAAATCTAGCATATCGGTTCTAAGAAAAGCTAAGAACGAAATTCGATAGCGTTTAGCTTCTATCGGTATGATTCCTTAGAGATTAATTTGTACCTCAGTAGCCGTTGTACTAAAGCACTAAAAAGAAGCACGCTTTTCAATCTTCGTATAGCATTGATTAGCAATTTTATATGACAGCAATATGTATGTATAACGCGAAAATCCGTCAATGCCTCGTATTTACCTTTATATTTCTTTCATTCACCTTTATAATTCTTTTTTATTCGTATCACTTTCTTTCGTAATAATTTATTGTATATTTATTTAGTTGAATAATTCGTATGTATGAATTTAATTACGCTATTTAATTTGCATATGAAGCCGATTTAATTTAACAATGTTTTGGATTTTATAAAATCTCAAAAGTTATTGCTATGTGATTATTGCTATGAAAAGGTTCTTGCTTTAAAAGGCCTTTAGAATATCATTTCTACAAGGTGTATGATAGAAAGAAAAGTTGATTGGTGAAGACCGATTTTTTTTTAGGGCTTAGATTATAATTTGCATCTAGGCAATATGCAAATATAGTCACTGAAGCATGTGAGATAATACAAAGGTATTCGCTTAGGGATTCAAGAAATTGGTCATTGTTATCATTGTTTGCTTATTGTAACACATATTTATAATTAGTTTATAACACACTTAACTTATTAGGGGATAAGAGAAATTAATCATAGCCATTATTACTTATCAACGATCAATAATTGATCTTCTTAGAATCAAATCGATTGATGCAACAATTGTTATCACTAATATTTTCATCTTATCACAATTGCTATAAATTATTCGATCGATAATCGAAGAATTAACGGAAAACGAAAATTTTACAACAACTTTTATTACTTGCAGTGGTGGAACCGATTTGAAAAAAGATCAAAAATACCTAATTGTAATTTGGATATTATATGCGACATCGAGAAATAATTTTATCGGTTAGGATCCTCATAATAATTGATACTAGAATAAATTGAAACTTCAACGCATGAATAAATTGTGGATATTTCAAGATGTATATTCATTGCATCGTAAAGACAATTATATATTTATGTGAGTATGAGTAAAAAAATTATAAATTCTGAAATTCTAGCGGTGATTATCGCTGCGAGAAGATATTCGGAATTTCCTTAAGAATGAAAGACATGGCTCATCTTACCTGGGCAAGGTAAATTAGGAATCTGGATAATAAGATAACTTAATAAATCGTGTTGAGAGAAGAGAAGTGATGTGATTACGCAGCTGTTAAACTCAATTATATTTTATAAATTAGAATCTGAACGACCGTAAAATTTCCGGTAAATTTTTAAATATTTTTACAATTAGAGATATGCGCTAATTTCAGTCCTATCATGAACAGTCTCGGATTTAATCTAGACTTAATTCAATCCTATCGTGAATACTCTCGGATTTAATCTAGACCAGTAATATACATAAATATCTAATGTTAGCTCCATTATTTGCTAATGTTTTTTAACAATTTATTGCAGAAAATATCATCATGTGTATTCACATGCATCTTTCGGCAGTCGTTTATTAATTATGATGCGCAAATGAATTTTATCTCTATTTTATTAACGCTACAACCACGAAGATAAAAAATAAAGTGTTCGCTGTGAAATAACTTCATGGATGTCACATTAAATGTTCGTTTATTTTTATTTATTTATTTGTTTATTTATTTATTTATTTATTCATTTACTTGTTTAGTTATTTACTTATTAGGTTAATTTGAAGAATGTTTCGTATTGCCTGTGATTCTCATCTCACAACGGTCCGAAAAAGTCCGCACGCCTTCCAGACCTATGTTGATTTGCTAGGCGCAAGGGCATGCGCACATTATCGAGTATGTATATATGATGTTATTGAAAAAGGTTGCCGAGGCGATCTAGTTCGCGCAAAAAAAAAGTTCCCATAGTTCGTCTATGGGATCCCCTATGACTTGGATGGAACCCCTATGCCCTTAATCAGGGCGGTGAAGTCATCGTAGCACTGTTTTATCGGTCATTAAATTTGCCACTCACTAACGAGCATGCCATCTTCTAAATCAAGCGCGTATATGGTCGATTGTCTGTGAATATGGCTGAAATTGTTCCATCTTTGAGATGCAGCAAATAGGTGAAGATTAAGGTTGTGCTGTTTCTACCTGAGGTGCCAAGAATTATTAGCTGGAGTAGCTGCAAAAGGTCTAATGATGAGCTCAACAACTATTTGATTGTTCGATTCTGTGAAGCAACTTGTTAGCATTTTCTTATAGAAAAGAATGAAAAATTGACACAATTAAAATAGACTGACAGTGGTAATTTTTAATGAATGCTGAATTTCGATTTCAACGAATAGATGAAACTTTTGAAATATTGATCAACTATTCGATCAATACTAGTACATCATATTTTGGCCTGGATTCACTTGGTTTGTCTATGAGCCATCTGAAGAGAGTGAAGGATCGTTGAATCAGAAATTTGCGTAAATGGAATATGACCCGGAAGTGGAATTGTAATGCGAGCTTGTCGTGATGTTGGCGTTGCTGACTTGTGTAATCGATGAATTTGAAGCGGGCACTCATGTTTTACTTGTAACGATTGCGTCAAACATAGCGAATCGACTAGGGAGTTGATGTTTGTGTAGGCAAATTTGCGTTAGTTTTCTTGAGGGAATTGCTCGAACTCGAAGATATTTCCGTCTGAATAGGTGGAAATTTGCCTCAAAATTCAGATATAGCTATAGCTGAGCCATTCTTCATAGAAGGCAAATGAACTACGCGGCAATCTTAGTTGCAAGGGGATAGACTAGCCTTGCCATGTGATCGACATGGATGTGATTTCACTTTGTGAGTGTAAAGCAAATCAGGTCTCGATCATATGATCCAAGGCTTTCTACTATCCTAATTTTTGATGGATGTGTATGGTAGGATAAGGACTTGCAGTTTTTGACGGTTTTTTTGTAATGGCAAAAGAGAAAAAAAGAGGCAACGGAAGTTGCCGCACCTGAGAAGGGACGGACTCGGAATTTTTTCTGTGATGCTTGTGTTGTCATTTGTACAAGGAACTGGCAGGTAATAAAGGTTATTTGTACATGGCAATAAACTATTCATTATTCTGCCAACATTTTGGAGATGATTATTTCATTGCAGTGTATTGTCTGCATCTTCAAACATTGTATCGCAAAGAATTGCTTCGTTTGAAGTCTTGTTGGGAGTTCAGGTGAAATTCAATTCCGATTGCAATCGGAATCAGGACCGGAGTTAGCTCATTAACATATGAGAACGGTTCAGAACTGACCTCCATCCGGTAGCTCCTTTTTATCATCTCCAACCGTAAAGGAATTCCAAATGGGCTTTAACCCATCACTATATGATAATGGATTAAATCCATTCCTGGTCGCATCCGCAATCATGACTGAGAAGAGATTTAACCCAGACCCGATTCTGTTGATTTGTTTGTTATTGTTGACGTTTTCTACAGCACATAGATCTATCAGTGCTGCCAAAATAGTCTCCCTAAGGCTTTCTGCTGCTTGTTTTTAAACAAACTATAATTGAGGCACATGAAGTGGCACTCATTAATAGCAACTGTTGTTTGTATGCGAGAAGGAAATGCAATATTCGAAGTCTTTTTATTGTCTGTCAAAAAGAGACAGAAAGGAAACATCTTAACGGCACTCATATGATGTGCACTCTATCCTACCTGTCAAACGGTCACAGAATTATTTCAAAAAAAAATTAGCATTTTATGCAAGGACGCATAAATTGAATGAAGCTTGAAACTTTTATGAAATTGCTCATAACATATGGTTCTATATAGAATATCAATCATAATGGAGTATGCTTTCAGTTCCTCAATTCTAACACTTCTTGGTGGCGCCATCCATCCATGCATAACATTCACACTCCGTTAATCGTAACTAGCCAAAAAGTTGGGAAAAACGAATACGATCACGCCTGATCAGGCGCATTTTTCTTAAGGTCAAGTCTGAATACTTCAGCTTTCCCTTAACTAAGATTTGAATTTAGACCTCCAGATATACGACAGTAATATATCTAAGTGAGCCGGAGCACGTTCCCGAGGATCATATGACGTTTCTATTTGGCGTTATTATGCTGTTATGTGTTGCTACCGTTTGCATACTTCTTGCCTCAAGAGTTTCACCAAAAAGGTATCGATAAGAGAATTATTTGCCATTATTGTTTGCCTCATTCTTCTTACCCTTCTATTTCTATTTATGTTTTAATTCTCGCTGATTTATTGCCACACTCGTAGCTCACTTCTAAGTTGTTCAATGAAATCCGGTCCCGATTTCGGCTATGACCGGAAATGGAACCAGCATCGGATTTACTCCTAGACCTGTTGCGGTTCACCACAGTGGATAAGCTACTAGTATCAGTCTTTCGATTCTATGTATCCTACCACTTTCTAAATGTTTAGCACATTCAGTTTGATTTAGATATGGACGTTCGAAGAGTTCAATTATAGTATTTCTTGGAGCGATACAATGCTCCAATGATAATTCAACAAATACAACCACTAGCTTTGTCTCAACACCGCTGTAAGTATAATCATATTCTTTAATATGAAATGCATTTCTTATATTCCATATGTTTACACTTCGGAAAGTTTTTCGTTCTTCGATTTTTGTAAAGAATTTTATTTATATTCTTGATGTAAATAACTTATTATTGTTTTATCAATAATGACAATAACTCAACCTTACCTGTAATTAAACTGTTTACTCCTCCGCACCTCATTAGTCGATAGAGCATTTGTGACAGTGTTGCGCGGAGCGAAAAAATTAGTTCCTTTCATATATGCAGTTGGTAAGATACTATGGGTAAAGATGTGTTCTCATGATTCACCCTATGTCTATAGCACCTGCAGTACCATGATCCACCCTGTACCTATAGCACCTGCAGTACCATGACTCACCCTATACCTATAGCATGCATATACCTATAGCAGTACCATGCACCCATGTGCAGTACCATGATTCACCCTACCTATGGCACAGTACCATGATCCACCCTGTACCAGCACCTGCAGTATCCACCCTATACCTATATGCATACCATGCTATACCTGCTGCAGTACCATGATCCACCCTATACCTATAGCACCTGCATATCCACCCTATACCTATATGTGCAGTACCATGATCCACCCTATACCCACCCCATGATGCAGTACCATGACACTAGTACCATGATCCACCCTATAGCACCTGCAGTACCATGATCCACCCCTATAGCACCTGCAGTATCCACCCATACCTATAGCGTGTGCAGTACCATGATCCACCCTATACCCACCTAGTACCATGCACCTATAGCATGTGCAGTACCATGATTCACCCTACCTATGCATAGTAATCCACCCTATACCGCACCTGTAGTACCATGATTCACCCTATACCTATAGCTGCAGTATGATCCACCCTATACCCACCTGTAGCACCCATGTGCAGTACCATGTACCCATGCAGTATCCACCCTATACCTATGCACCTGCAGTACCATGATTCACCCTACACCTGTAGTACCATGGTAACACCTGGAGTACCATGATCCACCCTATACCTATGGCACCTGCAGTACCATGATTCACCCTATACCTGTGATACCTGGAGTACCATGATTCACTGTATACCTATAACACCTGTAGTACCATGATTCACTCTATACCTGTGAGTTGGTACCGCAACTCTGTATAATCAGCGGAGGTGCCAGAAAAACACCAAATGGTCATTGATTGAAACAATAGATTTTTGATCAAGTAAATAAATAATCGAAATTGCAGCATTAATGTGGCGCCATCATATGATACTATGAACGCGACAGCTGCAATTGCTTCACCACCTCCTCCACCTTACGAGCAATTCTTGCTTAATGTTACGTGAGTTTTGCAGGTTTTTGTTTGTTTTTTTTTTCACTTGAATCTTTTTTCTTTTTATCTATTTTTTTATTTATTTTATTAAAAATATTTTTTTAATTTATTATACATTTCATCCATATTTTTATTTCATCCGGAAATATTTCAGCGCCAATTCATTTCATCCGGAAATATTTCAGCGCCAATTTATTTCATCCGGAAATATTTCAGCGCCAATTCATTTCATCCTGAAATACTTTAGAAACAGTTTCAGTGCTCGTTCAAGTATTGTAAACGATGATGTGATAAAATCGATCAGCGGTCAAGTATAAATATTTTTAGCAAAACGAAAATAATTGTCATTGCATATGTTACCTTAACCACCTCTAATAAATTAACAGGTATTATGATTTTCCAGGTAACACTGACTGATCTATAAAGAAGTGCCTTATGAGATGAGCTGCGATACACTCCACAATTCCTTCAGTCAGTCTCTTCATCGTTGATGAGTCAGCAATCACTGTCAAATTTAAAAATTTTTTTTGTTTCTCTAAATTATACTAATACAATTTTTTATGAATAAAGATTATTATTTATTTTCCTAGTAGAGCATAATGCCCAACTTGCGATCATAATTGCAAAGGATATGAAATTGCATTGAATTGCAAATTGCAAAATCGCGTAACAAATTATACATTGCAAATTGCAAAAAACAAATGCTTACGAAGAGAGCCGAATATGTGGGCAAACTACAAATCAAAAAATTGTTGTCCATGATATCTTGATTTCCACATATTCTTTCGCAATCATCCTGAAAGCTTGCTGGCCAATATTATTGTTTAATTGGCATTTTCAGGGAATCATATTGGAACATATGAATTTACCTGTATTTTTTGGATATTTTTGAAGAGTATGCAGTATTAAATGAAATTGGAACAAGTTTATTGAATAGACCAATGATCTGTGTAGATTGAATGCAGGAATGAAGTTGACAGGTAGATTGCATTGCTCTCATTGGAATGGAGTAATTTAGAGTAATGGATTTTGATGTATTGAGTATCTAAAATGTATGGTTGGATAGATGCCTGGAATCACCTGGAATAAAAATATCAATGAATCTTGCATTTCCGCTAATTTTTCGTTTGCTTGTTAATGCAGTTGCTCAAAATGTTTTCTTTTGATGGATGGCAGCTATAGTATTTGAAAAATGGCTAAAAAGAATGTCGAGAAATTGAATCGCTGAAAATTATTGATAGCTAAATGCGTTTTTCATTAACTACGATATTTTTTTGTATCCATATCAATATACGTTTACGATTGCATTCACATTGCATTAATTAGAATATACAAACGGTCACTCCTTTGAGGTGACCGTCAAGTGGACGTGCTGATCGTTATTATCTCGTTTGTTATCTCTTTCTTATCTTTATGCACGGAGTTCATAACGTAAGATAAACACCTATTGCATAAGTTGACCGCTCTTATTTACTATTGATAGTTAATTATATGTATATTAGTTATAAATAAGTTTTGTTTTCCTTTTCTGGAATGTTGAAATTCAAAAAGTAAATAAAAAGACCACACAAATATGGCAAATTCACTAAAATAAAAGGCGTTGTGACCGCCATATGGTACCTCACAAATATAGTCCTTAATGCCACCCGGTTGTCTACTTTATTTGTTTATGGCTTACTTTAACCTGAGGCTAATTTTCGTACTTAATGATATATTGAAGAAAACCAATTAAGGCTAGCTTTAATTTATTAACCTTGCAAGGATGGAGGAAAATAAAGGTCAAAATTCAATTAAAAAGCGGATGACTGTTTACTCTTCTATAAAAATTTCAGTACTTTATAAAATAGTTTCTATAATTTTTTAAATGCTCCTCCATAGTGATTGCAAGAAAAAATATAAATAGAATGGATTTAAACTTGTTCATTACCTCTTTCTATAAGGGACACTTCTTGTAAAAGTTGTATCAATCCAATTTTAGTTGATATTTATGAATATTTAAGGTGGAATACCTTAGATTATAATGACAGAAATTAAATTAGGTAATTAAGTAGTAATTATATGTTCATTGAGCAGCAGCAACCTTTCTCTTAGATCAACGATTTTGAGTTGAATACTTAATGGGTGACAAGTCAACGAGATTATGATTGATTATGACTTGAGAGATGACAATATATGTGGGACGCTTATTGTTGCAATGCTAATTATACTCCATCAAATCGAAACGTATAAACAACACTAAGGCTGCTATCGAGTTAGTATTGAGGCGCATACCTGAGCCAGGTAAATAAGGTTCTTAAATGATGAGAAAGGTGGGGGGGGGGGGGAGAGGGGATGCAATTAAGACTTCTAAAATGCAGTTTATTTCAAACGGAAATGGACTTGCATTATCATCTATTAGTAGTGGTCATTTGGTCACTTTTAGTAGACAATAGATGACTTAAAGAGGGCGACTGTGGTAGCGGACCAACTGTTGCATTTTTTTATTTAAGTTTCACGTCTAAGCTCTTGTCCATTTCCCACTGTTTGCTTCCTCTCCCCCCTCCACCTGCCCTTCGCTTCAGTATAATGCACAATAACTTACCTGTGTCACACCATACAACGACTTATTGTCTATATGGAATATGTAATGTCTTTTTTGCTTAGATGGAGAGTGGACAGTGAAGGCCGGCTGAAGTATTTCAATTATTTTGAGGCATAAACGGTGCCACGTTTAACTTTCAAATGCAAATTTTTACGACAATAATTCGAGATAGAATAGAGGTAAATTGCTATACAAATAGTCACTAGGAGATTGGCTATCTATTAGTCGTTATTTTTATATCAACCTGAAACGGAAGAAATTAAAAAAAATAAAGCATTTAGCAAACTTGAGATAGCTGAAAGGACGTGTTCAAATAGCCTAATGGTTAAATTGTACATTGAAACTCTTACGTATGACTTTATTAGTTGTTGTTGAAGATGGAATCCAAATAAATTGAAACAAACTTTAGAGGTCATATATTTCATTAAATTCTACATCCTTTACTTCCGGTTCTCTTTATTCCTATGGAAAATTATCATAAGGATCTACTCAACTTACTTTTGATGCATTTTTAGAAAACAATTTATTCACTAATATAGGTAGAGAGTTTATATCGAATCTAAGAGAAAGCTCTGCATACATTAACATATGTTTTTCTTTTAGGTGATCGAATCAGAGGAGAGAAGAGGGGAGAGGAAGATAAGATGATAGCAAAAATAAATAAATAAGTAAAAATTACTCGAAATTAAAATTCAGGTGTTAAAAAAATGTTTACTCATTTATAATCCTGGAAATAAATCGTAATGCTCACTGATGTTAACATTGGCTTCGTTGATGAAAGTAGGCGAAATGAACGCGTAAATGTGTTAATAAATTTATGTGCTGTATTGGCCCGGATCGACTATTGGCTAACGTATTGTTGCAAATGATTGAATTGGCCTTTTCAATGGTCACCACGCAATAATAATTCATGCACGTCGAGTCCGTACGTATGCTTCAACACACATATTCAAATCCACATAGCCAACATATGCAAACACTCAACGCTTTCACCTACTAATTCGTTGTGTACAATCCTTATATTATATGCTTACCTTTTTTCTTTATTTTTAAAAATACCTGGAATTTTAATCATATTTTAGCGCTTTTTCCATTCATGTTTCATTCTCAGTCATAAGTTTAAATAATACATCCTTTAAGGAAGTAAAAGGCTTCCTGAATAAATTCGAATAATTTCTATCAAAAACAGTTTTTTTTTCTTCTAGAAATATCTCGCTCTTTCCCCCTTTTTTTTTTCCCCCCCCCCCTTTCAGCTTTTAATAAACGCTAGAAATTTTAGCCGAACGAAGCATATCTAACCTCGTCGCCGAAATATTAATCGAAGCGTTAAATCCGATCAATGGTGTCTCAATTTGCAATTTATTATAGCGTTTCTCCTGATCAAAATCGTTGAAGTGTGTTGCATTATGGGGTTTTTAACGTATGTGTTTTTGTTTGAGTGGTGATTTTACAGGTGCATAATCCCATAATAAGCGATCAGCAAATCATGTCGATAAAAGAGAAGGTCGAACAGGTGATCGCTATGGTCACCGAGGTTACCCACACAACACCTGAAGAGGTTAACTCTTACCTTTCTAGTTCACACCTGAGTGTAATAATTCATAATTTTAGATGCTTGCATTATTTAATCGCACCTTAATCTGATTTTTCTGTCCTCGATATTTCGTGATTTAATAACAGATATAATTTCACATTTCGATTTTTAGTTCAATGATTTAATAGAAATTTGCTTGCCTGATTGGCTCAGCTAAGCGGTGTATCGTAAAGCTTTAGATGAATTTCGATTCACTTTTGTGAGTATCATCCTTTCATTATCATCACTTTGTATTACTGCATCGATAGTTTAGGCTATTTACTAAATTATACTCGAAATTTTAACAAAAAGGTGTTTCAACTAACTGATCGAACCACAATCGGCTGTATATTCCTTGAAATAATGTTCATCACTTACTTAGCATTATTAGTCGCTAAGCATTATGTGAGCTGTCATATTAGAACCCTTCCCCCCCCCCCCCCCACTCCTATCATCCTCCAACCAATCCCCCTCCCCTCACCCCCTTAGTATTCAAATTTTTCTTAAAAGTACGCCTTTTAGTTCATTATATATCCGATATCAAATTTTCTATTAATATTAAAATCGCATCCTGAAAATAAAGTTCACCTTTTTCTATTCCAGAAATATTTACGTAAAATTTATTTGAGGAGAGCATAATTAGATAGGTGAAATATCACAGGTAAACGATAAAAGAAGAAGATTTGCAAGGAATCGTTTTGACGAGAGAACAGTTGATTTTATTTGATACACTTCAGTTCTATTCAATTCTATAAAATGCGCTAAAGAAATTCTTTAGAATCATCGATGAGGCATTCTTTAATTTATTGAGTTGACCTTTTCGATCAGATACATGAAACGATCTTCTCTGAATGTATTCTATAAGTGTTTAATGTGGCGTTGAAGTTATATGTTTAGATGAGCACATTAAATGTCGAATATTTCACTTCTTTCTTCCTCTTTTTGTTTTTTTTATTCATTTATATTTTTGTTTGAATTTTTTTTTAGGATTGAGAAATCTGTTGAGAAGACTTTCATCGCATTTATAGATTTCTTTTTAAAAGGAACGACCTTTTTTTTGGAAGGAATAGAAGGCGATAGAAGTATTAATACAGTTGAAAATTCAAACATGTATCTCTAAGGTTTAACTTAGATAAATTACCAAACAAATTTACAAATGGCAAAAGGTAATTTTACATAATTTAAAAATATATTGCAAAAATTTGCATATCATTAGATTGGTATTATATATGTAGAAATGTTCAAAAGAAAGAGATGAGAGAAATAAGGAAAAGGAATGAAATTTTCAAATGAATTTAATTTAAGAAAAAAATATTATATATAAAAATAATTGAACAACTTTTGATACTAAAAAAAAATCGATAAATGATATGAGACCTAAAACCTGTAAATGATTTGATAAAGATACCGTTGGATAATTTCATTAAAAACAATTTCTTAGTGATATAAATTAAATGTAATATTTGTATTCATTTCGTCACCAAATATGAATGCAGTTGAATTACTCGAATTTTACACCATTTAACTTTTTTTTTCTCACAGCGAATATTAGAATAAATAAAAAAGATCTAGAAATGCGTTGAAAAATGTTACAATTTTAGAAATACGTCGAAAAATTTTCCACTTTCAGAAATATATTGAAAGTTTTCACAATTTCAAAAAAGACATTGAAAAATTTTACGAGTCGATTTTTTGTTAAATTTTATAAATTTTTCGGCTTGATTGAAGATATAATTTTTTCATTATCGTAGGAGGGAAAGGGGAGGGGAGGAGATAAGCTTATTGACATATGAAACGATGCCCATTCAAGGCTGTATTTATGCTCATCGTGTCGGCAATTCTCCTCTGAAGTGATGGTGTTTGAATAGAGGCGAGATAAGATGCACTCTTCATGCATCATGCGTTGCATTTGCACAGCTGTTTTCCGGTACCTTTTGTTGTCATCTTTCTTTACCTCGTGTCCTGCTTTCCTTACCTCTTCTATCCCTCCATCCCTCCCTCCTCATTTCGATCTCCCTTTCTCTCTACCAATTCCTCCTCTCTCTTTTCCTTCTTCCCTTCCCTCCCTCTCTTCTTATTCCTAAACCTTCCCTCCTCCCATCATCTAATTGAATTTTTCATGTTGAGGTGATATTAATGCAGTTTTCCAGTATAGATTTACTTATCCAACATGAATCTTTTACTCGATATCGTTAATAAAACAAATATTTTAGGTCAATAATTCCACCTAGATAGTGATAAACTTCTCGTAAAAATTCAGTAATTTCTGAAAATCTTTATCGTTAAGGAAAGCTTATCATAGGCAAAAAAATTCAAACAATACTTCAATTTCCATCAGAGATTTTGTGCTGTATTGTTGCATCTAATTGATACCGTAAATTTTCTTGGTATTCGATGATCAATAGAAATAGGATATAAACTAAAAACGATCTGTACTTGAATTTGTGTAATATAAGTGTTGATGTAGTACCTTAAATAGGAGGTTGTTAATCCCGTTTCTAGTTTAGAATTCTATAGTTTATTGAAGAAATATTTTCGTATATAAACCTATTCCATAGAATAGGTGTCAAATGACTATCTAATATATGAAGTAAATCAATGAAATTAACCTTTAGAAATGCATATAGTTTTATTAATATTAAAAAAATTTAATATCTAATGTTTAATTGTTTTCGAAATTGGAAAAAAAAAATTAACATTCTATTTATTAAAAAAAAAAATTTTTTTTTTAATTTTATTTATCATTTATCTTTTCTTATATCTAAATGATCTTTTTTATATCTTTTATATTTTTTTCTATATTTATCTCATATTATTTTATATTCAAAAAAAATGTTATATTAGAAAATTTTATCTTTTCTTATTTATCTTATTATCTTGTTTTTGCATTACTCAAAGTAATCCTCGCTCGTTTGGTTACTCAAAATGGGAATGAACCATAAAATGATAATATTGAATAGGCAACACGATAGAAAAACGAATGCAAACGACAAGACAACACTAATTATGTCTTGTCTAATGGGATCGGCTGCTAGGCGGCAATAGGAAAAGCGCATTTCCGTTCAATCATGTTTGGTCATACAGCAAAACAACCACGCATCACCTAAACAACATGCATCCCACATAATGCATTACCTTTATTGCGCATAATGCAGTGTTTTGAATGCTGCAAAATTTCAATTTCAATAAGACAGTCATTCCGGGGTGGCGAAAAGGGGAGGGGACAAGTTTTACCACAGATGAAGCCTATGGAGAAGAAAGTGCCCGAGAAGGGTGTCGTTGACTGTTTTAGTTCAGCTATGAGAGAAACTGTGATGAACGTTTACCGAGGATTGTTTCGTTGTTCTTGAGATTCTGAATAAATCCGGTAATTTTTTTCTGAATCCGGATTATGGATTGGCCAAATCCGGTAATTTTTTCCGGCATTCTCTATTATTAAGCTATTTTCCGAACGTATATGATAAAATTTATGCAATAAAAGAAATAGAGGAGCACTATGAGAATAACATTTGTTGTTTCAGAAACAATAATCCCCATATTGCGCTACTTTTTTTTTCTGTTTAACGCCGTCTAAAGCGCATTGTTTATGATGAGATAATACTAGACAAGCGTCTTATCGAAGGCAATTTATTATACGGTTGATTAATCAAAGAAACACAACTTTCATATGGACTCATAAAGAATTATGATTTTTCCCAGTGAAGACATTTATCATTGGGGAATTTTTTTTTTTTTTTGCATTTTTATTAGCATTGAAAATATTTTATGAATTATGCAATTTTCTATTGAATCATTTGAAAGCTAAAATATTTAACAATTATTTATTACATCTCAAATAATATATTTAAAGCGATTAATCTATAAAATTTTATTATTTGAAGTTTAGAGATGAAAATTTTATGTTGAGTTTCGAAGTATAAATTCTAAAATTCAGAATTTTTCTATTATTTCTAATTTTTTATAATTTATGGCGCATTGCAACTAAATCTATTCTCCTAGTAAACATTAGAAGTAGGAGATGAGTGCATTATGAAAATGGATCTTCTCACCAGGTATAATACTTATTAAAGGTAATAGTCAAGTTTAAATGAGAGCAAATTTAAACTAGCAAATTTGAAGGAAAAAAAAAGCTTTCTACCATTGAATGAAGAAAAAAAAAGACAATCTTTTCTCGATTATTCATAAGTGTTCCACCTTTGTACCTTTATTACACCTTTATTGCACTTTTAACCTTCTCAGATTCGCTGCATGGGATTATTATCAACTACTGGTTTCTCTTTTCGACGAAGGGTTAACACCTTCCCCCGAAACACTTCAGATAGAAAAATTTAAATGCATTTTGTGTTGTTTCACCTCTCCAACTTAAGCGGTAAACATTTCGAACCTTTTCAGTTGAGCTTTGCGATCGTTTCCTCAAGTTGTATTGCCTATCCGATTACCATTGAATCGCCGTATGAGGTATACATTGTACGTTTTGTATACACTTAGTTTACCATGAAAGCTGCTCGACTTGTTCTCGATGCATACCGATCTTCAGCTTAAGCACTACTACTCGAATCAACAATTTCAGATGAGTTGTAGAAATTTAAACAAATCAAAAAACAAATAAATAAATAAATAAATAAATAATTAGAGATTATTTTCTTGGTTGATTTTTTTCTATTACGTTGTGCAACTTTTTTTCATGATATTTGCAAAAAATTTTTTTAACGTCCTTAACAATATTTCCGCAAATTCATAGTTAGTTATGGTACACATAGATAAAATTTCTTTCATTTTCATTTAATTTTTATTATGGGTTAATTTATCACTCAAAATTTCTTTATTTAAATAAAAACCATTTTGCGCTTTTCGTTAATCTTTTTTGTTTTAAAGAGCGGAAAAAAGTGGTTTCAGAAGGCGTAACCATTGACATCCTATAACCTAGTTGTATTTAAAAACTTAGTCTGCGATTTTTTTTTTCAAAAATTTATTGCAGTCGGAAGTCAGTCAATTGTACCTCAAAAGTTGTCCACGAAACGGAAGGAATACGTCTGAGTTAAAGATGGGAGTGGTCACTTCTTTGTGACAGCTCTGCTGTTTAAGTATTAATATCCCTTTCTTTGTACCTTTCGTCTTAGTTATTCTCACGCACATTATCTTGCATAAATAATGCTCAATTATTAGTTGGCTTTGTTATGACAAGCAACTAACATAGACAATAATATTCGAATGACCCACTGATTGAGCGACCAGCGGTGATATTAGAATTCCTAGTAAGAGTATAGTAGTAGAAGTGATATTAAATAGTAATAATGATAGGTAAAGATGGTAATCATGCAGTCATTCATACTTACTCAACGAAGAACGCATTACCAATAAAGTACGACCTTGGTTTAAACATTTTTGCATGTGAGTACGTTTTTCAACTACAAATTTTTACACTTTCCATGCAAATTGCAGTTATATTAATTCAAGAGATCACTTCTATGTTCAGTAGATAGAACACTATCAAGTAAAACACTCATCCTCAATAAAAAATTCCATTTTCTTGAGATTCTTTTACTTTAATTTCCTCTAGAGCTTACAATTGGTCTGTATTCTAATTATAAGCCAAACTCGAAGTTCTCGAAAGTTTAGTTAAAATGTCTTACTAGTTTTCCTCTCCTCCACCCTCTTTTTCCTTTGAACCATAATTGTATTTGTTCTTGAAATTGTTTGATATAAGTTCTTGAAATTATAATATAAGTTAGATAATAATACAGATTGACTGAATTTTTTTCGATTGTTTTAGAAAAAAAGAAATTTCTATAAATAAGCAAATTGATTGTAATGTAATGCTGAAATGAATTTTTTGAAGGTTTACTTTAATAATTTTACTTTTAAGCCTGCCTATAGAAATATGCATCGCATTGTACAACTTCGTATTTTACCAGATGAAATAAAATTGGAACCAATTTTGTTCCTTGTGAAGAAAATAGCCAACTCATTGAATCGCAATATTGGCCAATATTGACCAAGTTCGCCAATATCCATTATATTCGTTTTACTGATGCTAAAATGATTTCTTAGATATAAACAACGAACGGCCATATTTCTATGTATGACGAGTGCGAGTGTGCGTAATGATAGTTGCCTATCGATCATTTCAACATATGACATAGAATGATGATCTATGTGCTCAATACAGATGCAACTTTTTTTTCAACGATTTGCGCCGAATACATTGTTGCCATCGAAGGCGATGAGCTATAACTGAATTACTAGCGAACGATCTGCCTCTTTTAAATAACGAAAGTCCGATCGATTTACTATTTGTTGTGTTGTTTTAGTATTTTTGGGCGTAAACAAGTTTTAGGTAGGTATCCAGGCTCATTTACGTTAAAAAATTTTTTCGCAAGGTAATTTTTATAGCAGTACTAGGAAAGATATATGGGAAGATCGAAAAATAATTTGTAAAATATTGCCTAAAGCTAATAAAGAATAATATTTTATAGAGCTCATTTCGGGTATTTCACTAAGTTTACTCGATATACCTGAAACAGAATATACGTTTCAGGATCTTTCCACATATTTTTCCTTCTTTTTTTATAGGCTTGCCGATCATTTTGAACTTCCTCGGAGTGTAAGAGTACTACTCAGCTGTCAACAACCGATAGAACGCTGTTCCGAGCAGCTGTCACATCAATGCAACCATCTCGGATCTCATTTATCTTTTCATTGCATTGCTCTTACCAGTTAGCTAAGGCTCCCGATAGTAAGGTAAACTTTATTACAATTTAAAATTTATTACAAATTCACTTACAACATTTCGGCATAAGCTTTCAATACTTGTTTTATATGAATTTGCCATATTTCAAAGTGAAATATATATTCAATTTTTTTTTTTTGAAAATTTCTGTCTAGTAGAGAAATGTGCGACTATATTTGCAGTTCTCTGTTGCGCAATGTATCGCCCAAATTTGGAGGGGAAGAAAAGGATGGGAGAATGGTGGCGAGGGGGGGGGGAAAAAAAGAAAGGGGACGGAAAGCAGGGAAGAGGTAGGAGAGGATAGAGAAAGGAGTGAAAAATTTTATTAGAACTGTGTGCGCTTCTCTATCTTGCTTCCATTTTATGGCCAAGAAAATACGTATCTATAAAGTTTGGTGATAGAGATGGGCACCCTTTCGGAAACTCAATTTTACCTGTTATTATTAACTAATAAGTTATTTATAACTTTTAGATTTTTAAATAGTATTCATTCTCATAGAATTAAAATCCATGCAAGCGTTATGATACTAATTAAACGAAGAACAGCTATAATTGAGTGATCCATCATGTAGAGAATGCTTATAAAAAGTCAACCATACCTGTTAAACTGTTGCTTATCAATATATCAATTTATTGAAAATACCTTTTAGAACGAATAATCATATTTATCCCGAATAATTATTTGTTTGCCTTGAATAATTATATTTATTTTTGTTAATAGGTGAAGACGTGGACGTGAATGAAACCTTGAGCATCGTCTAGAACTAAAAAATATGAGTCAGCTAAAGACGAGAAAAACATTGGCTTGAATTTCGCAATGAAGAAGAATGTAATATTTGCAAAAAACTTATACGGCATTTTATGCTTCATGCGCATAGCAATTGAAAAATTAGCTCCAGCCGGATGAACCTTACGAAATGCATCCGTTTAAGACATTCTAATAACGACCATTTAACGCATACAATGAACAACACCTTTGAGAATACATTTCTAGCTTTATGCACTTCCGATAGAAGAAAAAATTTCGCTCATTTTTAAAAAAATAAATATTTCTTTATGAATTATGAAGTAATATATTAGATGGGAGAATTTTTTTCAATGAATAATTAATAAGGATAAGATAAATGTTTTGGATTGAGTAGCGCTAATATTGCATAGAAGTGTTATTGTGAGCTTATAGATCTATTCGCCGTTTGGAAAATGACGTCGAAATATTGGCTTCTCGATTCGTTTTCTTTAAGGACTATTTTTCGAATCTAGGAATCGACGAGAAGTGCCAATCATGAGGAATTTCCATATCAAGATTCCACTGAGTTTCTGGATTTTTTCTAAGAATTTTAGCATTGTCATTTTACTTACGAGAACTTTGACTAGATAATAATTACAAGTTTTTTTACTCTCTCCCCCTTGCCCCACAACTGCCTCATATCTGGACGAGATTCATTGTTTCAAATTCAAGAAGTTATTCGTATTTATTAACACCACCTTCAAGTAAGTACTTTATAACTTTGTAATAGGTATTTCTGGTAAAGTTAACCCTTTGGTAGACAAATAGAAAAATTTAAAAATAATACCAGCATTGTCGGAAGTACTGATGGGTGATAATAATATTACTACTAGAGCGTACTATACTCTTAGTAATAGCAAGTGAACGCCGCAACTGAGGTAGCGTTAGATATAAGAGCAGTTTGTAATTATAGCCTAAAACAGGTAACTGTAATAAGTAAGTTATGCTAGTAATGATTAATTAGAATAGTAATATTAAACACCTTATAGTGTCGCAATATGGAACTTGTAAATGATGTTACAAGTATGGATACTAACTAGTATTAGATTAAAGTTATTTATTTATTTATTTATTTGTTTATTTATTTATTTATTTATTTATTTATTTATTTATATACAACATGCGTTTCTGTCAGACTGATTACCTGTATGAGCGAATAATGGGGGCATTAGTGTTAGCTGCTGAATGTAATGATACCTTTTTATGGAGTAGCGGATAAGTAATGCTATTTGCAAATAATACTGATATGATAAAATACTAGTATATTATACCGGTAACTTACTGATAATAATAATAATTTTAATAGCAGTGAATACTAATGCTAAGTAGTTATACTAACAGTAGTGATAAATAATGACATTGATATATAGCAGTAGACTCAGTAAAAAATGGGACCAGCAACCGCCATAATAAATCCGTCTTTCTGCTACTTTTTGTTGTCGCAAAAATATTCAGCGAAATCATTTTCGCTTGTGAAATTTCGCGATTATCCGGCGCAAAAATTATTTTGAGATTGAGTGGATTTCCAAAGAATTCAGCGAACAATGCATTAGAGGTTCTCCATATTCTCGATTTTTGCTCATCTACTGATTCCACTTAATCCACTTATGTTCTCCTATACCCTCCCCCCCCCCCCCCCCGCTCCGAAATTTTATCATTTATGCCAATCTTTCTGGCTGAGATGGCAACCTTTTCCTCCACAAATGACTATATCCGAAACATCTATACCCAGTCATTTGGACTGTGAGCGTAAGATGATCGTTCCTTTGACAGTATTTTAATGGGAATGATCATTGGTCCAGGAATCGAAGATACTTTTCGGTTTACTTTAATAAAGAGAGCTGAGTTATTGAAGTATATATATCGCATCATTTCAGATAACACAAATAGATTAATTAATCATTGAAAATAAAGCCGCAAATTTTTTTCGTATGATATATGCAAAAAAAAAAGCATATAACTAAAGAAATATTTCTTTTATTCACTTCTTTTAGAAATATTTATGTTAGATATAGATAGATAGTCGAATGCCGTGATAGACTCTCATCTATGAGAAGCACATCGAATAGAGAGAGACTTGTGCGCTCGCAATTTGTGTGTCCCTCGAGACAGTGCCTCTCGAAAAAAATCTATACTGCCGACTCAATGACGCCTTCTACCGCATTCTTTCTACATTTTAGTGAGCCTTCAAATTAACTCCTTGTGCTTCACTCTTGTTTGTAGAAAATTTCTGCCAATTCTAAGCCTTTACTTAATTTAGTTGCTATGTTGCTTTCTGATTCCTTAACAAGCATGAACACAGTATGACCTGAAGTATGACCTGAAGTATGACTGAAGTATGATGCAAAAGTATGATTGATCAACATTTCTGTTCTTTTCAATGCCATCAATCTCTAAACAACGAACTTCTTGATGTAGACGCGAATGTAATGAGTCGAATGAATTTATTCCTCTAGTTGTGGATTGCTTTAGGATAAACTTCGGAATTTGGTCGCTCCTTATTGAATCCAGATGAATCGACCTATAGCACCTTTTTGGAAAATCGGCAACCAGATGGATACGACGGACGGATGAGATTTTTTTCCGTATAAAATACTTGGGAAGAACCGTAGATGAAACAGCTGTTATTGCAGCTGCACAATATACCGAACAAATCGTTGCGAATGCCATTAGAATCCTCTCATTTTTAGCGAACCGGTATAAAACAACAACGAGAGAATAGTTCAGAGGGTTTACATTCACGAATGCTTCTGTAGTTCCGGTCACACGACACTGACCACAACTTTTAAAGTTTGCTTAACGAATTAAGGAAATAGCTCCTTATTCATTTCAAAATGCTTGTAATTTAAGTGATCAAGTGCAATTTTTTGCACTAGAAATTTCTTGCAGTTGAGAAAAAAAAGCAATTATAAAACACACACTAGACCATTCATAGAATACAATTTTGCAAGCATACTCATTAAGCCGACCGGTTTTAACGAATTATCGGCAAATAATGAAAAATGCACCTAAGTTGCAAAATGTAGCATAAATAACAGTAATTTCGGTAAATTTAAGCCTCATTTATAAATCATCTATGTTCTACATCACTTAGATTTTATAGCTTTAGCTTCATTGATTCTTGGATGGGAGTTACCGAACAAATAGATGCATACATACATGCATAAGCATATACGTCCGGGCTCTACTTCAGCGAACGTGCTTTTTATATGCAAATTTAAACATACACTATTAAGAACTCATAGTTTTTTTTGTTCTCTATCTCCCTAAGGAGATTTAAAGCTTGCAACTTATTGAACTTTGATCCTCAGCTCAATACTTCTGTAGTTGCATTAGATGCAAAAATGTATTGTTCTAAGCTTTATTAGAATCTCATATTTCACCTGAACTGAGAAAACGGTCATGCGATCTAGTTTTGTTGTAGCTTGTTCTCTTATAATGAATTGTTAAATGGTTGATCAACTTAACGGATAAAGTCACTATTTGAGTTCAAACATTATCACACCTATGCTGCAATGATCACCCAAATGATCTCCTATTGCTATTGGTCTAGCATGATCGCCGTACGGCAGCGTTTATTGTAAGGTCATGAGTGTATGTTGAGTATTCAGAGGAGATGATAGCGGCAGATGTGCGTCTCGTATCCACGCACTCGGAATTCTACGCTTCCTTAATTACCCTCTTTATTTCTTACTTTTGTTTGATAATCGTTTATCCTATTCGTTCCGTATTCACCTTTGTTTGACCTTCCAATATGTTTATTCAGATGGCTTAATTTCCCATTCTTGCAGTTGCATGTCTAGTGGAAAGAGGAGGAGGGTGGAATGGGTGATAATGGGGGCTTTCGAGAATTTCGATTGTTTAGTTAATTACAGTCTATCGATTTCTGAAGCGTGCAATAAGTGATCATTGCTGCTAAGCTACTCAAGGCAGAAAATTGAAAAATTTTTGTTCAAGAGGAGGCATTCACTACGTCATCTCTTTCTAGATAGGCCCTAATTATTTGTGGAGATTTCGATCGCATAGTGCTGTTAATTTAATCTACTCATTACTGTAATGTAAATTTAGTAGAATTTGTTACTGTTTAAAAATTTTTAGAATATTTTAATGTGTAAACTGCAAAACTTTTTGAACTTTGAACTACGAAATGCATAAATATGAATACAAAGTAAGTATGATTTATTAGTATAGATTCGAAGCACATATGTTAATGATATATGTCATAAAAAGCACTCAAATAGCTATTAGTACGACTCTTTTGGAGTGAATTGATTTCTTAGAGCCGACTAAATCGACAAATTAGAAATAACGTCCATTTTCAACGTTTGCAATTATTATTGAAGTCGATTTCTTTTATATTATTTAGTTATTAATTATTTAATTATTAATTAGTATTAATTATTAATAATTTATACAATTATTAAAGTCAATTATTCATTATACTTCATAAATATATGATAATGTAAGCATATACTTAGTAAGTAAATTGTAAGCTAGTATTAGCATATAAGCATCTAATTCAACATTCTTCATAACTATATGATGCAACAATAATGTGCAAAAACCTAATCAATGTACTAATAAATTTCCCTTTGTTACTCATTTTCTCTAATAGAAAAAATTATATTTTTTTCGGCTTCTAGATTTGAATGAATGGCATGTTTGGAAAAAGAGATTGTGCAAATAAGACATATCATTTTTTAATATCATTAATTTTTTAATTGCTTTAGCACAAACTTTAAAAGTAGTAACAACTTCTCTATAAACTATTTTTCCTTTGTATAATCCTAGGTAGGCAAATATTTATAAATAGCACGATACAAGAAATACGATTGCAAAAAATGAACCGCAAAGGAATCTGTGAATTTATTAATTTTTTGCAACTTTTTTCGGCTATATTTTTTTATTTCCAGTTGTTTATTCAATAATATATCTTCTAATCCAGCCATATTTATGTACTGGATGTACTAAAATATTGAAAAACATGCGATGATTTACTGCATTCTTTAATGTGATTCGCCCGCAAATTTACTTCTTATTGGAATCTTTGATTTTAATTTGTATAATAATAAGTTTGCTATGATTTAAGTGGCCTAGATTCTTCTTTTTTTTGCCAAAATTTGCTTATTTCGAAATATGTTTTGTTGGGGATTTATCGTCTCATATAGGTAGGTTAATGCACAATCGGTTGCGAGTGAGCTCCAACCAGACTTCTCGACTACGTCCTACCGAACCATCTCGCCCAACATCCTCATAGGGATGAGAGTGCTGGAGCAAGTTTCAACCCTCTCCCGAAGCGGAGCAACGATGAATCGACTCCTAAGCATCCGATGGGCAGGAGACGAGCCTAAACTCTAACTTTGTCGCGGTTTTACAACCTTCTCTTTCAAGTGGAAGTGGAAGCGATATGGAAATGCATTTATCTGTAATAAATGTTTTATTGATTAAATTAAAGTAGAATAAAGTTTCTGCCAGAATTAGCTTTGAAGAATATACCTTGGTTTGCCTACTTTTAGATTTAGGTAGATCTTAGAAGACTATCGCTGTAAAATCTGTCGAATATATTGTTAATAATCAACTTGTATATAGGCATATAATTGGATCGACAGAGGTTTTGATGAAGTTTATCTTCATTAATGCGTTGCCAACGATTGCACTACGAAACATAGCGATTATGACCGGAAATAAGGCAGAGCATTCTTTTAAAATATGAGACGTTCAGCTACGTTATTCGTGTGCCTTTGGTGACCTAGACGATGAGCGTAAAACAATTTCATGACCGGATACGTACATAAAAAACGCGATTTATGGGTACATTGACCTGAACGCATTTTTATATGTTTGATGAGTGGAGCTTGCATAGAGCAATGCTTAACATTTGAAGCCTTAATGACGCACTCATAAAGGTGTTTAGCATGATGCTGCTTACCTAGTTTTGCATACAAGGCGGCTCGGCTGAAAGCACCATTTGAATGCATTTGTTTGTGAACATAACGCAAAACATGTGCACAAAGGATGACCATTCAACAATGATTCACAAATATTTGAGTTGTCCACAAAATTGGCTAACGTATAATCTAACAATAATACGGTGGTTGTATGAAAAATATTCAGTATACTATTTCAAATATAAATTTTACTGCAGAAAGTTGTCTCTTTTTTTGCGAGAAACTATAAGTTGAATTGTGATGAAATTTCATTGATCAGAAAAAAAATGAGATTTATAGAGGAATTAAGGAAGATAAGAGTTTGGCGTTTAAAGGATTCCTGCAGTTCCTGCAGTTTAAAGATAATCTAATTTCATTCTGTCGATTTGTTTTTTTAGTGCTGTGTTTCTTTGTTTATTAATCTCTCTATCGCTTAGAATATGTCAGTTTTGGGGAATTTATGAGTGCTATAAGTAGCAGGTGCTCCTTCCAACTACTCTGCCCCCTCCCTCATGCGTTGAATATAAGACCTGTCTATAAACTTTCGCGTATTGAACCCATTATTTCACGGATTCCCATATTGGTCCAGAAAATTGGCGATGAATCTTAGGTATGTTGCATTTAAAGTATCCACAAAATTGGTACCGTACATATAGGCTACAGGTTAATGGATGTGTTCTGCAACATGCGATAGCAGCATGCTAGTTCTTATTATAAAACTTTACAGCTTAACAAATAAAAGAAAGGTGAAGACTATACACGTTTTATTTTGAATAACTTATTTGCACCACTATGTTTATGAAGGTTTAAAATGTGTTGGTGAAGTTATCATAGCGGTTGTCCATGCAAAAGAAAGGAAAAAAAGTGGTGAATGCCCTCTAAGAGTATAAATATAATGTTCAATGCAACTTCCTGTAAGCGTAAATGTTCGGTCATAAGCCGACCTGATTGCCTCTTAATTACCTTCGATCGTCAATTTGTGAGCAGTGAACAACATTGATAGATAAATGTGTTCATTTTGCAAGCTGCTATTATATAGCATTTTCAAGTTTTTTTTATTATTTAAAATATAATTTTGCTCGTTAAAAGGCTCTTTTTTATGGAGAAAAAAAGTGAGGGGAGAAATATTGATTGACTTTATTTTGTGGATTTTTTTTTGAATTTTCTGGATCAAGAATGATTGGAGTTGTTTTTTTTTGCAACTGATATCGACGAAAAATATCGATTTTTTTTTAAAAATTCGATGCCGGCATTTTATTATTGAATTATGCAATTTTTATTACTCCATTGTATAAGCTCGCCCAATTTCAATGATTCCGTTTGAAATTGTTTAAGCCGCCTGGAATTGCCGTTTTCAATCATGATTGCTGTTTTTTTTCTTCAAAAATTTCCTCACCATTATTCTGCAGAGGGTTAACGTTTATGTGATTCTATTTGAATTGATTATATAAAAACTCATTGAAGATATTTTACACATCTTATACGAAATTTTTTTTAAATTCATACATAGCAACTATTAATGTTTTTTTTATTTTGTTGAATATATTTATTTATTATTATATTTTTATTTTATTTAATATTTTCTTTACTTTATAATATATGCTAAACTACAACGTACTTTAATCGCATACTTCAAGATGAAATTAGTAAGTAGGAAGAAACTCTCGCCAATTTTATAATCGCAATGTTTGCACTATTGGAGTGTCTATATTTGCTAAAAACTAGCAAAAATTTCATTCAATTGTAGCATCAGCTGGCTATAAAATACATTCATGTTTGAAAAACGTTAAGCCTAAATAAAGTTGAGCTCAGTTTTATTGTTGCTTCGCTATTTTCCGCTCTATTTAGCTACTTGTTAATAAGTTGAAGGTGAAGCTGTTCTCTCCTATCTATTGAATAAATACACCTTAAAGGTGAAATTGCTCTTTGCTATCTGTTAGAAAAAACAATTTTGCTATTTGCTATCTGTTAAAAACAATTTTTGAACTGAGAAGTTAAAGAGTGAAGAATTTTGTGATGATGCTGAAATATGATCGGATTTCTTATTTGTTTCCGTTGCGGAAAAAAAAACCATACGAGCGAGAATTACACCATAGTATAATTTTCAAAGAGTCTTAAAAGTTCGAGAAAACGATTTTCTTTCATTATACTCTTGCTCGATTTTCTTTCTAAACTTCTTTATCCCTCACCCTCTACCTCACTTTTTTTTTGTTTTTTTCCGCTTATTTTAGTATTATTTTAGTATTACCTAGGGCGTTTTATTACTTTTATTTTTATTCGAGTCCGGCTTTATTAATTTTAATTCATCGTTATTTAAAACGATAAAATAACAAAGGTATTGAAATATCCGTTAAACGTTTCATTTCTCGTAATTTTTCTTTTTCTTAATTTCCCATTTATCAGCTCCACCGTAATGAGAATAAGTTGAGTTGAAAAAAAATTTTTTTTCTCGTCGGCTAAATTTAAAAATTCTTTCGCTAAACTCGGAAATTTTTTTATTAATAGAAACTTAAGATCGCAGCTTTTTGCATCTGCAATTGCCGATCATTACTATATGTGGATATTTTTCGTTGTTATTTTTTTTTATATTCAGTAAAATTATTTTTAAATAAATTGGAGTAATTTTAGCAAATTTCCGCTAATATCTATCAATAGTTTCGATGGAGCAAATTTGTTTATACGATAAAATATCTATACGCGAATTGCGTATTATATATGGATTATTCAAATAAACATATGAGGGTCAATATTGCGTTCATTTTGCAACGATCATTTTTGGTGAGCGTTTTATTCTCGGATGTGAATGAGTTGAAAAAGTTGCATAAATTTATCTGCTCAAGATGCGGGCGGTACAATTATTGATTTTTTTTTCTCTTTTTTTCGTATTTACAATATGTTAAATTCAATTTTTCTCTTTTTTTTGAGCATAAAATGCATCTATTTATGTCATATTTTGTCGAATTGTTTTTTCTTAGGGATTTTCCTTATTTTTTTAGAAACTTTTAAGTCATAGAAGTGGAGAAAATTTTCTCATTATAAAATCTCATAAGTTCCCTTTGATTTTATAGGAAAATATTCATTAGAGTTGTATTTATTGCTAATGATATGAACGGTAAGATATTATTTTGTTAATAATTTCTTGAAACAATTCTCTTTTTTTTCACCACTTTTATCTTTTTCGTTAACGTTTTTATCATTTCCACAATTTCCACAATTTCGTTGCCAAAAAAAAAGAAATATTTTTTCCGGTTTATTGCGGAAAACAAAGAGATCATCGAGAAGGAATCTTCATGTATGGATCGTATCCTTTTTTCTTATTCCATTTGAACAAATGAGGATCCACTAATCGTCTACACATTCGCAATATACGGCTATTTACCTTTACTTTACTTTATTTTTTAACACTACACGGTTATTCACCTTTAATTTACTTTAATTTTTAACAGTATACAGTTATTTACCTCTATTTTACTTCACTTTATATTACTTTAATCAACGAAGTATTCATTATGAATAAATGACTCTTTATGTCGTTTCCACTTCCGCTTAAGGGAAGAGGTTATAAAGTTGCCTTAAGGTTGAAGTTCAAACTCGTTCCCCCCCCCCCCCCCCCCCATCAAATGCTAACTAGTCGAGTTTTGTTTGCTATAATAGAAGAAATATTCAGTGTAACTCGATTTCACCTCCTAACAGTGACGCTTCTTTTTCCGTCGAAAATAAATTTAATTGTTTTTATAGAGGAATAATTGATTTACTAATATCGTTGTAATATTGTAAAAAATAATCAAAATTTGTTAGTTAGTTAATTACTTAGTAGTAATTTTTGAAAGAATATTTGCAATAAAGAAGAAAAAAAATGCTCACATTTTATTCCTCGTTCAAAGCGGTCTTTTCTATTACGTTGTATATTGCCTCTTTTTTTTTGTTTTGAAAAAATACCATTCATAGCAAAATGCTTTTAAAGAAATCCTTTCTCTTGTTGCTAAGATTTATTCACTGATATTCGATTTCCGTTTTTTTTTTTTTTGCTTAAGTCCATGTGATCTTGTTTAACGCCAATCGCAAAACTCATAATTAGCACTCGATTTAACAAAGAAATTCATTATAATAACACATTTGTTTGTTATAGTTAATAATTTCTGTGTTATAAATTGCCACTTAAATTAAAATAATGGAACACTTTTTTTTAAAATTAAATGACTTAAATCTCCGATATATCGGTTTATCATTCATTGTTTATTTGAAGAATTCTTTGCGATTAGCGATGAATATAATACGAATTAATCGCTATACGAATATATTTTATATGCATCTGAGATCAATTTCTAATAAATATAATAATATTAAGCGTTAAACGAATATATTTTAGATGTATCGACGGTGAATTTGTAATAGATATAGCACTATTAAGCGTTCAACGAATATACTTTAGATGCATTCAAAGTTAAGCGGCTTATTATCTATACGTCAGATAACTGATAGAATTTTGAGGGCTTTTCACGCCTTTCATTGCTTCTTCACATTGCAATGATTGATATGCTGTATCGGATTTCGCGCTTTCTCCATTTCTTTGTTGTAATATCTCCCGTTGATGACCTAAGGTCATCATTCTTTCTCACTTAAGAGAGTTGTTGCTATTGCTGTATGCTTTCATCCTTTTTTCACTCTTCGTTTAACGCTGAATAGTTTTATTATATGAAACTTTCTGAGGTGGAAATTTATTGCTTGTTGAGTAGATTATAAGTGACTTTGGCAGTTTAATTTGATAGAGTAAAGAATTCGGCTGAAAATCTCCACCTTTTTCTATTGAAAGCATCAGAAATTCAATTACCATATCCATAATTTAATTCTATGTTTAGCTAATGGAAATAAAGATTTAAAAAAAGGATTTTTTTTAAATGATCAATTCAAATGTAAATGGCAGAGATCTCCGATTAGTCGAATAATAAAAGAAAATCGTTTTATGCTCACGTACAAATATTTTTTGAAAGTTTTGAAAAAGTTTTTAAAAAGTTTTGCACTTGTATGTACCCTGAATAATGTTGCCCCCCCCCCCTCCCCCCCCCCCCCACACTCCTTCATGAAATGAATAATAAATAAGAATTGAAATATAGAAGACGAAAATCACAAACAATGAAGCAATAAGGACGTCCAACAATGGATTTTGCTCTTATGAGAACAAAAGCTTTTGATGCATGAGACATAAGTCTATAAGCGACGCTTGAGGAAATTCGGTAACACTCATTATAGTGCAATTATCCTATTATCGTGTTTAGTATATAATCACCCCCCTTGGACTAATAAAGTAAATCGTGTAATTCATATGTTAGTGGTACCATTTCTTCAAATACTAAACGTTGTCATAATGGATCATTGCTATAATCTTCGATAATTTTATAGCCAATCCTTTGCTTTTTCCGCGATGTATCCGTCCTATCTTCCTCGATCGAAAAAAAATCCACTTATTTAATTGTCGCCGTTTTCTCTCTCTCTTCCTCTTCACTCCTTCACCTGTCCATCCTGTTTTCCTCATTCCCGTTGCAATCAATTGACGCTGCATTCTAATCGTGTAACGCTTTGAAAGGTAGATTAGAAATACGTATGCATAAGGGTGAACGCTTTTGTGCATGATGAACGCTTATATTGCAAAGCGTAAACGTCAGGTGCAATAATGCTTGCAGATGCGCATTTTGAATATAATTCTTTTTTTTTTCGTTCAATTTTTTTTTTATTTTTCGTTTTTCATTGCAAATAATATTGCAAAAGAAACGTATTCAAATCGTTTACTATATAAATAATATTTTTTGAAATTGCCCTATCGAACGTCGCATTAAGGAAACGTTTATTTGTATCGGCGGACTTATTAGTGAAATATTTTAGAAAGAAAAATAATTTAATTTAGAAATAAACAATTTACCAAAAAAATAATTTCGAAGAAAAATCAAAAAAAAAATTTCGATTTTGCAATATTTATGAAAATTTGCAATATTTGCAATGTAATAAAATTTCATTGTGCAATATTTATGAAAAAAAATTGCTAAAATTAAAAAAAAATTCTTGCATAAGTGAGCTATTAAATGCCAATCAAAACTTCGTCAATAATTATGTCAATCTGATAGCTAACCCAAAATGCAAGATGCGCTAGGACATTTGCCAAATAGCCGATTATCATGCATCAAGTTATAGCACTGGTCTTTGCACTAAGTGGATACATTTCAGCCTATTAGCTTTTGTTTTCAAACTTGGTGTTCTTTTTTTAAATAATATAATCGTCGTTGTCTCTATTGACGAGTAATTTAATTAACAGGCTCTTTTCTTTGATTACATCCAGTCGTCTTACAAATCATTTAACTGCCGAAAATCTTTATCACAAAATGCAAAAATATTTTTCAAATAAGTTAATGGCGAAGCTATATTCACAACTGGATAATTAATGCAGACAGCTGATGTGGATTTAAGCTTATGTGGGTGGTTTTAAGTTGAAAGATGTGCTTAGGATAGGCCGATAGGATGGTATTGTTTGCCAATAGAGATTGTGGCCAAGAAGAAAGTGGCCGTAAATCTCACACCAGTTGCATTATCAATCACTCTTACCGAAGCGTTGCCACCTCACCATCGGCACTATTCTTAACTAATCAAAAATATCATAGTATCAATTAAATCTGAAAATTTAAAGCATACAGTCTGTTGGCAAAAAAAAGTTTATGTGTTTTTTTATTTATCTAAAATTTCCACTTATTTTCAATATGTCTATTGATATAAAAGATTTTCCGATTGTCTCTCATTACAGGTATATTAGTATACCTGTATATTCCAATCTGTATTAGACAAGAGTGCAAATAAGTCGCATTACTTCGAAAGATTAGCGAACATTGATGAACAATTTTACAATCGGTTCTTTTTGGTCGTAGAGTCGATACGCACATCTGTTTTCTTCGGCACTATATTAGCTATACTATCGTTCGATGATGATTCGACTTTAAGCAATATAATATTCCAATTTTTCTTTTTTCTTGGATATCTGTTTTACGGCCAAAATGAAGCATTTAAATCACATATAGGCACTTACCTATGCATCTTATAATTAAGAGGATCACTTATAAATTTTAAAAAATTTTCAAGTGAGCAGGGATCATTAAACTAAAAAAAAAACATCGAAACGATCCAAAAATTTTGCGACAAAAAATTTCGCAACCATAGAAAATTCAACAAAATTTTTTGAAAGGAATAAATCATATCAAACGTAAAGTTCTATATGTGCTCGATACATTTTGCAGTCAAATTGTCGTCGTATTATTAAGGCTTATCGTTCGCACATC
The DNA here is from genome assembly GCA_013433145.1 of Ascaris suum. Taxonomy (NCBI): domain Eukaryota; kingdom Metazoa; phylum Nematoda; class Chromadorea; order Rhabditida; family Ascarididae; genus Ascaris; species Ascaris suum. Next base: position 382,159 of record CM024183.1, on the reverse strand, counting down.
ACTGAATTAAGTCCATCCGTAGAAGTTATGCTACTCAATTTTTTAAAGACCGCTATACAAAAAATGATGCCTAGGAACTTATCATTCGGTGACTAATAGTTTTATGCCGATCATAGTGAACGGCAAACTTTGATCAAAAATAATGGGTTCCGATAATAATGAGTCGCGAAATTTTGTCAAGAATAGTAAGGCGCAAAGTTTTTCCCCCAAAAGTTCGGTTGGCGGAGGCACTATTTCATGAACTCAATATGATACCATCCTATACCATATTACACCTATTACCATATCATATATTATAAGTATTTATATATATAGGTTATGATTATCATAAATCACGTGTCATTTTCTCCGGCGCACCAAAAATTCTGTTCAATTTGAAACGGAGCTTATTCGAGAGGAAGAGTTTGTTAAGAAGCGAGGAGTTGGGGGTGGAAAGGGGGGGGGGGGGGGAGGGTGACTTTCTTCTAAATGCATGCTTGCTCGAATAATTTAGAAGGATGTTGATTTGGAGAAGGGGATGAGAGAAGGGAGGAGTGCATCACGCAAATTTTCTGAATTTAATTTCTATTTAATTCATATTTAAAGCTGTTTCATATCTTTTTCCATAAAACTACATTCCTTTAGGGATGCCATTAGTTAACATTTAGCTATTTCCTTCACTTTTTCGATCCTCTCTTAGAATTTTTTCACTTTCATATTTATTTATTAACTAATTTTTTTCTTCAATTGTAAAAAGTGCAATGTACTTCAAACTTTTTCCGCTTAGTTGTATAAAAACAAGATAAATAAATATTGAATCCAAAAAAAAGAGCACATTAACAACAAAAAAAAAAAATTGGGTTGGACAATTTGAATTCGTTACAAATTTCGTAAAGTGTGCTTGAAATGCGCTATTGAATTTGCGTAAATTTTGAACTTTGTATAGACAGTGAATATTGACATCGGATTGGTCATTTTCTAGATGACCCAATATTGATGACCACTCATCAATAACGGTGAATTTTTTTTCCATTTGATCTCGATGTTTATACTGCGATTGTTGACTTCATCTCTGCATTCCCTCCTCCCTCCCCTCCCTTGAACAAAGTAATGTTACATTGCCCCCCCCCCCCTCCCCCATCCTTAAAACAGTGACGTTGAAATTGAGCACAATAAGCTTTGCTCAACATAAATTCTTTTTATCAATGAAAATATTTGTGCTATAACGAGGCGTAAAAAAATCATCGCAAAGCTTTTAATATCATATCGGACAAAATGCATCGCTGAATTGATAAATGGGATGATAGTTTATCCGATTCAGTGATGATATATTTCGCCCTACATCACCATATTCTCTTCAACCTTTCTTTTGCTTCTTCCAATTTTAAGCCTTGCCAAAGCAAAATACATTTTATTACTATTTGTAATTTATGAAGGATATAAGTGAAGTGAGAAAGCTGTTTATTTAAAATAATCTCTTTCGCTTTATTATTGAAGAGTCGTTTCTTTTATAAATCGTCTTTGTTGATGCGTAAATTTTTCAAATTCAATTCATAGAAATAATCAAACAATTCTTGCCGATATTTATTTATTTTTAGAATTTTTTTTTCTTTGAATTTCAGCAAAATAACAATAATATTCTATCTACTTTCTGTGCTAAAGAATTTCGAAAGAGTAGATTAATGAGTAAATAGGTTTAATATTAGTAGTGATATATTGTCGTTTAACCAAGAGGATTGATAAAAATGATAATTATGGACGATGAGAAATTCCAATTTATATTCCTTCTTTGAGGATAATTTTCTCTAAATTCTCTCTCGCTGGGAAACGATGATTTAATGAAATCGATATTTTTAAAATCGATATTTAATTATTTTATGAAAATATTTCTTTATCCTATCAATAGCATTTGTCTTATTCTAATGTGATTTTTGTTTTCTAATTGAAATCTTTGATTTCAATTTTTTCGTCTTATGATTGCTTAAATATAAGAAATAGCACAAATAAGAAAGCGCAAATGACCTGTATTGGAAAGATTTTCCAAATGGAAATAATCGACAATGGAATTGGTTGTCCTTCCGTATAACAAGAATTATATGCGTGAAAGAAAAACCATCACATTTATTAGTGAAGATATCGGCAAAAGGGGATCATTTCCCACATTGGAATACCTCTTCAAGAGGTGTTTTTTCGAGCTATTACATAGACGACATTGATAGCCGATGATCAACATAATTCGAAATAACCTCATGTTAGATCTCAAAGAAAGTACACATGTACAATTTACATCCCAATCTACACACTCTCAAAAATGAAGTAATTTGGGGGATTGTTGGCATTTATTTATGTATTTTTTTCATACTAATAAATAATCGAATGGAGGAAATCCCAATGTGCTATTGTTCCCGGATGACTGTTAACTATGGCTGATATCGGCTGATATTCTCTAATCATCCGAAGTGCTTGTTTAATGGAATTGGCGAATTTTTTATTGTCTGATACGGAAAGTTTAATTGAAAAAAAGATTTTAAAGCTTCATTTATATTTCAAGCAAATATTTAATGCTTCAATTTAACGATTAATCCAAAATGATATCAAACAAAAATTGATGTAATAAACACAATTATATGCATTGATTCATTGGTCCAAAGCGCTTTCGGTGCAATTCAGTGCAAAACATGTGTGGAACTATGCGTTTAATTTAGCATATGGAGTTTTCACTTCGGCGGAAATTACCGATCAAGAAACCCCTCTCAACCTTTCTCCTCTTACCTCTATCAATAAACTATAATGCCGAGGAAGTGATGCAGTCTTGAGGAATACCTTTTAGTGCCCCTCCCCTTCCGCCTTCCCTCGTTGTATCAGTGAAAATCTGCTGGCTTCAATAATTTTCCAGCAAGGTTGCAATTTTTTTTGTTTTTCTGTTGACTATTTTCCCACATCGTTTACTTCTTTCTTTCCCTCTTCTTCCTATCATGGTGCTTCGAATGGCGGTTTTAAAAAATTCTCTTGAGGTCGCGATTCTTAACAAGCATAAACTAAAGCTGCTGGTTTTGAGAAATAAATTTGCAGTTGATAAAATTTCTTCGTTCAAGGAATAAAGTTCAAAAAGCGAGGAAAAAAATTGAAAAAGTAAATTTAAGAAGTAAGGAGAAATCTCAAGAATACAGTTCCTTTGGAAGGCTTATAAATAGGCGAGGAAACAATCTTCTTAGCGTCGGCGGGCAGCGGTAATCGTACTGATCAGAGGGCGATAATTGCTAAATTGATGCGATGGCAGGTGCCGGACGATAAAAGCTATGAATGCTCTATGATTCAATTAGGCATTCAAGCATATTTTCTTACTAGTATCTACGTCAACAAGTAATATTTGAAAGATAAGTTATAATTACATAATCTGAATCTACTTACAATCTGTTTTCATTTAATTTTACGTTTCCTGTATGCAAATAAATAATCTATTTTATATTCTTTCATAACACCTTTATACTTTTTTTTAGAAAAATAAAATTTGCATCTTACTGGTCATTGGTCAGTATTGGTCATTTCGTTGTTTCTTCTCTTATTTTATTTATTTATTGTTTATTAAATAGTTCTCGAATATTTTTACTCACTAGTATTTTCATGTAAAACCTGTTATCAGCACAAATATTCTTTTTATATTATGCGAAATTCTTTAAGCTATTAGAAAGTGGTGTTATCGATATTTCGCTATAGATGCAAATGTAGAAACTTTGCATGGAGAGATCGAAGATAAATAACTGGTAAGCCATTATATGATAAGATAGATGCCTGAGGGTATAGCGGTATAAGGTTCAATTTCAAAGGCACTGCCATCACGGCGCCGCTATGAATTGCGTATGGCGTCTTCTTTTTTCATGAACGCTGTTCAATAGAACATTCGTTCTTTGTAAGTTTTATGTTTGATAATATCAATTTGCCAGTAAAAAATTATTGGAACTTACTTTTATTGTAGAATATTGTAAGGTTTTTAGTGTAATAAAATATATATAATTTTTATTTATTTTCTATAATGGATGGACATTAACTCCTATTGATCGTAAATGTTCGAATCGCTGTTTTTAGTGTTTGAGATTTTTTTTTTTAATACACAAAAGCAAATTGAGTTTATCTCTTCTGTTGATTTATTTTTAACTGAATTTATTCTTTTCCACATACTTCAACAGCGAAATCGGAACAGAAATAACAAACCTAAAGTTGGCGTTTTCTCTTCCACCACTTTACCTAACGCGTGATGCCGGGATATAAGTCACTATTATGCGAGAAGCTGGGGTATTTTTCGAGGCAGGAATGGAAATGCCCATCTCTGCTTTTTTTAAGTTTTATACCCTCGGAGAGCTCTATTTCTCGCTTTGCTTAGCTGTTCCTCCTCGAAAGCGTCCACCCTCCTCACCTTCCATCCCCCAAAAAAAGAAATCCTGTCAATGCAACAATGACATGAACTTACAACATTTTTCACGACTTTTTATCATTTATTTATCGTTTTCGGAAAAAATGTTTTCATTGGTAACGACTAAGAGCCTCTAGCTAGATATGATGCATAGAGATCACTTGGTCTTGCTTGGGATACCTTACATATCTCTATTCGTCGTACATTTGATACACCAATTACCGAAAGTTATCTGCTTACGCGTTCGACGAATTCCTTTGTATTTTTTAAAAGCAATTGTCTCTCTCGTTTCATTTTTATAGTCGTCTTCGTTAAACTACAGGAGATAGCGTAAAGTTTTTGTTTACTGAGATTGCAACTTCAGTGAATCATCTTTGGAAATTTGCTGACATTATTATGGACTTTCTTCGCTAGTTTTGTGTTTACCTTCTAGGTGGTATATTTTATGTGAAGCGGAATGTTCTCTCTTAAAACTTTTCTCTGCTATTTATATACTTTCAAATGGGATGTATAATTTTACGTTAATTAATAAATCAACTAGAAAAACATCGTCCATAGTCTCTTTCATATGATTTCGAAGAGTTATGAACGGTCTGCTTCGTGGAGTCCAACTTAAAATATTAGAACCAAATAACATTCGGCTCCTTGGAGCAGAACTAATTATATATATATATATATATATATATATATATATATATATATATATATATATATATATATATATATATATATATATATATATATATATATATATATATATATATATATATATATATATAAGATGTTGTTCGGTCGGTCTGGATGGTTTACGATACCCACCGTAAATAGATGTAAAACATTTGCCTCACATCTGCGATACCCGATGACAGCGGCCATAGAAACTTCCCCAATTGCTTTATGACATAAGAGTGGACTTTATCTTCGAACGCGAATCAACCAAACAAAGTGAACAAGTAGATAATGACAATCGATGATTTATAGTCTTTATCAATGTTATTTAAAGCATCTCATTGCCGAAAATAATTACGTATTGTAAACTTCCGTAGAGATATAAATTTGAATATTCATATTGTGTGTTTGTTTTATTTTTCTCTGTTACATTTTTCGATGTTTTTAACACTATTTTCTATTTTCTCTCGTTTCTTCTTCATTGGGAATTCTATGATTTAAAAAAAAAAAAATGAAATTTCTCTAAATTTTCGTTTTCATTCGATATCTCATCATTACATTTTATATTTTTATTATCATAACAATTATATCAATAATATTTCCCATTATCCCACTGACTTTATTCATCTTTCTAACAGCACATTTTTCACGTATAATTTTTCAATATGTGGATAAATATAGAGATGATTTAAATTTTACAATAATCGTAGTTTCAAAATGCAAATCAGTCTGAATTTTTTTAACAGCTCTCAATCGAACTGTAAACAATTCTTTACGAATGCAAGAAATTTTCTTTTGCGGATGACATTTATTTATTTATTTATTTATTTATTTATTTATTTTTATTTATTTATTTATTTATTTATTTATTTATTTATTTATTTTTTTATTTATTTATTCATTTATAGTTGTTTACTTATTTATTTATTTTTATTTATCTGTTTGTTTATTCATTTATTTCCTTTTATATTTACTTATTCATTTATTTGTTTATTTATTTATTTATTTGTTTATTTATCCATTCATTTAAAAACATGCAACAGCAATATGAACAACAAACATCAGGTTAAAATAAATGATGCTTACATAATATTAACATAGTTGAATTCTTATTGCAATATATAATATAACTGAAGCTCGTTTATTGTTCCCTTTCATCCAGTAAAAAAAAAGGATACCAATATGAGAAATGCGTTTTGCATGTCAACTCGGCGTTGAGCAAAAGAGATCCACGAAACGTTCACAAGGGAGTAATGCCATTTGGCGATGGGGTTTGCAATGTCACTTGCAAATAAATTACTTATATTGATTGTTCCTATTTTTGCAACACTTTCATAGAGAATTCGTTTTGAGATACTTATTGCTTTCTTCTTATTTTTTGTTCTCTATTTAAAAAAAAACTTCTTTTCTCAAAATTATTATTTATATAAATGAACGACGTTGCATGAAAGGTTATAGAAAAAGAATTAGGCGTATAGTTGCATGGGTTTAAAAGTTAATTTGGCATTATTAATTTCATAGATCAATTATATCTAGGTGAATAAACGCTTGAAAAGAACGGCAACTAGAATGAACGATTCTAGTAAAATTTATGCCTGAGATCTGTAAAAAGGTGCTCATGGAGTAGAATTTATCAGTTTTGTCTCTGAGCATCTATACCAAAGGGGTTATCATGAATTACTTTCAGGTTTCCGCAGTAGGATGGAGCAATACTACAATATATTATATTTCTAAATTCTTTTGTATCATAAAAATGCTAAAAATTGATTGACTATAAGCTAAGAAAATTTTTTGAAATATCCGAAAATAAACCGGGAAAACTCTTTGAAATATGCGGGAAAAAAATTATTGCAATCTGCATAGGTGTAAAATGAGAAATAGATAATCAATAAAAAAAAGATGCTTTGAGTATAGTAAACTTATTGCGCATTTAGCAGCTTATTTGTAAGTACCGCTGTAATTCGGCATTCATTGAAAGCAGTATCACATCGATATTGCAGTAGTGCTAAGCAACTGCCGATTGCTTATGTGGGAGGAGGAGGGGATAAATTTTTATAGCTTTAAGGCGCCATAAGCTATATTGCTTGCTTCATTGTTTTGGGTATTATGTCTGTCGACCTGGTTGCTGGCTAGAAAACATTGGATTACCCACTTATAAATTATGCATTTACTTATTTTTTTTACTAGTAATATATGAACCTAATTTAGGACTAGATCTAGAAAAATGTTTTGTGTAGCTTGGAGATTGTCATTTCGCTCTACTGTTTTCTTAGTCCCTCCTTTTTCAGGTTTATTTGTATCTCACCTATGAAATTTACCTTTGTTTGATAAATGAGTTTCTTGCATGTAACGAAATTTTCCGGTTTTTTTTTTCCTTAGTCGGTAAGGAAGTTAGTCATCTCAGCGTTTTTTTTTTGTTGTTGAAAAAAAAAAACGATCACAGCATCATGAATGAATAGATGATTGCGATAACTTCGAAAAATATTAGACATGCGAGTATTTAAAGCCTTTAAAATATTAAATTGAATTTCTATTTTTCTGGAAAAAATACCTCGAAAAAAAAATTTTTTTTCAAAAGCATTAAAAAAATTTTCACATACAAATAATTTTTTCCGCTCATCTCATTTATCATTTAAAATGACGATTAAAATAACCATTGTTAACAATGAGAGTTAAATCTTTATTGAGGAATTTATTGCATCTTTGAGGCCATATCATCATAAATAATGATGAATTATCGTGAATATTTCTGTTGGGAAAATTTTTTTTAAGCGCCGTTTTCTCCAAAAAAATTTAGCACCTTTTTAAAATTATATTTCAATTTTTATATATATTTAAATTTTCAAATGAGAGAGAATATCGACTTTATCGTTTGAAAAAATTTAAGGACGTATTGTGAAGCATATTGTGGCATGCAATGAATAATTTCTTTTTTTTTGCGCTTTAGCAAATCTACTTCATCAAAGCGCACTGTAACGCCGTCGCGTCTGTGCGTATGTACGTGTCCGTCTGTCTGCGTGTCTGTCTGTCTGTGCGAAAATATCAGTTTGGAAATCACTGAAACTAAAGTGGTGAAATTTGATCGATGTATTTTGCACAATGGAAAGAACGCCTTTACTCTTGTCCCCGCTGACTCATCGACTCTGAAAGAAGTTACAAATATTTTAATGTGGAAAAAAATTTGCATATTTTTTCACCAATCGATATTTCCCTTTACAACGAATGGTTTATCGAAAGCGAACCTTCTGTAAATGATTTATACGAGAGAGATCGGATTAGTTAGAATATGGAAGCATTATTTCACATATTTACTAATTGTTGAGTACTTATGAATATGATGGGAAAAGTGGGAGTATATAGAAGCACTTGCCGTGGCAGCCTTTCTGGCGCGTTTTTCCACTTTTTTTTAATTATATGAAATTTGACTCCTCAGATTTACTCTACAATTTTTTACAAGTCTTTTATAGAACCTTCAATTGCGCACTTTGAAGTTTTCTTCGTGAATTTTAACGCTCTTCAAAATATATGAAGAGGATAGATAGTCTCTCATAGTTGATGGCGTCATTTTATTGCGTTACACAAGGTATATCTCTCGATTGCGGTGCATAAAAGAGATTCTATTGCGGCTATGTTATATTACGAATTAGATAAGATTTGTGTGATAAATGCGGTTGAGAATATCTGAAAGAAAATGATTTAGGTTTAATGGTTGAAGAATGAACCATAAATTAGGTGTTATTGGTTCGGTTTATACCGAAATCTGCAATTACCCGTACAACCTAGACTCTACATAAGCACGATACTTGGGTGCAGGTTGGTACTCTGCGCAGTTTAGGTGAGAGTGCTTTTCGGTATATTTACCGAATAGGAATTTGACTATCGTAAATTTGGATAAATATGGAACTTCTTTCGAGTGCTTTTATATTGAATACGACGATGGGTACAGCACTCCAGTAAGATCGATCTATGTTATTTGTAATCAGCTGCTTCATTTCTATAGACCCTCCCTTCCATAGTTGTGCCAGCGGCTGGCTTAGTTTCTATTAATAACTAACGTCCGGGTGGAATTTAACCCAACTTCATTTCAGGTTTCATTTACAGTATTAGAAATTTTGCGAAAAAAACCTTGACGAGAAGCCTTATTAAAGATAATAGATGACTAATCGATATTTATCTGTTGCGTTCAACGAATGGTTAAGGCGTTCTCTATCGGATCAAAAGGAGGAAAAAAAATTTTTATGTAATCATAATTTTTGAACGTTGTTTTTGTGTCGTAGAATATTTGTTTAGCTTATTTTTTTTGCATATAAAAATTATATCGTTTCGATCAAAATATTGCTGCAAATTACATAACTTTATTTAATTGAATTTAGACTCGAATTGAATAATAATAATTATTAATGGAATTGTATAGATTGAACATCATGAAACTCTACATGAAAGCTATGATTGAATCCCTTAATTCAATATCAATTATGAAAGCTTTCAATTATTTCCAAGCTTCTTATCCTTGAATTCGTTTTATAATTCTCTCTCCATTTCCGGTCTTCAGAATATAGTATAAAAATTTCCTCTTCGTATTATTATCGTCTAGTGTCGTTATGTTCAAAAGCATCTTGAGCATTTCGATGCAGAGAAAATCTATGAGTTTATATGTGAAGAAAGAAAGAGCTTAGAGTTCAAGAGCTTGAGCTTGAGCTCGTTCTCATTAGCTATCTTCTGAATTTGTTGCATTTGAAGTCAGACACATTTTTCCGGCACCTATTTTCCTAACAATTTTTCACTTTCTTTGCAATATTTTTCAATTGAAATATTGTATAACAAATAAATGTTTCATTTATCAAGATTTGTATTTTGTAAAATCTTTATAATTCATTTCTAAGATTTTTAATGTTGCAAAAAATTTTTGCAATTGATGAATTTTTTTGCTTTTGCAAAATTCATGCAATACGTTTACAAAATTTTCGTTATTGCAAAATTTATGCAACAGAATAAAAAAATTATTATTTATCAATAGGAAAATAAATATATTCTTAAGCGGAAGAGCCTTATGTTTATTTTTTTATTTTTTTAAATCTGTTTATAGTTGAATTTATATTTGTCTATGTAATTTTCGTTTTTTTTTTAAATTTATTTATTGAAATTTTTAATTATCATATTTGATCGCCTAGAATACTTTTTTATTGTATTTTAATTTTCGGTTTATTGAAATAATTTAACGAATCGTTTGTATTTTGTTTATTTAATCGAATCGCTCTATATAAATTGCCACTTTTGTATTTTGAATTTTAAAAAAAAAGTGCTCAAATTCTTAGCTAAAGCGTTTTTACGCAATTATATCATCAAAAAAATATTTATGAGATCATAATTGTGATTTAAAAATTAAATGGCCGATAAATACAGAGTGAAATGTTTACATCGTTTCCATTTTTGTTGGTAAATTTTGCAACAAATTAAACATTTTCATTGCTATTCTAAGTTGTAGAAAAAAGTTGAATAAGTTTGAAGACATAAAGCAAATAGATGATTTGAATTGTCGTCAGTGATTTATGATTGCAATTATGGCCCCAAAATCTAGGACAACTGCATATCCACGAATCATGACCGCGTCGACGTTTACAATCAAAGATTGCATTTTGCATACGTATCGATGTTACAATTCTAGTGAGTCAAGTCTATCTATATCATTGAATCATGAGCAAAATAAGCACTTTAATTATAGGATCGTAAAATAAGGCATCCTCCGGTGAATGGGTCGTAGTTGTAGAATTTGGCGTGGCAATAAAACTACCATTAAAATATGCTAATTAGGTATAATTATCGAGCAACATATCATCATATACAGTTTCGGGACCGTAAAACTTCTATATCCCCCCATCAATAATCCTTTTGCCTATTGTCGCTTAGTAAATCCATATCGTTGATAGAGTTGAATAAATTCATAGCAGATAATTATTGCTGAGTGTTTCTGATATTAGTTCATAGGGATTTTTTTTCGTATTTCGATAACTATTATTTACAACTGCTGGTCTAAAGGCTTGCTATGGCGTGGATTGTCTGCTTAAGTTAACGTCACGAATGCATCTTGCTTGAAGTGTGTTTTACTAGTCAATTTGATTTCATTGCTCGAGCTCATCAACGAGCATGTCATAGCTGGCAGCAAAATGAACATTGCTTACTGATATATATAAATAACGATGTAATTTGCTTCAAACAACGTATATAATAGAAAAGATTTATAGAAGATGGAGTATTACGAGTCGAAAAAAGGTCGTCAATTCTATTCATAAAGGTGACTAAATTCTATTCATAATTATTAAGGGAAAAATTTTCGTAAAATATGGCAAATTTATTTGTAGTTATTGGTTATATTTGGATAAATGCTTTAAGTAATACTCTTCTCAGTTTTTTTTTAAAAAATATTCTCATTGTGTAGACAATAACTTTTTTATGAAATCAGTAATAGTAAATCAGTATATAATTTTAAATTCAGTTATTCTAAGAGCAAATAGGTGAGGAGGGAGGAGGGAAGAGCGTTGATTCAGAGATACAAAAATATCTTTCTCTTTTTTTTTTGCTTTTCGAAGAAGTACAAGTTTGTTTTTTCTTTCGTTTCCATTTTCCAACTCAAAAACGACGATATTTCAAAATGTAGAATTTTTCTTTACTTCATTTTTTTTAATCGTTATTTTTAGCGAAATTATTTGCGATAAATTTCTTTGCAATTATTATTGGGAAAGATTGATGTAAAAATATTTTTGCTCTGCACTATCAGTATTTAACATCAATACTGATTTCGACGATTTTTTTTTTTTTTTTTGTGGAAAAAGTGACCTTTACTTCAAACAAAATCTCTTTCTTTTTTTTTTGTCACATTCAATCAATATCAACCATCACAATGCGATATTTATAGTAGAGAATTTCAGTTTGTATTGTTTCAATTCTTTTCTCATTTCCTTATATTTATTAATTTAACGACGACTTCCTATGTCAATCTTTATTTTTATTTTTATTTTTATTTTTGTTATTAAAAAAATTATCTTACAAGTATTGAAAATATGTGACTTATCTAACGATGATAATCATACCGATGAAAAATGCAACAAAATGACATAAAAATATACCCTTGTGAAGAAAAAAAAATTTTTTTTGTGCAACGTTGATTCGATTCATTCTTTTTGAAAGTATTTCATCCAACAATATTTATGTACTCAAGTCTTAATTTCCGTTCAAATAAGTCATATTCCTTAATATTATAAAGTCGATTCCAACACATTTTATTCGACTTTTTTTTATTGATTTCGACATAGATTTAGTAGAATTTAGGGAGAAATAAAGATGAATAGAAGTTGCAGTTCACTCAGTTTCTAAGAGTGTGAGAATGTAGTTCAATTATTTTCTGATTAATAGCGAAAACAAGTGGAACATCGTCTATTATTTTCAATTAAATTTGAAAATATTTTTTATAGTTTAAGACCAATTTGGAGACCCTTTAATTTTTGAAAAAAATGCTTGATGCGGTCCTCAAGTTGTGACCATCAAGTAGTGAGTGGCCGTCAAGTTTTTTTTAATTCTATACACAAAGTCACCGTACTCATTGAATCACCGCCTGTGAAGTTTATTTCAAGCGAATTTCCTGGATAGAACAATTATACTAATCCAATTGCTGGAATAGATGCGTAAATTCCAGAAATGATGAACTCTTTACAAGCTTCAATAATTCATAGTATACTTTCCTCATGCATTTCTATCTTCTATGCTTGATATTTTGTGGGACTTAATTGTAGGTCGACCTATAGGAATAAATTTGGAAGGTATATTTGATATATTCTCGTTGAATTAGTTGATGTTGATAAATCCGTATGTTTAATAATAGTGCTAGCAAATATATTGAGATCAAGCGTAAATACCATAAAGAGAGGAAAGGTTGGGGGGGGGGGGGGGGGGAACGAATAATTTTTATTATAAGTGTTGGGGAGGTGAGGCGAAGGGGGCTTGGGAGGGGGATACATATTTGCATATAACGATCGCGCTTATCACTAGTAATGATCGTCAAACAAGACAACAAACTAATTAACCCACCCAATAATGCATTCTGTTACTTCTCCATATATATATTTTCTCTAAGAGTCACAGGCCTAATTATATGCTTCACTGGAAACGCTAACGATGCCGAACAATGCATGTATATTATTCGCATACCTTCCAGGCTAATTAACGAGGTGCTTTCTTTTTTTTGTGGTTGTCGTTGACCTAGCGTTGTTATTGTCCATCCTATCTCTCTTTTTTCGAATATTTTTTAAAAATACTATGAATGCTTCCTTTTTTAACTCGATTTCTTTTATTTATATTTTATATTTATAGATATTTTGTTAGTGCATTAATGGATAGTGCATTGGCTGCACATTGTAATATTATTTTATTTATTCAATTTATTTACATCATTGTTTTACTGTATGCAAAGTGGTTACGTCATAAACGTCTTATCCTCCAACTTGAGAAGCTGCTAAGCTTATAAAATAACTATGGTAGAGGTGATTAAATTCTTATGAGAACGGATTCATAGGCCTCTTATGAAAGTGGGAAAATAAGTGATAGAAGTACCATGACTTTCATATATTTTAGGTGAGATTTATTTATTTATTTCAACATTTATACCAAAATGGAAAATCAACAAAAAAGATCAAAATATTCATAGAGCCTTACAAATCAAGCGAATCAATAATCGATAAATTAGAGGAGCAAAAGAAGTCGATCAAAACGATTCTGATTGTGAGCGTTACTGGTTCATTTTTTTGACATTTATACGTTTTCAGTATTACTGAAAAGAGATCCACGAAATTTTTGGGACATGATCTTAGCGCTTAAACTATGGAACAGCTATTAAAAATACTTGTTTTTTTCCGCTGCCAGAAGTTCATTGTGAATTAATTTAATCAAAATATTAACCGGATGATTTTCACTGTCTATTGCTATTCATTACGACTATCTACCTGTACTACCTATTTCCTGTGATCTAATTGGAGCGTCTACCTGTACTACCTATTTCCTCTGCTCTAGTTGTTTTAAATATTCTGTTTATTTTATTTTATTTTCTTAAGCTTACCTCATCATTATTGTTTGTTATTGGGCATAATGCTTTAGGTAAACTACCTGCCTGGAGATGCTAAAGTGCTGCTTTCCGTGACATTGCCTCATTGTTATTCAGGTGAAATATTTTTATCTTTTGGTGCACTAAAGGTTTTCGAGTAGTGTTTTTTAGTAACGCCATGAAACCACCACACCTTACGGTCCATTTCGTTTGCCAGACCGACTAGGGGGCAAGGGGTGAGATGGGGGAGGGGATTATTCGTCTGATTCATGCACATCGACATTGTACCACCTACCTAGCTCTTCTCTCCCTTCGTGAAGGAATAGAGGCTGCGAAGCGCGATTGGTAGTGATCTACGTGCAACAAAGAATATAGATTTTGACTGTTACAGCTGAATTAGATCCTTTCTCGATTGTAACCGGAATCGAGGCCAAGCTTCCACCTCGGCCGTATGGGGATGAGTTAAGTCTGTTTCTGGTTGGGTGGACCTCTTTTACCCCGCCTGGAATTGCGACGGTGTTTAGATCACACTCTATACCAAGTTATTGTCTAATAGTTTATCCGCATTTCTCTTCTTTTTCACATGCAGACTTTCAGCTCTCCAGGCACGGATCGGTATTTTCATTATCTAGGGCAGAGTTCATTTGAAGCCACTTATGCAAGTTGACCTTCGAGCCTCTCAATTCGCCGGCTGGTCACTTTGCCCCGCCCAGTTCGACACAGCGAGGGAACGCGTAGCTACACGCCCCCTGCTGCAGCACTCATTTCATGTGTGCGTTTGTGTGTTGCGGGATTTCGCGCCCGTTTGTCGTTGCCTTGCATGGCTGCATGTTGCATATACTGTTTGTTGCGTGTTGTTGAACTGGTCTTAGCGTAAAATGTCTGCTGATGTTTGCAGACAATGTTGGGGTTGAAGGTTTTATTGGACGCATTCCCTTTGAGAAGTCTAATTTTATTGTCGTATCCTTTCTTAAACAACCTAGTATTAAGCTTTCATTTCTATATTGAAAGAATGAGTAGTACTCATTTCTTAATTCTGTAAATTATATAGGAAGTAATCGAATTTTACCACCGGTTTTCTCCCAAATTAGTCTTTGTCTCTCTCTCCGCTTTTCCTGCAACTCTCCAAAGTGCTCGTTCAACTTAATCCTCTAGTTCTTCTTTTTTCCTGACCGGATTTCATTGTTTTCATACGCCTCAATTCAGTGTATTTCATTTCCGGCGATGTTTGTTTTCTTTTTTTTTTGCGCTATCTAAATAAAATAATATTAGTTAGAAATAATATAAACAGAGTATATTTATTTTACAAAATTCTTGCCGATATATATTGTTAATATTTAACGTAATTGATGGTATCGAGATGCGTTGTTTAGGCGATATTGACGACATGAAGTTTCAGGAATTCGTTGCTTTTTCCTTATCGGCTGTTTAAGGATCGACATAGATTGTTGTATTACTTCACGGCGATAATGCTGTGATGGGAGTCGAGCAACAACCGACTTCCTTACCGATAAAAACCGACAATATTTGCCACTGCTAATTGAAATTTCGACGTTCGTTGATCCATCTTCGATTATTCTTTAATCTTCTCTAGGAGCCCATATCAAAGTGGTGTCAATATTCATTTGCTATTTAATCAAACATTCACACTACATCATCATGAATTTTCTACGATGTATACAGAGGGTGAATATTTGCGCAATTCTGCTATTGTTTCTACTCATACCGCCTTCCGTCCTATCTAAAAAAGGTAATTTTTTTAAAATCTATTAAAGCTAATTTTTTATTTTATTTATTGTTGTTCGTTTTTTTTTTATTTTGGGTTCATATCAGAGGATAGGTCTTTCAAAAGGTGAAGCTAAGAAACAATATCGGTTATGAAAGAGCGATTTAAATCGAAAATCGAATTCACTCGGATAATGAATCGATCGGCTAAGCATAAATTTGCATATGCAACACCTACTGATTATTTAACGAAAGCTACACTGGGAGAGAGATATGAGGTGAGGGAGAGGGGGGAAGGCAAATTTGGAGAGAGAGAGATATGAGGTGAAGGGAGGGGAAGAGAAACAAGTTGATTGAAGAGTACAGTTGATTTATATCTTTTTCTCTATCCGTTTCGTTTGCATCTTTTGAAGTGCTTTTTATTGACTTTTCTGATTTTATAGACAAGCTTCTATGCTGTTTATTTTCCGGCTCCTTAAAAATCCTCTCTTTTTTTGTCATTTTATTCTTTTTATCGAAAATCTTTTTTATCAATTATAAGAAATTTTTTCGATCTTTTTTTTGCAATTACGTGAAAATTTCTTCGATGTTTTTCTATTTTAACAAATGGCGGTCAGTTTAATGTTTTCAAGAATTCAACATTTTCGGTCTGTGAACTTACCGTAATAGTTGTAATAATATGGCAGGGGAGGGGATTATAATTCGTTTTTTTATTGTCCAATGAAGTGCGTTTTGACTGAGAAGGATTGCTCTTTTTTTTTCTTACGGATTTAGCGCATTTCCTGTAAAATTTTCACCGAAATTTTATTCATTTATTTGTTTATTTATTTATTTATTTATTTATTTATTTATTTATTTATTTATTTATTTACTTATTTATTTGTTTATTTATTTATTTATTTGCTTACTTTTTCACTTATTTATTCCAAACTTCAAAGAAATATTAGAATTGCACGCTTTGCATGGAGTATAATTCTATTCGATAACGTAAATTTAAACACAAAAGGTCAACTATATTTCATTGCGCAAATCACATTTTC
The DNA here is from genome assembly GCA_013433145.1 of Ascaris suum. NCBI lineage: Eukaryota > Metazoa > Nematoda > Chromadorea > Rhabditida > Ascarididae > Ascaris > Ascaris suum. Next base: position 365,244 of record CM024183.1, on the reverse strand, counting down.
ACGTTTTGAAGCGTCGTTCTCACGCTATTATAGAATAGTATTTCTCACGTTCCGTAATGTTTTGTTTTCCATTTTAATCATTATCTTTCTCTATTGAAATTAGAGGTATGCTTTAAGACAACAACTTTGCAATGGTTGTCACCTGGCTAATTGTTGGGTGCTACCAGTGGGGAGGGGAGGGAGTTGGCCTGAAAAGAGTGGGGAGGTAGGGGACAGAGCTAGTAAAGTGTTCAGGACCGCATCCTTCCTCCTCATTTTCAAAATTTTGTTCAAGTTTGTGGAAAACTTTTCGATCTTAAATGAGAAAATCGATAGGAATAAAAGGAAAGGCGATATTTTAAGAGGCTATAGATGAGAGGCAAATGAATAATTTTTACTTGAAATGAACCCCTTGCTGTGTTCGTTATTTGACTTATTCGATAAGTGTGCATAGGTGAGTGAATACCTTTAAAATGGATTTGTGTTAAGTGGTAATTAGTTGAACGCGCATTCACTATAGCTGCTATTGTTCGTTTTGAATGTCTATGCATTGTGCACCTTTATTATAAGATCAGGTCATGCGTACATCGGCCCTATCTACCTGGCCAACACGGATGAATATGCTTTCAGCATCGTCTTCCTTCTCTCCCTCTCTTTTGCAACCTATATAGCATACATCTCATTTTCTTAAAATCATTGGTTAATATAAATATTATATATATGTGTGCATTTATATGGAAAAAGAAAGGAATTAGAGCTGCCTTGATTGAGGTGAATTTTTACAGCTGAAGATTATTACATTTTATTTCAAGAATTCTATACTTATTTATATTAAAAATCGTCATATTTATAATTGTTTATTTATTTATATTAATTGAAAAATAAGAAGAGAGTGGGTTTCTCTCGAAAAATTCAGAGAATAGAGATTGCATGAACGAGTGCTTAAGTAGTTGGTATAATTGAAGTGCCGATGTATGCTAACGCTTATATTAAATGAAAGAGGAACATTTCAGTTCTAAAGGCTTAGTGAGAGAAGCGCGAGTAGAAATTGTCCGTTGATTTATAGATGCTAGACTGCAAGAGTCTTTACTTATCCTCTAATTACGAACGTCTTTGAGTTTCATTTCGTTTGAAAATCCTGTTTTTTTTTTTCTTAATGGATGTTTCAATGTTATTTTTTTCTTACGACAAAGAATGTAGACATTAGAATGCGTCGGAAACATCGGAAATTACAAGGTTTCTTTTAGCCGAAATTCATGTCATTTGTTTTCTATTTGTTTTCTGCGTTTTTTTTTTTTTTTTTTTGTGGAGAATAGAAGCACATTTTAATGGAAATATTTGTAGAGAAAATGTATACAGCTATTGAAATCGAAATAAATTGATAACTCTGAATTTGTAAATGAATAAAATTTGAATAAAATTTATGGAGAAAAATTTTGCATAAATTTATAAATCTGATCATGTGACTATTGGAAAAGCCGATTTTTAAGATTCACTAACCGTGGACCGAATTCATTAATGAGTGTTGACGTGTGGACAAACCTGTGCTTGAGTATCAAGGCTTTCTCGCAGCAGTTTTTTGGCTCACTTATGATGCGATTTTAAGTGTAATTGTTAGTGTTGAAGTGGCTTGACACTAATTTTTTTTCGTTGTTCATTTTTAAATTTTCACGAAATGGTGGGAAAGTGGGAAATGGGCTATAAAGTGAGAACAAAGAATTCTCTATGGATAGATTTGGTTAGAATATTTTCCCCATTTTTGGGCACAATCCTCTTATTGGTTGGCATTCGGTGCCAACTTCTACCAAGAAAACCACCTCATTAATCCAGTTCGTTGCCATAATGCTGACTAGATATTTGATGGGTCCTTTTAAAGGGTAGATGTGTTTTTTTGCGATAGATAGGAGTCAAGAGGGAGCCCGGTGTTGTGAGAAACTATGAAGGCGTACATTGAAGCACTTTGATCAGAAAAAGGTGGAAGAATGGGTCGATGTGTAGAGTAGAAAATTAACAGATATATTTCGTATTTCAAAGGAAAAGGTGGAGATGAGGGGTTGGGTAAAATGGAGGGTTCGCTTCAGTTAAATTTCTTTTTTCAGTTCGATTTGACATTTCAAAGGATTGCATTACAAAATTGAATGAATTGAAACACGTCTGTTTTTGTATTTCTTTTGAGGAATTTTATTTTAACGATAGATTAAAGAGGGAAATTTTAATTAGCCTAAGGAAAACATTTAATTTTGATTCAAACCAATTTTTATAAACAATTCGATGTGTTTTTCTTTGTTTTATTCATTTAAAATTATTTTTATTTTATTTTATTATTCTTCGTTTTCGTTTACAAAATTATTTTTATTCATCGAAAGTTACTTCTTTTTTTTTTAAAGTTTACTGCGATTTAAATGTATTGAGAGGTGGACATTTATGAGTGGAAATGTTTCAAGTTTTATTGCATGAGATTGAATAATGAAGAAAAACAAGCGGAGATAGAGCAAGGCAGATAGGCCTACTATCTTTTCCCTTCTTCATAGAAATGGATTTTGCCTATTGAATCGGGAAGAATGGTTGCGTATTTTGACCTTGATTGCTCTCTTTCTTAAAACATAGCGCGGAGGAAAATTGTCTCACTATTGTTTTTGTTTTTTTGTTTGCAAGTGCTATCTGTCGCTTAGAAAAGATCTTCAGGTGGATGTTTACTGCGATATTAGTGGTCATTTTTTCGACACTTGTCTTACCTATAGCTACGGATAGGATTCTATTAAAGGCGTGAGATAATGGCATCGAGTGGGCATTTGAATGAGATCCGTTAAGGGTGCCGCCACGTGTATTGGGAGATTCATGCCGGAAGGTGAAATGATAAAAGATATCCTATTGATCTATATATGTCTGAGGGTATTATGATGTTTTTAATGATATGATATGAGCGCAAATGATGATCTTTGATGTATGCGATGATAGATTTTTTGCAATTCGATGAAATATGATTGTTCTATGCAAATCATACTTTTGTTCAGATAGAGGGTAGGCTCTTTTTTCTTGAAATTATAGGTGAAAAGACATATTTCTAAAACTATTTAATACTAAGAAATTGAGTCTTTTTTTAAAATTATTTGTAACTTTTATAGAATAAAGAGAAAAATTGTTAAATGAGAAAAGCTATTGATTACGGGTATATTGGTCGAAACGGGAGAAGGGTAGAGGGGTGGGGAGAGGCGAGTTGAGGGAAGTTATTGGTTAGGAAAGTGCAAGAGCGTTTCGATGCTATCGATGTAATTTTTTGATCATTCGAAGAGCAGCCATTAAAAAAAACAACGCCAAAGGCATGCGACCAATTTTCCGCTTGGACGCATTTTGGTGTTCTTCTGCTATTTCATTGTTCTTTCACAGCGATACTCCCTAAAGTGGGCCAATCTTCGACTTGTTTCTCTCGATGGAAAACTTTTTTTTTCAATTCAGAAGTAAGGTTGTTTTTTTCGGGCTTTTATATGCAAAAAAAAAGGAAATTTTAGTTGAGTCGATGAGGGAAGGAAAGAATAGAATGTGGGCCTTGCCGTTCATTAAGTATAGACCTTACAGTTCGTCAAGGTATAGGCCTTACCGTTCATCGAGATACTGTGGAGAGGGGATGCATTCTATCAAAGATTGGATAGTGGTTTTACTAAACTGCTCTATTATTAGGTGGAAATACCTTTTTAAGGTGTTATAAAAATAAAAAGAAAGTCCAAAAAGCTTCCATTATGCTCATCTTTCAGGCGAAATATCAAGAGGGCATTTAAAGAAGCGTAAAATTTATATGCGAGACAAGTTGAATGCTAGCATTCCCTTGGAAGTATTATAGGGGATGTGTTTATGGCGTTTGTTTCGTGGCGGTGATGTATGAGCGATGTGTTGAATGTGGATTGGTTGGCTCTTCTTCAACATAAAGCCCATTTAGGCTGTTGGCCTAGGCCGAACTTGGCCTCAGCGGTCTTTGATTAAGAGAATGTACAAGTTTCAATATCACTACATCAAATCGATTTTCACTCAACCGCAAGATTATTTCAAGATACGTTGAGCTTGAAACGTTTCATGGGGCTTAATTTTCATGGGGGTTTAATTTGATAAATGTGGAGTAAATGTAGTAAGAAATTGAAGGTTTTGAGGTATAGGTTAGTAGTAATTGGTATAGTTACATTACTTTTTGTGGTGCAGTTATATATAAGTTGCTATATTGCATAGAAGATGTTTTTTTTTCAGTTTCGAAATTTGCATATTACTTTTCTCTACATTAATAAATGATTGCCAAAAAATGTATTTGCTATTTTCGATTTTCTTTTTTTTTTCGTATAAATGGGTGATGGTATCACGTGGCGAAAAGTGAAGAAGGGGATGTATAAAATTCACAGCTATTCATTTGGTAATAATGATAGAGGATTTATTCTTCGGGAGTGAATTATGATTCGATGACGCTCTCTTATAAAACAAAAGAAAATTGGATGATGATTATATAGCCGGTTTTTCTTAATGAGTTAATATAGTCGGATTTATGGAGACCGGATTCACTGATTTTAAAAAAGGATCGAAATGGAAAACATTGCCTCATTATTTAATGGATGAAATACTCGAGAAAACATTTCAATTAGGGACATTATTATTGCTGTTGAATAATTTATTTACTGTAGTTCATCAAAGATGAGCTATCGAATTTTTAGGTCAGACCGTCAGAATGTAGCACACCTGAAGAGGTTGCAAATAGTTTTGAACTGCTCACAGCTAGTAATTGCCAATATTTTCCTCTTTATTATTGGTGGCTTTTATTTAACTTTTGAAGGAAAAGACGACTTCTTTTTTTTGATGGCCCATATTTTTGTCGATTTCAGGTTTTATTAGGTTGATTTAAGTATTCAAGGTTTACTTACTCTTCGTCCAGCATGGCATGTACTGTTGCATATGGGGGCTAACGTTGGGATCAATCTCGAGACGCAGACGATCGGTCAGATAGCTGTGGAAAGTACATACGCTGTCAGCATCCATCGATCATCCTCTAGAAACTTGTACAGGGCAGGAAAGCCTCATAAACTGGGAAATAGATGATTGATGTAAACGGTGCGATGACTAAGGAAGATCACTATGGCGGAAACTATAACTGTGAAAATTGTAATGGAACCAGATAGAGTGAATTCTAGAATTGTCGACAAGAAAGGTGCCTAATTGCTGTAAGGTTGGAAATATGATCATAATTAGATAGGAATAATTTTTACATTCGTCGATTATGTGGTGATCTGGTGATCTGTTTGTAAGCGCAACGATGTCGCCAATTGGCTATCGATGTTTCATTACGTTGATCGCCATAGTCGTGGCAATGTGCAATCGGCAACTATTATTTAATGGTTGTCTGCTTGCTACTATGGCACAGTCATCGTTTCTTAATTTGTTTCATTGCCTGATATGTGAATGAATAGTAGAGGGAAACGAGTGTGAAAGTTCAATGCCAATAAGTTATAGGGCGAAATCTATGAGTGCGCATATTTAAGATATATATGTGACATGTCAACAACCCAGGAACGGATATCGGCTGTGTATAGCGTACAATTGACGCATGTATCGTGTTGATAAATAGTCGTCGAGAGAGAGACTTCAATAGTACATATCGGGTATTAGTGCGGGGATTATTTGATGATCAGTGACCATATTTGGGCGGATTTTATGAAGGTAGTGAAGTAAATTGGGAAAAAATTGATGTATCAATACATGGAACCAGGTGAATTAATAAGCGGCGGGGAGGGGGTATCGTGTGAACTAATGAATTAAAGTAGCTTGCCTAATATATTTTCATAGAAAGCGTATATATATATATATATATATATATATATATATATATATATATATATATATATATATATATATATATATATATATATATATATATATATATATATTATATATATAATACTTTTGAGCTTCTACGTTCTAATATGAAGCATAGATTGGTATCGAGAAGCCAGCGTAACGGTTTGGCATTTCGATACTGTTGATACGCTTGAAACAAGCAAAAATAGCTGTGCAACAAAAGTGGGCCATTAGTGGAAGGGAACGACCTTCATCTTTGTTATGCAAATTTATGCTCGTGCATTCGATAGAAATGGCTATAGCCATCAACGGCACATGTTTGTGCTGAACTTCAACGTTATAATGGACAACAAATGATTCTATAGGAAATGAAAGCATTAAAAAGATATTGTAGTTTTGGGGATCATAGAATCTTATAAATAAACACTAAAGTTGAGAGTACATAGCAAGACTGTATTTGTTGAGGTGTTCCTGGTTAGAAGAGTGATGATGTTATATAAAGAATTTTATGGATTTTTTTACTAACGCAATAACTGAGGAGGTTGAAGGTAGGTTGAACCTCTGTTATTTGAAAATATTCATTTCCTGTCGGATGTGTTGTCTTATTTGAAGAAGACAAATAGTTAGAATGTTTCATGCTTTCGTGTTAATTGTGGTGATAATTTTATTTGAGTTTGCGGAGATTTTTTCAAATATTTCTAAAGGTCGATTCCGTAATTATAATATCAGGTATCACCTGTTACTGTTGGTAGGTTGTGATGTTTCTTGGGTGGCATCAAAGGGTTAGATTGTCAATGTTCGTGAGGCGAGTGCTGTTGTAGCCCTTCTCTGCTGTTTTGATGGAGAGAAAGAGGAGGGAGGGGAAAGAAAGGAGATGATGACCCAAAAGTTTTGAAATTCGCTAGTGAACACAAACATTGATTGTTCTGCCGAGAAGTGCAGCTCGAGATCGAGAGCGGAGGTCTTAGAGGTCTCACCTCTCTCTGGCTATATTCTAAAAAGTTATGGGACTTTGGTCGGTACGAAATTGTTACACGGGAATTATTATTTACGATCCGTTTAATTGAGTCCTCATCAAATGAATAAGAAAATCATCTGCATGACTCGAATTTGAATACAGGAAATGGAACTGAAATTACGATTGCAATGAATAGAGTTGCTAAAATTTGTGTATAGTGCACTGTTCGTATTGAAAAACGAGCAAAAGCGAGGAATGTAAACCAAAAAAAGTGATGTACACTATGAATTATTGACTACTGCGACCGATCGCATTTATTAGCGATCGAGAACGCAACGAACAAGAAGAGATAAAAAACATTTGCGCTAGACTTATAGCTTTGGTTGCATTGTTCTTATTCCATAGGGAAATTCTTTGGGTATCGAAATATAAATTGCTATTTTATCATTGAAAATCGATATTTACATTAAAGTGATGAGCGTGTTTCATGCATACATCATATATCTGCATATATATGTAAATATATAATATGTAAATATACAAATGTATAATTTTTCTTTGTGGAATGAAACATTTGATAGTGTTTAAAATGCGTTTTTGCTTTTGTTTTCTTGTCGAATATATCGATGACGAGTGATTTTTTTCGTTAGGTTTTACGGCGTTTCATCGGAGTCTCGATCGGAGTGCCGCACTCAGATCTTTTTTGTCAACAGACGATGCATTAATGCACTAAATACAACAATACTTCACCATCCCTCATTTTTCATTATATAGAAGTTTTTTCTTGTTTCTTTTTTTCGCATTATAAAGTCGACTCATATAGGAATTTTTTTTTTTTGTTCTTTAGATTTTTCACTCTCTCTACTTGTCATTCATATTTAGCAAGAATGAACTTTCGGGGGCATTTTTCTTATCTTTTGAATACGATGTCTCATGTCTCCTAGTTTCTTGTTTTTTTTTTTTTTCTTATATCATAAAAGAATACCGTAAATTATAAGGAAATGATTTAATTTTTTAAATTTTTTTAAAATTTAAACTTTTTGAGATTACAGCATAGCTATTCATCTCTAGTAGGTTATGATTTCCAGCAGAAAAATTCTCATGCATTTTAGGAAAGATCCTACTGTTGGTATATCATTCAAGCGTTATTTTTAACAGTCGGGAAAGACCACAAGTTTAGCGGGTACAATAGTAGTCGATGTAATATTTTGATGTTGACAGGTAATTTGACTATTGAGAAGCTGGATAATTGATGCAATTACAGGAAGGATGTGTGCAGATTTGTATAAGACTGAGAAGGGAGAAGAAGCACATGGGGTGGGTACAAACACATTTGGTATCGAAGAATGGCTGGCTCATTCTCAGACGCAATGATCTATTCGGCGGCGTTAAGAGGATAGCATAGAGCGTTTACTAATTGTTTCAAGTGGATGCGTACGACCCCCTTCCCCGCACTATTCGCTGAGAATTGCCTCGATGATCGAAGAATCTCTTGAGAAACGATTTGGAATAATATTGATGACCTCGATGAAATCTGATTGATGATTACGAGAGAATATTGCTTGAATTATGATTTGAAAGTATTTTGGAGACTTTTGAAGGTGGAAAATGATTTTTATTTAGATAGTGGGATCGTTTTATTGATATAAAAGCTCATAGGAATGTGTTGAAAAGTGGAAAACGAAAGATTAAAGGTAATCTACGAAGAAATGCATACTTAACGTTGTCGCTATGTAAACACATTTGTATTTATTTAATATGGGAAAATCCTTATGTTTGAGGCACTTACTGAGGTTGAAAAAAAAGACGCGATGTAAATCGAAGAAAATTTTGCAGTGATCATTAATCACGAGTTGTTTATGTTATTTGTTGTTATACGGTCTAATGTACTATTTAACTTGGTCACAACTCAAAATCTAATGAGAGGGAGGAGAGAGAGGGATTGGTTGAATTCCGATTTCGTCGTTAAGTATAGGTAATTCCTGAAGCTATTATCTTCTCCCTTGCGCTTTTTTTTTTTTTTTTGAAATAAGCCTTCCTTCATTTCTTCTAAGACATTATGACATGACTGAGTTGGCCGTTTAGATTTGTCGGCCTCTTTTGTAGGAATCGAACTTCCGGACTTCTTTCGTTCTCTTGTCGGAGTGTTCCTTGCAACGAGTCGTTTAGGTCGGGAACAGTGACTTGAAGTTGGGGAGGGGTGTGGACTGAGGCTGTTTATTCTAATAGCTTGGCTGCTTGAATGAGTGACATGCAGCTGCATGCGTTTAAGATGCAATACACTTGTGAACGATGCATCGAGCATATGCATATCGCATATTCATGTGCATTACTTATATTATTCTTTTTGAATAATATAGCACACTGAGCACAACAACATTTGAAGACATTATGTCAAAAATTAGCGAATATTTGAGAGAGAAAGAAAGGACCTGAGGTCGATGAGGTTTGAGAAGTAAGGGACCTGAGGTTGCTGAGGTTTATTCGATATATTCGAAGCAATTCACGTCGATAGATCTAGAGCTGAAATGCTTCAGATCCACTCGAATAGTTCAAGTTACTCTGATGTTGTGTAAATAGTTTAAGGCTTTTATGCATTTCCGCTGCACATTACTGCACTTCCGTTTTTTGATTGGATGGGGTTATTGATATAGATTCTCTAATGGCTGAATAAAAAATGCAGTTGTTATTGATGTTAGGCTTCAATAAATAATGACTAGGGTGATCATATTTATCTTTCATATTTACATAGTTGTGGTCAGTTGGTGGTCAAAAATGACCACAGCAAAGATTTTTGAAATTAGTACGATCGGAAATGCTATGTTGACGTTCTTCTTTTCGATAAACTTTTACCTCTGGAAAAGAAATTGTCCTATTCAAATGTTATCGATGTGATAGATTTGTCTGAGTGAGGAAGAATGTAATAGCAGCAATATTAATTGATTTATTACTTTTAATGATATACATAGATAGTATAAAGGTAATATTTTTCTCCTAAATAAAATGAGGGCGGTGAAGAATACAAATATTTGAATATTCATTTTATTTATATTATCGCTGAATGATGAACTAATTTATGGATAATTTGTTGTTGTAATTTAATAATTTTCAATTATTGTAGAAAGGATAGTTTTTTTATTAGTTGTTGTAATTGTTGAATTATTGCAGTTGTTCTGTTGGATACATCAGTTTCGACAACCGAGCTCCGATGGAAGACTTATTCGAACATAGAAGATGATGAAATTGGGGTATGTTCATTGTTTTTTTTTTTCACCAGGTAGTATATTTTTTTTAATATCTGGTTTTTCTGTAGTTTATTCAAGTGCCTAAAGTGATGGGGAAACGAGGAGGGGGGGGGGGTGGAAATGTAAACTCTCGTGGGAACTTTTTTTCAAAGTAGTTACATGCTTTGTTTTGATTACTCAGCTGTACTCGTTGTTTTTATGTGATCTTTGTCAGGTATGAGGTTGATAAGGTTTTCTGCAATATCATTTCGGCTTATCAATCCTCAAGCGTTTGTTACATTTGTGCTCGTTGTTTTATTATTTAACTTAGTTTCTAACCCTCAGATAATTGGAAGTTACTTTTCTGTCATGCGTTAATTGAAAGGATCGCCTAGGTATATTGAAATGATTGATCTATCGTGCATTTGTGAGGTGTTCACTGAGATGAAATGCAGCCTCCTCACTTCTCATTTCAGTTATCGCTTCATAGTCGAGTTGAGTCATACGTGTGACGGTATGGGTTTATTTTTAAATTACGGTAACTCGAGTTTGTATAGTAAATTTGTGGCTATGAATTTTAAAGGAAACCTAATGTTATAAAGTTCGACGGGGGGGGAAGCAAATAATGTGCCGATGTGGATGTGGGAACAGATAGTGGCGTAGTAACTTCAAGTGTGAATTTGGCTCTACGTGACGTACTGGAATATTTTTATGTGTGGAGTTGAGTTGTCGAGCATTATTGAAAAATGAAGTGCTTAGACTATCGCGGATTATTGAGCATTCTGTAGTGACAAATTTAATTGATTACGAAATAATTCGTCGCAGTATGCTTGCAGGTGCATTTCATCAGCCGTTTCCTTTCACCTCCATTCTTCTTTGATAAGTCGTTATATTGGTATCGACGGCATGAATTTTTCACTTTCTTTTCATCGTTGCTGCTGAAGAAATTTTGCTGGAAGAATGAGTTGGATGTAACAGATTTTGTCGATCGGAAGGAGAGAAAGGCAGTGGTTGGTGACCGCTGGCTAATCCAAGCAAATGGATACTGATGCCTAGTAGACGCATTCAACCGATTTGTAGCCTTCGGCCACAAGCAGTCGGCAATTGACTGTTCGAAAAAACGAGCACTCCGCAGTCAGTTGAAATTCCTAGCGAGGTTTTGTGTCAACAATCTCGTACATTCACAGACGTAATTAGTGAGTGGTGCATGTGTAGGCATATGGACGTTTTAGTATATATATATATATATATATATATATATATATAATTTATATATATATATATATATAGATATATATACGAAGAGAGGGAGGGAGGGGAAGGGAGAGAGAGAATAGCATTGTAACGGGCGTATGGTTCCATGTAATGCTAACGCGGGAGATCTGTTTAGCATCCAACATGTCACGCACCTCTTTGCGTTGTTGGTTAAGATAAAGGAATCTGTTTATTGCAAGAGTTGTCTCCTCTTCTCTTTTAATTGAACATTGCTATCAAAATATCATTAGATCAATCGCAGTCTTTCAATGTGTAATATTTAGGAATAGTTTGGTTGTGACACCTGGTAATGGCATAAAGAATTAAAATAAATAGTGTTTATGTGAATATTAAAAATTATTGTTTTAGGTACCATTAAAAATTGGTAATAAATATTTTTTGTTTTTTTTTTTAATTTAGGTGAACTAAATCTTTGATTGATTGATAACAAATTGTTTTGATCAGTTAGTGGAGTCGCTTGGACGATGCGCTGTTTATAAAAGGATTCATCGAGAAAGTTTACTGCGTTATTCGAGAGGGATTATTTATGAAATCTGGGATGATTTTATTTTACAATCGTCGACATACAATTTCTTTTATTGCATAAAACGGTCAACCGTTGAACCTTTCACCAAGAATCGTTCCATAGCGGTTGATGTGGCAAAGTGATGTTCACCTAATGGAGTTGGATCTAAGGTAGTAAAGGTGTGAAGTAAATATGGGCTGCAAGAAGAGGGTTCTTGAATGTGCTCTGAGTCAAGGACATATAAGTGCTTCTTTCGTTGAGGAGAGAAAGGCGGTATGGAAGGGTGAGAGAGAGAGAATTGTGCGTTGAGGTGATGTGATTGAACCCAAGTCCTTATGTTGACCGTGAACATGCGAATCATGGGGAAATTATTTGCTAACAATAGCTAATGTTGCGCATTTGGTGTAGTATTTAATTAGCTCTTATTTGAGTTTCTCGTATAAATGAAGCGAGTTGAGGTTAGAAAGAAAATGGTGGTAAATAATAAAAGAAAGTTTGACTGAAATATTGCTGCATTGCAACATTGTTTTGCAGTTTAGAAAGTGATGATTCCATGATGGTAAATACTTATACATTTTGGGAAGCACTATGATAACGTCAAGTTATAAATTGTAAAGAAGATACGAACCCTATATTAATCTAAAATTTGCATACTGAGGTAACGGAATTTAATAGTATGTTGGGATATTGTGAATGCATGGATATGAAATATTTTCTTATAAAGGCTACTATTCGACTGCTTCTAAGTGGGTGGCAGATAATTTCTTTTACAAGTAATACTTCATTTTTGACTGATATGTCGTTTAGAAGCTGATCGTGTTTTAAAAAATTGCGAATATTTGAAGTGTTGAAATTTCATTCGGTTTATGCAAATATACCTCGCACAAATAGGATTGGTTTATCTTCACCTCATTGATTTTGTTACTTTATTTGTCTGCTTCTTATCTGTTTATCTTCATCTTACTAATTGGTGCTATTAAAGCAGGTGAGATAGTGTTCATATTTCAGGTAAGATATTCCAGGTAAAATAATATTTTATCTTTTCAGTGGCTAGAGGAGACGTATCGTGGACCCGAAGGTGTTGAGAATCGACGAGCGTATGTCGTTTGTAATGTGGAACATGCAAACGTTGATAATTGGCTGAGAACGCCAAGGATAGAAAGAGATGGCGCCAATCGATTACATGTTGAGGTTGGATTCCAATATTGTTGTTATTCTATTTTTTTCCTAAGATTAAAATAAGCAGTAAGAGTATTAGTCGGGCAAGTTTGGACGGATGAATTTTATTTAATCAATTTTCCGGCCACTTCCGGTCACTCGATTTGAAAGTGAGACGGGATGGGATCGGAGGTCCATGCTATGCAATATTGTGGCGTTACGCGATAATTTACGGAATCATATAGGTTCTTGCACATAAAAACATTTATAATTTTTCCACAATGATTCAAGCTGTGTTAAAGTCGCTGCAGCTAGATGGCTAAGATGTAGAATTTAAAAACAAAAGAAATATTTATGCGTTTTTTCCTGCACCCTTCCTGAAATAAAATTTAAAAAATTGGCAAATTTTTCGAAGAAAAACTATTGTCTAATGGAATTTATTTTGAGGTGACTTTTACGATGCGTGATTGTAATGAATTTCCTGGAAATGCTCGCTCATGCAAGGAAACGTTTCGTCTATATGCAATGCAAGTTTCCGGTACGGAAGTTTCGAATACGTGGAACGAGACACATTGGTAAGTGAAATATTGATTATTCGAAGAGCTTATTTGAAGCTTTTTGAAGTGCTCTGCCTTATTAGGATAGTGCTTATATGATTGAATTGTAGAAGAATCTACGTTTCGGTGTTTGCACTATTATAAATTTGTTGGTGTAAAATTTATATTGCATTCATTCGTGATTAATATTGGTTGCCTGGATGATCGTTGTCCAGGTAGGATCACCGAAATGTTTGGATTTCCGGTCGGGGAAAGTGTACTTTGCTCTAAGTGGATTCCCTTTTTTGCATATGAATTTAGAAAAAAGTTGTGGTGAAAGGTTTCATTTTTTCGGTTCTTAGCTATGATGTGGAATGACGTAAGCGTTCTGCTTTAAAGTATACCTTTTTTAGCGAAATAAATTATATCCAACTATGAATTTGCTTTCAAGGAGAAATGGATGGAACAGGTAACCTTGAGGGGAAGAGCAGGTGGAAAAGCTGAATTTCGATGAGCCTTTTTTCCTCGTCGATTTCTGCAAAGTAGACGAGAAGAATTTTTTGAAGGGATTTGATTGGACGAATAGCGGCCGACACAGGAAGGCACTCGAAGCATGAATCTTCAGCGGCGGCCGTGAACCAAGAAATTCGTAGTTATACAGTCACAAAAGATGCAGCATATTTCGCATTTCGTGATTCGGGTGCGTGCATCTCGATTCTTAATGTCAAGGTAAAGTTGTTGTTGTTGTTTTTTAGATCGTCTCGTTGAGTTATTGAAATGGTAATTATATCGGTCATAAAGGTCATGCTGGTCATATGTCGGTCATGAACTTGAATAACAATTTTATCCTAATTGCTCTATTCTGTTAATGATCCCCCTTAGTATCGTCGATGAGTGGTAATTAGTTCGTTGATATTGCATTGGGATGTAGAGGTAATTTTGTTTTGAATAAAATGATGGTCAAGAGAGGGGGCTTTAGTATGGGAAAGATCGAATTACTCTTGCAGTGTTCATGGCATATTTTTGGTGAGAGTATTTAATAAAAATGAGAAGAATAAGAGAAGAAGGATAAAGAATGTTTGTGCTGCAAAAGTAGAACAATATGGAAATAGAGAGTATTTAAGTCGTAAAATGATATGAATATATGCAAATCATAGATGGATAAGGCGTATTTATTGTCACTTATTGGTGTATTGTGTGATATTCTCGTATATGGCGCAAATAATAGAGGTTTTTCTTTGTAGTTTTGAAATTTCCGCTTCTTCGTGAAGGAAAACCGCATTTGATGCAACAGATCTTTTATTTCTTTATTTTGACCATATGCTTGGTCACTCTACTATGTGCATTGGTCAACAATTATTCCCTTCTTTTAGTATAGGAAATTAAGTTATCTATGGGTATTTACACTCTATGGATATGGGGATTAATTGTGATCACATACGTTGTGGGTGGTTTTATGTTGATTTGCTTAAGCGCAGTAATGTTGATGTGAATGCATTTGCATCACATTGATCGTTGCGTTGTGATGCTTTAAGGAGTCGTGCTTTGAAGTGTTTGCTTGATTGATCGATGATTTGAAGGCGCCATTTTACACTGCTTCATCGCTTAACACACCAAATTAGGCCATGAAATTCGATACTGAGATGAGCTGTGAAAAGGGAAGATGGTGGAAAAATGCGAGAATATATCTAGGAAATCGTTAGGTGTGATCCTACTAAATTTTTTCTGACCGGTTATTAAAGGTGAGCGTGTTCATCCAATGGTTGGATAGATAAAGGTAGCATATGGCACCGAGAGTTCTGTGTTTTTTATGCATTGGAGAGTTGTGGGAAGGTGAAGATTGCGGGAAATACTTTTAGAGGAGTGAGTATATGAAAGGGGGTTGGTTGATGGATTAAGTTTAAAGATAAATGAGCTACTAGTTCCAATAAATGGATAGGTGCTTAGAGACATTTTATTTTTGCAGTAGAAACTTAAATTTGCATATTTCCGCTTTCATTTCTTCCTTTAAAGGAGGAGAAATTAGTCGATTTATCGGCGGTCATAATGAATCGTTAATGAAGTGGGCATGCTGCTAGCAAGGGAAAAGCGACGAAACATTTGGTATATTGTCTCTAAGGACGATTATTAATCAAATAAAGCTTAGCGATATGTCATTTTATTTGTGATCATTAAAGGCGCATCCCGCTTTCAATTTTTGGAATAGCGCGCCAATTTGCGCTTTGATAATAGCGCATCATGGCTAAGATGTTAGAAGTGGAACCTTTCGGCTTGAAGAGCGATGCGGAAACAACGAAACGAAGCGTTATCGTATCGTTTAATGTGAACGATGCAGCGACGATCTATTAACTAGACTAGAATTGATTGCGATTTTGAACTATGATAGGCGTTTTCCGTTTTGTTGCTCATACCGCTTTTCGCACTTCGATGATGACCTTGAAATAAAGGCGCATATATCAGTACAGCTGAGTTTTGAAGTGACCATCTTGGGCGGTCAGTGGATTTGTTTATTACTTAAATATTTATGCAAGAGATTTTTTTCTTTTGCACAATAAGGGTCGAAGGTTATCCTTGCTGTAGCAAGTATGCAGTCAGAATTGACTGAAGACGGGAGCAGTGTAGATGGAATATTTGCATAAATAGGAAGAGGGCGAGTGATTTATTACCGGAAGTTTTTCTCGTTGAGCGAATAAATGAGTGCAGCGTAAAGAAGAGGAGGAGAAAATCTGTTAAGTATATTTCTGGGCAATATTACAATCCTTTTGTAGTTATGTAGTGCATTTGATGCGTTGATAGTGCGATCAAAGGTGATCAAGAAGAATCAGATAAAATAAGGCGGCAGGTACAGGTGATATTGGCAAACAACCTATTATGGAATACGTTCTTTCTATAGTTGTAAAGAAATTTTTTCTGGTGGGAAAAAATTATGCAAAGTATGATTATGGGAGATGGACACGTCTGGATATTTAGTGCAACGCTTACCTCTTCCGTTGTAATCAGTTCGAATTTTGGATGGATAGCTCTCTATAATAGAATATGAGGAATCGATGCCGCAGCTGTATTCTGCTATTCGCTATCAATGACGTAGTAGGACGATTGAAAAGAAACTTGAGGTTGCATTTTCGTAACCTCAGGTTGCTGTTTTAGGAGGGACTATCGGGTAAAAATTTGTACTTTAAATACTGGGCAATAGAACTTGCTCTACAGGAGCTGGCGCTAAATGAGCGACAAGCAAACACAAGCGTCATGCATTTTGAAAGAACGGACGTTTGTGGTTGTGTGTACGTCTTGATGCACGCAATATATGATCTACTCATCGCGTTCTAAGCATATATTACATGGAGGAGAATACCAGACATGCGCATAATGAGTTAAATTCGACCGGAAACGGAATTTTTTTTTTGCTCTCGAATTTTTTAACAATTGCGGGGGGATTATTTGCAACGTTCTTTTGGAAATTGGAATGTGAAGGAAATCATTTGAAGGGAACAATTCTTATTATGCTATCATTTTTCAAATTTTATTGGTTTCGCATACTTCAGTGCTGATAGAAAAGAAAATGAATATTAGAATGATATTTAATGGGGTAGTTGAAGATGACGATGCAAGGTACATCAAATTTATGATGGGAGTACCAGGTCACCTAAACTCTATCGATTTTTTGTGTTTCAATTTTATTGGCTTTTTTGAATTCAGCAGTTTTTGAATGGCATTGAATGTATTAAATCTATGAAAGTGTGCAAATTTTGAATGTCAAGCTTTCCAACCTTGAAAACAAACTAATACAAGTACTGTTATTTTCATGTTATCACTATTCTCTGCTATTAAAGTCTGATATATCGTCTTGAGGTGTTGAGTAGTCATATTATTATCGTGATATCGATTTATCACTTAAAGATAGCTAGCATTTAATGCGGAAGAAATCCATTGGGTCGAATCAAATTCGCTTGATCTAAGCAGTTTTTTTTTAAATTTTTCATTACTGTTAGCCACTTTGATAGGATAAGGTTACGAGTACTTTCACTTTTTCAGCTATTAGCTGAGAGAGGGATGTAGCGAGGTCAGCTGCATTAGAGCAGAAATTTAATCATCGAAATGAGAGTTGTGGTTTAATGACTCCCAAAAGTGCTCTAAAAGAGTGGGCCTAGCTATATGCTATTCGGCGTTATTTGAGTGTGGTTGCAATTTGCAATCGTATCTGTTGAATGTTTTATTGTAAATGCAATAAATTGCTGTTGCAATATTTGCAACATATGTGTGCACATTTTAGAATATACGTTAAGGATGCGATTAAAATGCAACGTGATCGTAAAATTCACTAGTGTTGAATAAATAGGAGGCCTCAGTGAGATGAGGAGGGGCTAATATTTGGGTGATTTAATTGAAGGGGGAATCTCTCTTAGGTCGGGGGGACTGAAATATATAATGGCTCAACTTCTTAGTGAAATCGAGAGGAAGATAAAAACTATCTTGTGCCAAACCATGTAAGTAGACCGATGAAGTGGGTGGTTTACAAGTTTTTATTGAATCTATTTTGCATATTGAGGAAGAATTGTATTTTTAGTTGAAGAATTATCTGTTTAATTTGATGATGTTATATGTTTGTATATTTCAAAATTTGCAAAGAAAAAAATAAAGCATAGAGATTTCATTATGTGAGCATTTTTTGATTTATATTTTTGAAAACAAAAAAACGATGCTATACTTGATAGATGTATAAAGTGGGGATTTAATGAGGAGAAATGAATAGGCGATTGCAGTTATAAATAACGTTAATGCAGTGATAAGTGAATGACGGTGTTAAATTTTTTGTGCCTCTAGGTGTGAATGAATATTGCAGATATAGTGAAATCACTTGGAAATTTATTTCAATTTGATAAGGTCCAATATCTATAATTTTGAAATCTTCTCGGCCATCTTGGAAGGAAGATAGTGATCGTTGGATCGAAATGATCTCAACGTCGAAAATATTTCTTTGAGGTGGGCCAATGAAAGTTGTTGGCAAAATTACCTGTCTAAATTAAAAATAGGTATTGGATTAAATTACCTCTCCGTAATTAAAAATTACCTCTCCGTCTCTTCCGCTCCATCTCTCTGTAAAGTGACCGATAAGGGGAGAGGGAGTGGTGCAGCTCGAGAACTACGATAACACAGAGTAGTATTTTTTATCGTTGATCACAGATCCATATTCTTTAGTGCATCTGTTGGTTTTTCGCTCCCCACTTTATATCTTTCAGAGTCTTTAGTTGTCATTGTTTGCCTTCTCTTTAATATGGAATCCTGGTGTCATTTCACCTGTACAATTTAATAGACTGTATAATACATATCTAAGTAGAGCTAACAAGTAATATAATATAGTTTAACAGAAACAGGTTTTAATAAAGGGATGAAGTTTTATATAAAATGAATGGTATGTTGCATATTTCTCTTGGCGGAATATTTAATTTGCGTGCAGAAATGTTTACAGTTGTTGATGTGCATAAAGAAACATGATCCGATATGCTGTTTGGATGTTTGCGGATCGGGGAACGTATTTGCGGTAAATGACCTCTAATGCGAGTGCGTCGCCGTTGCTTTTTTTTCTCACCTTTACCTGAACAATGCAAATAAAGCGACTATATAGGTGTGTGATGAAAGTGTGAAGGAGAGCAGTGAGTACTAATTCAGCAATATTATTGAATAGCATTTTTATGGGAGTGTCGAAATATTTTGTTGGGAATTTTGAAAAGTTAGTGACTATCTTAGTAGGTTAGTTGTGTTGAATTAATGAGAGTACAATTAGCAATCACGAAATCTTAGCGTGATATAAAGTTCATAGTGAAGTAAAGAATGTATCTATGATTTATTTCTGGTAGAATTTATTCATGGAAATTTGGCTGAATTATTGGGATATCATATTTGTTGGGATTATTGGTAGGTGAATTCCTTTTTGCTAGAGATATGCTGTTATCACTTAATGCATTTTAAAGCGATTCTTAAAAAGAGATTTATAATATCTCAATTTGTGATGCTTAAGCATAACAATAGTATAGATATTTAGATGTCAGAAAACTTAGAAATAATAGAGGTTTAGAAAAACCTAAAAAGTTTGATAAGTTTGAAAGTGATATCTGTCTTATGGCATTCCATTGGGGAGGAGGAGATGGAATATTTCTTGTTCTTATGTCTTCTTTTACTTGTTATTTTTTCGAAACTTTAGTGGCGAGAGTGCTTTAGAGTAATATGAGGGAGTTTAAAAGAATGATGTAGATCAATGCTGAATTACATTTTGGAGTTGTCTGTAGCGCTGTTGCTTTATCGTATATATAAGGGAGGATTATTGCCCTTGGGGGAATTGAACGCTGTTTCATCATCTCTCATTGGCACAAATTGTGCTTTCCTAATTTAGTTGTTCGATTATTAGTGGCACCGAGTGCCGAACGCTGAGGACTGTATCGAGGATGAGATGTCAAGGGATCGATTATTTTTGGTAGAAAGGAGGGCGAGGGGGGAGGAGGAACAGGGATGACGATTAAAAAAAAATAAAGGTACTTATGATGAAATGAGAAGGGAAGGATGTTGAGATTGCTTGGGAGTAGGAAGTAGGCAGCTGGTTTATGTCGAAGTGGATTTCGGTTATTTCATTACCACTTTTATTTATCTTCGTCTTTCATGAAGGTGATATATATGTTCGTTGTTTTAGATCAGGTAAAGAGATTGGTGCTATTTACATTTTTTTAATGATGAACCACATGAGTGTCATGATCCTGTTGATGTAGAATTATCATTTGTTGCAATATACAATGATGCAAAATTTCAATGAGAAGTTTGTGAATTCAAAGAACTGCAGCCCATTTCATTGCAGATCTTCTATGAGGTATGCCCCGAGGCGACGAGATCGTTTGTCACATTCCCGCAAACTATCACGGGTCCTGGAGCGCAATCTTTAATCGCCGTATCCGGGAAATGTGTCGCTAATGCGAGTCCCATAGGTAAGTGGGTATTATTTTTATCTTTGAATGTAATTTTACTTAGCAATTATTTACTTTCTTTATAATAGTTACTTTTAGTTTTTATTTTCCTTTGTTTTTTTTATAATTGTAGTTACTTCCCTTGCTTTTCTTTCTTTGTTTTTTTTTTTAATTTCTCTTCCCTTTGCACTTCAAAGATTTGTGGGTAAGTGACAGATGTTTTCAGAGACAGCGAAGCTGACCTATATTTGCAAGGCGACGGGTGCGTGGGAAATGCCGATTGGCGAATGTCGTTGCAATGCAGGTTATGTAGGATCAGCAAAGCATAGTACATGCACTGGTTAGTTTTTTTGATGACTAAATCTGCATCTATGGTACTTCGGAGTCTCTCGTTTCGTTCTGAATGACCGGAGGCTGTTGAAATGAAGGGGAAAATAGCCGGTAGCACCGAAAACTGATTTTAGCAATAACATTTACGCATAAACTGCAGACTTTGCTGGTTGCCTTATTTATCTTGTTTTGTTGGCCATCTTTACTTTTGAGTTAGGAAGTGTCAGTTATTAGTGGCATTCAGTATTTGGGTACTTAAAATTAATTTCAGATATTTTGTTACACGGGATGGTACTCGGCAAAATGTCATATTATTTCTTTTCATTGTACTAGTTCGAATTCATGAAAAAAAAAAGAATTTGAAGAGTTTTGTTTGCAAAATATTTTATTTCCAATTTGCATTGCGAAAGTCGTTGCAGTTTTTCAAATTTTCCCACGCTTAATCCTTTTTTTTTCCATCTTTTAATCTCTTTCTTCAATTTTTTATTAGTTTTATTTTTTTCATTAATTATTTTTATTCGTTAATTTTTATTTTTTATGTTCAATTGGATATTTTATTTTATGTTTATGAAAAAAGATAATCAACGGAAAAATAGTAATCTTCTTCAAAATATAGTTTTATTCGAGTTTCTTAAAAGAAATATATTTGTGCTGTTAGCCCTTAGGACTGGCATTGAATATATAGTCTTTGAGGGTCTTTTTTGTTATGCCGCTGAGAGGTTTTTCGCTGTTCCTTTGGCTTATTGTTACGGAAATATAATTGTTGCCCATGCGGCTAATTAAGACTTTTAATTAAAATAGCGCCCGCATACGTATATATATATATATATATATATATATATATATATATATATATATATATATATATATATATATATATATATATATATATATACAACTTTTCATAACCTATGTGCTATATAACATCGAGCTGCCCCTTCCTCGAAAACTCAAAACTTTGGGGCAACCGTTCCCCTCGTCGCGATGCTTTGGAGAGGGATTTTCTAAATGCGTTTTGCAGTTATTTGAAATTCATACTTTAGGGGATGTTCTTCCAAGCACTAATGCTTTAAACATTATCGGCTTTAAGTTATTTGGCGTAATTGGTAGCCTAAGAAGGTTTAGTAGCTACCAGTTTCTTTCTTAGTTTTTTGATCGTCTCCTCTTGTCATGGTCTTTTCGACTGGAGGCAAGGACTGATTTCTTTCTTCTGTAGAAATGCATTTTTGCTCCCAGTATTATCATTTTCAACTCATGCTCATCGATCATGCAAGAATTATTATCCTTTTTGTCATCTTTCCTTCCTGTTTGGTATCGCTTGCGGGTAGATAGTTACCTGTTATTTGCGGCTAACATTAAAAGTATAAGGATTATAGTGTGTAGGTGTTAATGTGAACACATGGCAACAGTCGGCAGGATGTTTTGACCGGTCCGTCTCTAATGGATAATGATTATTGCCAGTTACAAAGGTGAGCGCTATTGTATGATGTGGATGGAGAATGACTTTGGTGCAATGTCTATGAGAGTATAGTTTGCTGTTATAATGACTTGAAATGATAGACCATTCGTGCGTCACCGAAAAGGTCAGCCATCCGGTCGTACTCTCACATCTAATGGCTTTCTTTCTGTGTCGCTATCTCCTTTATGGCTTTGTGGCAATATATGTTATAGCCTTCGTTTGCCCACTCATATATCAGTGGCAATCCTTTGAAACAAGGGATTTGCCGATGGTGAAGAAGGAAATATCGTTTAGTTTGCGAGCAGTTAATAGGTTTGCGAGCAATTTGTTGTATGCGAGTGAGGGAACAAGACGAAAGTGATTTGGGAAATAAATTACCGGAATTGATACATAGAGGTATTACCGGAAGCACTTTCTGTGCTTCATCCTGAGATGATTCTGTTAAATAAGAGTGCCTTGAAAAACTTTTTGTGTGCTATGGGAATCCTCGCGGTTGGGGAAATGGCTGTTGAGTATTCTGTTCGGGTGCACGTTCTATACGATATTTGAAACTGCCGGTAATCGTAAGTTATGTGGCGATATTGTTATACTTGCTACAAAATACCAACGACTTGAGTCATGGTTAAATAGTTCTTTGATTTAAGGTTTTTTTGGTTTTTTAAACCTTTCTTTTCAGTTTTTTTAATGTTAAGGTAATTTCATGAATTTGTTGGCCCTTGTAATATGGAAATACTTATTTCCTGGAGTTATATTTCGTTGAAGTCATTAGTCAATTCCTTTGAGAGAGGTCAAAGATCACATCGATCACTTCGATTAGTGTTTCGTTTTATTATAAACATTTATTCTAGTGAAAAAATGATTCTTTTTTTTTCTTTCATCTAAAAATAATTCCTAAAAAATTTCGATCAATATGATTTTGATGTTCGTAGAGAGAAGTAATAGAGTTTATTAGGAGAACGATTCTATGAAAAGGATTTAAGTTTTTTTCCATTTTTTTCATTTCTATTATTTTTTTTAAGAGAGAACATGTCGTTTTTTTAATGTGAGTTATTGTGATAGTTTAAATGAAAAATGTTGAGAGATTGGATGTTTCTTCGTTCTTTATGATGAGTTTTGCATTTGAATAGTGCAAAGGGCTGTACGAATATAATTGCGTTCAATAATTGAAGTGCCATTTAAAAATACGTCTATAAAACGTTGGCTAATTTTACACTCATTGCTTTAAAACTATCGAGTGCAAGGGAAGGGAAATGAGGATAGTAGTGGTCACTAATATGCACACTTATATCTTCGTCGGATTTAGTGTTCATCATTGATAGCATTGATAGGGACTTGAGGTGTAAAGCTTGTTGGTTGCCTAGAGAGATTTCTGAGGGGAAGGGAGAGGGAATGGAGAGAGAGACGAGCGAATACGGCTGAGAGATGATTGAATCAGAAAATGTAATAGAAAAAAAGTGGTGGGGATTATGTGAGTGCTTCTGATGCAATGGTGATGAAAACGAAAGAATGAAGAAAACGAATACGTAAAATTTCGGGCACGACAGTATGTTCGAAACGATGAGACGCGACGAGGGATTTTCTCTTGCTGTTCATCATCCACATCAAAGAATTTTTTAAGGTTTGAACGTTGTTGAAAGTATGCATAACACATATCAATGATTGGAATGAATGGTGTTACCTGGTGCTTAATTACGTTCATTATTTATATTAAACCTTATTTACAATATGTAAAAATATAAGGAAAATGCGCATTTTTAAGCATAAGGTATACTTTTATTGCTGTTTTATCATTTAAGATATTTTTCTAATGATTTTTGCCTAATTTAATTTAATTAAATAATCCTGATCAGCAACTTACGAATTTGCTATAATCACTTAGATGGAAATATAGGTCTGAAGGTGATGGGTTTAGCAATTTTGAGAAAAAAAATTATTGAAAGTGGAACTTTCAGATGGAATTTAATTTCCGGCTTGCAGTTATTTGCTCACTATTTCGCTATAGCACTGTCGACGAAAGATTTATACATGGTTTATACATGGAGAAGGGAATTTTCACTTCGTTTGTTTATTTTTGATGGGGTTTTTTTTTTCGCACAAATACGATCAGTGAGAGGGAATAAGTGCATCGGCGGTCGAAGATTTAAGAGGTATTTAGAGAGTCATTGATGCGTAATGCTTTTTCAATTGTGCATTCGAACAGCAAGAAGGAAATTTCGAGAATGAGATAATCTTTCTGTTAAAATATTGAGGCATAATTTCTGTGGTGACAGGAAAACGGTGAATAAAATAATGAATTAATATCTTCTGAGACGCCATACGAGAGTTCGATGTGGTGGAAATCTTTGACAATGCAGCGTCATTGATATATTTGAATATTCAAATTGCATTTTAATTTTGAGAATTAACATATTAAGCATTGAATGGTTGCCTGTCGGTTATTTCATGGGTTATCGTTAATTAGAAATCTGCCAAGTGATAGCAGTACGATGATAAGGAACGCTCAAGTTTGCTGACCTATTCCTGTCAAGTGTAGTTCGCAAGCAAATATTTTTAAATGCTTTCTGTTGTATAGTAAAAATTAGCGGAAGATTGGATTTAGTTTTGAGGGCGAAAACGTCTCCAGCGAGTCATATCTTCATCTCCCTATGATCTATCCATTAGATTATTTGAGTATATTTGTTGAGCAGGAAGGACCAACATTAGGGACAGGTAAGGTGGCATCAGTTATGGAGACAGGTAAGTGGCAGTGTTTTTCTGATGTCGACATGAATGTTACCGTTGTTTTTTGTGCTTCGATGGCTTGCACTGATGTTCCGATTGCGACGCTATAAATGCTGCTGTTTTATTGGATCATCTGAAGCTATTTGCATTACCTTATTAAAGCACACTTTTTTGGTGAGCTTGGAAGGGGAGTGTTTTGTCTGTCGGGGCTGTAGTTGCGGAAAGCCCACCAAATGCAGCATTGTAAGTTTTATCACATTCTCAGCACCGAGTTTAGTATGAATTTAGGTGCACAAAGGTCATCTGAGGCTTGAAGCGCACCTGAAACATTTCCTGCACGGATCATGGAAGCTTCAAAAATTTGCTTTGCTGTTAGGAATTTGCAATATTGTGCTGCTTTTTTTTGGGTGAGTGGGGGAAGGGGGAGGGGAGGAGGCATGAACACAAGTTCGATTACTTTGGTCTGTGAGGGAAATCAAAAGGTGATGGAAGGTATAAATTTTGTTGTCGGCTTTTTTTCTTGTAAGTTGCAAAGCGTGTTCAATCACTGTGTTCTCATTTTACAGCGAAGTCTCACTCACAATGAGTCACCGCCGTCGTTTTACATCCATTAAACATTTTTTGCATATTCATTAAATACTATATTAAACAATATATTAATATATTATATCCGTTAAATAGTATATTTGTATATTGTATTATATTTATTTATGTTAATAAATTAAACACTGTCATTATTTACATTAATATTTTCTAATGAACGATTATTTTTAAAGTTAGTTTAGGGTAATTGTTTTATTTCATTTATTTTCAATTAAATTTTCCTTATTATTTTATACAAAATTGCAGCATGTGATTGAGAAATTCGAAGAACTCGTTCATCGATGTTTTTGCGCAATATCGATGCAAAGCAAAAGAATTTTCTGATTATCTCTGTAGATAAAACTCGCATTTCGCATATTTGTTTAAATCGATTGTCGATATTTCTAAAGGGAACATTGTTTTGCTAGTTATTTTAAATGAGAAATTATTTTTACGAAGGGTGAATGATTTTTTAAAGATGAATGAAATTCCTCCAAATTAATTAAGCTATGTTTTTTTTTGTAACGTAGGTTAATTATTAGGTAACAGGATGGAGTTGTTGGTTGCTTTTTTTTTTAGAATTTGGTAAAAAAGTTGGGAGTTGGTGAATTGAGAGAAGAACGTGACCTTTTATTATATATTGTATTTTCTTTGATCGGGATTGAGCTTAACCTGCGTTGTGAAGCGTTAAACTGTGTGATTTGTTTAGTTTTGAGGTGTGTATTTTATGACTTAATTGTGATTGAGTTCTTCTGATGGAGTCAGCGAAGAGACTGGGTATGCACAATGCACATTATAATATACGCCCATTACCGGAACGTTTTAAAATATTCATGTGATTTTAGGTTCTTTCTTGGAGTTGAATAGGAGCTTGTTTTGTGTTGTTTTATGAATGAGCTCTTCTAAGTTTAGTTTTTGAAATTGTAGCACTTCACAATCGTTTTTTAGTTTTTCTTTTTTCCAAAGCTGGTAAGGGTGATGGCCATGGTCTTAGTCTTGGTTTTCCGAATGTTCTAAAGGGAGAGGCGATGGGGAGGTAAGCAAGCGATGATTTTTATTCGATGACATGGAATGTGTATCTGTGCAAAGAGAAGATTCTGCGAGAAGTAGATGTATCACTGCAAGAAAAAATTTTACCGCTATTCTTGATTAAAATTTGTCGTTGTTTTCCTTGCTTCTAATTTCTTCGAATTGAGAAATTTATTTGCAAAGTTTGCATTTTTTTCCAATCTTCCAAATTTTTTTCACAGCTTGACGATTATTTTCTGAGATCGATTTAAATGTTTGTTTTCACAGAAAAAAAAGTGGAATTCTTTGAGAAAATTTGGAGATGAATAATGGAAAGAATATAAAAATAGTATCATATTAAATTAAGAATCATTGAACGGGAAATATGCAAAAGAATTGAGCTACACTAAATGATAGGTACACTTTTGTTGATGAAATAGCGCACCGAATGGCACCAAAAGCGCGTTCGTTTTTTTTTCGCCGATTATCCGTTGTGTTTTTTTGTGGTTTTTACCCGTCAGTGGCAATGAGGAAAAAGACATGAAATTGTGCAATAAAAACTCCAATTTAGCAAAGGAGATTTTCAGTCAATTTTTGAAAAGGAGAAATTCGATTGAAATTTTTATTGGTATATGAATTTTTTCATTTATTTTTTTTTAGTGGCTACTTTTGTTAATCGATAAAGAAAGGGGAAGAATTTGGGGGCGCTTTAATAAGTTTACAGGGAACTGAGAAATTAACATTTATGTTGTTGGAGCATTTTTTTATTACGTCAGCATTGTGATTGTCTTTAAAAACTTCTAAAAAACTAATACTTTATGGTATTTAGTTTATAGCTGCAGCGAAAATTCTGATTTTTTTTGGATTTTATTTTTCTCATATTTTTTAAATTTATGCTTTAATTTTTGATGATAATGATATGATAAGGATCACTGGTAGTTTTGGTTTAATAAGTTCCATTTTGGGAGAACTAAAATATATACCGATAGCTTAACTATTGCCAATAGTATTCATAAGGCGATGACTTTGATTGTTTGCTCATTGCTGGAAATGAGGTATTACGTGACGAATTGTTGTTGGATGGTGTGGCATTGTAGTGATGCTGAACGAAGCAATAAAAGAGTATATTGGGAACAACGATAATGAAATTTACTTGAGAGATGTGTGGGTCGATTGCATTTCCAAAATGTTTGTCGTCGGTGTCATCGCCGTTATCCTTTATTCATTTATCGCGCCTTTTACCCATATAATTCTTCCGCCTTTCGTAAAACTCATCAATGTGATTCTGCTTGGGTAATAATAATACGGATGGAGGACGACTGGGGCCGTCAATGGTGATGTTTAGAGGGAACATTTTCGTACACTGTTGGTGGGAGAGGTTCATTGAGAGATGGAAGGGGAAGGTAGAAAGTAAATGGAGCTGGCAGACTTATCTTTAAGTATTTCCTGTTTTTGCTTAAGCCTAAGAAAGAAAAAACATGAAGCAATTGGCTAGATGAGTAAGTCGCTGGACTGTTGTCCAGAAATCAGAATATGATTGCATTTGCTGATCCCAGCGTCGAGAGTCGCCAACCTGCGCAACTGAAATATCATCATTGTTTTGTTAGAAGCGGTCATTTGAGGTCTGTAGCAGTTGGCCATTGTTGGTAAGGCAGGGATTTGATAATGGGAGGTGATCAGTAAAGAAGGCTAAGGTATATAGCCGGTATATTAAAGAACAGAATATATGAGAGCACGTATTGCATTAACTGTTGCATTTGTGCTACCGTTTATTTAGATGTAGAAATTACAGCATATATAATGAGTAACTGTGATCTTCCCCTTCATTCAGTTGTTGAGTTTGAAGGAAGGAGTGCTAGTAAGTGATCAGATTTATTTATTAATATTGTTAAATTATTTAGTTTGTTATTTAGTTTATTTTTATAAAAATGCAAATCAGAGGAACACCGGAGCTAACCTGTTTTGAGATGATTATCAGGTGTTTAGTGGACAAGGGTCGATGCTTATTTCGATTTGAATGGCGGGCTGTTGTTGATTTTCTCGGTGCAGTGCTTTTCAAAGTTGGTTCTAAATGAGAGATTGATGAGGCAATCGCATTTAATTAGTGAAGTTGCAAAGTTTTGGTTTGGGGTTTCCGGAAGGCCGTTGAGGTTTATATCTAATTGCTCAGCGGATAAGGCAGTTGTTCGCTAATCCAAAATTGTTAGGTTCGAAACTCATCGATAGCGAGCTTTTTATCTTTTGACTTTGTAATTTTTCCTTCGGGATGAATTATAAAACCAAAGGCATCAAACGACATTTAAAAATTATGCGGAGAAATTGATGAGAATATCTTCGAATTTTCGAAAATCCATTTGCATTTGTTATTTTTTCCTTCATTATTCATCGTGTATATAAGAAGATGCCGGATTACCCATGAAAAAATGAAGGATTACTGTTCACATGCTCGTTTGGTTGTTGACACTAATCGCTAAATTCGTTTAGGGGCTTGGGAGTTGTTTTTAGATGCGAAAAATATAGTGGGATTCTTCTCTTGATTCAAATTATTTTAAGAGTTCACAATCGAGGGCAAACAAGGTTTACCTGTTCCAGGTACATGAATGAGAAAGGTCTATACAGGATATTAACACATATCATGGAATAGTGGGCATATCTACCTATAGCTGCTATCAAATCTGTGCTTTTTATTACGATGATAGGGCAGAGAAGACATGCTCGTTATGCGTGACGCTTGAAGAAGTGGTTTCGATTTGTGTTATTTGTGATGATAGGGCTTAGAGGATGCTTCGAGGGAGCAAAATGTAAAAGAGAACTAATTGAAGTGACTTCAGAGGACGAGCAAGGCGTCTACATGGGGGAAAATGCGCGTTTTTATGGCTCGCTGATGGATGTTTTTTGCGCGTTTTGCAATTATAATGAAACTTTTCCTGTGTGTTGCGATTTCTCTCTGGATCGGCAAACGTTTTGTTCGAAAAAAGTATAAAATTGCCTTCAGATGAGCAGGGTCATTTGTTTTCTTTTGCAGGGAAGTTACCTGCGTTTAGGGAATTGAATATCTATTTGAAGTTGTTGCTCATTTGTTTTTTAAATTTATTGTGTTAGTATTCTGCAGAAATATTCTTGATATATGACTCTTTAGGTGGTATATTGTCATATATGGGAGAAGACTAGAGGTACAGCAGAAATATAAGTAGGATTGATTTATTATATGGAAGAGCCTTTTATTCTTCTTTTTTCTTTCGTTTATAATTTATGAAATTATTGTAACTTTTATAGATTATGCGCTAGAATTTTTTCTTTCTTTGCGTATTATGTAAATAATGCAGGTGAAATTTGTATATTGCACAAGAGGTATTTTTATACAAATAAATGAGATGAAGAAAGAATAAAAGTTGATTTTTTTTTGAAGTAAGGACTGGTTGCAGTGAGGAAAAGAGGACAATACTTGATACTTAATTCGGGATAGATATTTCCGCTGATCGATGATTAGTGCCTTGCTGATGACTTAGCATCCAGAATGTTTTCTTACTGTTTGTAGTTCACATCGGCGGTATCTTTTAACTTGCGACCGCTCTACGCATATGTTATCCACTAATCGGCTTTCCTGCACTTTGCAGATCGCTTTGCTGCCATTGTTGGCGAATTGCTCGATGTCCTTAGCGAACTCATTCTCCTCTCTCTCTCTTTTTTAAGGAAATCTCTTTTAGTCAAAATTTTGCATCTATGAGATGACCGATATATATTTGGCGATCTTGCCGATTGCACTCGTTAATTGAGTGCATTTGATTTGATATTTGACTAGCAGCGGATGAGAAAGAGTTTTTTCTATTAATGAATGAATAGAATACAGTTGATATAGAGAAACGCGCTGAATAGAAATTTGAATTGCTTTACGTTTGCATATTACTTTGTTTGTTTATTAGTTTTTTGCATTGAAAACTAATTCATCTCTTGGTGTTTCCAGTGGTTTTGATATAAACCTGTAGATTTGTCTTCATTTTTTTTTCCTTTTTCTTTGGAAAATTGAAAGGATTGTTTTTTTTTTTGAAAAAAACTGTAAAACGAAAAAAGTTTTTTTGCTTTACATTCCTCTTTTTTTTGAAAAACAATATTTTTCCGCGGGAATTTCAAAAAAGAGCATGTCATTTGTACCTGTTTGAATGAAATGTTCATTAATTTCACAAAGGGACTGGTTCTACGTAATGATATTAAATTTTTTTGACTGAAAGGTTATTTAATGGAATAATAGTGATGAAGGGTGTCCTTAAATGTGATCAAAAGGTGGCATTACTTTCTAGAAGCAGTCGGCTCTATTTTTTGCTTTACATTCCAAGTTTTTGTTCAGTGAAAAAAAGTTTTTCAGTTGTCTGCTATGAAGGAAACTCGTACTGCCCATTATAGTGAAATTTCCTATTGGAAGCATTATTGAAATTTTTCTGGATTTAAAGAGGGCGGTTTCCATTGTGAGATATAGTTTTCCGATCAAATCTTATGTAGTTTTACGAAATGGCTGAATTAAATGTTATTGAGCTGAACGGAAGTATTGGTTTTAAGGGGAAGTGGGGAGGGAGGAGGAGGGGTTCGGAAGTATTGAAAAGGGAAGGAAGGAATTAGATAGTTGAAATGGAGCAAGGGAAGGTAAGCTGAAAGCTAAACAACAATTTATGAGTCATTCCACTATTGGATGAGGAGCAAAGTTGCACTAGAATTTGAAGGTTGATTGATTTTATTGCTTTCATATAGGTGACACTAATATGGCACTTTAAAATACAAAGTCGGCTAAGCGCCGTGTGAGGCTGTAACGCTTTAATTTTATAACAGACATCAATCATACCACGCCAAGGCCACGGTCATAAGTGAAGTTGAAAGAGGGAAAGTGTTGAGGGCAAAAAACTGCAGTGTTCACTAATAATCCATTTGCATACAGTATCCACTTGATGGTCTGTCTGACTACAGTATCTACTCGGTTTTTCACTTGGTTACGGCGTCAACCGGATGATTTTCGAGACATTTGTTCCTACTAGGAAGAGTAGATCATCCATAGGAAGTAGTTATCTGAGCATGGCAAATTTTTACCATCATCTTATCTGAGAGGGTTTTTATGACCCTTTCCACCGGCCATAAGCCTAATGTTTGGAAGTATTGATTCAAGTAAGTGAAGCATTTCTGAAACAAAGCCCCTCAATCCTCAGTGTCACAGTTGATGCAGCCAATTAAAAGGAGAAATATTACAAAGGTGTTGCTGGAATAAGGTCTTTTGTCAGGTGCTCTTCGTGGATGGTCATATATATTTCATTTGTTTCAATTATGCGGATTTAAGGATCAAAGGTTTAACTTTATGATCTTGAAGTCTAAAGTTAATTAAACGGACTATTCCACCATCTTTTCTGTCAGTTAATACTAATAGCGGAGCCTTAAGTCAATAATATTGAAACTAATAATGGTCTAATAAGCACTCTGTGTGGTCACTTATTGGATGACACCAGCCGAGGCATGCTGCATTGATAAGATCGCTGTCTCGCTTTGGGGGCAATCTCACTAAATAAGGGACACTTAAACGTGTCGCGTTACATCGTTGAACGCATCATCCTCCCGCAAAATGCAGAATGTTGTGCTATTCTTTCCCTAGAAGTCATTTTAATTACGAGGGATTTATTTAGTCGTTCACACAATGTTTTGAATTGGGGGGGGGGGGGGGGGGACATATGAGGACAGTTGTTGAGGAATGTGAAGGCGCAGTTGTTCAGTAATGGTGATGTAATGAACTTGCATATCGTTCACCTCATATTAAAATATTGTGGCCTTACGTAATAACCAGATAGCTAACGAGGTCTTGTTTGATGAGGTGGTGCATTGTCAGGGAATAATGAGGAAAACATTTGCTAGGAAATTTTGGATGTAGTGAAACTTGCGCATGAACGATGATATTTTATTGGCGTTTAGGTTGAAAGCAACCCACTGAATGATGGGAATTGAAGTAATACGTAAAGGTCTTCGGCAGGTATACTCCGGAAGGATTTAATGTCGCAACAATATTGGTCAGTATTGCACATCGTGACGCTAAAATATGCTTCACATATCTTTTGTTTCCCGCCGTCTTGTTTGAGGGGGAGGGGGGGGGGGGAAGGAGAGAGGGAGATATCGCAACGCCTTCTACGAGTTTTTAATTTTTGCCTACTGATGAATATTTTTTATGGGGGAATATCCCACAAAAATTCAAATAATTCCATCTCGCTATCCAAGTTTTTTGCCATTTTTTCGGTGAAATTGATGAGTATGATTTTCAGCTTGTACAGTTGGCACCTATAAGACGAATATTGAAGAGGATGAATGCCGGCCATGTCCAGCGCACAGTACGTCGACTTCTAGTGCCAGTACGGAATGCCAGTGCGATTCCGGTTATTATAGAGCCGATGGAGAAACAGTCGAATATCCATGCACTCGTACGTTTCATGCTTGTTTCCGGTATTGTTATATGGGTGATATCAGTAGGTGGGAGGGACTGGGTCGTTTGGTATAGCAAGATGTAGCGGTTGATTTCACATGAGTCTGTATCAGACTTATATTTTATTGATGTTGATTATAGTGTGAAACAAATGTTTACGTGAATTGATGCTTTTAGCATGATAAAAAGAGATTAGTATAAATGGAGTCTATCGTTTTGAGTTTACGGCTCTTTTATCACCTCCCATTCGTTGATAACTTCCCTGAAGAACATTATAAATTCAGGTACAGAGTGCAGGTGACGTTACAGGTACAGGGTGTACGCTGTATGGACAGTATGGATGAATTTCCTTTGTTGCGCTTCGTAGGTTATTTGCTTGTCATCGTTTCATATTTTAATAGTTGTTTATGTACTTATTTCACAGGTCAAGTACTCAACGTTATTTCTAGAGCCACCGTCGAAGCCATCAAGGCTGACAGCTGTAAGGATCGATGCGGCATCGGTTATGCTCGAATGGGATGAACCGTCGATGCTTGGTGGTCGTAAGGTTGGAAACTTTTGATGTAATTAATGTTCCATGTTTATCTAGCGTTATATTTGATTTTCGCTTTAATTTAAAATACATTTGCATTTATTAGGCGATATCATTTGTGAAAGATTTATTGGCGTCGTATAATTTGTTTTTGATACAAAGTGCTGCATAGTTTTTCGCAGTGTGGGAATTATGTTACCGTTTAGAAGGGGGAGGGGGATGCATGTTCTGGCTAACGGTTGTTTGTCCTTTTCCTGAATTTGCGCCCAAAAATACGTCCTTCCTTGCTTAAGTGCTAATGCTAGGTTGCTCATGGGTATTATGGTAATCGTGGAGAGAGGATTTTTCTCTTGCGCCGATTCGACTTATTTTATTTCAACGATATGACAAAACTCATTCATTTCAGGAGCTATGGTACCGTTATCAGTGTTCAACATGTCCATCGACAGTACATTCCATTCCATCGGAACGGACTTTCAGCGGGCGTCGGTTAGAATTGACGGGTCTTCAAGCGGGCACCACCTATACGGTGATGGTATTTGCGGAGAATAAGGTATCGAAATTGGTACCCGAACTGAGTCAATACGCGCTGATCGAATTTACCACAAGGTGAGTTGTTTGCATTTTGTTACGCCTTTGCATCTTCTTTGCACCTCATTTTCATCTCTAAAAATGAGAGATGTTCTTTCTGTTCCTTGTTCTTGAGTCTGGTAATAGACAGATTATATTAGAGCAGTTTTGTGATACCTTAGACAGGTATAGGTTTCTACGAGGAAAGGAAGTTCCTTTTATTCCTTTTTTGGTTCCTTTTAGGCTCTTATGTTCCTTTTTTTGCGGCAAAATACTGTCAATACTTGTTTTGAAAGAGAAGGGATTTTTAATGGCGTTTTTAGGTGATTTTTTGCTTATAGTTGGATTTAGCTGGTTAAGCTTCACTTCGTTTTCGATTTATAAGTTGATAAACGTCAACGAATGTCTTAGTATTTAGGTCATTGAGTCCTGTAGTAGTTGTCGACCTGAGAGTAGAAGGCGTGCAGGAGAATGGCGTGACACTCGCGTGGAATCCTCCAACCACTATCGGTATCGCGACGCAACCTTCAAAGCAACCTGTCTATGAGGTAGAATTGCTTACAATTACTTGGAATTTTTATTTGAATATTTTTCTGCATATCTGCTATATGCTTTGCTAGATTTTTCCTGTAATTTTTTCTCCAGAGTAGTCTCGGTTCGGCGCTATGGATTTGCTTTGGGATTTTGGCAACCCGTAGTTTTGTGACAGATTGGAGCATTTATAGTGAGTGCTTTGAGATATCGTGAACAAAATTTGCCATTGTTACGAAAGTCTTTGGGGAATTACCACTAGTTGATTGAAACATCATTTGGAAAGGGGTAAATGTAGGACGTTATTTAAAAAAGCGATTTATTCATGCAGCGACTTGTCTTTTCACGCCATAAGAAAACAGGACTTTCTTTTGTTAATGAACAACGAGTTACGATTTGGTATTATGATAAGCCTGTTGGATAAAACTTTTTTTTGGTTTTCTCTTCTTTATCAGTTACGTTATCATCTCTAGAATCAAGACTTACCTTATCACCTGTAGAATCGGAATTTACCTGTGCTGAGAGAACTTGTGAGCAACACTTAATCTGGCTATATTGCAGATCGAATCGAGGCATAATGGTTCAGTTTCTGTGATGGAAACGCCTCATACATACTATACTTTTGATAACCTCAACCCGATATTTCCTTATTCTTTCAAGGTTACAACTTATTGTGGCATTTCGAATGAACAGAACAGATTGCGTTTTTAGTTTAGTCATCTTTGAATGTGATGGAGTTTTAGTGCACTTGCATAAGCCTTGACCATATGATGGGATTACCGTGTGGACGTCTTAATCTCCCCCTTTCTCTTTCTTTCTCCTTTATTTCATTCCTCTTCTCTTGGAGGTATATCAGAAATGATAGTGTTATCAGAGAGTAGTCATATGCGAATAATTCGAAGGAATCTAGGTTGTAGTATAGTGCTGCAATAAGTGGAAGTGGTTAGTCCCTTATGAGTATAAGTATGACGTAATGGTGAAAGAAGGTGTATAAGCTAGGTGTTTAGATGGAGTAACGTCAGAAGGCACTGAAAGGATGTTCCTGTCGTGAGGGATGTTCTGGGTTCGGGCAGGGAGTGAACGTTGATGTAGTTAGGGTCCTTCAGGTGACGTTCAAACTGATTGCTTATATATGTTGTGATTTTTGAGAAATTTTGATGATTCCTGATACTGTTCCGTCCGCGTCTGCCTGATTTACTTTACTTTCTTTATGATCCGTGATTCTGAATGGTTTAATGCTTTATAGGTTCGTGCATTAACCGATTATGGTTGGGGAATGTGGAGTGAACCGCTTTGGTATCAGCCAGGTAGAGGGCAGTTTCTGCCTCCGAACTCTGGTGCTGATGGCGGCTATGTGACGCACGAAGGAGGATTCAGGTAGATATTTAAATCTTTGCAATTTGGAGTGTATTCTAAAAATTCTTTAAAGAAGAGTTGACATATGAGGGGATCTTCTACCATTCTCGATAAGTCGAAGTACCATTTTGAACGGAAAATATAGATTCCAAAATATATACGATGATAGATTTTCTCAGATTTTTTGAAGCTTTTGAAGCGTCCTTCACGAGCGTTATTCGAGGGCAGAAGAGCAGAGATGGGGATTCATGATATATTTGAAGGAAACAATTTGGAGGATTGTGCACCTTTATTTATCTAGTTACCTAGTTCTGCTTTTGTTTCATCATCTCTTAGGTGAAATACCTTCCTGAATGTTTTAGAGAACATCATTGGGCAGTATCGGGACCACCACTATGGGTATGGGTTTTGTTGATATGCGTCCTGCTTCTGGTGATCGTCTTCACATTGTTAGTCTGTTCCCGAAAGGCGAAAGGTAACAGGAAACACTTCAGCGATTGCGATGGATTGGATCCCTACAAAAATGGTAAGTTGCTCTTCAGAGGGTTTTTTATGAATCAAAGGGGTTAAAAAGTGTCGGTAAGTGTAAAGCCCTCATGTATGTGTTGTTGTAGTATTCAGATCTGAAGATTTGGATGCTCTTCTAATTATAAATATTAATATTTTATATTTGCGGCTCGAAGTTTTTTATAATATGAGAATGTTTCATAGTTTGTCGTTGAAGTTTTTCAGCAGTGTGTATATTTCTCCATGGCTTAAGAGCTGAAAGGATTTGTGAAAAGGGAAGCGAGGGAGAAGAAGGTTTAAAATTTTTGAAATATCTTCATCTATATTAATGAGTTTTCCCAATCACTTTTCTACTCGTTAATGATAAAAACTCCTTTACTTTATTTCGGAAATCTTTTGCTTTGGGTACCAATATAAGATAATGAGTGATAACGAGGTAAATATTATGGAAAATGGACTTCTATTCCCCCTTCTGCCGAAAAAATGTACGCGTTTGTGCATGAACTATCCGTTTTAAGCTTTTAAAGAATTGACCTCTTTTCTTTCTTCTGCAGTTCGACGATATTCCTATTCGTATGGTACGCTGATTTTTGTATTTTTCCTAGAGAGTTTGTTGTGGTCGGCGATATTGTTTCGAATGATTTTGCTTTACGCTTTTGTGATGGCGTTTGCGGTGCTTTCGCTTTGCTTTACTTTTTCTGTTATATTCTTATTAGACTACCGCTTTTGATGACTGTTTTTTATCTTCTTTCATATTAATTTTTTTAAATATTTAGAATGATTTATGGGGAGAGGTAGTGGTAGTTTGAGAAAGACTGAGGCTAAGAAGGGTGTGCGAATGATCGAAACAGTTTGACTCTGTAGAAATTGATTCTAGTAACTTGAGTTGTTTTTCGAGTGTATTATTGTTAACTTTTAATTTTTTTTTTCTTTTTTTTTCTGCAAATTTGCTAGTACTTTACTAGATAGCAATTGAAAAATTAATTATTATTGCATGAAATTTATTCCATTAATTTCTTTTCTCTTTACTTTTCTATGTTTAGAGTATTCATTTCTTTGCTTGAATGCAATAAATTTTGGGTAATTTTTTATGGGTAATTCTCCTAAAAGGTTTGATCGGAATTACTTCTTACTAGAGTATCTGCTAGGGAATAACAATAGGTTTCATTGAAAAAACAATTGGGGGGAAATTTTCAATTTCAGTTTTTCATTTCATTTTGATACTACCCGATCAAAATGGTGAATATGCTGGGAATATTGCGAAATAATTTCAGGAAATTCTTTTTTGTCTACACATTTTTTAGTTCTATTTATGGGAAGTGGATAGTAGGTCATTTTAAAAATGGTGCACTGAAGGTGATTTTAGTCTTTTAATTGCTGAATTTTTTTCTCAAGCTTCTGTATGGAGAAGATGATCTGATATGCAAATTTTGACCTAGACCAATTGAACATTTTTAGTGAGGCTTTTTTAACAAAAAAATTTCTCGAAAACAGCTCTACAGATTGTTGATGAGGTTTGAGAAATAAGCGCAGTGGAATTTTATATCTATAAACTTTCCAATACCTATAAATAGTTGGGAGTAAGAAGTTTGCGCACCGCGGCTTTTCTATTATTTCAGGTACGCTAACGCCCGATTACAACACTCCTCCACAGCAAGGTCTCATGCATAATTTATTCCATGGAAAATGTGAGCTTTTCTGCTTCTATTCTGTTGTTCTTGATTTGCGTGCTTATGAATTTGAATTTTGCCATAGCTTGATGGCTGCAAAGTTTTTTACGAAAAACGTCATTTTGAGCACAGGCCGTTGAGGATGTTTTTTTTCTGAATGTGATGGGTACGAGAAGGGGATCCTCTTCAAGGTCGGTCGAGATTGAGTTGGAATCGATGCAGACCGACAGAGGAGGGAGGGGAGTGTTTCTGCCGGAATTGCCTTGTGGCTTAATTGCTTGTTTGAAGTGCAATGACACGGTTGTTTCCGTTTCCTTGATGGAACTGAGAGCAGTGCAACCATTGAGTATGTTCTCAAATGTGTCTTGGCGAATGCAGCGAGTTTCTCTTAGCATGTTTGTAAATGGCTCATTTCTTCTTTTCTACGGCATATTCTTCCAATGCCTTTTTGCATTCTGCATTTAATTTTGAGCTGTTATGACCTACCCTCTCTAAAGACTCGAATGGGTGAGTATTGCTTTTATCTCTTTTGGAGTTTCTAACCGCTTTTTTCATATTCAACTATTGGCTAACCTTTGAAGTGGTTCGTTGAATGTTATCAGCCGTAGTGAAGGATTGTTTTGAGAGGTGCGGCATTTCCATTCTGTGAATGGAATATGTAAGAAAGTCTTTCTCGTCTATCTAGAAATTAGGTATTCGTAGGTGAAAATATTTCAACTAAAAGTTCCGTCCCTAGCAGGGTTGTTCTGCCCGACTGCTCGCGTTTCCATATGGGAGGATGATGGGGGAGAGGGGGAGGTGAGAATGAACTTTGGTTGGATTGTGTGATGGAAAGTGTGAATGGATTCTCAGAGAGGGCCAAAGTTCCTGGAAAAGGGTGCAGAGGTGGAGAGGAGAGTGAAGAAAGTGGTGACTAAAATATATGAATAGTAGCGACGAAGAGAATGCTTCATTGAATGTAAGAAAAGGATTTCTTTATGCGGGAAGAAAGACATAGTTCCTTTCCATTTGTTTTATGGCATTGCAACACAATGTTTTTACTTTTTCTAGAAATGGCTGCATGTTACAAAAGTTTCCCCTGGAATTTTGTGCAGGTATCGTTTCAAAATTTTACTGCATGGAGTGTGGGGGCGGGGCAAGGATCGGCAGAGGAGTAGAGGAAGCATGAAGACGTCGGGAATTGTAAGAAGGAAGCTACAGTTCGAAGACAGGAGGGTGGAGAAACAGGTTGAGTTCATCTGCGACTCCATTTTAAAGAGGGCTTTACTTAGGTTTTGCTCACTATGAATTCGTTTTAAAGAAGTATTCACCCAGGTTGAATTCATCTGTGAATCTGTTTGAGGAACGCTTCGACCTCACACAGTCTGACAGGAATATTTTCTAAACTCGCCCGAAGGTTAGGTGACTGAATGAGTTATGATGCATCGCGACTAAAACCTTTGAGAGCAAAGTTTTTCATCCATATTATATGTAAACTTACGTAAGCGTTATTGAAGAACATTTCAGTGGGTGCGCCTTTGATTTCATATGGAAGTCAACAGTCATCGGCTTGCTATGGCAATACTCGCTTTAAGCCTTATGTTGACCCTACAGCATATGAAGATCCAAACCAGGTTATTTCTTAGTTAAAGCTTCACGTTCTCTTTTTTTCTTATTTCTCGATCTCATTTGTTTAGCACGCAAATTAATGGATTTGTTTTACGTAATTTGATGTTTATCCATCGTCTTGTTATAATTTCTTGGAAAGCATTCATCCATGTTTGGGATGCGAAAGTGAGAGGAGAACTTTGGAAAGGGGAGCGATTCGTAGTTTCTATTCAACTTAAGCACTCTCTCATTTTGTGCAGTATTTGCATATTTAATACAGTTCCCGTCGAAAATTTCATATGATCGTTGAGTCTCGAAGAGCACTGCGTAAACCTTCCAGGTAAACAGAGTTAATATATCAGGTATATGGATTTTCTGATAAGTTAATTTTAAAGGCGCTTTCGGAGTTTGCGAACAATGTCGATCCGGCATTGATTCGAATTACCGAAGTGATTGGGAGTGGTGAATTTGGCGAAGTCTGTAAAGGTGTGCTACAGCCCACTCCAAGAGTTGGGACTTTCGATATGAGTCAGGTGAGTATTCATAGCGCTGTTATATAAACAATGAAGTTTATGGAGTTTGAAAAATTTAGGGAAATCTTAAGAAAGACTTGAGTCGTTTTGAAAGGAGAAGAGAAGGTGGCTGTCGGGAAAGGTTGACAGCCATATACCTTTCGGTGATTTTTGACGTGATATTTGTTTTTGTTGATTAACGGCGTAGGTGAAATTCATTAGTTTTAATTTCAAAAGTTCCTTTAAGCTTGAAACTAATTATAATTAAGTTGTCTAAATTCTTCAGCGGTCATAGAGGCTTTGCGATTATTTGTTTTCATAACTTTCTTTACTGTCGTTTTTTAGGAACAATTTAATTCCAGTGGACGGGTATTGGCGAGTGAATGTTTAGTGGCCAATATTAACTCGTTGGTGTAGAAAATGTTGGCCAATGAACGTCGAATATTAGCCGGCAACGTTTGTGTTTGCATTCAGGTGCAGACGGTAGCAATTAAAACGTTGAAGCCGGGAAGCAGTGAGAAGTCGAAGAGTGATTTTTTGATGGAGGCTTCAATAATGGGACAGTTCGAGCACGAAAATGTAATCCGTCTGATCGGAGTGGTGACAAATAGTGAACCGGTATGCTTTTATTTTTGACGAGATTATGCTTCAGAATCTGATCTGGAATCTAATGCCTTTCTATGGTGTGACCATAGCAATTGCTCGTTTTGTACTTTATGGGAGTTTTCATTCCTGAATCTGATATCGAAGTGGGTATTTTCTGGGTACCCATTCCTGGGTACGTTGGTTCTTTGGCTGCTTGTGGAGGTGGTAGATTTCTGCTGGTTTTGAAATGAAATGTTTCCTTGTTTCGTATGCTCTTTTTCTTCTAAACTCCCCTTTCTCCCCTGAAGCGTCCCCGAAGGTATTCAGGAATAAAGCAGATATGAGGTACTGGCGTTTGAGATGTTTGTACAGTCATTTTTTGCGGTTGTTTTCTATCTCCCGTCTCTACAAAAATTTCTTAGTGATGATCTTAAATTTTTCATCTCGAGTAATGGTTTTTATTTGCATATTTGGGGGTTCCGTTGCATCGTTTGTATAGATGGGGCTGTATACTGCACTAGTGACCCAGAGAGAGTTTATTTTTCTGGATGGGAGAACCGAAGAATTTATAGGTGCTGTATGCATGTAATTCATTTTTATGCTTTATGAAGGTTGTGCTTGCTTCAACAATCTACGTTTAAAATTGTATTTTTTGCTCCTTTACGGTATGTCTGATTGAATTCTGTTGCCATAAGTTGTGCACGTCAATTGTAATCTTCTTTTTAAGATCATGATAATAACGGAGTTTATGGAGAATGGTTCATTGGATCAGTTCCTTCGGAAACACGACGATGGTCTTCTAAGAGTGACGCAGATCGTTGATATGCTGAGAGGTATCGCGGCGGGTATGAAGTATCTCACCGAGAAGGGATTCATCCACAGGGTTCGTTCATTTCTGGCATTTCTCTTGCTCACCTTGTTGTGATAAGATTGTTGAACATGTAATTTAGGATAGTTGTCTTATTCGTGAAGCATGGAAAAACAGGCATTAGAATTTCTTTTTTTGTGGCTGGTACAAATTTGCGTATGTGCTCAGAGATAAAGGTATATATACTTGCAATCATTTGTCTCTCTGTTGTTGTTACTAAGGTTGCGATTACTGTAGGACGTTTAGTATGAACCCTTTTATGGGCGGTTGGTCGTTTCGCTGATCACCTCATGAGTGGATTAAAGGGTTTGTGAGAATGACTCTATGAGTTGCTTTTGTCTTCATTGCATGATTGCATATCTATGTTTGAAAGGAAGTGAATGATCTTTGGCTTATTCTGGTTTGATTCATCCAAATGCAATGCTAGAGGAAAAATACCCGCTAAAGAAACCCTACTTGACCATGGTCTTGTGGTGGAATTTTCCCACATGCCAGTTTCGCATGACTGATATTTAAAGGTTTAATTCAGATTGCATCAACGGATATGGTTTTTATTTATGTTATTTGCATTATCTCGGAAAATTTTTAGGATCTAGCAGCTCGAAACGTTCTCGTCGATTCAAAATTATGTTGTAAAATCGCTGATTTTGGCTTAAGTCGTGGTCTAGAAGGTTCAGTGGAGCAAGAATATACAACAAATGGAGGCAAGATTCCGGTTCGATGGACAGCTCCTGAAGCTATAACACATCGCAAATTTACCGCCGCCTCAGACGTTTGGAGCTTTGGAGTCGTCATGTGGGAGGTATTATTTTTATGCAAGTTTTTAGTGGTGAAGAAAAATCAGGAAAGAATTTTCGAGAATGTCTTTAATAGGAACGCCTTGGATTTTGTGTGATTAGTTATTTCACTATCGTTTTTCTCTATCGATTTTTGTTTTTATTTCTATCAGCGGATTTAGAAATTGCCGTTTGAATAAATGGTGGCGAGTCAGCATTATATCGGCTGTCTAATTTGTAATTATAGTCGGCTGGCAACCTACTCCTATCTACTAATTTTGAGGTGTGTTCTTTCGGTGAGCGTCCTTATTGGGAGTGGACGAATCAAAAGGTGATAAGCGAAATAACCCTTGGATATCGTCTACCGGCACCTATGGATACACCTCAATCATTACACGATTTGATGATGCGATGTTGGCATATTGACCGACATAAACGACCGACGTTTGCACAGATCCTGCAAACGCTAGAGGAATACGTGAAACAACCAGAACTCATTTACGCCGAAGAATCAAATGAAGAAACACTCAGTGGATCATTAACGTAAGTAGATTTGCATTTTGTTTCGTTTTCAGGTGGGCTCTTTGCTTTGATGTTTTTTACCTGAGGTTCCCTTTTCAAGAGAGGATTTAGAAGTTTTTATGGATTTAAAAGGAGTTGAGGATGTTTGATGCTTAGAAGGAAGAGAGAGACGGCAGAGATAAAGCCCAAAAGGGAGATTTATTGTGAAATGTACTCAGAGATAGATAGACATGAGATTCTCACTGTTATGTTTTCAGGTTTACCATACAGGTTTCCGTAGCCTTGTTGCCTTATCAGGTAGCGATCTATTAGGGACCTCCAGGTATAGTCTGCAGGCTTATAAATTTCGTGTTTTTTGGGCATTAAGACCTCGAGGCAAAAATGGGGGTGTTTAGGCATACGAGCAATAAGATTTCATCCCTATTTCTCTTTTGTATTAGTTGTTATAAGACACTGGCAAACGTATAGCGATCAAGAAGCAAGTGAAAAAAGCATATCTAGGTGACGAGAAAGGTGTTCCGCGGTGGCTATCAAAAAGCAAACACAAGACAATGTAAAGGAAAGAGAGATTAGACGCTGGAGTATCCATACCAAGATTGTCCTATTTTCTCAGAAAAAGCCCAATTTCATTTCCTAACAAGTTTATAATTTCTATGCTTTTTTGTTCATAAATGAGGAATA
Source organism: Ascaris suum (assembly GCA_013433145.1). Classification (NCBI taxonomy): domain Eukaryota; kingdom Metazoa; phylum Nematoda; class Chromadorea; order Rhabditida; family Ascarididae; genus Ascaris; species Ascaris suum. The sequence goes on along the minus strand of CM024183.1, from coordinate 321,588 downwards.
AAATATTTCACTGAAAGATCTTTAGGAAAATTGTACAGTTATCTTGCCGGATAAGTGTAATATTATCTTTCCAGCTCGATGGATGCCGTTCAATTTCTTTGATTTCATGTGGCTACGATTTTATTTGTTAGTAACAGCTGTACTTTGTTCCAGAACGCCGTATGCATCACTCAACGTGACAGGGACGATTCCCCGACAGTCGACACCGGGAGTGATTCCTTCACCACCGACATCAAATCCGCCACCTATTCCACTTGATGATTTTCTTAAGCGGATCGCATTAGGTCATTGCGCATCTAAGCTGCATATGGCAGGTGTGCAGACGGTTGCCGAATTGATGCGACTGAGTCATATCGACTTACTTAGTTACGGGTTGATTGCTGAAGAAGCACAGAGGATACGGGATGCATTCAGCAGGTATTTTGTTATTCTTATTTTCCTTCCTGTCATTTTTCTACTTGATCAGTGGGTTATTGTGGTTTAATGGGATTCAGATTTCATTTGAAAAATGTGATCTAGGTGCATTTCTGTTTTAGGGCTCTTTACTCGCTAACTGCGGCTTTTCCTCGCTTTCATCTGTTATTTTAACTTGAGTTGAGCATTCGTCTTCTATAGAAAGCTATTAAAAAGTTGTATCTATTGTCGAATAGTACGCATTTCCAGATTGCAACAGTGTTAGATTTTCGGAACGATTAAGGATGGTTTTCAATTTGTATTTCGTCTTCGGTGTTTTGCCGTTTCCAGTTTTCTGCCGTCTGATCGTGCCTATCGCTGAGTGTTATGCGCATTTCCACTCATACTTCTAATACACGAAGCGCCTTTTTTACTATCTCTGGAAATGAAAGTAGTGCGCCTCTCTTAATATCTCTGAGGATTAAAATGGAGCCGCCTCCTGATGCTTTTGAAAACCTCGCGAAAAATCAAACCTCCGTAACTCCATATAAAAAGATACGTTTTCTTCTGCAATGTTAAAAAAAAAGTTTCATGGAATCTGTTATGTTTTCAGATAACATTGGCATGTGTTACAGCTTTTGGGTAATTTTACTTGTAAGCTGCATAAATAAATGATCTTGAGAAATGTGGAGATCCGCCGTATTTATCAGCAATGTTTTTTTATTAAAATATATATTTTTAGGCCAATGACAACACTACAACGCACCCAGAATCGTTCCGATCAACGTTTGTATCGCGTAGCAATGCAGTCGTTGCCACAATGTAGGATGGCAAGTGTGCCAAATGCGATGTCATCGGCAGCGCAAGGCAATGCAGGTTTCTTTGTATGAATGAGGCTTGTGCTCACCTGTTTTTTTTAACCGCTAATATCTTTGGGCATCCCCTCTCACATTTGCCTGTATTGCCCATGAGTTGAAGTATTTGCTAATTTATTGTAAACGAAACACCTGAACTGTCCTTCTTTCTGCACAGGAATTAAAGCACTTACTGCAAGTGGTTATTACTTCCGGGTTGATATTCTAGGCGTTGTAGCGGCATCCTACTTGTTTGTCTGTAATGCCCAGGGAACAAAAAAATATTAATATTTTTTTAATTTGTGCAAGCTCAATAAGATTTGTGAAACATTTTGCCCAGCTTGTAAGTAGATGTCTAATTTTTCCGGAGTTTTTTCATAGCATTGTGGCAAATATGAGAGTGGCACACATTACGACGATAATTGATTGCATCCCGTGTGATTCAGCATCTCCTTTCACATTGTTCAGTCAGCTTTAGTAGTTTTCCTTTTTTCCACTATTACCGAAAATATTGTTGTTTCAAGCGCCCTCTACCATAAAAATATTCGTCTAGTCGTTATTAATATATGATAAATTTAAGCTATCATAATGTTGAGAAAAAGAGCTTAGCATCAAATATCGTGGCTTAGATGGGTGCTTGATCAACGCCTTTTTCGTTATGTTACTTGTTAAGCTTTTCTTTTCCATCTCAAAACTATTGTTTTGTTTATTCTTTTAGCTCATATTCCCTTATGTGTTCATTTTCCAAACATGTGAGCTCGGAAAGATGATGTGTGATTTTGAATTCCCCCCCCCCCCCCCCCCACATAAGTATGCCAATTTTCGTTTCGGATTTATTAATTGTTCAAATTTGCTCTCTGTATTTTTCGACTTTTAAATTGCTTTGTGTTCTTGATGGCTTTGGGAATAAGCGAATCAGGTTAACTTATTAAGTGGTCGAATTCGTTTTCTTATCTTTATTTAGTTGTCCTCTCATAGCAACGGGAGAAGCTGCTATCTACCCGCATTGATCACGTCTCGTTTCCAAAAGTTTTTTGTAGTCGCATATTACGAAGAACAATATCTTATGTATATGTCGTTAAGGTAAATATATCCACTGAAATTTCTGCGGTAAATTTTCCAACTTTTTGTGAGAAGCGAGCAATTTCTGCATGACGATGCCATAAAGGAAGCATTAATTCGCTGTTTCGTTGGCAGTGTTCGTTTGGCTAAGTGAATAGGATCAGGTCGGACAAGGTCGCATCTGATTACCTCATAATGTTAAATGCTCAGCAGGTATTCCAATACTTCACCTTGAGAGGTCGTCAGCAAAAAGACTTTTAAAGACTGTTTCAAGTCTTCTTAAGGGAACGGTTATTTAATTTCAAAAACGTGGGACTTTAGCTTGTAGCGATTGTGGTAAGATGTGAATAGCGAACAAAAATAACTTCGTGTTATTGTTGTTGTTGATTTTTCAATGTGCTATTGCATCTTTTCATTGATCGTATGACTGTTCATAACTGGCAGTTACTCTTTATGCTCAGGATAAGGAATGAGACGTGAAATAGCCTTTAGCTTCAACTTTACATGATCAGCATGCATCAGTGCGGCCGTCCGGTTGCAATAAAGGCCATCCCTGTTTTGAAAATTTGCACAGTGACGTTTTCAAGGTAATATGAGTTCAATTGCTGAGTGAAAGTAGAAGGAAGTAGTTGAAGTAACCGTTGGGTCCCACCTTGGAAGGCGCACTTTGGCCTCAGATTTTCACTTTTTAGAAAGGGAACGCATTCTCGAAATTAAACAGTTTAATTTTGAAGACTGGGAACGATGCAAGCATCTCTTTTGGTGACAACCCAAAATTTAGACCCACAAACCCATACCGATGGTACATGGGGCATTGACGGTCGAGGTCGTAGCCACAGTGCCAAAATCGCCTTTGCATTCGGTGCATTGAGACTTCTTGCAAGTAAATTTTACCTAAAATTTGAGGTGAAAAGCATGGATTCCTAATCAACGCTTTTGATATCTCATTTCAAGCCAAAAAAAATGGCAACTAGCAGATTTGAAGGGCATTTAAAGGCTAATTTTGAAACCGTTTATGATTAGTTTCGCTTCACTTTTGTTTTTCCATATATAATTTGTATGAAATAGTGCTGGATTCCAAGTGCTCCGTCCACTCTCATCAATTTATTGGTCATTGGCCATCTGTGTAGAAATTTTCGGCTCGATATCAATGCTGCAGAATTGAGGCTTTTTATAGCGCTTAATGTGCCTTTTTCAATGTTTTATGCACTTTATTTATCGATTCCTCAAAAAAAAGTCTCTCGATTTATTGCTCTAATTAATCTGAATGCATGTGCTCTTTTTGAGTTGCATTTGTAAATTATTGCCTCAGTGAATTGTAATTTTTAGGTAACTATAGAATTGGTTGTCGATTTACTGTTCGTTATTATCTCTGTTTTATTATATCATCTAATCCGAAAGGAATGGGTTCTATAGAAGAGAAGGGAAAGTGAAGGTGGAGTATAGAGCAGTTACTTTGATCGTTGACTGAAGGGCGGCGGGGGGGGGGGGGGGGGAGGGAGGGAAGGGCAACTGAAGCATTGCATTTAGCGATTGTAAAATTATAAAAGTTTCCAATGAGGCAATGATTTAGTGTTGTATGCACAGCAGCATTTGCTGAATTATGGTTCTCTGCACTGTGATATGAATGAGCGAAAACTGTCCACATAGGCTGTTATGTTGCTCGATTGTATTATAAAAGTGGTCATTAATTGCGCTATTAATATTATTATTATTATTACCATTATGGTGGCTGATGTGTTGTCTGCTGCTTCCTCTAAAAAACGGAGGAATTTATGCCGGGTTTTTTCTTTTCCTTGAAGGAGGAGGAGATAAATAGGAAAGATGAGGTTAAATTTCGAGGAAGAGTTGAGGCAGCGGTAAGCTTACAGATATGACGCTTCGTGTCGCTTCTTCGATGTGCTAAATGTCTATAAATACGCTTCCTATTAATATTTTCCAAGAAAAGATATAATCATTTAGTGCAGCAATTTCTTTTTCTTTGTTTTGTTTTTTTTTTTTGTGCTAGATGTCGCCATTTCTAAATTGTATCGCACATATATGGCATTGTTGAAATGGATAAAGATAACCTTTTAAATTCTTCTTGTGACCTTATTATAGGCGGCTGACCTTATGATGGACATCCATAACCTTTATTACAGGCATTTTTTGGGAGATTTTTTGCGGTTGATTGGATGTCAATCTCGATTCACACTTCTGTGGCGATCTTTGGATCATTTATGCTGGAATTGGGAAGCGGTGTTGGATATATTGCACCTATCTAACAACGGAATATCACATTTCTGACTATTTTATCTAAGACATCTCCACACTGGACTATCATAGGAAAAAACTGAATATTTTGCTAGAACGAACATTGCTTCTGAGCTATTGTCACACGCAACAAGTTTCGCCATCCCGTTGCAGAAATCATTCTGCCAGCCGTGCAGCCCGGCATAAGGTCTAACAGTGATAGTCCTGGCAGGATGCTGAGTTCTCTTGAGCAAGCAAACAACAAAAAAAGGGTGGTGAATGCCGTTCATTTACTTCTCCTATCTGACACCCATGAAGCGACGGTATTTCATAAAGTACTTCATGTGATCGTTGAACGTAACGCCTATTCAAAAAGAACAAGTTCACTCAACGGTAACTGCAGGTAAGCTACAGCTACAGCGGAAGATGGGAAAGACGGGGGGGGGGGGGGGGGGGGGAGGGAGGGAGAGGGAGGAAAGTCTTTAGAATCCAAAAGCTGCCGCATACAATTGAGAGATAAACAAATGCATGAGATATCTAAGCGTAACATCAAGCATAAAACGCAAGAGCTAAGATCGGTGAGTGGCAGGGGGATGGAAAGGATTATCGAAATTTCGCAGGAGCAGTTGAGGAAATGGCTAAATATTTGAAACTCCAAGGTCCTCAAAAAGCTGCAACAGGAAGTGAGTAACCATACACATAAAATATTCACATGAAGTCCTCCCGGGAACGCAATACAGCGAAGAAATTTACATAAAATGTCTAAGTAAGACAGCCACTGTTGTGGATGTCTTACTTAGACATTTTATGTAAATTTCTTCGCTGTATTGCGTTCCCGGGAGGACTTTTTTTGACCTAGACCAATTGAAACATTTTTAGTGAGGCTTTTTTAACAAAAAAATTTCTCGAAAACAGCTCTACAGATTGTTGATGAGGTTTGAGAAATAAGCGCAGTGGAATTTTATATCTATAAACTTTCCAATACCTATAAATAGTTGGGAGTAAGAAGTTTGCGCACCGCGGCTTTTCTATTATTTCAGGTACGCTAACGCCCGATTACAACACTCCTCCACAGCAAGGTCTCATGCATAATTTATTCCATGGAAAATGTGAGCTTTTCTGCTTCTATTCTGTTGTTCTTGATTTGCGTGCTTATGAATTTGAATTTTGCCATAGCTTGATGGCTGCAAAGTTTTTTACGAAAAACGTCATTTTGAGCACAGGCCGTTGAGGATGTTTTTTTTCTGAATGTGATGGGTACGAGAAGGGGATCCTCTTCAAGGTCGGTCGAGATTGAGTTGGAATCGATGCAGACCGACAGAGGAGGGAGGGGAGTGTTTCTGCCGGAATTGCCTTGTGGCTTAATTGCTTGTTTGAAGTGCAATGACACGGTTGTTTCCGTTTCCTTGATGGAACTGAGAGCAGTGCAACCATTGAGTATGTTCTCAAATGTGTCTTGGCGAATGCAGCGAGTTTCTCTTAGCATGTTTGTAAATGGCTCATTTCTTCTTTTCTACGGCATATTCTTCCAATGCCTTTTTGCATTCTGCATTTAATTTTGAGCTGTTATGACCTACCCTCTCTAAAGACTCGAATGGGTGAGTATTGCTTTTATCTCTTTTGGAGTTTCTAACCGCTTTTTTCATATTCAACTATTGGCTAACCTTTGAAGTGGTTCGTTGAATGTTATCAGCCGTAGTGAAGGATTGTTTTGAGAGGTGCGGCATTTCCATTCTGTGAATGGAATATGTAAGAAAGTCTTTCTCGTCTATCTAGAAATTAGGTATTCGTAGGTGAAAATATTTCAACTAAAAGTTCCGTCCCTAGCAGGGTTGTTCTGCCCGACTGCTCGCGTTTCCATATGGGAGGATGATGGGGGAGAGGGGGAGGTGAGAATGAACTTTGGTTGGATTGTGTGATGGAAAGTGTGAATGGATTCTCAGAGAGGGCCAAAGTTCCTGGAAAAGGGTGCAGAGGTGGAGAGGAGAGTGAAGAAAGTGGTGACTAAAATATATGAATAGTAGCGACGAAGAGAATGCTTCATTGAATGTAAGAAAAGGATTTCTTTATGCGGGAAGAAAGACATAGTTCCTTTCCATTTGTTTTATGGCATTGCAACACAATGTTTTTACTTTTTCTAGAAATGGCTGCATGTTACAAAAGTTTCCCCTGGAATTTTGTGCAGGTATCGTTTCAAAATTTTACTGCATGGAGTGTGGGGGCGGGGCAAGGATCGGCAGAGGAGTAGAGGAAGCATGAAGACGTCGGGAATTGTAAGAAGGAAGCTACAGTTCAAAGACAGGAGGGTGGAGAAACAGGTTGAGTTCATCTGCGACTCCATTTTAAAGAGGGCTTTACTTAGGTTTTGCTCACTATGAATTCGTTTTAAAGAAGTATTCACCCAGGTTGAATTCATCTGTGAATCTGTTTGAGGAACGCTTCGACCTCACACAGTCTGACAGGAATATTTTCTAAACTCGCCCGAAGGTTAGGTGACTGAATGAGTTATGATGCATCGCGACTAAAACCTTTGAGAGCAAAGTTTTTCATCCATATTATATGTAAACTTACGTAAGCGTTATTGAAGAACATTTCAGTGGGTGCGCCTTTGATTTCATATGGAAGTCAACAGTCATCGGCTTGCTATGGCAATACTCGCTTTAAGCCTTATGTTGACCCTACAGCATATGAAGATCCAAACCAGGTTATTTCTTAGTTAAAGCTTCACGTTCTCTTTTTTTCTTATTTCTCGATCTCATTTGTTTAGCACGCAAATTAATGGATTTGTTTTACGTAATTTGATGTTTATCCATCGTCTTGTTATAATTTCTTGGAAAGCATTCATCCATGTTTGGGATGCGAAAGTGAGAGGAGAACTTTGGAAAGGGGGAGCGATTCGTAGTTTCTATTCAACTTAAGCACTCTCTCATTTTGTGCAGTATTTGCATATTTAATACAGTTCCCGTCGAAAATTTCATATGATCGTTGAGTCTCGAAGAGCACTGCGTAAACCTTCCAGGTAAACAGAGTTAATATATCAGGTATATGGATTTTCTGATAAGTTAATTTTAAAGGCGCTTTCGGAGTTTGCGAACAATGTCGATCCGGCATTGATTCGAATTACCGAAGTGATTGGGAGTGGTGAATTTGGCGAAGTCTGTAAAGGTGTGCTACAGCCCACTCCAAGAGTTGGGACTTTCGATATGAGTCAGGTGAGTATTCATAGCGCTGTTATATAAACAATGAAGTTTATGGAGTTTGAAAAATTTAGGGAAATCTTAAGAAAGACTTGAGTCGTTTTGAAAGGAGAAGAGAAGGTGGCTGTCGGGAAAGGTTGACAGCCATATACCTTTCGGTGATTTTTGACGTGATATTTGTTTTTGTTGATTAACGGCGTAGGTGAAATTCATTAGTTTTAATTTCAAAAGTTCCTTTAAGCTTGAAACTAATTATAATTAAGTTGTCTAAATTCTTCAGCGGTCATAGAGGCTTTGCGATTATTTGTTTTCATAACTTTCTTTACTGTCGTTTTTTAGGAACAATTTAATTCCAGTGGACGGGTATTGGCGAGTGAATGTTTAGTGGCCAATATTAACTCGTTGGTGTAGAAAATGTTGGCCAATGAACGTCGAAATATTAGCCGGCAACGTTTGTGTTTGCATTCAGGTGCAGACGGTAGCAATTAAAACGTTGAAGCCGGGAAGCAGTGAGAAGTCGAAGAGTGATTTTTTGATGGAGGCTTCAATAATGGGACAGTTCGAGCACGAAAATGTAATCCGTCTGATCGGAGTGGTGACAAATAGTGAACCGGTATGCTTTTATTTTTGACGAGATTATGCTTCAGAATCTGATCTGGAATCTAATGCCTTTCTATGGTGTGGCCATAGCAATTGCTCGTTTTGTACTTTATGGGAGTTTTCATTCCTGAATCTGATATCGAAGTGGGTATTTTCTGGGTACCCATTCCTGGGTACGTTGGTTCTTTGGCTGCTTGTGGAGGTGGTAGATTTCTGCTGGTTTTGAAATGAAATGTTTCCTTGTTTCGTATGCTCTTTTTCTTCTAAACTCCCCTTTCTCCCCTGAAGCGTCCCCGAAGGTATTCAGGAATAAAGCAGATATGAGGTACTGGCGTTTGAGATGTTTGTACAGTCATTTTTTGCGGTTGTTTTCTATCTCCCGTCTCTACAAAAATTTCTTAGTGATGATCTTAAATTTTTCATCTCGAGTAATGGTTTTTATTTGCATATTTGGGGGTTCCGTTGCATCGTTTGTATAGATGGGGCTGTATACTGCACTAGTGACCCAGAGAGAGTTTATTTTTCTGGATGGGAGAACCGAAGAATTTATAGGTGCTGTATGCATGTAATTCATTTTTATGCTTTATGAAGGTTGTGCTTGCTTCAACAATCTACGTTTAAAATTGTATTTTTTGCTCCTTTACGGTATGTCTGATTGAATTCTGTTGCCATAAGTTGTGCACGTCAATTGTAATCTTCTTTTTAAGATCATGATAATAACGGAGTTTATGGAGAATGGTTCATTGGATCAGTTCCTTCGGAAACACGACGATGGTCTTCTAAGAGTGACGCAGATCGTTGATATGCTGAGAGGTATCGCGGCGGGTATGAAGTATCTCACCGAGAAGGGATTCATCCACAGGGTTCGTTCATTTCTGGCATTTCTCTTGCTCACCTTGTTGTGATAAGATTGTTGAACATGTAATTTAGGATAGTTGTCTTATTCGTGAAGCATGGAAAAACAGGCATTAGAATTTCTTTTTTTGTGGCTGGTACAAATTTGCGTATGTGCTCAGAGATAAAGGTATATATACTTGCAATCATTTGTCTCTCTGTTGTTGTTACTAAGGTTGCGATTACTGTAGGACGTTTAGTATGAACCCTTTTATGGGCGGTTGGTCGTTTCGCTGATCACCTCATGAGTGGATTAAAGGGTTTGTGAGAATGACTCTATGAGTTGCTTTTGTCTTCATTGCATGATTGCATATCTATGTTTGAAAGGAAGTGAATGATCTTTGGCTTATTCTGGTTTGATTCATCCAAATGCAATGCTAGAGGAAAAATACCCGCTAAAGAAACCCTACTTGACCATGGTCTTGTGGTGGAATTTTCCCACATGCCAGTTTCGCATGACTGATATTTAAAGGTTTAATTCAGATTGCATCAACGGATATGGTTTTTATTTATGTTATTTGCATTATCTCGGAAAATTTTTAGGATCTAGCAGCTCGAAACGTTCTCGTCGATTCAAAATTATGTTGTAAAATCGCTGATTTTGGCTTAAGTCGTGGTCTAGAAGGTTCAGTGGAGCAAGAATATACAACAAATGGAGGCAAGATTCCGGTTCGATGGACAGCTCCTGAAGCTATAACACATCGCAAATTTACCGCAGCCTCAGACGTTTGGAGCTTTGGAGTCGTCATGTGGGAGGTATTATTTTTATGCAAGTTTTTAGTGGTGAAGAAAAATCAGGAAAGAATTTTCGAGAATGTCTTTAATAGGAACGCCTTGGATTTTGTGTGATTAGTTATTTCACTATCGTTTTTCTCTATCGATTTTTGTTTTTATTTCTATCAGCGGATTTAGAAATTGCCGTTTGAATAAATGGTGGCGAGTCAGCATTATATCGGCTGTCTAATTTGTAATTATAGTCGGCTGGCAACCTACTCCTATCTACTAATTTTGAGGTGTGTTCTTTCGGTGAGCGTCCTTATTGGGAGTGGACGAATCAAAAGGTGATAAGCGAAATAACCCTTGGATATCGTCTACCGGCACCTATGGATACACCTCAATCATTACACGATTTGATGATGCGATGTTGGCATATTGACCGACATAAACGACCGACGTTTGCACAGATCCTGCAAACGCTAGAGGAATACGTGAAACAACCAGAACTCATTTACGCCGAAGAATCAAATGAAGAAACACTCAGTGGATCATTAACGTAAGTAGATTTGCATTTTGTTTCGTTTTCAGGTGGGCTCTTTGCTTTGATGTTTTTTACCTGAGGTTCCCTTTTCAAGAGAGGATTTAGAAGTTTTTATGGATTTAAAAGGAGTTGAGGATGTTTGATGCTTAGAAGGAAGAGAGAGACGGCAGAGATAAAGCCCAAAAGGGAGATTTATTGTGAAATGTACTCAGAGATAGATAGACATGAGATTCTCACTGTTATGTTTTCAGGTTTACCATACAGGTTTCCGTAGCCTTGTTGCCTTATCAGGTAGCGATCTATTAGGGACCTCCAGGTATAGTCTGCAGGCTTATAAATTTCGTGTTTTTTGAGGCATTAAGACCTCGAGGCAAAAATGGGGGTGTTTAGGCATACGAGCAATAAGATTTCATCCCTATTTCTCTTTTGTATTAGTTGTTATAAGACACTGGCAAACGTATAGCGATCAAGAAGCAAGTGAAAAAAGCATATCTAGGTGACGAGAAAGGTGTTCCGCGGTGGCTATCAAAAAGCAAAACACAAGACAATGTAAAGGAAAGAGAGATTAGACGCTGGAGTATCCATACCAAGATTGTCCTATTTTCTCAGAAAAAGCCCAATTTCATTTCCTAACAAGTTTATAATTTCTATGCTTTTTTGTTCATAAATGAGGAATAAAATATTTCACTGAAAGATCTTTAGGAAAATTGTACAGTTATCTTGCCGGATAAGTGTAATATTATCTTTCCAGCTCGATGGATGCCGTTCAATTTCTTTGATTTCATGTGGCTACGATTTTATTTGTTAGTAACAGCTGTACTTTGTTCCAGAACGCCGTATGCATCACTCAACGTGACAGGGACGATTCCCCGACAGTCGACACCGGGAGTGATTCCTTCACCACCGACATCAAATCCGCCACCTATTCCACTTGATGATTTTCTTAAGCGGATCGCATTAGGTCATTGCGCATCTAAGCTGCATATGGCAGGTGTGCAGACGGTTGCCGAATTGATGCGACTGAGTCATATCGACTTACTTAGTTACGGGTTGATTGCTGAAGAAGCACAGAGGATACGGGATGCATTCAGCAGGTATTTTGTTATTCTTATTTTCCTTCCTGTCATTTTTCTACTTGATCAGTGGGTTATTGTGGTTTAATGGGATTCAGATTTCATTTGAAAAATGTGATCTAGGTGCATTTCTGTTTTAGGGCTCTTTACTCGCTAACTGCGGCTTTTCCTCGCTTTCATCTGTTATTTTAACTTGAGTTGAGCATTCGTCTTCTATAGAAAGCTATTAAAAAGTTGTATCTATTGTCGAATAGTATGCATTTCCAGATTGCAACAGTGTTAGATTTTCGGAACGATTAAGGATGGTTTTCAATTTGTATTTCGTCTTCGGTGTTTTGCCGTTTCCAGTTTTCTGCCGTCTGATCGTGCCTATCGCTGAGTGTTATGCGCATTTCCACTCATACTTCTAATACACGAAGCGCCTTTTTTACTATCTCTGGAAATGAAAGTAGTGCGCCTCTCTTAATATCTCTGAGGATTAAAATGGAGCCGCCTCCTGATGCTTTTGAAAACCTCGCGAAAAATCAAACCTCCGTAACTCCATATAAAAAGATACGTTTTCTTCTGCAATGTTAAAAAAAAAGTTTCATGGAATCTGTTATGTTTTCAGATAACATTGGCATGTGTTACAGCTTTTGGGTAATTTTACTTGTAAGCTGCATAAATAAATGATCTTGAGAAATGTGGAGATCCGCCGTATTTATCAGCAATGTTTTTTTATTAAAATATATATTTTTAGGCCAATGACAACACTACAACGCACCCAGAATCGTTCCGATCAACGTTTGTATCGCGTAGCAATGCAGTCGTTGCCACAATGTAGGATGGCAAGTGTGCCAAATGCGATGTCATCGGCAGCGCAAGGCAATGCAGGTTTCTTTGTATGAATGAGGCTTGTGCTCACCTGTTTTTTTTAACCGCTAATATCTTTGGGCATCCCCTCTCACATTTGCCTGTATTGCCCATGAGTTGAAGTATTTGCTAATTTATTGTAAACGAAACACCTGAACTGTCCTTCTTTCTGCACAGGAATTAAAGCACTTACTGCAAGTGGTTATTACTTCCGGGTTGATATTCTAGGCGTTGTAGCGGCATCCTACTTGTTTGTCTGTAATGTCCAGGGGAACAAAAAAATATTAATATTTTTTAATTTGTGCAAGCTCAATAAGATTTGTGAAACATTTTGCCCAGCTTGTAAGTAGATGTCTAATTTTCCGGAGTTTTTTCATAGCATTGTGGCAAATATGAGAGTGGCACACATTACGACGATAATTGATTGCATCCCGTGTGATTCAGCATCTCCTTTCACATTGTTCAGTCAGCTTTAGTAGTTTTCCTTTTTTCCACTATTACCGAAAATATTGTTGTTTCAAGCGCCCTCTACCATAAAAATATTCGTCTAGTCGTTATTAATATATGATAAATTTAAGCTATCATAATGTTGAGAAAAAGAGCTTAGCATCAAATATCGTGGCTTAGATGGGTGCTTGATCAACGCCTTTTTCGTTATGTTACTTGTTAAGCTTTTCTTTTCCATCTCAAAACTATTGTTTTGTTTATTCTTTTAGCTCATATTCCCTTATGTGTTCATTTTCCAAACATGTGAGCTCGGAAAGATGATGTGTGATTTTGAATTCCCCCCCCCCCCCCCCCCACATAAGTATGCCAATTTTCGTTTCGGATTTATTAATTGTTCAAATTTGCTCTCTGTATTTTTCGACTTTTAAATTGCTTTGTGTTCTTGATGGCTTTGGGAATAAGCGAATCAGGTTAACTTATTAAGTGGTCGAATTCGTTTTCTTATCTTTATTTAGTTGTCCTCTCATAGCAACGGGAGAAGCTGCTATCTACCCGCATTGATCACGTCTCGTTTCCAAAAGTTTTTTGTAGTCGCATATTACGAAGAACAATATCTTATGTATATGTCGTTAAGGTAAATATATCCACTGAAATTTCTGCGGTAAATTTTCCAACTTTTTGTGAGAAGCGAGCAATTTCTGCATGACGATGCCATAAAGGAAGCATTAATTCGCTGTTTCGTTGGCAGTGTTCGTTTGGCTAAGTGAATAGGATCAGGTCGGACAAGGTCGCATCTGATTACCTCATAATGTTAAATGCTCAGCAGGTATTCCAATACTTCACCTTGAGAGGTCGTCAGCAAAAAGACTTTTAAAGACTGTTTCAAGTCTTCTTAAGGGAACGGTTATTTAATTTCAAAAACGTGGGACTTTAGCTTGTAGCGATTGTGGTAAGATGTGAATAGCGAACAAAAATAACTTCGTGTTATTGTTGTTGTTGATTTTTCAATGTGCTATTGCATCTTTTCATTGATCGTATGACTGTTCATAACTGGCAGTTACTCTTTATGCTCAGGATAAGGAATGAGACGTGAAATAGCCTTTAGCTTCAACTTTACATGATCAGCATGCATCAGTGCGGCCGTCCGGTTGCAATAAAGGCCATCCCTGTTTTGAAAATTTGCACAGTGACGTTTTCAAGGTAATATGAGTTCAATTGCTGAGTGAAAGTAGAAGGAAGTAGTTGAAGTAACCGTTGGGTCCCACCTTGGAAGGCGCACTTTGGCCTCAGATTTTCACTTTTTAGAAAGGGAACGCATTCTCGAAATTAAACAGTTTAATTTTGAAGACTGGGAACGATGCAAGCATCTCTTTTGGTGACAACCCAAAATTTAGACCCACAAACCCATACCGATGGTACATGGGGCATTGACGGTCGAGGTCGTAGCCACAGTGCCAAAATCGCCTTTGCATTCGGTGCATTGAGACTTCTTGCAAGTAAATTTTACCTAAAATTTGAGGTGAAAAGCATGGATTCCTAATCAACGCTTTTGATATCTCATTTCAAGCCAAAAAAAATGGCAACTAGCAGATTTGAAGGGCATTTAAAGGCTAATTTTGAAACCGTTTATGATTAGTTTCGCTTCACTTTTGTTTTTCCATATATAATTTGTATGAAATAGTGCTGGATTCCAAGTGCTCCGTCCACTCTCATCAATTTATTGGTCATTGGCCATCTGTGTAGAAATTTTCGGCTCGATATCAATGCTGCAGAATTGAGGCTTTTTATAGCGCTTAATGTGCCTTTTTCAATGTTTTATGCACTTTATTTATCGATTCCTCAAAAAAAAGTCTCTCGATTTATTGCTCTAATTAATCTGAATGCATGTGCTCTTTTTGAGTTGCATTTGTAAATTATTGCCTCAGTGAATTGTAATTTTTAGGTAACTATAGAATTGGTTGTCGATTTACTGTTCGTTATTATCTCTGTTTTATTATATCATCTAATCCGAAAGGAATGGGTTCTATAGAAGAGAAGGGAAAGTGAAGGTGGAGTATAGAGCAGTTACTTTGATCGTTGACTGAAGGGCGGCGGGGGGGGGGGGAGGGAGGGAAGGGCAACTGAAGCATTGCATTTAGCGATTGTAAAATTATAAAAGTTTCCAATGAGGCAATGATTTAGTGTTGTATGCACAGCAGCATTTGCTGAATTATGGTTCTCTGCACTGTGATATGAATGAGCGAAAACTGTCCACATAGGCTGTTATGTTGCTCGATTGTATTATAAAAGTGGTCATTAATTGCGCTATTAATATTATTATTATTATTACCATTATGGTGGCTGATGTGTTGTCTGCTGCTTCCTCTAAAAAACGGAGGAATTTATGCCGGGTTTTTTCTTTTCCTTGAAGGAGGAGGAGATAAATAGGAAAGATGAGGTTAAATTTCGAGGAAGAGTTGAGGCAGCGGTAAGCTTACAGATATGACGCTTCGTGTCGCTTCTTCGATGTGCTAAATGTCTATAAATACGCTTCCTATTAATATTTTCCAAGAAAAGATATAATCATTTAGTGCAGCAATTTCTTTTTCTTTGTTTTGTTTTTTTTTTTTGTGCTAGATGTCGCCATTTCTAAATTGTATCGCACATATATGGCATTGTTGAAATGGATAAAGATAACCTTTTAAATTCTTCTTGTGACCTTATTATAGGCGGCTGACCTTATGATGGACATCCATAACCTTTATTACAGGCATTTTTTGGGAGATTTTTTGCGGTTGATTGGATGTCAATCTCGATTCACACTTCTGTGGCGATCTTTGGATCATTTATGCTGGAATTGGGAAGCGGTGTTGGATATATTGCACCTATCTAACAACGGAATATCACATTTCTGACTATTTTATCTAAGACATCTCCACACTGGACTATCATAGGAAAAAACTGAATATTTTGCTAGAACGAACATTGCTTCTGAGCTATTGTCACACGCAACAAGTTTCGCCATCCCGTTGCAGAAATCATTCTGCCAGCCGTGCAGCCCGGCATAAGGTCTAACAGTGATAGTCCTGGCAGGATGCTGAGTTCTCTTGAGCAAGCAAACAACAAAAAAAGGGTGGTGAATGCCGTTCATTTACTTCTCCTATCTGACACCCATGAAGCGACGGTATTTCATAAAGTACTTCATGTGATCGTTGAACGTAACGCCTATTCAAAAAGAACAAGTTCACTCAACGGTAACTGCAGGTAAGCTACAGCTACAGCGGAAGATGGGAAAGACGGGAGGGGGGGGGGGGGGGGGAGGGAGGGAGTGAGAGGGAGGAAAGTCTTTAGAATCCAAAAGCTGCCGCATACAATTGAGAGATAAACAAATGCATGAGATATCTAAGCGTAACATCAAGCATAAAACGCAAGAGCTAAGATCGGTGAGTGGCAGGGGGATGGAAAGGATTATCGAAATTTCGCAGGAGCAGTTGAGGAAATGGCTAAATATTTGAAACTCCAAGGTCCTCAAAAAGCTGCAACAGGAAGTGAGTAACCATACACATAAAATATTCACATGAAGTCCTCCCGGGAACGCAATACAGCGAAGAAATTTACATAAAATGTCTAAGTAAGACAGCCACTGTTGTGGATGTCTTACTTAGACATTTTATGTAAATTTCTTCGCTGTATTGCGTTCCCGGGAGGACTTTTTTTGACCTAGACCAATTGAAACATTTTTAGTGAGGCTTTTTTAACAAAAAAATTTCTCGAAAACAGCTCTACAGATTGTTGATGAGGTTTGAGAAATAAGCGCAGTGGAATTTTGTATCTATAAACTTTCCAATACCTATAAATAGTTGGGAGTAAGAAGTTTGCGCACCGCGGCTTTTCTATTATTTCAGGTACGCTAACGCCCGATTACAACACTCCTCCACAGCAAGGTCTCATGCATAATTTATTCCATGGAAAATGTGAGCTTTTCTGCTTCTATTCTGTTGTTCTTGATTTGCGTGCTTATGAATTTGAATTTTGCCATAGCTTGATGGCTGCAAAGTTTTTTACGAAAAACGTCATTTTGAGCACAGGCCGTTGAGGATGTTTTTTTTCTGAATGTGATGGGTACGAGAAGGGGATCCTCTTCAAGGTCGGTCGAGATTGAGTTGGAATCGATGCAGACCGACAGAGGAGGGAGGGGAGTGTTTCTGCCGGAATTGCCTTGTGGCTTAATTGCTTGTTTGAAGTGCAATGACACGGTTGTTTCCGTTTCCTTGATGGAACTGAGAGCAGTGCAACCATTGAGTATGTTCTCAAATGTGTCTTGGCGAATGCAGCGAGTTTCTCTTAGCATGTTTGTAAATGGCTCATTTCTTCTTTTCTACGGCATATTCTTCCAATGCCTTTTTGCATTCTGCATTTAATTTTGAGCTGTTATGACCTACCCTCTCTAAAGACTCGAATGGGTGAGTATTGCTTTTATCTCTTTTGGAGTTTCTAACCGCTTTTTTCATATTCAACTATTGGCTAACCTTTGAAGTGGTTCGTTGAATGTTATCAGCCGTAGTGAAGGATTGTTTTGAGAGGTGCGGCATTTCCATTCTGTGAATGGAATATGTAAGAAAGTCTTTCTCGTCTATCTAGAAATTAGGTATTCGTAGGTGAAAATATTTCAACTAAAAGTTCCGTCCCTAGCAGGGTTGTTCTGCCCGACTGCTCGCGTTTCCATATGGGAGGATGATGGGGGAGAGGGGGAGGTGAGAATGAACTTTGGTTGGATTGTGTGATGGAAAGTGTGAATGGATTCTCAGAGAGGGCCAAAGTTCCTGGAAAAGGGTGCAGAGGTGGAGAGGAGAGTGAAGAAAGTGGTGACTAAAATATATGAATAGTAGCGACGAAGAGAATGCTTCATTGAATGTAAGAAAAGGATTTCTTTATGCGGGAAGAAAGACATAGTTCCTTTCCATTTGTTTTATGGCATTGCAACACAATGTTTTTACTTTTTCTAGAAATGGCTGCATGTTACAAAAGTTTCCCCTGGAATTTTGTGCAGGTATCGTTTCAAAATTTTACTGCATGGAGTGTGGGGGCGGGGCAAGGATCGGCAGAGGAGTAGAGGAAGCATGAAGACGTCGGGAATTGTAAGAAGGAAGCTACAGTTCAAAGACAGGAGGGTGGAGAAACAGGTTGAGTTCATCTGCGACTCCATTTTAAAGAGGGCTTTACTTAGGTTTTGCTCACTATGAATTCGTTTTAAAGAAGTATTCACCCAGGTTGAATTCATCTGTGAATCTGTTTGAGGAACGCTTCGACCTCACACAGTCTGACAGGAATATTTTCTAAACTCGCCCGAAGGTTAGGCGACTGAATGAGTTATGATGCATCGCGACTAAAACCTTTGAGAGCAAAGTTTTTCATCCATATTATATGTAAACTTACGTAAGCGTTATTGAAGAACATTTCAGTGGGTGCGCCTTTGATTTCATATGGAAGTCAACAGTCATCGGCTTGCTATGGCAATACTCGCTTTAAGCCTTATGTTGACCCTACAGCATATGAAGATCCAAACCAGGTTATTTCTTAGTTAAAGCTTCACGTTCTCTTTTTTTCTTATTTCTCGATCTCATTTGTTTAGCACGCAAATTAATGGATTTGTTTTACGTAATTTGATGTTTATCCATCGTCTTGTTATAATTTCTTGGAAAGCATTCATCCATGTTTGGGATGCGAAAGTGAGAGGAGAACTTTGGAAAGGGGGAGCGATTCGTAGTTTCTATTCAACTTAAGCACTCTCTCATTTTGTGCAGTATTTGCATATTTAATACAGTTCCCGTCGAAAATTTCATATGATCGTTGAGTCTCGAAGAGCACTGCGTAAACCTTCCAGGTAAACAGAGTTAATATATCAGGTATATGGATTTTCTGATAAGTTAATTTTAAAGGCGCTTTCGGAGTTTGCGAACAATGTCGATCCGGCATTGATTCGAATTACCGAAGTGATTGGGAGTGGTGAATTTGGCGAAGTCTGTAAAGGTGTGCTACAGCCCACTCCAAGAGTTGGGACTTTCGATATGAGTCAGGTGAGTATTCATAGCGCTGTTATATAAACAATGAAGTTTATGGAGTTTGAAAAATTTAGGGAAATCTTAAGAAAGACTTGAGTCGTTTTGAAAGGAGAAGAGAAGGTGGCTGTCGGGAAAGGTTGACAGCCATATACCTTTCGGTGATTTTTGACGTGATATTTGTTTTTGTTGATTAACGGCGTAGGTGAAATTCATTAGTTTTAATTTCAAAAGTTCCTTTAAGCTTGAAACTAATTATAATTAAGTTGTCTAAATTCTTCAGCGGTCATAGAGGCTTTGCGATTATTTGTTTTCATAACTTTCTTTACTGTCGTTTTTTAGGAACAATTTAATTCCAGTGGACGGGTATTGGCGAGTGAATGTTTAGTGGCCAATATTAACTCGTTGGTGTAGAAAATGTTGGCCAATGAACGTCAAATATTAGCCGGCAACGTTTGTGTTTGCATTCAGGTGCAGACGGTAGCAATTAAAACGTTGAAGCCGGGAAGCAGTGAGAAGTCGAAGAGTGATTTTTTGATGGAGGCTTCAATAATGGGACAGTTCGAGCACGAAAATGTAATCCGTCTGATCGGAGTGGTGACAAATAGTGAACCGGTATGCTTTTATTTTTGACGAGATTATGCTTCAGAATCTGATCTGGAATCTAATGCCTTTCTATGGTGTGGCCATAGCAATTGCTCGTTTTGTACTTTATGGGAGTTTTCATTCCTGAATCTGATATCGAAGTGGGTATTTTCTGGGTACCCATTCCTGGGTACGTTGGTTCTTTGGCTGCTTGTGGAGGTGGTAGATTTCTGCTGGTTTTGAAATGAAATGTTTCCTTGTTTCGTATGCTCTTTTTCTTCTAAACTCCCCTTTCTCCCCTGAAGCGTCCCCGAAGGTATTCAGGAATAAAGCAGATATGAGGTACTGGCGTTTGAGATGTTTGTACAGTCATTTTTTGCGGTTGTTTTCTATCTCCCGTCTCTACAAAAATTTCTTAGTGATGATCTTAAATTTTTCATCTCGAGTAATGGTTTTTATTTGCATATTTGGGGGTTCCGTTGCATCGTTTGTATAGATGGGGCTGTATACTGCACTAGTGACCCAGAGAGAGTTTATTTTTCTGGATGGGAGAACCGAAGAATTTATAGGTGCTGTATGCATGTAATTCATTTTTATGCTTTATGAAGGTTGTGCTTGCTTCAACAATCTACGTTTAAAATTGTATTTTTTGCTCCTTTACGGTATGTCTGATTGAATTCTGTTGCCATAAGTTGTGCACGTCAATTGTAATCTTCTTTTTAAGATCATGATAATAACGGAGTTTATGGAGAATGGTTCATTGGATCAGTTCCTTCGGAAACACGACGATGGTCTTCTAAGAGTGACGCAGATCGTTGATATGCTGAGAGGTATCGCGGCGGGTATGAAGTATCTCACCGAGAAGGGATTCATCCACAGGGTTCGTTCATTTCTGGCATTTCTCTTGCTCACCTTGTTGTGATAAGATTGTTGAACATGTAATTTAGGATAGTTGTCTTATTCGTGAAGCATGGAAAAACAGGCATTAGAATTTCTTTTTTTGTGGCTGGTACAAATTTGCGTATGTGCTCAGAGATAAAGGTATATATACTTGCAATCATTTGTCTCTCTGTTGTTGTTACTAAGGTTGCGATTACTGTAGGACGTTTAGTATGAACCCTTTTATGGGCGGTTGGTCGTTTCGCTGATCACCTCATGAGTGGATTAAAGGGTTTGTGAGAATGACTCTATGAGTTGCTTTTGTCTTCATTGCATGATTGCATATCTATGTTTGAAAGGAAGTGAATGATCTTTGGCTTATTCTGGTTTGATTCATCCAAATGCAATGCTAGAGGAAAAATACCCGCTAAAGAAACCCTACTTGACCATGGTCTTGTGGTGGAATTTTCCCACATGCCAGTTTCGCATGACTGATATTTAAAGGTTTAATTCAGATTGCATCAACGGATATGGTTTTTATTTATGTTATTTGCATTATCTCGGAAAATTTTTAGGATCTAGCAGCTCGAAACGTTCTCGTCGATTCAAAATTATGTTGTAAAATCGCTGATTTTGGCTTAAGTCGTGGTCTAGAAGGTTCAGTGGAGCAAGAATATACAACAAATGGAGGCAAGATTCCGGTTCGATGGACAGCTCCTGAAGCTATAACACATCGCAAATTTACCGCAGCCTCAGACGTTTGGAGCTTTGGAGTCGTCATGTGGGAGGTATTATCTTTATGCAAGTTTTTAGTGGTGAAGAAAAATCAGGAAAGAATTTTCGAGAATGTCTTTAATAGGAACGCCTTGGATTTTGTGTGATTAGTTATTTCACTATCGTTTTTCTCTATCGATTTTTGTTTTTATTTCTATCAGCGGATTTAGAAATTGCCGTTTGAATAAATGGTGGCGAGTCAGCATTATATCGGCTGTCTAATTTGTAATTATAGTCGGCTGGCAACCTACTCCTATCTACTAATTTTGAGGTGTGTTCTTTCGGTGAGCGTCCTTATTGGGAGTGGACGAATCAAAAGGTGATAAGCGAAATAACCCTTGGATATCGTCTACCGGCACCTATGGATACACCTCAATCATTACACGATTTGATGATGCGATGTTGGCATATTGACCGACATAAACGACCGACGTTTGCACAGATCCTGCAAACGCTAGAGGAATACGTGAAACAACCAGAACTCATTTACGCCGAAGAATCAAATGAAGAAACACTCAGTGGATCATTAACGTAAGTAGATTTGCATTTTGTTTCGTTTTCAGGTGGGCTCTTTGCTTTGATGTTTTTTACCTGAGGTTCCCTTTTCAAGAGAGGATTTAGAAGTTTTTATGGATTTAAAAGGAGTTGAGGATGTTTGATGCTTAGAAGGAAGAGAGAGACGGCAGAGATAAAGCCCAAAAGGGAGATTTATTGTGAAATGTACTCAGAGATAGATAGACATGAGATTCTCACTGTTATGTTTTCAGGTTTACCATACAGGTTTCCGTAGCCTTGTTGCCTTATCAGGTAGCGATCTATTAGGGACCTCCAGGTATAGTCTGCAGGCTTATAAATTTCGTGTTTTTTGAGGCATTAAGACCTCGAGGCAAAAATGGGGGTGTTTAGGCATACGAGCAATAAGATTTCATCCCTATTTCTCTTTTGTATTAGTTGTTATAAGACACTGGCAAACGTATAGCGATCAAGAAGCAAGTGAAAAAAGCATATCTAGGTGACGAGAAAGGTGTTCCGCGGTGGCTATCAAAAAGCAAAACACAAGACAATGTAAAGGAAAGAGAGATTAGACGCTGGAGTATCCATACCAAGATTGTCCTATTTTCTCAGAAAAAGCCCAATTTCATTTCCTAACAAGTTTATAATTTCTATGCTTTTTTGTTCATGAATGAGGAATAAAATATTTCACTGAAAGATCTTTAGGAAAATTGTACAGTTATCTTGCCGGATAAGTGTAATATTATCTTTCCAGCTCGATGGATGCCGTTCAATTTCTTTGATTTCATGTGGCTACGATTTTATTTGTTAGTAACAGCTGTACTTTGTTCCAGAACGCCGTATGCATCACTCAACGTGACAGGGACGATTCCCCGACAGTCGACACCGGGAGTGATTCCTTCACCACCGACATCAAATCCGCCACCTATTCCACTTGATGATTTTCTTAAGCGGATCGCATTAGGTCATTGCGCATCTAAGCTGCATATGGCAGGTGTGCAGACGGTTGCCGAATTGATGCGACTGAGTCATATCGACTTACTTAGTTACGGGTTGATTGCTGAAGAAGCACAGAGGATACGGGATGCATTCAGCAGGTATTTTGTTATTCTTATTTTCCTTCCTGTCATTTTTCTACTTGATCAGTGGGTTATTGTGGTTTAATGGGATTCAGATTTCATTTGAAAAATGTGATCTAGGTGCATTTCTGTTTTAGGGCTCTTTACTCGCTAACTGCGGCTTTTCCTCGCTTTCATCTGTTATTTTAACTTGAGTTGAGCATTCGTCTTCTATAGAAAGCTATTAAAAAGTTGTATCTATTGTCGAATAGTATGCACTTCCAGATTGCAACAGTGTTAGATTTTCGGAACGATTAAGGATGGTTTTCAATTTGTATTTCGTCTTCGGTGTTTTGCCGTTTCCAGTTTTCTGCCGTCTGATCGTGCCTATCGCTGAGTGTTATGCGCATTTCCACTCATACTTCTAATACACGAAGCGCCTTTTTTACTATCTCTGGAAATGAAAGTAGTGCGCCTCTCTTAATATCTCTGAGGATTAAAATGGAGCCGCCTCCTGATGCTTTTGAAAACCTCGCGAAAAATCAAACCTCCGTAACTCCATATAAAAAGATACGTTTTCTTCTGCAATGTTAAAAAAAAAGTTTCATGGAATCTGTTATGTTTTCAGATAACATTGGCATGTGTTACAGCTTTTGGGTAATTTTACTTGTAAGCTGCATAAATAAATGATCTTGAGAAATGTGGAGATCCGCCGTATTTATCAGCAATGTTTTTTTATTAAAATATATATTTTTAGGCCAATGACAACACTACAACGCACCCAGAATCGTTCCGATCAACGTTTGTATCGCGTAGCAATGCAGTCGTTGCCACAATGTAGGATGGCAAGTGTGCCAAATGCGATGTCATCGGCAGCGCAAGGCAATGCAGGTTTCTTTGTATGAATGAGGCTTGTGCTCACCTGTTTTTTTTAACCGCTAATATCTTTGGGCATCCCCTCTCACATTTGCCTGTATTGCCCATGAGTTGAAGTATTTGCTAATTTATTGTAAACGAAACACCTGAACTGTCCTTCTTTCTGCACAGGAATTAAAGCACTTACTGCAAGTGGTTATTACTTCCGGGTTGATATTCTAGGCGTTGTAGCGGCATCCTACTTGTTTGTCTGTAATGCCCAGGGGAACAAAAAAATATTAATATTTTTTAATTTGTGCAAGCTCAATAAGATTTGTGAAACATTTTGCCCAGCTTGTAAGTAGATGTCTAATTTTTCCGGAGTTTTTTCATAGCATTGTGGCAAATATGAGAGTGGCACACATTACGACGATAATTGATTGCATCCCGTGTGATTCAGCATCTCCTTTCACATTGTTCAGTCAGCTTTAGTAGTTTTCCTTTTTTCCACTATTACCGAAAATATTGTTGTTTCAAGCGCCCTCTACCATAAAAATATTCGTCTAGTCGTTATTAATATATGATAAATTTAAGCTATCATAATGTTGAGAAAAAGAGCTTAGCATCAAATATCGTGGCTTAGATGGGTGCTTGATCAACGCCTTTTTCGTTATGTTACTTGTTAAGCTTTTCTTTTCCATCTCAAAACTATTGTTTTGTTTATTCTTTTAGCTCATATTCCCTTATGTGTTCATTTTCCAAACATGTGAGCTCGGAAAGATGATGTGTGATTTTGAATTCCCCCCCCCCCCCCCCCCCACATAAGTATGCCAATTTTCGTTTCGGATTTATTAATTGTTCAAATTTGCTCTCTGTATTTTTCGACTTTTAAATTGCTTTGTGTTCTTGATGGCTTTGGGAATAAGCGAATCAGGTTAACTTATTAAGTGGTCGAATTCGTTTTCTTATCTTTATTTAGTTGTCCTCTCATAGCAACGGGAGAAGCTGCTATCTACCCGCATTGATCACGTCTCGTTTCCAAAAGTTTTTTGTAGTCGCATATTACGAAGAACAATATCTTATGTATATGTCGTTAAGGTAAATATATCCACTGAAATTTCTGCGGTAAATTTTCCAACTTTTTGTGAGAAGCGAGCAATTTCTGCATGACGATGCCATAAAGGAAGCATTAATTCGCTGTTTCGTTGGCAGTGTTCGTTTGGCTAAGTGAATAGGATCAGGTCGGACAAGGTCGCATCTGATTACCTCATAATGTTAAATGCTCAGCAGGTATTCCAATACTTCACCTTGAGAGGTCGTCAGCAAAAAGACTTTTAAAGACTGTTTCAAGTCTTCTTAAGGGAACGGTTATTTAATTTCAAAAACGTGGGACTTTAGCTTGTAGCGATTGTGGTAAGATGTGAATAGCGAACAAAAATAACTTCGTGTTATTGTTGTTGTTGATTTTTCAATGTGCTATTGCATCTTTTCATTGATCGTATGACTGTTCATAACTGGCAGTTACTCTTTATGCTCAGGATAAGGAATGAGACGTGAAATAGCCTTTAGCTTCAACTTTACATGATCAGCATGCATCAGTGCGGCCGTCCGGTTGCAATAAAGGCCATCCCTGTTTTGAAAATTTGCACAGTGACGTTTTCAAGGTAATATGAGTTCAATTGCTGAGTGAAAGTAGAAGGAAGTAGTTGAAGTAACCGTTGGGTCCCACCTTGGAAGGCGCACTTTGGCCTCAGATTTTCACTTTTTAGAAAGGGAACGCATTCTCGAAATTAAACAGTTTAATTTTGAAGACTGGGAACGATGCAAGCATCTCTTTTGGTGACAACCCAAAATTTAGACCCACAAACCCATACCGATGGTACATGGGGCATTGACGGTCGAGGTCGTAGCCACAGTGCCAAAATCGCCTTTGCATTCGGTGCATTGAGACTTCTTGCAAGTAAATTTTACCTAAAATTTGAGGTGAAAAGCATGGATTCCTAATCAACGCTTTTGATATCTCATTTCAAGCCAAAAAAAATGGCAACTAGTAGATTTGAAGGGCATTTAAAGGCTAATTTTGAAACCGTTTATGATTAGTTTCGCTTCACTTTTGTTTTTCCATATATAATTTGTATGAAATAGTGCTGGATTCCAAGTGCTCCGTCCACTCTCATCAATTTATTGGTCATTGGCCATCTGTGTAGAAATTTTCGGCTCGATATCAATGCTGCAGAATTGAGGCTTTTTATAGCGCTTAATGTGCCTTTTTCAATGTTTTATGCACTTTATTTATCGATTCCTCAAAAAAAAGTCTCTCGATTTATTGCTCTAATTAATCTGAATGCATGTGCTCTTTTTGAGTTGCATTTGTAAATTATTGCCTCAGTGAATTGTAATTTTTAGGTAACTATAGAATTGGTTGTCGATTTACTGTTCGTTATTATCTCTGTTTTATTATATCATCTAATCCGAAAGGAATGGGTTCTATAGAAGAGAAGGGAAAGTGAAGGTGGAGTATAGAGCAGTTACTTTGATCGTTGACTGAAGGGCGGCGGGGGGGGGGGGGGGGGAGGGAGGGAAGGGCAACTGAAGCATTGCATTTAGCGATTGTAAAATTATAAAAGTTTCCAATGAGGCAATGATTTAGTGTTGTATGCACAGCAGCATTTGCTGAATTATGGTTCTCTGCACTGTGATATGAATGAGCGAAAACTGTCCACATAGGCTGTTATGTTGCTCGATTGTATTATAAAAGTGGTCATTAATTGCGCTATTAATATTATTATTATTATTACCATTATGGTGGCTGATGTGTTGTCTGCTGCTTCCTCTAAAAAACGGAGGAATTTATGCCGGGTTTTTTCTTTTCCTTGAAGGAGGAGGAGATAAATAGGAAAGATGAGGTTAAATTTCGAGGAAGAGTTGAGGCAGCGGTAAGCTTACAGATATGACGCTTCGTGTCGCTTCTTCGATGTGCTAAATGTCTATAAATACGCTTCCTATTAATATTTTCCAAGAAAAGATATAATCATTTAGTGCAGCAATTTCTTTTTCTTTGTTTTGTTTTTTTTTTTTGTGCTAGATGTCGCCATTTCTAAATTGTATCGCACATATATGGCATTGTTGAAATGGATAAAGATAACCTTTTAAATTCTTCTTGTGACCTTATTATAGGCGGCTGACCTTATGATGGACATCCATAACCTTTATTACAGGCATTTTTTGGGAGATTTTTTGCGGTTGATTGGATGTCAATCTCGATTCACACTTCTGTGGCGATCTTTGGATCATTTATGCTGGAATTGGGAAGCGGTGTTGGATATATTGCACCTATCTAACAACGGAATATCACATTTCTGACTATTTTATCTAAGACATCTCCACACTGGACTATCATAGGAAAAAACTGAATATTTTGCTAGAACGAACATTGCTTCTGAGCTATTGTCACACGCAACAAGTTTCGCCATCCCGTTGCAGAAATCATTCTGCCAGCCGTGCAGCCCGGCATAAGGTCTAACAGTGATAGTCCTGGCAGGATGCTGAGTTCTCTTGAGCAAGCAAACAACAAAAAAAGGGTGGTGAATGCCGTTCATTTACTTCTCCTATCTGACACCCATGAAGCGACGGTATTTCATAAAGTACTTCATGTGATCGTTGAACGTAACGCCTATTCAAAAAGAACAAGTTCACTCAACGGTAACTGCAGGTAAGCTACAGCTACAGCGGAAGATGGGAAAGACGGGAGGGGGGGGGGGGGGGGAGGGAGGGAGTGAGAGGGAGGAAAGTCTTTAGAATCCAAAAGCTGCCGCATACAATTGAGAGATAAACAAATGCATGAGATATCTAAGCGTAACATCAAGCATAAAACGCAAGAGCTAAGATCGGTGAGTGGCAGGGGGATGGAAAGGATTATCGAAATTTCGCAGGAGCAGTTGAGGAAATGGCTAAATATTTGAAACTCCAAGGTCCTCAAAAAGCTGCAACAGGAAGTGAGTAACCATACACATAAAATATTCACATGAAGTCCTCCCGGGAACGCAATACAGCGAAGAAATTTACATAAAATGTCTAAGTAAGACAGCCACTGTTGTGGATGTCTTACTTAGACATTTTATGTAAATTTCTTCGCTGTATTGCGTTCCCGGGAGGACTTTTTTTGACCTAGACCAATTGAAACATTTTTAGTGAGGCTTTTTTAACAAAAAAATTTCTCGAAAACAGCTCTACAGATTGTTGATGAGGTTTGAGAAATAAGCGCAGTGGAATTTTGTATCTATAAACTTTCCAATACCTATAAATAGTTGGGAGTAAGAAGTTTGCGCACCGCGGCTTTTCTATTATTTCAGGTACGCTAACGCCCGATTACAACACTCCTCCACAGCAAGGTCTCATGCATAATTTATTCCATGGAAAATGTGAGCTTTTCTGCTTCTATTCTGTTGTTCTTGATTTGCGTGCTTATGAATTTGAATTTTGCCATAGCTTGATGGCTGCAAAGTTTTTTACGAAAAACGTCATTTTGAGCACAGGCCGTTGAGGATGTTTTTTTTCTGAATGTGATGGGTACGAGAAGGGGATCCTCTTCAAGGTCGGTCGAGATTGAGTTGGAATCGATGCAGACCGACAGAGGAGGGAGGGGAGTGTTTCTGCCGGAATTGCCTTGTGGCTTAATTGCTTGTTTGAAGTGCAATGACACGGTTGTTTCCGTTTCCTTGATGGAACTGAGAGCAGTGCAACCATTGAGTATGTTCTCAAATGTGTCTTGGCGAATGCAGCGAGTTTCTCTTAGCATGTTTGTAAATGGCTCATTTCTTCTTTTCTACGGCATATTCTTCCAATGCCTTTTTGCATTCTGCATTTAATTTTGAGCTGTTATGACCTACCCTCTCTAAAGACTCGAATGGGTGAGTATTGCTTTTATCTCTTTTGGAGTTTCTAACCGCTTTTTTCATATTCAACTATTGGCTAACCTTTGAAGTGGTTCGTTGAATGTTATCAGCCGTAGTGAAGGATTGTTTTGAGAGGTGCGGCATTTCCATTCTGTGAATGGAATATGTAAGAAAGTCTTTCTCGTCTATCTAGAAATTAGGTATTCGTAGGTGAAAATATTTCAACTAAAAGTTCCGTCCCTAGCAGGGTTGTTCTGCCCGACTGCTCGCGTTTCCATATGGGAGGATGATGGGGGAGAGGGGGAGGTGAGAATGAACTTTGGTTGGATTGTGTGATGGAAAGTGTGAATGGATTCTCAGAGAGGGCCAAAGTTCCTGGAAAAGGGTGCAGAGGTGGAGAGGAGAGTGAAGAAAGTGGTGACTAAAATATATGAATAGTAGCGACGAAGAGAATGCTTCATTGAATGTAAGAAAAGGATTTCTTTATGCGGGAAGAAAGACATAGTTCCTTTCCATTTGTTTTATGGCATTGCAACACAATGTTTTTACTTTTTCTAGAAATGGCTGCATGTTACAAAAGTTTCCTCTGGAATTTTGTGCAGGTATCGTTTCAAAATTTTACTGCATGGAGTGTGGGGGCGGGGCAAGGATCGGCAGAGGAGTAGAGGAAGCATGAAGACGTCGGGAATTGTAAGAAGGAAGCTACAGTTCAAAGACAGGAGGGTGGAGAAACAGGTTGAGTTCATCTGCGACTCCATTTTAAAGAGGGCTTTACTTAGGTTTTGCTCACTATGAATTCGTTTTAAAGAAGTATTCACCCAGGTTGAATTCATCTGTGAATCTGTTTGAGGAACGCTTCGACCTCACACAGTCTGACAGGAATATTTTCTAAACTCGCCCGAAGGTTAGGCGACTGAATGAGTTATGATGCATCGCGACTAAAACCTTTGAGAGCAAAGTTTTTCATCCATATTATATGTAAACTTACGTAAGCGTTATTGAAGAACATTTCAGTGGGTGCGCCTTTGATTTCATATGGAAGTCAACAGTCATCGGCTTGCTATGGCAATACTCGCTTTAAGCCTTATGTTGACCCTACAGCATATGAAGATCCAAACCAGGTTATTTCTTAGTTAAAGCTTCACGTTCTCTTTTTTTCTTATTTCTCGATCTCATTTGTTTAGCACGCAAATTAATGGATTTGTTTTACGTAATTTGATGTTTATCCATCGTCTTGTTATAATTTCTTGGAAAGCATTCATCCATGTTTGGGATGCGAAAGTGAGAGGAGAACTTTGGAAAGGGGGAGCGATTCGTAGTTTCTATTCAACTTAAGCACTCTCTCATTTTGTGCAGTATTTGCATATTTAATACAGTTCCCGTCGAAAATTTCATATGATCGTTGAGTCTCGAAGAGCACTGCGTAAACCTTCCAGGTAAACAGAGTTAATATATCAGGTATATGGATTTTCTGATAAGTTAATTTTAAAGGCGCTTTCGGAGTTTGCGAACAATGTCGATCCGGCATTGATTCGAATTACCGAAGTGATTGGGAGTGGTGAATTTGGCGAAGTCTGTAAAGGTGTGCTACAGCCCACTCCAAGAGTTGGGACTTTCGATATGAGTCAGGTGAGTATTCATAGCGCTGTTATATAAACAATGAAGTTTATGGAGTTTGAAAAATTTAGGGAAATCTTAAGAAAGACTTGAGTCGTTTTGAAAGGAGAAGAGAAGGTGGCTGTCGGGAAAGGTTGACAGCCATATACCTTTCGGTGATTTTTGACGTGATATTTGTTTTTGTTGATTAACGGCGTAGGTGAAATTCATTAGTTTTAATTTCAAAAGTTCCTTTAAGCTTGAAACTAATTATAATTAAGTTGTCTAAATTCTTCAGCGGTCATAGAGGCTTTGCGATTATTTGTTTTCATAACTTTCTTTACTGTCGTTTTTTAGGAACAATTTAATTCCAGTGGACGGGTATTGGCGAGTGAATGTTTAGTGGCCAATATTAACTCGTTGGTGTAGAAAATGTTGGCCAATGAACGTCAAATATTAGCCGGCAACGTTTGTGTTTGCATTCAGGTGCAGACGGTAGCAATTAAAACGTTGAAGCCGGGAAGCAGTGAGAAGTCGAAGAGTGATTTTTTGATGGAGGCTTCAATAATGGGACAGTTCGAGCACGAAAATGTAATCCGTCTGATCGGAGTGGTGACAAATAGTGAACCGGTATGCTTTTATTTTTGACGAGATTATGCTTCAGAATCTGATCTGGAATCTAATGCCTTTCTATGGTGTGGCCATAGCAATTGCTCGTTTTGTACTTTATGGGAGTTTTCATTCCTGAATCTGATATCGAAGTGGGTATTTTCTGGGTACCCATTCCTGGGTACGTTGGTTCTTTGGCTGCTTGTGGAGGTGGTAGATTTCTGCTGGTTTTGAAATGAAATGTTTCCTTGTTTCGTATGCTCTTTTTCTTCTAAACTCCCCTTTCTCCCCTGAAGCGTCCCCGAAGGTATTCAGGAATAAAGCAGATATGAGGTACTGGCGTTTGAGATGTTTGTACAGTCATTTTTTGCGGTTGTTTTCTATCTCCCGTCTCTACAAAAATTTCTTAGTGATGATCTTAAATTTTTCATCTCGAGTAATGGTTTTTATTTGCATATTTGGGGGTTCCGTTGCATCGTTTGTATAGATGGGGCTGTATACTGCACTAGTGACCCAGAGAGAGTTTATTTTTCTGGATGGGAGAACCGAAGAATTTATAGGTGCTGTATGCATGTAATTCATTTTTATGCTTTATGAAGGTTGTGCTTGCTTCAACAATCTACGTTTAAAATTGTATTTTTTGCTCCTTTACGGTATGTCTGATTGAATTCTGTTGCCATAAGTTGTGCACGTCAATTGTAATCTTCTTTTTAAGATCATGATAATAACGGAGTTTATGGAGAATGGTTCATTGGATCAGTTCCTTCGGAAACACGACGATGGTCTTCTAAGAGTGACGCAGATCGTTGATATGCTGAGAGGTATCGCGGCGGGTATGAAGTATCTCACCGAGAAGGGATTCATCCACAGGGTTCGTTCATTTCTGGCATTTCTCTTGCTCACCTTGTTGTGATAAGATTGTTGAACATGTAATTTAGGATAGTTGTCTTATTCGTGAAGCATGGAAAAACAGGCATTAGAATTTCTTTTTTTGTGGCTGGTACAAATTTGCGTATGTGCTCAGAGATAAAGGTATATATACTTGCAATCATTTGTCTCTCTGTTGTTGTTACTAAGGTTGCGATTACTGTAGGACGTTTAGTATGAACCCTTTTATGGGCGGTTGGTCGTTTCGCTGATCACCTCATGAGTGGATTAAAGGGTTTGTGAGAATGACTCTATGAGTTGCTTTTGTCTTCATTGCATGATTGCATATCTATGTTTGAAAGGAAGTGAATGATCTTTGGCTTATTCTGGTTTGATTCATCCAAA
The DNA here is from genome assembly GCA_013433145.1 of Ascaris suum. NCBI lineage: Eukaryota > Metazoa > Nematoda > Chromadorea > Rhabditida > Ascarididae > Ascaris > Ascaris suum. Next base: position 289,652 of record CM024183.1, on the reverse strand, counting down.
TGCAATGCTAGAGGAAAAATACCCGCTAAAGAAACCCTACTTGACCATGGTCTTGTGGTGGAATTTTCCCACATGCCAGTTTCGCATGACTGATATTTAAAGGTTTAATTCAGATTGCATCAACGGATATGGTTTTTATTTATGTTATTTGCATTATCTCGGAAAATTTTTAGGATCTAGCAGCTCGAAACGTTCTCGTCGATTCAAAATTATGTTGTAAAATCGCTGATTTTGGCTTAAGTCGTGGTCTAGAAGGTTCAGTGGAGCAAGAATATACAACAAATGGAGGCAAGATTCCGGTTCGATGGACAGCTCCTGAAGCTATAACACATCGCAAATTTACCGCAGCCTCAGACGTTTGGAGCTTTGGAGTCGTCATGTGGGAGGTATTATTTTTATGCAAGTTTTTAGTGGTGAAGAAAAATCAGGAAAGAATTTTCGAGAATGTCTTTAATAGGAACGCCTTGGATTTTGTGTGATTAGTTATTTCACTATCGTTTTTCTCTATCGATTTTTGTTTTTATTTCTATCAGCGGATTTAGAAATTGCCGTTTGAATAAATGGTGGCGAGTCAGCATTATATCGGCTGTCTAATTTGTAATTATAGTCGGCTGGCAACCTACTCCTATCTACTAATTTTGAGGTGTGTTCTTTCGGTGAGCGTCCTTATTGGGAGTGGACGAATCAAAAGGTGATAAGCGAAATAACCCTTGGATATCGTCTACCGGCACCTATGGATACACCTCAATCATTACACGATTTGATGATGCGATGTTGGCATATTGACCGACATAAACGACCGACGTTTGCACAGATCCTGCAAACGCTAGAGGAATACGTGAAACAACCAGAACTCATTTACGCCGAAGAATCAAATGAAGAAACACTCAGTGGATCATTAACGTAAGTAGATTTGCATTTTGTTTCGTTTTCAGGTGGGCTCTTTGCTTTGATGTTTTTTACCTGAGGTTCCCTTTTCAAGAGAGGATTTAGAAGTTTTTATGGATTTAAAAGGAGTTGAGGATGTTTGATGCTTAGAAGGAAGAGAGAGACGGCAGAGATAAAGCCCAAAAGGGAGATTTATTGTGAAATGTACTCAGAGATAGATAGACATGAGATTCTCACTGTTATGTTTTCAGGTTTACCATACAGGTTTCCGTAGCCTTGTTGCCTTATCAGGTAGCGATCTATTAGGGACCTCCAGGTATAGTCTGCAGGCTTATAAATTTCGTGTTTTTTGAGGCATTAAGACCTCGAGGCAAAAATGGGGGTGTTTAGGCATACGAGCAATAAGATTTCATCCCTATTTCTCTTTTGTATTAGTTGTTATAAGACACTGGCAAACGTATAGCGATCAAGAAGCAAGTGAAAAAAGCATATCTAGGTGACGAGAAAGGTGTTCCGCGGTGGCTATCAAAAAGCAAAACACAAGACAATGTAAAGGAAAGAGAGATTAGACGCTGGAGTATCCATACCAAGATTGTCCTATTTTCTCAGAAAAAGCCCAATTTCATTTCCTAACAAGTTTATAATTTCTATGCTTTTTTGTTCATGAATGAGGAATAAAATATTTCACTGAAAGATCTTTAGGAAAATTGTACAGTTATCTTGCCGGATAAGTGTAATATTATCTTTCCAGCTCGATGGATGCCGTTCAATTTCTTTGATTTCATGTGGCTACGATTTTATTTGTTAGTAACAGCTGTACTTTGTTCCAGAACGCCGTATGCATCACTCAACGTGACAGGGACGATTCCCCGACAGTCGACACCGGGAGTGATTCCTTCACACCGACATCAAATCCGCCACCTATTCCACTTGATGATTTTCTTAAGCGGATCGCATTAGGTCATTGCGCATCTAAGCTGCATATGGCAGGTGTGCAGACGGTTGCCGAATTGATGCGACTGAGTCATATCGACTTACTTAGTTACGGGTTGATTGCTGAAGAAGCACAGAGGATACGGGATGCATTCAGCAGGTATTTTGTTATTCTTATTTTCCTTCCTGTCATTTTTCTACTTGATCAGTGGGTTATTGTGGTTTAATGGGATTCAGATTTCATTTGAAAAATGTGATCTAGGTGCATTTCTGTTTTAGGGCTCTTTACTCGCTAACTGCGGCTTTTCCTCGCTTTCATCTGTTATTTTAACTTGAGTTGAGCATTCGTCTTCTATAGAAAGCTATTAAAAAGTTGTATCTATTGTCGAATAGTACGCATTTCAGATTGCAACAGTGTTAGATTTTCGGAACGATTAAGGATGGTTTTCAATTTGTATTTCGTCTTCGGTGTTTTGCCGTTTCCAGTTTTCTGCCGTCTGATCGTGCCTATCGCTGAGTGTTATGCGCATTTCCACTCATACTTCTAATACACGAAGCGCCTTTTTTACTATCTCTGGAAATGAAAGTAGTGCGCCTCTCTTAATATCTCTGAGGATTAAAATGGAGCCGCCTCCTGATGCTTTTGAAAACCTCGCGAAAAATCAAACCTCCGTAACTCCATATAAAAAGATACGTTTTCTTCTGCAATGTTAAAAAAAAAGTTTCATGGAATCTGTTATGTTTTCAGATAACATTGGCATGTGTTACAGCTTTTGGGTAATTTTACTTGTAAGCTGCATAAATAAATGATCTTGAGAAATGTGGAGATCCGCCGTATTTATCAGCAATGTTTTTTTATTAAAATATATATTTTTAGGCCAATGACAACACTACAACGCACCCAGAATCGTTCCGATCAACGTTTGTATCGCGTAGCAATGCAGTCGTTGCCACAATGTAGGATGGCAAGTGTGCCAAATGCGATGTCATCGGCAGCGCAAGGCAATGCAGGTTTCTTTGTATGAATGAGGCTTGTGCTCACCTGTTTTTTTTAACCGCTAATATCTTTGGGCATCCCCTCTCACATTTGCCTGTATTGCCCATGAGTTGAAGTATTTGCTAATTTATTGTAAACGAAACACCTGAACTGTCCTTCTTTCTGCACAGGAATTAAAGCACTTACTGCAAGTGGTTATTACTTCCGGGTTGATATTCTAGGCGTTGTAGCGGCATCCTACTTGTTTGTCTGTAATGCCCAGGGGAACAAAAAAATATTAATATTTTTTAATTTGTGCAAGCTCAATAAGATTTGTGAAACATTTTGCCCAGCTTGTAAGTAGATGTCTAATTTTTCCGGAGTTTTTTCATAGCATTGTGGCAAATATGAGAGTGGCACACATTACGACGATAATTGATTGCATCCCGTGTGATTCAGCATCTCCTTTCACATTGTTCAGTCAGCTTTAGTAGTTTTCCTTTTTTCCACTATTACCGAAAATATTGTTGTTTCAAGCGCCCTCTACCATAAAAATATTCGTCTAGTCGTTATTAATATATGATAAATTTAAGCTATCATAATGTTGAGAAAAAGAGCTTAGCATCAAATATCGTGGCTTAGATGGGTGCTTGATCAACGCCTTTTTCGTTATGTTACTTGTTAAGCTTTTCTTTTCCATCTCAAAACTATTGTTTTGTTTATTCTTTTAGCTCATATTCCCTTATGTGTTCATTTTCCAAACATGTGAGCTCGGAAAGATGATGTGTGATTTTGAATTCCCCCCCCCCCCCCCCCCCACATAAGTATGCCAATTTTCGTTTCGGATTTATTAATTGTTCAAATTTGCTCTCTGTATTTTTCGACTTTTAAATTGCTTTGTGTTCTTGATGGCTTTGGGAATAAGCGAATCAGGTTAACTTATTAAGTGGTCGAATTCGTTTTCTTATCTTTATTTAGTTGTCCTCTCATAGCAACGGGAGAAGCTGCTATCTACCCGCATTGATCACGTCTCGTTTCCAAAAGTTTTTTGTAGTCGCATATTACGAAGAACAATATCTTATGTATATGTCGTTAAGGTAAATATATCCACTGAAATTTCTGCGGTAAATTTTCCAACTTTTTGTGAGAAGCGAGCAATTTCTGCATGACGATGCCATAAAGGAAGCATTAATTCGCTGTTTCGTTGGCAGTGTTCGTTTGGCTAAGTGAATAGGATCAGGTCGGACAAGGTCGCATCTGATTACCTCATAATGTTAAATGCTCAGCAGGTATTCCAATACTTCACCTTGAGAGGTCGTCAGCAAAAAGACTTTTAAAGACTGTTTCAAGTCTTCTTAAGGGAACGGTTATTTAATTTCAAAAACGTGGGACTTTAGCTTGTAGCGATTGTGGTAAGATGTGAATAGCGAACAAAAATAACTTCGTGTTATTGTTGTTGTTGATTTTTCAATGTGCTATTGCATCTTTTCATTGATCGTATGACTGTTCATAACTGGCAGTTACTCTTTATGCTCAGGATAAGGAATGAGACGTGAAATAGCCTTTAGCTTCAACTTTACATGATCAGCATGCATCAGTGCGGCCGTCCGGTTGCAATAAAGGCCATCCCTGTTTTGAAAATTTGCACAGTGACGTTTTCAAGGTAATATGAGTTCAATTGCTGAGTGAAAGTAGAAGGAAGTAGTTGAAGTAACCGTTGGGTCCCACCTTGGAAGGCGCACTTTGGCCTCAGATTTTCACTTTTTAGAAAGGGAACGCATTCTCGAAATTAAACAGTTTAATTTTGAAGACTGGGAACGATGCAAGCATCTCTTTTGGTGACAACCCAAAATTTAGACCCACAAACCCATACCGATGGTACATGGGGCATTGACGGTCGAGGTCGTAGCCACAGTGCCAAAATCGCCTTTGCATTCGGTGCATTGAGACTTCTTGCAAGTAAATTTTACCTAAAATTTGAGGTGAAAAGCATGGATTCCTAATCAACGCTTTTGATATCTCATTTCAAGCCAAAAAAATGGCAACTAGCAGATTTGAAGGGCATTTAAAGGCTAATTTTGAAACCGTTTATGATTAGTTTCGCTTCACTTTTGTTTTTCCATATATAATTTGTATGAAATAGTGCTGGATTCCAAGTGCTCCGTCCACTCTCATCAATTTATTGGTCATTGGCCATCTGTGTAGAAATTTTCGGCTCGATATCAATGCTGCAGAATTGAGGCTTTTTATAGCGCTTAATGTGCCTTTTTCAATGTTTTATGCACTTTATTTATCGATTCCTCAAAAAAAAGTCTCTCGATTTATTGCTCTAATTAATCTGAATGCATGTGCTCTTTTTGAGTTGCATTTGTAAATTATTGCCTCAGTGAATTGTAATTTTTAGGTAACTATAGAATTGGTTGTCGATTTACTGTTCGTTATTATCTCTGTTTTATTATATCATCTAATCCGAAAGGAATGGGTTCTATAGAAGAGAAGGGAAAGTGAAGGTGGAGTATAGAGCAGTTACTTTGATCGTTGACTGAAGGGCGGCGGGGGGGGGGGGGGGGAGGGAGGGAAGGGCAACTGAAGCATTGCATTTAGCGATTGTAAAATTATAAAAGTTTCCAATGAGGCAATGATTTAGTGTTGTATGCACAGCAGCATTTGCTGAATTATGGTTCTCTGCACTGTGATATGAATGAGCGAAAACTGTCCACATAGGCTGTTATGTTGCTCGATTGTATTATAAAAGTGGTCATTAATTGCGCTATTAATTATTATTATTATTATTACCATTATGGTGGCTGATGTGTTGTCTGCTGCTTCCTCTAAAAAACGGAGGAATTTATGCCGGGTTTTTTCTTTTCCTTGAAGGAGGAGGAGATAAATAGGAAAGATGAGGTTAAATTTCGAGGAAGAGTTGAGGCAGCGGTAAGCTTACAGATATGACGCTTCGTGTCGCTTCTTCGATGTGCTAAATGTCTATAAATACGCTTCCTATTAATATTTTCCAAGAAAAGATATAATCATTTAGTGCAGCAATTTCTTTTTCTTTGTTTTGTTTTTTTTTTTTTGTGCTAGATGTCGCCATTTCTAAATTGTATCGCACATATATGGCATTGTTGAAATGGATAAAGATAACCTTTTAAATTCTTCTTGTGACCTTATTATAGGCGGCTGACCTTATGATGGACATCCATAACCTTTATTACAGGCATTTTTTGGGAGATTTTTTGCGGTTGATTGGATGTCAATCTCGATTCACACTTCTGTGGCGATCTTTGGATCATTTATGCTGGAATTGGGAAGCGGTGTTGGATATATTGCACCTATCTAACAACGGAATATCACATTTCTGACTATTTTATCTAAGACATCTCCACACTGGACTATCATAGGAAAAAACTGAATATTTTGCTAGAACGAACATTGCTTCTGAGCTATTGTCACACGCAACAAGTTTCGCCATCCCGTTGCAGAAATCATTCTGCCAGCCGTGCAGCCCGGCATAAGGTCTAACAGTGATAGTCCTGGCAGGATGCTGAGTTCTCTTGAGCAAGCAAACAACAAAAAAAGGGTGGTGAATGCCGTTCATTTACTTCTCCTATCTGACACCCATGAAGCGACGGTATTTCATAAAGTACTTCATGTGATCGTTGAACGTAACGCCTATTCAAAAAGAACAAGTTCACTCAACGGTAACTGCAGGTAAGCTACAGCTACAGCGGAAGATGGGAAAGACGGAGGGGGGGGGGGGGGAGGGAGGGAGTGAGAGGGAGGAAAGTCTTTAGAATCCAAAAGCTGCCGCATACAATTGAGAGATAAACAAATGCATGAGATATCTAAGCGTAACATCAAGCATAAAAACGCAAGAGCTAAGATCGGTGAGTGGCAGGGGGATGGAAAGGATTATCGAAATTTCGCAGGAGCAGTTGAGGAAATGGCTAAATATTTGAAACTCCAAGGTCCTCAAAAAGCTGCAACAGGAAGTGAGTAACCATACACATAAAATATTCACATGAAGTCCTCCCGGGAACGCAATACAGCGAAGAAATTTACATAAAATGTCTAAGTAAGACAGCCACTGTTGTGGATGTCTTACTTAGACATTTTATGTAAATTTCTTCGCTGTATTGCGTTCCCGGGAGGACTTTTTTTGACCTAGACCAATTGAAACATTTTTAGTGAGGCTTTTTTAACAAAAAAATTTCTCGAAAACAGCTCTACAGATTGTTGATGAGGTTTGAGAAATAAGCGCAGTGGAATTTTATATCTATAAACTTTCCAATACCTATAAATAGTTGGGAGTAAGAAGTTTGCGCACCGCGGCTTTTCTATTATTTCAGGTACGCTAACGCCCGATTACAACACTCCTCCACAGCAAGGTCTCATGCATAATTTATTCCATGGAAAATGTGAGCTTTTCTGCTTCTATTCTGTTGTTCTTGATTTGCGTGCTTATGAATTTGAATTTTGCCATAGCTTGATGGCTGCAAAGTTTTTTACGAAAAACGTCATTTTGAGCACAGGCCGTTGAGGATGTTTTTTTTTTGAATGTGATGGTACGAGAAGGGGATCCTCTTCAAGGTCGGTCGAGATTGAGTTGGAATCGATGCAGACCGACAGAGGAGGGAGGGGAGTGTTTCTGCCGGAATTGCCTTGTGGCTTAATTGCTTGTTTGAAGTGCAATGACACGGTTGTTTCCGTTTCCTTGATGGAACTGAGAGCAGTGCAACCATTGAGTATGTTCTCAAATGTGTCTTGGCGAATGCAGCGAGTTTCTCTTAGCATGTTTGTAAATGGCTCATTTCTTCTTTTCTACGGCATATTCTTCCAATGCCTTTTTGCATTCTGCATTTAATTTTGAGCTGTTATGACCTACCCTCTCTAAAGACTCGAATGGGTGAGTATTGCTTTTATCTCTTTTGGAGTTTGGGAAGGAGAGGAGGAAGGAGTGGTGTGGGAAGGAGAGGAGGAAGGAAAAGAAGACCTTCGAAAACTCCCCATGTAATGGAACAGAGTACATGAAATAATCGAATGCATTGCACAAGTCAGCACAACTCTGACAGCGCTTGCTCCGCGGATAAGAGGAGAGGAGGCGGTGAGAAAACTTGGAATTTAGCGAGAAACTCTGACAGGTGATATAGTGTTGAGGTAACCTGGGGTGGAGAAAGGAGGCAGAAGAACTGGACAGAAATTGACCAGCCAGGACCAACAACATGGTGTATAAACATCACACCTTCTATAAGGGCGCATGAAACAACAATCTGCACGATGCAGAATACTGCAAAGGCACTTGTGTGGCAGAAGCGGGATTGCATGGAGATGCAGTGAGAATCACACCTAAAATCCTGTTAAATAAATACGCATCGACACAACCCTCGCAAACGTAGTACCTTCATGGAACCAAGTTCATGGTCTAAATTACTTCCATTCCCCCACAGCCCATCCCAGCCATCTTTCCCATGACTGCAGAAGTCTCAATCCCTTCTAAAAACGTCACGAATCCCCCCAACTGCTATCGTGAAGTCCATTCATATACCTACCCCACCACGACACATATTACTTCATTTTACCCTCTCCTATATACATACCGCTTTTCGCCTCCAGGGATGATAAACCATTCTTGGAGGCGAAAATGAGATGGCTTGAGACGAAAATGAGACCAGTTGCGTGCTCACCAATAATGGATATTAAAATCCATACTAAATTCCCCCAAGAAGTATTATTTGCACTATCGTATCACTGACTGCCTTTTCTAAAGGGCAATTCTTAGTCAATAAAACATTCTATGCTCTTAAGGAGAACAATAAAGCTGACATGAGAACTATCAATACTCTCGGAATATATCTAATTAGGTCGCACCAATCTTTTACAAAGCCCTAACGTTCTTCCTCCAAGGACACAGAATATATACCACTGCAAAAAAAAATCTCTCGATAAGTAAACACACCCTGAAAAATAACTCACTCTACCTCGTGATCAATCAATAATTGCAACCCAGCGCTTCTATTACGTACCGTTATTGTATCCATAATACCATTTTCGCAACTATATATGCGTTCTTTATCGAAAACTCAGGCCACACACACGCAATGAAATCTGTTCATAACAAAGAGCGCATTGTGAACGATTAAAACGAACGAGCAAAGATGTAAATACTGCTATTATAACAGCCGAATTTGTATAAAATCATTAATAGACAATAACAGAAATCACCCGCTAAAAAGTGACTTATTTAGAGGAGCAGCTAAAGGCTCCTGACATAGGAGTAATGCAATTCATTCTAAGGATATTCACCGATAATCAACACAAAGAGATAAATTTCAACAGACTGACAGAGATGTCGCTGCAGCTCTAATGATGGAAAGTCCATACACACCGGAAGTGAAAACTCGTAAACTACAAACTCTAAAAAGTAAGAACATCAAACTTTCTAGCTCGCACACTTTTGCAACCAGCCTTCCTTAATCAGCCAGACTTCCTTAAACATCTGAAAGTTGTTTCAAATTCGAATAAATTATAATTCCCTGAGGAGCAATAAGCAACCGGGTCCGTAAAGCTGAACGGACCATACTTCCGCGAAACAACCATACGGCATAAAATGGCCATTCAAGCCGATTCACCCTCGAATTCATTGTTAACTGACCATAAGCAAGGAACGATCGCACAATCCGCTCCAAACCTGCCATGACATTCTTAAGGACGTTTCTCTCCTGAGAAATTCCGTTCCTATATTTCTAAAATGGAAGATAGGTCCAATTAAAAAATAACATGCCATGGCTTATCACCATCCATGATCATCCAGTCAAATGAAGCCAAATGTCAAGCCAAATGCAACACATGAATATCCTATGAAGTGCCACTGAAAGAAAACTGCATATTAAGGAAGAAACTCAAAAAATAATGAAAAGACGTAAATCTGTGACAAAACAGAAATTACCTTGATCATTTGCCTTAGAGATTATCTCGGCCTTGGCACTTCAGACATATAATTTCCGGCTGAGTAGCGCTTTAAAGTTCTGTGAAAAAATAGACAGTCGAGAAAAAATGAAGATGAAGCGTTCTGGCTTAGATTTAAAAAAAGAAGGTAAGACTGGAGGAAAAACGAAGTCTTCAAAGATGGAAATCCTAATCTCAAGCAGATTAATAGCTAGAGACCAAAAAATGTGCGCAACAAAGATTCAGCGGCCCAACCGGGTGTGATCTTCCCATGCCGAATATCTCGTTCCAAAGCAGGTGCCTGAAAAGCAAACATGCAATGAGCGCAATGAAACGAATACCCTCGTCAAGAACGTATGCTCTGAAAAATCTTTGCTAATAAGATTCGTAAAAGAAGTGAGTTGGTAGATGTGGGATGCGGAAGGGAGAGCGGTAGGGAGGTGCAGCGCATCCACATCCTCAGATGCACTTCAAACCACTTGCACACGCCTAAAATCACTTCCTTCCTTTTTAAGAAGCACTATTTAGCATTTCCTGCAGGTCTTATTACGCTTTTTCATATCCTCCTGGGAACATCTGCAGAATGAAGGAGATAAATTATGGTAACCTTTTTCAGCACTTCGGGATGTCGCTTGAAGACGGCCATAATTTCATCCTGCACGTGAGTCCACATCCACGTTGTTAGTTGCTCGTTTCGGCGTTCCAACAACAGTCCAGTTTTGAAAGCCGTCTCCCAAAATCGATTCATCGTCTTCCACACGGCCTGGATCGTCTCTGGCTTATATATCGATGCACTCATCACCTTAACAAAAATTCTTAGCAGTAATAAGTGATTATATATCTAAAAGACATTCTTTATTATTCTGGAAAGTTCTTTAATCTGATTCCTTGTCCCATTTATTCATCAAAACACTTCGATATCTCGGTAAATGACTTATTTGGCAAACAATTTTGAGTTGAATCATTTTTAGTGCTATTCTCGTCATGTACGTTTCCGTCGCAATCGCATCGCTTCAAGCTTGAATAACTTCTTATTTGAACAATGATCTTTAATAGCAATCACTCAAGCGCAGTTTATGTGACCGATTGACATGATCACTTATATTTGGTAACAACGTTCACAACATCTCCTATGGCAAAAACAATCCTCATCTTGAAACTTGAGGATGGGTAAAATAAAGAAGAGATCTCCCTTTCGAAAGAAGAAAAAGGCCGGAAATCCCCTTCAGCAGAAATCCCCAGTGAAAACGAGTGGTGCACTTTCCTGAATGGTACACTCTGCCCAATTTCGAATAAAACAGAATTTTTTGAAGCAAAAAATGCATTAAAATTTTTTGTGCATTGATCAATTAAGATACAATTTTAAGTTCTGAACTCATAAGTAAACATAGAATTTAATATTTATCATAAAGAGCATTCAACAAATGTTCCTGTTGCTTGCTCAGCGATCCCCACCTTTGGCAGCTCCTTCACTATTGCGACATTCCTCTCTCCTCCCCCTCCCCTCTTCCGATCTCCTCCTGCTCCTTTAAAATACACTTCTCCCTTTTACCGAGCATTACAGTTCACCCAAATACATCAACAATAACAATACCTTACCAGTGGTCAAGTTGCAAAAGGATATAGTCCCCTAGTGCTTCACACCCAAATCCACCCCTTTTTTTATCAGTCATATAACCTTTCAAGTATATAACCTATCAGTCATTCAGTTAAAGAACCTTTCAGTTATAGAACCTGTCAGTCGTATCAAACACATAACTTTTCTTTCATCAAGCCCTTTAATAGTTCTCTTGCAAAACGCGAGAAAACGAAATAAAACTCTCCAATGGCTGACCTCTGGACGCCATTCTTCAGCTCTTGGGCGCATATACTTCAGAGCCGAGACGTACTCAGTTTGTGTCAATCGCGCCTTCTTCTCTAGTTCACCGTCCGCCTTCGTTACGATTAGTAAATCACTCTGCTCCATTATACCTCTTTTGACGCCCTTTAAGTCACATTTATTTAAGAATTGACATGAAGGTCAGATTGCAGACAGCGATTCTCCAACTAAGATTCCATCCCACCAGTTCAAACCAGCTAAATGGCTGCTCAATAAGTGTGCAAGTCGTTCATTTGTGAAAACAATATTCACCCCCGGGTCATGTCATCATGAAATCCATACAACCTATCACCTCGAAAACGTATTCCAACCATCAATAAATGCGTAAAAACAAAAGCATTTTCAATCACAACAAGGACTTGAAGCAAAATAAACCTGAAGTTCATCTCCATGTGCAGGTGAAAGCAGAAGGCAGAACATGTCGCTCATTTCACTCACGCTCACTTCCGACTGCCCCACACCTGTAGTAAATAATACAATTCCGTACAAAGAATTCCAAATGAACGAAAACTAAACACGTGCAACATTTCGCCGCTACTCCTATGACAATCTAACTTGTGAGGCATTCCTCAAACACATATCCGCTTACCTGTCTAGTTGATAATGACATTACAAACCAATAACCAGACTAGAAATGATTTTGGTTTGATGGTTTCAAGGGTCAGATTCGACGTAAATCGTTAAAAACCAGTAATGCAGGCAACAGACATTTTAAGAATCACCATACCGATGAAAAGGTTATCATCAAGTCCAACTGAAAAAGACCTCGTAATACCTCTGCTTACTCGGCAATAAGCCTGCACAATGGTCTATCACCAATCATTTCAAAACGAGTATCTAAATGACAAATCGTTTAACGAAGTGGAAATTCCATTCCCGGGACTCTTTCATCTGCCAACGTTTCTCCTTGAATTCTATGCATCCCCCTCAAGTGAGATCGGTTCTATCCGTGGCCCACAAGCACAGGAACTAGCACACCTCAAAGCCATCCTATATAAGCTATTGACCAATGAAATTTAAGTGCCCGCTCATTCTCCCCAAAATTCAGAGGCAAAGAACTTCAGCGAATAGTTCCAGACTTAGCCTGCTATTATCTGGCAACCGCGGATTAATACCTACCCATCAACCTCATTCTCGGCTACGAGTATTCCTCTCCGCTGTCTCCATTCACAAAAAGAATGCAAATTTAAATAAATACAAACATAAGTCAGTGGCATTGCCACACGAAGCTCTCAAAATCTAAATCTGAATAAACTTTAGGGCTGCCGTGCGATACACATTCCTCTCCAACAAATATCATCGAATATAACTCACCGACAGTTTCGATAATGACAACTTCATAGCCGGCCCCCTCACAGAGCACAATGGCCTCATGAATACCACGAGTTACACCACCCAGCGAACCACTCGTCGGCGATTGTCGAATGAACGCTTTCGGATTGCGGGCTAGATTCTGCATTCTTGTCAGATCGCCCAATACGGAGCCTCAAATCACAAGAAATTCCTGGATAAAAAACGAACCAAATCACAAATGAACCAAAAGGTTCAACATCACTGTGAATTTTGCAACGTTTATAAACTTGACAGTAAGGAAATTAAAAAACATAGTGCGACTTCTTGGTTTAACGGAGGTAATTCCAATACGAAATGCTTTGGAACTTCCTCCCATATATCCGCAAATATCACAAAACCAGCTGGCATGATCCATTACGTCATATGACATCTGTTAAAATACGTCACATGACGTACATCAGCTAACACGACATGTTCATGACATACATCACATAATGCAAAAGCGAGAAAATAACAACTAACAGAGCAGAAATCCGAACATAAGTAATCGCATCTGAATTTCACATGTGCTGGAAGCGAAGCGTATAGGAGAGGAGCAAAGAAGGACGATAGAGAGGTGGCAGGCGATGAAAACAGTAAGGTACAATCCACAGAGCTTACCACCAGTGGTAGCAGATGACGGGTCGACAGTCAGTACCGCCACTTTCTTCCCTTGGTTATTGGTTAGTTCGTTGCCCAATGCTTCGATAAATGACGACTTGCCTACACCAGGACTTCCCGAAATACCTGCAGTGTTACGAACACATATAAGGTCAAGGTACCCATGAAATGAGGACCTTTTTGAAGGTCTTGCTAATTCAGAACTGCGCAAAGGTTGTTGGGAACAGGATATGTTCGCTATTTCAGGAAAGATATAACAAAAACGACTTCTTAAAAGCTCTTATCGTAAAAATCTAGCAGCAACAACTACTGCTCCAACAACACGAATGAAATATTTTACAACCATTTACATGAGTTAAGAAGTGGAAAAAATAGCGATGAGAAACTTGTGGCTTGCAAAAACACCCCTTCGGCATGTTTTCTTCGCCGATATTACTTCTCCAAAGTCAAACAGTACTTATTTATCGTGGATATATATGGCCTATTATTACTACAGCCCTTCAGTCGCTTTCTCTAGTCCTTTTTTATAACCCGTAGATGGTAACATTACTTCAAATGTTTCACTAAACAACCCAGCTGCGCTAAAACACCCAAGGCAAAATAACTGATATATGTGAGTAACGACCGGACACAAGCAACCCGTACATTATCGCTTAATATAGTACTGCGAAGTGAGAAGCCACTAACCTATTCGGAAAATGAGCGACGAGGGTCCCTTCTCGCGGAATCGTTTTCTCTCAGCAGCAAGCAGATCAGCAAGTAAATGGCTGCCCATTGCTCTTTTCGTCGGATGCCTCGATTCAACCAGCGTAATTCCAGATGCCAGTGCTGAACGTGATCCAGCCAAGATACCGTCACGTAGGCGCACAACCTAAATTTGCGTTTATGAAGTATCTATGAACGCTTAATGACATATTCTGAATTTATATTACCTAGTAAGATGGGTCTTATATATCTTTAAATACAAACACGGATTCCAGCTATTCAATCAATAAAAGCAAATTTATCTGGTAACGAGCTGAAAGAAACATAGAATCTTGGAATGAAGTGATCACCAGCTGTTATAAATTATAGCCGGAAATTTCTACCGATCAGCTGAAATACGGTATTACTTACTTGAGAAAATACCGTACCTACTGATCAATACCACAAACTACTTCAATGAGAACAGTTCTAGTAAAAAATCAGCATCCTTTTTGGTAGAAAGCATCTGACAGTAAATTCTAAAAGATAAGGAAAATAATGATACTAAAAATTACTGTCGGATCATCGGCTTTCACTCTGTCATCCCAATGCAATCTGGCATAGTCGATAAGTTGACTAGCGTCAAACTCAGGAATGGGCTCTCTCTTTTCGACACCCGGCACGCTCATCGCCTTTTTTGATGGATTACTGAAATACCTTCATATTCAAACACCTATACCTCAAAATCTCTTAGAGCGATCTGCTATTTTCGGCAGGTGAGAAGGTGAAGCTTTCCATATATTGAGTTCGGTACTCGACGTCTCGAATCACAGGTGAGTCCACTACTTGAGGTCTAGAATCACACAGCGAGTCCATTATTCGAGGTCTCGCACCATACAGGTACTCGAACACTTAAACCCCGCAACCAGCACCAACTTTTTTCACGAAAGTTTAAGTGCACAAAGCCGAAAATATATGAAAATGATCGGAAAGTTTTGCAAAAGTAGAGATACCTTGCAAAATTTCTCGCAGAAATTAGAGCAGCCGGCACAATGTTGAGAAGATGAGTGAACGCTGGCCCTGTTGTGGCTGTAAACGTCTTCGTCAGCATTATGCCTATTCGTTTGCCCTCTCCCTCAAAAGAAAACATCTTAGATCACTTGAAACAAGTTAATGAGTCGCGAATTATCTCGCTGCAGATTCGAATTTATAGCCATTCTATCGGCAATCTTGGCCATTTTCTTCTCTGTTAAACAATACATCCTATGACAAAAAAAAAGAAACTCAAGCATGCTTTCCAAAATTTGATCAGGAGGAAACTCCCATCCCTTCAATACCTCTCCGATCTAGCAATAATCCCCATCGGACAGTGGACGAAAACAAATCCCACAATAACGCCCCATTGCATCAAAAATATAAATTAAGAATATCGCCTTGTGACACTATATCAAATACACCATGACTTAACAGCAATTATAAGGACGGGAACTGGACATGGCCTGACTAGTAAGCACATGTCCATTAAGGCGCATCAAACATGTTCTAAAAAGAACGGTGTTCATTTATGAACAAAGTAAAGCGTCAAAAGTCATCGTTATCAATCAAAAATCGCGATATGCAGTACGCCTCCAGAAAGACTCAGAATGGATCTTGAAAAAGAACATCTTCCTTCTCTCAACACCATGAAACCTTTAGCAGCTTAAACTTCAAATAAGTTTGGTCTAGTTTTATAGTATCAGAATGACTGTTGCTAAATTGCAACGTAATACAGTCGACGAGTCCTAGAAAAGCCTCCTACGCAACCGCCACGGTATGGTCCTCGTCCACGCCAACCGATTCATATCAATTTCGCCATCTCTCCTTCTCACTCTCAACCATACCACTATATAAGGATTAATGAGAATTCCGCAAGGATTATTTCCTTCCGTGAAAAGTCTTAGTGACAAACGCTTCATCCTAGTTTATAAGATAACTTGGTATTTTTCCGCAATAATCTGGAGCTCAACCATACAACTCCTGTCCGCAATTCTCCATAAAATAACTGAAAATGAGTTGAATTAGGAACTAGATTACAATTCCCAGAATATTCCTAGTGATGTATTTATATATTTTTGGGCTTCGTAACAGGTCGTGTCTAAGTTAAAAGAGGATCTGTGAGATGTTCAAATCATCAAAATTCCCCACTCCTCATCAAGCAACAACCAACTGTTCCTAAAACCCTTGCGAGAACGCAACAAGTCCCCATTGAATAAAAAAGGGTGCAAATTAAAGAATAAATGAAATATTCAAAACCTGCACACGAATTTTTTTTTTTGAAAATAATTAAATAACCGTATCAACAGTTCAAATGGAAATATACAAAAAACACATTTAAAAAGTGTACTTTATCATCGAGTAAATTAAACAAATTATTGAAGTCGGAACAGTGATGAGCATTCCAATACATCCTACAGGTAATATACCTTAGATTATTTGAAAAACAAACTTGGATCTAGAAAATGATGAGATTCGAGATCAATTATGTTCTATTCGATGTGATCACACCTTTTCAGAGGAAGTAATTAACTGTACGACCGAGCATTATTTATGTGTTCACTCAACTCAATTTTCAACTTCACAAATTAAGTTTCCTTCAGAAAAAAGAAAAAACTGTTTTCACCACCTTTGAAGTAATCCTCCGGAATGCGAACAACATCCATGACAAAACTTTTTCTCCTGAACCCCCAATTCTCTTCGCTAGTTTCTGCTCCAACTTTAAATATTCTGCAAAAATTATACGTGCAAATCAAAGATTCAACCAAAGAGAAAACTATTCCTTGCAGACCTCCTTACCTCTTCCTTCAACCAAAGAGAAAATTATTTCCTTGCAGACCTTCCTACCTCTTCCCTCTCAAGATTACTATGGCTCAGGTAACAAACTTTAATACTGAGGCTTGTTTCGAATACATTTGCATGAATACATCAACGACATTTTTACTTCATGCAGCGTAATGTCATATCATATACCGTAAAGAAACCATACAAGAATCAATCAAATAATATAACGCAGAAACAATCAGGAAATCTACCTTTGAAATTTTTACCAAGAATATGGCAACAATCATGCATTCTTTCTCGGGATTCTTCTTGAAAATCATTTGCTCTTAAACCCCTTAACCCAAAAAAACTGCAAATGGAAACATTACCACGAATTCGCTAAATGAAGACCCAATATCCTTCCTGATAATAAAGCAATAATCTTTGAAAAAAATGCGCAAAACAAAATTCACTGAGAATGTCTCCCGCAAATTCCATATAAAATCCTATACACGTCAGAAACAGGTGCCAGTAATTATTATTCAATATCCCAAAAACTGAAACAACACAACGCTGATGAGCGCTGCAACCTGCAGAAAACGGTCTTCGATGAGGAAATTAGGAACGACGAGAGGAGAGAAGGAGGCGGGGAATGGGAGGAGGTTGAGGAAGGGGAAGATGAAATCACGAGATTGCTCCTTGGCAAAGTCATCATGTTAGCTGAGGCCTAGGGCATTAGGCTGGACAAGTGAAGAATACTAGAACACTTAAACCATATCCATAATACCACGAGTGTTGATAAGCAGTTGATCCCAATTCGTCTGCCTCTTCATGACTTCATGGTCGACCCATCTTTCGTAGTTTCGCTTGAATCGTTCGCTCAACTCTTTCGGAGCGCCCAATAAAGACTGAACGCTATTATCGACCGGTTCGAATTCCCGCAAGTCGACCGTATCTAAATACGTATCGCCTGGCGATGGCGCTTCACTCGGTTCTGTAAATTTTAAAATAAATAGCAAAAAAACTCAAGTATGGATTTTATTCAAATAGCTTCCGCGATAGTATTAGTGAAGAAATAAGCATAGTAGATTCACACATCTAGAAAATCACCAATAAATTCATAAAGCTAAAATTCATCTCGAACTATACCTTGCCTCATTTGCCACTATTTGATTAATATATAAATCATTCGCCACTCCAATCTCGCACGTCTCACCACAGAAGGAAATATAACTGAAGCCAAAATTGCTCACATGAACGAAATCACTTCCCTCTTTTCCCTCTTACCAAAATTTGTCCAATAATGATAAATCAAGCCGTTTTTCACTAGTAAAATTGCCCAGTCCTCCCTTTTCTCCCAGGGCCCAACTATATAGTTCAGAGCTAACCAAGCGCAAATGCAGGATAGAGATGTGAATATCGACGAGAATTGAATCGTTCTACAGCGGTTTTCAATGCCGCTTCCTCGCTCTGGAAATCCCACGATTTCGAGCGTGTCTCATTTGCATATGCCCAATCATCATTGAGACTGAAGCGAATATACGTTAATAAACAATTATTTAAAATCCTTACACACGTAAATTTAACATAAACTTTAATTTTTAAAACGGATATCACGAAAACCTCTCGACCAGTGGAATAAAAATTAAATATAAACTCCCATTTTAAAAATTTTCAAATTAAAAGACCCAAAAAAAAAACTCGGCTAAGAATCATTTTGGGAAGTACGCGACTCCGACCGCTCTATCAATCGAATTAAACGCTATTGTGCAAATATGATCGTGTCCATAAATATATCTAAATTAGCAAATTATAAAAATAAATGAGTAAATACATGAAATAAAAGAATCTCTAGCAGAAAGCTATCGGCTCTGCTGACGTTGCGTCCTATACAAATTTTCTATTCACTTATTGCAAAAGTTGCACGGCTTACCGTTATTTAAAAAATTCCTGGTAGGAAACAAAGAGGAATTAAATATTTCGAACCATACCTTGACTAGATGCTATAAACCCTACTCTCGCGACCCTCCTTAATTATCAGTAAGGCACTCACCGATGTCGAACTTTGCTATAAATTGCCGACATAATTTCCATATTCGATCGTCTCCACTGTCTTCCCAGATAGCGTGCTTGCACTTTTAATAATTTCAACACATACAATTGGAAAACTGCCTGAAAATAACGAATACTATTTTGTAGATGTTCATCAGCTTATTGCCAACTTTAAGTCACACTTCTTTCAAAAACATCCTCAACGACTTCTCATGCGGTTTTCCAAATAATCCACATCTTTGCTACAATTGTCATTTACCATGAAGGTATCTGTGACCTCAACAATGCTATCAAACTACGACAACCATAACTGAAAATGAAAGCCGATTGCAACAAATGCAAAATATGACTTTTTTCTCAAAAATAAACAAATAAATAAATAAAAATAAAAAGCTGCAAAATTTAAAAACTTACGAGTCGAACGCGTAGCGATCGCTTGAGTATCGGTGCTGATTTGAATACTACAAGCATCATTGTGCGTGAATGTTTCCATTTCGTTAACTTATTGAGTACCCGCAATAGATTTATCGTCGAGAAAACATTCCGCCACAGATAATATGACTGCGATTGTGAGTCACCCTCATCCACGTTATCCACATTCAGCACTGGCCATTCATCTTCAAGTAATTTCACTACTCATCCACAACGAAATGGTACTTCTAGTGCATGTGGAGAAACAGCCAGACTGGTGCAGCTATCCATAAGCCTACGGCTAGATAAAACCGACAATCCTGCTCCGACATCAACCAACAACTCCTTTCCCTTACGGGTTCCCGTTATGAATTCAAATATAAGGATGGCGGCAATTCACGGTTGCATTACAGTCAAATATACCACAGAAGTCTGATGAGAAAAGCATGCGTGTTTAAATGCAAAAATAAGAACATAAAAATGCACCAAAATTTTCAGCAACAAAAGTGCTAATTTCCTTCAAACTTTTTAAAGAAAAAATAAAGAGTAAAGAGCCTAACACAATAAAACGAATACGTACCATGATTACGAACATAATGTAGTGGTGCACGAGGATAATTGAATGGTAGCAGTTCGTGTTTCGATTGAACGTATCTGACCATATTTTGATCAAGAAACTTCAGAATTAATGGAATACAATTAGCGAAGACAAGATGCTGACTTAAATACTCGAATTGATAGACGTGATTCAATCGAAGATGCTTCATAAGAAGAATTAAGATCGATGATGCCGCCTTCACCATAATCTAAATATATTCTATTAACAAGCACTTGCCCAAATAATCACAATTAATTAGAAAATTTGCCACAATCACCGTTAAACTATCCAATTTGGGAACACTTTCTTCCCAGAGGTAAAATTTACTGGCATATATTGCCCGCACTGTAACGGCATGAAATTACCATCATAACTTATGAAATGTACCCGCATCGCCGACAACAAAAACAAACCGACCAGCATCTTTGAATAAACAAACAAGGCAATATTTCTACCTCCTTATGGCGATTGACGTCAATGGCGATGCGTACACTCTGCTCGAGAACATTTGTCAACGAGCTGTCGAAGTTGATCGAATTCGATAATACCTCATTGTTATCCGTTTCCGGCGTTAATACATCCGACAGAATGTTTATTGCATCGCTTTTTGCCTTAATATTTAGCTGTCAGTTAGAACTAAGTTGCCTTTAATAAATATTTGGGAGAATTTCCAATGCGCTATACCAAGAAAGAACGATAAGCCACGGTAGTGCAGTTTTCAAAAAGTGAATAAGCCTCGAAAATAAAGCAAGCCAGATAACACACGAAAATGAAAACCATATAATAATAACCGACCTTCTCCCCCCTTCCTTTACCTACTTAACCCAGATGAAGTAGCAATAAGGTGATGCAGATCCAATAAGAAATATATGCACAGGAGCAAAGCAAATAGAGAAAAGGCAAAAAATGGCGAAAAACCAGATGAGAGCTAATAGTGGGACTACCTTGGATGAGGGTGCTGCAGCAAGGAGCACTTTAAGTAGGGCGATAACATACTGACTTAAATTGGGCAGCATCATTCGATAGAGTTTCTCGGTCGCTGAAGCATCGTCTTCACCCTCGCGTTGTGAAAATAAATACCGATTGAGCACCTTTTCTCGAGCCGCCTACAAAGTGCCTCCTTCTGTTTACATCTGCTAAACGCCTGAGAGCATAGAGCGGAAAACAGCGAAATAGCGAAACAGCAAATAAACCTATTGCAAACTTGCTGGTCCGTTGCCGAACTCAAAACGAAATTCTCAGTCTGACGTCCTGTGAATGCATAAAAGTGCACCCCGAACCGCAATGAAAAAGCTTTGACCCCATGTTTGGCATTTTTTTCATTTCATCAATTCACGCCTCTCTTTTCACAGAAATACCTACGTTAATCGATGGCCAACAAAATCAATAAAATAGTGAATGTGCAGAAATTGTTGTGAGCATCGAATATTGTGACAGCCTCCCTCTCTCCTTTTCCCTAATTCTCAACGGCAAACAACGAAACGAAACATTCGACACAACTTTACATGAAAAATGAAAGTGCTTCTAAACAACAAAAGTACTCCAGCATAAAACTTTCATAAGCATATTTCTAATATTTTGGAAGCATTATAACCTTCAGAAACAACTTACCTGCGTATCGTTTAGAGATATATAAAGGTGTCGTCGCAATGCTTCAACGCTTTTCAGAATCGGAGGAGGGAGACCAAAAACGGTCGTCGAATCTGAAGGGAGTCGATAACCAAAGAATTTCATCCTGAAACAAAAACCTATATTTGATGGTCGAATTTTATATTGAAAAAAAATTGTACTTGGCAATCTAATTCTTATATTTAAAAAAACCCACATTTGTTGGTTGAATTCTCATATTAAAAAAAATTCTATTTAATGGTCGACGTTCGATTTTATTTAAATTCATTTTTGGAAACATCATGTTAAAGCGCATTTCTTTCTGCCACAATTCCATTCGTCGTACGACTCACAAAGTCAACACTAATCCTGCCCTTCAGAAATAAAGAAGACGAGCATCTCAACTCAAAGCTGCAAGAACATTCCTACCAAATCCTGCACAATGACATCCGGGATTCCCTGCTGATGCCTTGTGCTCCTCATAAATTCATTCTAACCACTTTCGCTCTAACTCATTCTTCAAGATTAACTAAATAATGCGTCAATGTGCTCTTTTCGAATCTACAGAGGCAACTTAAACCTATATTTGATGGTGGAATCTTCATATCCCACAGCCGAATTTTCATCTGTTGATGACCAAGTTATCCACGGTGGTGGAATTTTTATATCTTTGTAGAAGTCCGGTAATACCCGATTTGTGGAAGCTTTAAGAAGTATCGAAACAATTCCACATTACACTGCACAACCAATCAAGCTTGCCCATAGCTTAAGTTCAGGAAAATTTCATCGATCAGTGCATCCACTAAGGATAAGAGTGGCAACATTTCCTGCACGCCGTTCCAGAGACGCCAACTGGATCCTGAACCCCACCAAGCATCAAAGTTTACTGCGATAAACTTAAATGCCATAGCAACCATGGGGCCATGTCTTATGACCAACAGAACACCTGACGAATACCTTTCATGTTGCAAGAAAGCTTCGATATCCTCTTCTCTGACTTTCGCTTCCAAGGCAGCGAAGACCGGAAAAGAATTTCCATCGGTGGCGGGGTGCCCGCTATCGGAGTTCGTTCTCCCGATGATGATATGCTAAAAACTTTCGAAACATTTCGGTAAAGACAAAAGATTTGCATATGGAGCAACAATAAAATAAGGAACTACAACGTGAAATATGCAAATAAAATAAAAGCCTCAAATCTATCGTCTCTAAATCATCCGTAACATCTCACCAAGTCACTAAAAAAAGCAAGCATAGTATACAACAATTCTTCTTATATTTTCTAACATTGAGTACACAGAGACAAAGAATGCCGAAGTAAACGTATAAATCAAAAAGTGAAAATATTTCAAATAGAGAAAAACATAATTTCACAGCACCACAAAGATTGAAATTATCGCCAACATTAAAGGATATTAATAACGCGAAAATCACAAGCAGGAATCTGCTTTAAAATGTTTTATTGTTCGTTCCACACCAACCGCATCTAGAAAACCGAATAATTTTTTATGTGACTGCCCACAAAGTACGTAAAGTCACTGAACGATAAACTATTCAACAATTATAGAGTCATGATTTCAGATCTCGAGAGCGTGAAATATTGAAGCAAGAATTCTAAGTACATAGTAGACGACGCAAAGTAGAGCGATGTTAAAATGACGAACCTCAAAAGTGGATTCGGTCGCCTTGATGGTTTCAAACTGGGAGCTGGAGTTCCTGGATCGGTGGCACAGCATCTAAATGAATATATACACAATAATAATAATAATAACAATAATAATAATAATAATAATAATAATAATAATAATAATAATAATAATAAATAATAATAATAATAATAATAATAATAATAATAATAAAGCTTTTTTTAGCGTACTCCTTCAAGCTAATCGTAAAAATAGCACGAGAATGGGGGAAGTAAAGAAGGGGGAAGAAGGATCGAAGTTACGCAACTAATGAAGAAAATGAACCTCGACAACAAAAATCGAAAAAGGCCACATAATTCGTTAATCAGTATAGGTCGTATTTCCTGCTTCAAGTTTCGCTTCGTCCCCTCCCCCTTCCTCCCCCCCCCCCCCCCCCCAACAAGTTTCCTCTTGTGAATAAGATTTGCCATTGCTCAATGAGAATGCACCTTTGAATGCCTCCTTAGCAACGAAATAAAGCAATAGATTCGACAATTCTCATACGATCGAACTTCCCATTATTTTTGTAATTACTTCCGTTAAATTTAAAACGAATAAAAAATCATTTCAATTTTATCTTAAATAATAATTGAATATTTTAAAATAATTAAAAGATATCTTTTCTGAATAATTTTTGAAGGTTTCACGATGCACTATATGCGCTAAAACTTCATATAACAGTTTATTAATAAATTATCGAAAAAGTATACGCAAGAGTAATAAAATAGATTCCAACTATTTTATCCAATATTTCGAAAACATTA
This sequence comes from Ascaris suum, assembly GCA_013433145.1. Taxonomy (NCBI): domain Eukaryota; kingdom Metazoa; phylum Nematoda; class Chromadorea; order Rhabditida; family Ascarididae; genus Ascaris; species Ascaris suum. Next base: position 265,483 of record CM024183.1, on the reverse strand, counting down.
ATGCGTAAATATATATTATTTTGTGCAAACCTTTCTTCGCCTCATTTTTGAGCGTTTCGTCGGCTAATTCTTCAATGACATCATCTTCAAGTGGCACATCAGGTGAAACATCTTCCGATAGCTCATATTCACCTTCTTCTGCATCTGAATCACCATCTCGACGACGCGGTGTTGCCGACTCCACCCTACCTCCAGCTGCAAAAATGCATTTCCATACGATCATCCTTGACAATACCAAGTCGGTAATCAGGTACATAAAGGCAAGAAATACAGCTTTCCTTTTCATTACCTGTAAAAAATGTTTGTCAGAACTCACTGCCCAGCTAATATACACCTGATTTTGCATAGAAAAACGCTAATTTTGAACGGCGTTGTTCTATATAAATAACTTCCAACGTTTAGTAACTATAAACGTAAAGCAACTGCTATATATAACATGAAATATCTTTATCCACGCTTGCATATGCTGTCATACTATTCTCTGTGCTATCAACTCCTCATTAAACAATCACATTCTTACATCCCTTATGGATATCCTGCTTGAAACATCACTGAAACACCACAATGAATCAGATCCCCAAATACCTAAATCGGTGTCATCGAAATCATCCTTGATCGAATCGTCGGTGGATGCACACGCCAACTGCCGTCCGATAAGTCGTGCTGATGGATGTGCCGATCGTCTCGGTCGAACAGCCCCTATATGAACATAATTAAATTTGAAATTACTGACTAATTAAAACGTCAAGTGTACATACAACTAGACCATATAGTCTCAAATCTTTTTAATATTTGTAGACAACAACTGCCTTCTCACTTAATACAACATAACAAAGCTATAGAATATTTTCACATGTCTCCACTCCCCTTCTCATTCAGTAAAACATATTTTATCATTGCAAAATAATACAAATGGAAAACATGATAGAAACTACTTCAGGCTTGGATTAATTAGATTCGAAGCCGATTACTCTCAAGTAGCTGCCACGCTCTCTAACCAGCCGACTGCCGCGAACAGTCAACTCTACAACGATTAAACAGAACGTGTGTACCTTTTCTCTCAAAATTCAACGCGAAAATTTCCGAAATTTTCGAAGACAACAAATATCTTTCGATAAATGAAATTCTTTCAACGTTATTGGCAAATGAAGAGCATTGTCCACATATAAATTTACAGAACTATACCTGTCGCTTGCTCCATATCTGTCCCATTAATGATCGATGCTTTCATTACGCTGGCCACAACCAGTGTATCTTCCACTTGATCAAGGCCAGCAGCAGTTCTTTTTGCCGCTTTCGCCTCACGCAGTTCTTTCCAACCTCCCAAAATCGTAAGCAATACCTTCCAAACAAGCAGCAAAACCTAAAAATGCAACCCGACCATTCCTTAAAAAACGCTCAGCTACTAGGATCAGCAAAGTGAAGCACAAACAATGCTCAATCTGTATGAGAAAAGCGCCTTAAATATTCACAGGTATTAGAATTAAGAAGTTAAGGCGCCTACAACATTCAACCTATCCGCGAGCACTGCATCAGCCTTTCATTTCTGGTTACCGCAATAAGATACGTCAAACGACGAAAATCAATCACTTATATTCAAAGACCAACCTTTTTCATAGGAAATGTGGAGTACTTCCATGACAAAACGCAGGCATCATTTCAAGCAATACCATGATTAACGACTGCCCAACATTATCGATCGGTTGTTCTGAAAATCTCCTCACTTCTTTGATCTATTTGTAAAAAAAATCGTCATTCTCAAAAACATATTATTTACGCTATCGTCATATATTCAATGAAAAATATTTTTTTATAAATGATATATCTATTATTATAATAAAGATTTACCTTATAAACGGATATAATCCACGTCTACAAGCATATTTCCTCAACAAAAGAAAAGAAACAAGTAAAATGACGTTGTTCCTTCCTTTTGCGCTTACATGGAAAAGTGTAAAGGTCGTGGAATACAATCACTGAAGGAAAAGAAAAGGAGTCAAAGCCTCTCCTCCTCTTTTCCTTATGCACCAAACCAACCACAACATCTAAAATGATCGACATTTACGCACAGAAGCATGAAACACAATTTCATGGAACATATCCAGAAGCTGCTGGACAGAAATGAATAAGACATCAGGAGTTCAGATAGAAGTGACATAGAATATAAACTCGTAAGTGCGCCTGAACTATAACAAAATAACTGAAAACCAAAAAAATTATAAAAGTATAAAAAAGCCATCAAAAACATGCCTATTTCTGCGATGAAACAATTTCTTAACACCGCAAATGCCTCCTTTTTCTCTTGAGGAATCACCATTTCAAAAAGATCCTTCCGGCGTATCGATTCAACCATGTGATATATGGAGCTTAATACCACTCGTAATGCCTCATTATCGGCCATTGTTGCACTTTTTCGATGCCTTTTCTCTACTGAAACTTGACCCTTCATTATTAAATAATTACTCTTCAAATAACACAACTATTAATTTCCTCCAGAGCATATACGCACATATATGCAAATACTTCATAACTGCAAGCCACCTATATTTCCTTTACAACAATTTCACACCGAAGAAAATCAATTATTCATTCAAACTTCGTATTTACATATAATAATAGTAACCGGAATGGATAATATGAAACTTCCCAAAGATAACACAAAAAATCAAATAAAAATAAGCTGGATCTTAACCCTTGGAATAACGCGTCACCTTTACATACTTCACCTCATAAAAACATTCACTATCAATCGTAGGAGACAACAAGCTGGTGGACAAAACTAACTGACGAAGAAGGGGTTCACATTCATATCGCTGTGACGTTCAATGACACTATGATCAGCCAAAAGACAGCTTAACGTTGAGTATTGCTACTACATAGAGAAATAAATAACATACATCCTCGATAAGCACTGCATCGTGGATCAAATTTCTAAAGCAATAGTGCGGCTAAATAGATAATTTTCTAACACTAGATCGCTTCAGCAAACTTCAAGGGAACCAACCACTATCTGACAGGTCGACGTTCGATGCGGATCGACTGTTCGATACGGAGGAGGAGCGACTGCTTCTCGGCTCTCCTGGACATGAAACATCCCATGGATCGTCGATTTCCACCATTAACATCGTACATAGTGCCTATAAGCAATATTTTTCAACATTCAGTGGCGGTTCATAAAAATTCACTACCACAGAAACCTAGTCCAACTTCACATTTGTCAGGGTTTTGGTCAGAAATTGAGCCTGAAAGATCGGCAAACAAAATCCTTTGTGCTACTCTCGGATCGCTTATCCCACTTAAAAGTAAACAGCAAAGAAACACCACGCTCATAACTGCAACCAGATTATTACCACGTTTAATGATCTATGAACTTAGGATATCCTAAAAACCATTGCTAATTAGCAGCATTGAGATTACAGCATAATTCCTCATTGATTTTTGTCTCCTCTTCTTGCAGAAAGAAGACTTTCGTTGAACTCTTTCAGACAAAGAACACGAAAAAATTGAAATCACTCCTCATATCAGTATCGCAATGATATTATTGTCGGATAAAATAACGTGAAAGACAGATTACCTGGTATAGGCCCACTTCATAAGCCTTGTAGGCATTGAATATTCCCTGTACAAGACATGCTTCCTCATAACCACCTGTACCGACATCCACACCTTCCCGCGAAGGACTCGTCTGGAATCCATTACCGATCGAAACCGACTCTTCGTCTACGAAATCCAAGTATGCTCCCTAAATCAGACATTAACCTTGACAAATATGTCAACTGAGGAGATTAATAGTAAAGCAATATAAAGGTCAACAAATCAATACCATTGCTTACTGCAGATGTGCAAAGACAACACTATTCAGCATACACAATACTTTTGGAGAGTTTCAAATATCACATGAAGTGCAGTGAAAAAGATAACTTTTCAAACTGATTTCAGAATTAAAAGCTGTTCACGAGTGGTTTCCGCGGAATTCCCAGGAAACCTGTTCTCCTCTTCCTTCCTCCCCCCCCCCCTCCTCTCACTTCCCTCCCCGAACTTTCCTTGCGCTTTGCTGTCTGATAGAGCTATGAATGACATCAATGTAAGTAAAAAATCTCAACGACTCCGAAGGGAAAATATCAAAAAAAAAAAGATAAAAGACGATAAATTTCACAAATGAAGATGACAAGAAGGTAAAGACGAGGTGAAAAAAGAGGTGCAGAAGTATGCAGTAAAGAAAACATAGAGGTTCTAGATGACGACAATGACCTGTTTGGATTAGAGTTGTGTCTGGTTTCTCTATTCTCAGTAATACATATTCCAAACATCCTGACACTTCAATATCTCAGCATCCTGACATCCTGAAATCCCCTTGGAATATCAGGACAAACTCCAATATCTTGATATTCTCGGGAAACTGATAAAAGAAAAATCTTACTTGAAGAAGGTACAGTACGATTCTCGCTGCCTCTAGACGCACATCTGATTGCACACTCTCCATGCGTTCCATAAGATCGTGAAAGATCGACTTCTGTTGCAAATCCGTTAACTGAGACCATACCTGATCGATCTAAGATAGCGCAATATTAGTTCGGAATACAAAATAAATAATAATTTCCTATAAATGATAAAAATATATGAGATAATCGTAAGTACCAATAATTCAACAATATAAAGCGACGAAAATGTGAGCGATTAGTTCCCACAAGAATACAGACGTTATTTACATATTTATTTATTCTCTCAACGAACAACGAGACAACCTCAATCACGTTCGTAGAAAAAATAAATAGACTGAATAAAAAATTCAAGAAAAAAAAACGGAAATGAAAACGACAAATTAGTTTTGATCGAGAATCACACTATTAGATAGCAGCATCATAAGAGAATGAAAAGGATGCTGAAGATGGAACGATCGTAAGTTAATTCATCCACTACACAAGTTGCTTATAACATTCGAAGGGAAATAATTCAACCTGAGGGTTGACTTTTAGCCGTCTCAGTTCTAATCTAAGACTTTCTTCTATATGCTCGACGTCGAATCAATACGGTTTAAAGCCTTTAATTATATTTACGTGCAACGCCGTACTATTTTTTGGAATCCAATTCTACGAATAGAAAATTTGTCTCAAAATTGTTAAGGTTCTGAAAAATCTGATCCCATCTCTCTGCCGAATTTTATGACACCATTCCCCCCCCCCCCCCAAGAAATATTAAATTAAAATTTCCTATTCCTCCAAAACATCTAATTTTCATCACATTTAATTCAATATCCGGTAAAAATTTCTGCTTAAACGATCATTCTCGTCTGAACAACTCTTGCGAGATGGGTACGCAATATGACGACAACAAATTTCAAAGAAACAAATCGACGAGAAGAATCGATTCGCTTAAGTGCCCTATTCTCAATGTGATCGTAATGAATTTCAAATAATAATAATATTTATGCTTTAATTAAATCAAACAATATAATAAAAATATTAAAGAACTAATAAAAAGTTTTATTAAATGAGTGAATTATTCACCTATGAAAATGAAATGAGATATTTTCATGTCATAATTTATGATTTTTCCCTTGCAATAACCTGTTTTCAATTAAAAAATATTATGTGAGAAAGAAAATAAAATAAACACTAAAAGAGGAAAAATTCATAAAAAAGAAAAGTCACAGGGATAAACTACCGAAAGAAAAAATACGACTAAACAATCAACAATTTTTGAAATCCTCCCGCTTCCGGTTTATCTAATATTCAAATATTTTCATCTAATTTCTCTTTAAATATTGACATCAGGTATTTTCCCTATCGCTATTCCATACCATAGATCAAGAGCCAAAGGATTCGCAGCGATATTCCCCATTATCGATTTCATTCTTAAAAAACATTTTCAGTCAAATAATCCACCCACCAACTTTCATAAGAATATACTGGTGAAATCCAACAAAGATAACGTGATGATGGCGCTGAGGTTGAACACAACTGTTGTTTACCTCACCTTCGCCAAAAAAAACAACCACATACGTAACCCCTCAAGATGATGTACGATACAAAACAAGTGACGTTTAAAAAGACGTCAGCGATGACAACTGCTTGTTCATATTAATATATATATATATATATATATATATATATATATATATATATATATATATATATATATATATATATATATATATATATATATATATATATATATATATATATATATATATATATATATATATATGGAATTACGCTTTACAACTGAAATAATACTACATCAACTCAGAAATAAATCAAAAGATTGATCTAAAGTCCGATCGATAAAACACAATGTTCCTCATAAACAGTCAATGTACATCTAAAATAAGACCGATTCTATCAATGGCATAAGTGATTTATTTTTAGAAAAATCATTTACATACGACAGGAAATCATGAATAACTACAATGTGATAATTTAAAAAAAAATCAGAAAATTCAATCATTTTTCCATATATTAGGAAGGATAGAAACTCGATGAAAAGGTAAATTATGAGTAAGGAAAAATTCAAGCTGCTGAAATTCGACGATAAAGTATAAGTGAGTGTTGTACCTGTAGAGGTTCATATGGGAAAACATTCCCATAACCAGGTTTATATAATGGATATTGTTATTTGGATCCGATGAGATCACATCTGATCGGTAGGCATATCTCAGAATAGGTCCAACTAAACCATAAACAATCTTGTAAGCAAGAAGCGGTTTCTGGAAGCGAAAATGTGCAAAGTGGTAGATACTCTTGCGAGGGTCTTTTTTATCTCGTTGTAAATGTGTCCACAAAGGAAAGAGTACCGCTAAGTGACATCTAAACCTCCCTGACTGATCAAAATGATAAAAGAAAACTCCGCTGATAAAGACAGGATTGCTTGCATTGATATGACTTTCGATAGCTGAGGAACACATCTCAAAGCTGACATGAAACGCCACCTCGAGCTATCGTGTGCATTCGGACGAGATGCCCCATGACGTGCGATGATATGTTAACATGCTGCCAGATTCCAATGCCTCTTGAAACTTAGCTATATTCTCCCTTGATCGTTTGATATGGAACATCAATGAATGCACACCTTTCTGCTGGATGTGTGCCACTACTCTTGGTGCCGTCGAATACGTTAACGCATACGAGTGCACAATTAATGAATTATGCATAGAACTGTCGGAAATAATTTCAGCGAGCGGATTAATAACAGCTATCATCTTATCTAGTTTAATCAACCGCTGCAGCGAAGTGAAAACATGTGCAGCGATGAGACTGCCAGTACTTTTGCCAAGAGGTCCAGGTACAACGGGCGAAACACTGTAAGTGCCATAAGCAATAGCGAGGATATTGGGGGGGGGAGGGGGGGGGGGGGAGGAAGGGATTTTTACAACGGCAGAAAAATAAAGACATCACACTATAAAATGAAGAAATTAGACGAGTGTAAATCTCCGCTGAAAAATGTTATGTGTATGAAAAGAGTAAGACGAATAAAAATAAACGTTTGAAGCAACCAATGAGCGAAACCTTTAATCGCCATACCATATGATATCCACCGATTGCAATCACACAAAGATGTATGCTTATTGCAAAAAAAAATTTTTTTCCATTCCATTGCAAAATTTTCCTGCCATATTACGTTGTGTTTGCCGTCATAAGGAGTATAAGATCCCACAAGAAAGAATAAGGTGAAGCGAGCATGAAAGTTAAAAGAAAAAACTCAAACAAGACTTAAATGCAAACAAAAATTTCAGGACTACTTCCGAATAAATGGATTGAATGTAACATTGCTTAGAGTTATTATACAAAAAAAAAGAATACCATGGAAATTTACTCCTCAAAAAAAAAGAACAGAATGGTAGTCTCACCCCTCAGGATAGCAGGAATGACTGCAAAACTGAAGAGGATTAAACAATGGATGAAATATGATATGAATTCGTAAAGATGACAAAACAAATAAGGCGCACAAGCAGAAGACGGAATCAAAAGGAAGAAACAACCCGCTAAAATAGCTCTGAAAATATTACTGCCCAAATCAAGTATTATTGAAACTTCTTTAATCCCATAGTCGATAATATGCGGGACATGATCAAAGGACGCATCAAATTATATTCGAAGTTTTCAATGAAGACTGAACAAAGGACTTCTACACACCAAAAACACCTCATAGGAAAAACCAGTCGTTCGCCTTTTATCTCTAAAACAATAAACCATCGGAACTGTTTATTTATGTAAATTTTACAGATCGTAATATTTATAGAAATACTCACTTTTATCCAAATTTACCTTCTTCCTCTTCATAACAAATTAAAGGTATTTCTACCTTCTCCTTCCTCACAACAAATTAAAGGTAGAGGAAGGCAAAAAACCTGGATAAACTGCACGGACCTAAAATTATGCTCAATGAGAAGGTATATTTCTAAATCAAAAGTGGGCACGCCCGATAGAGAGACTACTTGCACTACACCTCTGCCGCTCGCACTAAACGACAACGTGCCGTTCTGCATGTGCAACTGTTTGCTCTAGGTTCTCTAGTTTTTTCGAACTTTTCTCTGCCAACCTATTCCTCTTCTTCTATCACTATCTTTCTTCATCATCGTCAAGCATCGTTAGATAACTTCTTTTTCATCGTCAGAGAGTGCGAGTTAACGCTACACTAAAATTTTGAGCATTTCATATCAAAAACAATGCCACGAGCAATTCTAGTTGTCGTGACACATGCGCCATAATATGAAAGCCTCTAGGACATATGCGCCGTAATAGAAAATCCTCTAGAGTTCACATAAAACGGACGTAAAAAATACATCCGAATACGAAAAACAGCGGGTGTGCTAAACACAAATCGAAGTGAATGATCGATAACTGAACGAAACTGCAATGCCACGATGGTGATTTTTACGAAATGAATTGCCATAAACAATTACAAAAAACAAATAATCGTATTCCCCAAGAAATTCTTCCAATCAGTCGACAAACCACCTCTTTATTAAACCCGTCTCATAATGCAGTTTAGAAAAACCTTGATAAATTTAATTAATCAAACCAATTCATTTAAATAAACAAAAATCAATCCAAAAGCAACAAAAAAACAAGCAGATTGAGATCAACAAATAAATAAATATATGCACTGATCAAGCCAACACACATCTTCCAACCTGGCCCTCAAAAACTTTCAAAACGAACGAAAAGAAAAATAAAATCACCCGCTTCGAATCCGCGTAATTCCTAAAGGCGTGCACATTAAGCGCCCAGTCGTCGATCTCACTATAAGTATACAATTCGGCCAGTTCAGCAGCATGCGTATCGCAATCGGTATAGACAAAATCCAAATCGGCCATCTCAAAACGTGCCTGCAACTCATACAACCGGAAAATCTTAAACTTTAGTGGAGATATGGATGGAACGATCAGTACCAATATGAAAGGGGAGTAGAGGAGGTAGAAAGTATAATGCTGCAAAGAGTGGTCGATACTGTAAAGAAAAGGGAGTGGGATGAAGGATGAATCAAACAAATAAAGAAAGGTGCATCGCAAAGCTTTGACTGCAATACAAATAAAGCACCGCATCGCCGGCTTTATTCCACGGATACATAAGACGTAATGCTCGGAAGAGTGCAGATAAAACTACGAATGAATGCCGGAAGTATAAAAAAGATGCAAGACAGAAACACCGATCAATACAACAAAGAAACATTTAACTCTAAGGAATAAGACGCAAGGAGAATGTTGCCGAGACGGATCGGGATATATGCAAATAAGTAAACCCAGACAACTCACACTTATATACCCCACTCATCAAATTCCCCCTTTCCATGGCTTTTCTCCTCAACTCTAATCATATCTAAAACATTACTATCACCTCTGATCACATCTAAAGCATCCTCATCATCCCTCCAAACATATTCAGACCACCCCGTCCACCGATCAATCAAGACAAATCACTAACGAGAGAGGTGTGGAGAAAGGTGAGCGAACAAAAAAACTATAAAACATAAATCTCCACAAACCGGATAATCAGCGCTCTCAGCACGAGTTCTATTTGCTATTTCTTTGAGTTTAGGAAGTTGTGCTGATCGTCGTTGTGCTAACGCCGATTCACACATTTCGGTATCATTGAATACTTCTTCATTTGCTTGTTGCTGACGTTTTGATGCATCCTCTACACCATAAACTGAAATTATCAAACCAAGAGGCTAAGTGAACGTGAAATTAAATAAAACACAAAATGTTTCAAAATTAAATAAATTAAATTTAAAAAAAAACGAATAAAGAATATTCCACCAGTATTCCTCCACAAATTTTTTGCGAGATGCCGCAACATATAATCTTTATTTCTCTTTCACTTTGCACGAGGAAGAGGCAAATTAAGTAAAAATAGGCGACTATAAAATACAATGAAATGTTCCACTTAAGTACGTGATCACTTAATAAAGTTGAAAATAATCCATAACAACGATCAATTCAATGAATTTCATCCAGCTATTTAACTATCATAAAACAATACCCCAATGTTAACAGACGAAGAACATAAGACTTATTAACGGTAGAAGCAAACAGATGGAGATGGAGGATGTGAGCAAACACAATATTAGTGACATTTTAATAGTTACCTGCCTTTACCTTTCTTCTTTTATTTGGAAATCAACGTAAACTCGAGAAATGAAGCGTCATCCAACATGCTGCTAATGAATTTCAAGAAACATACGGAGGAATAGGAATTAGGCTTCTTTATTTCTATCACAACTAGAAATTAACCACTTTACCGCCAGCTCAATCCCTGTAAATTGCTTCCATATTTGAGCAGTCAACTACCCACTGTCTCATGAAATGTATAACTCTTATGCCATCAATCCTGGCAATAAATTGAAAGTTTTCTACTCCGAAATGCGAATAAAGTACATTAAAATAATTGAAAGATAGAGGATATAAGCAAACAGCCAACCATCGTCTGCGAAGGTAGGTCGCACACGACGAACGATAGGACTTGGCCGAGTTGAATCGCCTGAAAATAAAGTTGCTTCGAAAGTTTGTTCTTTACTTTGTTATTCCGGACCGATGCCTTGGAAGATCACGACTGTGAATGAAACTTATGACAGGTAGTTGAGCAGGTAGAACGCGTTGATCGTGGGACGGTACTCAGAGCGGATGATTATAGTGCAACAACAGATGCTTGTGATGAAAACAATAATTATTCGACAGCATTCTGGAACAGTAAAATGAAGTGCTCAAAAAATTGCTGCCAGCCAATCTTGAGTTCCTATGGCTGATGTTTTAGTGACGATACTTTGCAGTCGATGTTCGCTAGTTAGAGCTTACTGTGATGACAATACAGAAGCGCCAAAAGAAACGATTGTATGGACGTAGAAGGCTTGAAAAAAATAAGAGCTTTGAATGCTTGTAGCCATCTCATCGAAACGAAACATAAAGTCCAGACTTCCTCTGGTAATAAGGCCCAGCTTTTGTGCATCATTTCCGTTGTATCTTTTAATAATAGCTATCTATCACCTATTATATGAATGTATCCGCTTCAAAAATGCCACCAAAAAATCGTTCTGCCATTACCAAACATAACCTCGAGCTCTAGCCAAACCAAAAGAATATGACCAGGTAAAATCCAACAACCTCGAGCTTCACCCAAACCAAAACAATCTGACCAGGTAAAATCGAACCTTCTGAAGACATTCTTTATCTTGAAACCGTGCAGTTTTTCTCTTCAATTTGTGTGGCATTCAGTGGGGCGATACGCACTCCAAACTATCGACTGGACGACCGACGACCGATGATTTTAACCAACTGAAAGTAAGCAATATTGATATTTCAAACGCAACTGAATGCGATAGCCAGATGCAATAAAGTGGCGAAGATTTCCAGGATAAATTGGGGGTGGACGGGGAAGGGGATGCTATCTTATCGATTAGTGGCAATTAGAAGTAAAAATAGATAACGATTAATGCACAGGTCGTTTAGGTTGGTCAAGCAAATGAGATGGCTGAAGTTCTGCACAGAGATTCCTCGACAATGAAGGAAAGGGAGGGGGTGGTGGGTGCTGGTGGCATGACCCGCTGGTTTCGAAACAACTGAATGGTTTTTAAGAGTACTCTGAAAGTGAAAATTACCGGGACCCAAGATGGTAGTAAGACCGGGAAAAACGGACACAGACGTACAAGAGATGTGGGATTTTACACAACTGGGACGGAACTGTCATTGATTGAGTGACGTATCTGAGGGAAATTTAGAAAACAGCAAAACAGGGAAAAGCATAGTTTTTTCGGTATTGTTGCAAATTACCTGATGGGATGTCATATTTTGAAAGGTAATTAGATCGCTATCAAACTTCGCAGTGGTGTTTTCATTTGAAACATTTTAGATTTATAAGAAAATCGGAACTTTTGGAGTAAGCAAGCCTCGAAAAACATACACACAGAAGTTTGGCGGCGATCTGGAAACGTTGAAGGATGGGCGCTGGCCACACAAACTGCTGCGCTCAGCCATCATGTAAGGAGGGAGGGAGAGGGGGGAGGAGGGGAGGGCAGGAAGTGGAGCTCTAGGAGTCAAAGTTTTCGATTTTCAAAAACAGGACTTTTGGAGTATTCAATTCTAAAAACAACAGAACCTTGAGGAATTAGAATCTACAAAGTTTTGCGGTGATGCAACAACTTTACAGCATAAACACTATAATATGCAATAGCAACGTTTTTTGCATTTTAATATGCAAAAAAAAATTTTTTTCTCTAAAACTTGAAAATCTTTTTTTAAATTTCATTCTGTATAACGAGAAGGAAGTTCTATCCCTGTCGTCCTTTAGCGCCGAACGGTTCGTGGACCACAACGAGGAAAACCGAGCCATCGACTTACAAAGTACGAGCAAAAATAATGCGAGATGAACAAATCACGTAGAGTTCCCCCACATCCCCCCCCCTCCCACCCTACTCGTTTTAGTGAAAGTAAGCAGGTAGACCTGAAGGGAAGAGTAGACCTGGAACAAAAAGACCTCAAACAAGGAGGGTGGAACGTTAGCCTAGGAGGTCTTGTTATATAAATGCTAAATGAGCAGCATCGAACAAAAAATTGTGACAAAAACGACCTCTTATGCACAACAACCCTTCCCACCCATTCGTGTGCAATACTAAAGTGCTAGACGACGCAGAGGACGACAATAGATAGAGAGCAGATGGGAAAACAGGACAGAGATAGAGAGAAACGGCTGAGAGCATTTCATAGAAGGTGACGGAGAAGGTGCAAAACTTCATGGCAGATTCTTTGTCCCCTTTAGAGATCCTGATGGACGGAACTTGATCCTTTAACCGTTTGTGGATCTCGAGGCCAGTTAAAAAGGAGAGTAACTTTGTTCACTATTAGTGGAATGCTTATTCGCGGAATTAAAGGTAATTAAGTGTTCACGCGATCGACTTGCAGGAAGGAAAGGCCGACCTAAAGACCACAAGAGCCAATTGGATCAGAGGGGCATTGGTCAGGACAGGGGAGCGATATGAAAAGGTAATTATTCGTAATGAATCCTGTCTTGATTGAAATAAGTAAATAAGTAAATTCAAGCGTTATAGAAATAGGGTGAGAGGAACTTCGTGTATCGCCGGAAACTTGCTAAAGCCGACTTTTATCTATAAAACAATACGCAAGTAATTGCAACAAAATATGGAGGTTTTATGGGAACGACAACTCAATAAAATGCTTCAAACATATAATTTAATTCCTATGCTGCAAAATCAGTCTATAAATACCACTACGGAATGAGTCATACTTCCCATCATAAACTACTACAACTCCACTAAAAAAAAACTTTCTGTGGAGTCTACTCTTTAAACTCTGTGAACAGATCCGCAAATTGTACTATATACTGCACTCAGTCTGCAGAACCTAACGCATAAACTATGCTGTAAAGTCCATCCCATAGCGGCCGATAGAAAAACTGCCAAAAACCTTATAATCCGTGCAACAATTTTACTGTAAGAACACTACTATCCTGGAAGCCTATTCTATAATGCTGTAAAAAATTTGTTAGTAAACCAAATTCGAACTCACTGCTCGTATATCCCTGTTAAAAAGTTCCGCTTGTTGAACCATGGTCAGCCGCAAAATTCATAGGACATCGGGAAACCTCTTATGGAAATTTCGATGCTTAAAATTTCATCGAAAAACCGAGGCCAAATTGTTATGACTGCCCTTATATGCTAACATAATATCAATTACTGTAATAATGACAATAAAATAAAATGCACTCAAGCGAACGTGCTCTTTGTTTTTACCTGCGACCTTATTTACCTGCCGCCCGTTTTTACCTGTCCTCTTCGCAGCACTATCAACTACATTCGATAAACGATGCATATCTCGTCGATATTGCGAGCATGAACGTCGGTTAACAACGGTTGTTTCGATCGATATTTATATGAGTGCACATCTCAGCAGATCCCACAAATGACATTAATTAGCAATTTCATCTCAGTGGATGAATTATTGTATACATCGTTCATTCCTTTTTTCTTCGTTCTAAAATTTCATTTACAAATATAATTTTTTGGGTTTCTTTCCAGAAATATATTCAAATTTTACTTCGAAATATTATTACAAAAGTTTTTGAGAAATCAATTTAGAAACAAATTCAGAGAAGAAATTTTGTCTGACACTTTTTTTTTTGTTTTTTTTTAAAAGAAAAAAGAAATTATTTCATGGAAACCTTTTCATGGAAATTAAAAAAAACAACTAGCATAGCAATAAATACAATTTTTATGCAATATGCATCAAAAAAGAGGAAACGCTACAAACATGAAAAGAACGGTGAAAATTTTTAGCAATAAAAGCCGAAACGCCGAATAAATTACCACCATAAACGATAAAATGAAACAATCAAAAAAAAAAAAAAAAATGGGATTGAATTTTGAAAATGGAAGTGTACAATTAAATTCCTTCAAAATCAGTTCATTCGGATCAAAAATACAAATAAATCCTTCGCCTCGAATCGAGACCACCATCAAAGTCGATGGCATTCTATAAAGTTCGCAAATGACAGAACACATCATGAAAATCTTGCCGATATATGTAATGGAAACGTTTCCCATAGTTCATAACAAATACCCCTCCCCTCCCCCTCCTCTCTATCCACTTCAACCTGCTTCCTCCCATTCTCCAAAATTCCATGCAAACGTCCTGCTCTATCAGCGCTCTTTACATCCGATATATTCTATTCATGACAAGACAAAAACAAACACAACATCAAACAACAAATCATTATTTAGCAACAATCCATGGTTCACTCTTGTGCGCTGCAGCAGTGGCCATCACAAACGCCGGACGTCTAGTCATCATCCCGCGGTCGCTTTCGGCTTCTACCCACTTCTAAAATAAAGCAATCCAGTTGTAATCGAATGTTTTCAACATTACCAGAATGTACATTCGTTCACCTCCCCTCCCTCTCCTCTTACCTCGAGTAGGTCCTTCTTCAATGGAAGGATTAAGTAAGTCTCTTAGTGAATGACGCCTTCGCTCGCTGTCTGAGTTCAGACTTCAGCCTCTTACAAAATGAAGGCATAAGACCGCTTCTATGGATAGCTCAGACCAACTCGGCCCGAGCTCTACTGATGCTAGAGGCACTTACGGTCACCTCAATCGCTGTCAACGGAAATTGCAAAAACCACATTCCCATACACAGTAATTTTTGAACCACAAAATAATAGTAAAGCAATGCGGCTATATGACATAAATGCCTTTAAAAAAATGGAAACAGAGGCAATAAATTAAAATATATAGAAGGAATGAAATAATATCACATCCTATTCTTAATATACCAATCGCGTTGACTCACCTACCCTCTTCCTTACCCAAATAATTTACTCAAAAGGCCAAGATAATTGGCAACAACGAACAATACCTTCAACTCTGAACTTGAGATCGAACTCTTGGTCGACGCCCAGATAGGAATCACAAATGAAATACAGCTTATAGTGCATTTTGCCTGCATTTTGAGCCGTAAAATCAAGCGTCATCTTTGCTTTTTGATGTACTGTTAATCTGCAAACTCATTCAACTTCATAGTTCAGAACATAACACAGCATAAATTAAACTTACAGGAAATTAGTAGTCATATCGAGCGTCAAGCTTCATTCGACAGCCACATATTTTAGCCGGAAAACTAGATGGCCAATATATTTTTTGTCTCATTAAACACACTTCTCACAGAATTTGAGAAGAGTTCGTTACAACAAAAATTTTGCAGTGAACAAAGTATAACGTCAAAAACTAATTTCTTCAAAAAAAACTTTAAAAGATAAAAAAAAGGGAAATTAGGAGAGCTATAAATCAGTATCATAAGAACCTACAAATAAATGACATCAAAATATAAATCAACAAACCTTTTGATCGAGAAAAGTGAATTGGACGAGTGATCACCAATAACCAGCCACCATCCCTCTTCCTTTCGCTTCTGTGGGAACAATGGCGCTATCACCGGTGGAGCCATTCCATTCTGATCATTTTCTCGCTCCATCCCCACGCTTACACTCACCGTATCACCTCTGCAAACAGTCCTTCTTGCAGACTGTAAAACTTCCAGTACTACTGCCATCCTACAGATCTCATAAGAGATGAATAGGTAAGTCAACGTTCAAATAAACTGCCACCACTAAGGTGTCATACCAAACGCGTAATTGAAGCAATCTGCCTTTTTTAAAGATGCTGCAAGAGTAGACCGCCTTTAACTGCCTTTAAAGCTGTTCGTTACAGAACCCCACATAAATATACTTCTGAACGTGGAAACTAATACTATTTTCTGATGCGACCGCCAGAAGAGCGGAAATAGCGAAACAGGTAGGCAGGCCGTCACTGTGCGAGGGACACTACGCTAGTTTCCTGACGTAAAAATTATTTTCATCTGACATGCTCAAAGCTTCCTTCCCAGCGCATGTCTCAAACCTACCTCCATGTGTACCGCTAACTTCTCCTTCATATAAAATCAGGCTATAATGATCATTGAAATAAAACACGTAATAACACACCGAGGACAATTATATCAAAGTAATCAGCATTTAAGACTTCGATGGTCACAAATATACAGAAAGGATAATTGCTCAAAGATTCTTTAAATCTAATGCATCCTGCTAGTTGACATTTAAAATTACGTGGTCGAGTAGCTAATTGTTATAAAAAATATCCACCAATACCACCATAGTGATACATTTCTACTCGGATACATCCTATCGAAGCAATGCTTATTTTCATCTCAATATAGCAACGAAAAAATAAAATAAAATAAAACTAGATGAAATAATAAAATTCAAACGAACACAGTAATAGCGGCCTCATTGTCGATTTTATATTCCACTTCAATACTTGGGTAATTATTGCAAAATTTCGCCACATCCATCAATTGTGCACTATTCATTTGCAGCAGCTCGCTGCGCTCGTTATCTTCCAAATCCAACAAATCGAATATCGTCGTAACTTTCTGCAAAAATAAATAAAAATGACCTCATTGAAAAGTGTTCTTTTAATGTCATAAGTTGCGGAAATACTGTAGTGAAATCAAGCCCGTAAAGAGGCTTGTGGCTTGAGGATAGAGGTGGAAGAACTTGAAGGGGAAAGAGAATCGACAATTCCTTTTTTGATTGTTGCTTAGGAGAGGCGGAATTTATAGCAAAAAAAGAGCAATTTTTGAGTCAGCCCATAATTTGCCAACAATGTTATGACCTCAGTTCACAGTGAACACTCTAAAACCATAGCGTAGAGTCCATTCGCACAAACACTTTATTTCATACGGCGACTATAACAAAACATTGTGCTATCTTCTCTTAGGTTTCGAGGAAATAAAACCTGTAAAGCGAAGAATCATTCATGAAAAAGAGAATAATTAGAAAAAAGAAGGAAGAAATGGCTGCCATACCACCCTTCGAAAAGCACAGACCTAAAAACAGCTCCAGCCAGCTACAAGAAACCACAACACTCTCTCTAACCACTTCATTACATCATATTTATCGGTATACCTTTTCGTTACAGCGTTCAAGCAGGGCAGCTGTGCAATGTGGAAGTTGTTTCATATATGACTCGTTAGTGAACATTGCTTGCGTTAGCATCTGTGACAATTCCATCGCGTGTATCGCCGACGACAACCACCCATTGCTGGAAACAATACGGTTCTTATAACCTCTGCCCACTACCTCAGATAGCGACAATGCAACTACATCGGCTTTTTCTCCACCCAATACCTCTAATACGAGCTTAATTAAGCGGATATCAAGCTCCAAAAAGCAGTACAAGTACTTCCTATCCATCATTCACGCTTCAGAAAACGTGACAGTCAAGTTCAAGAGCTTTCACCTAACGCTTCCTCAGCACATTATCCCAAAACTCGTACTCAAATCGGCAATATCAACCATGCCAGAGCTATTCTTTTATTTACTCTTGTCACTTCTTATATAGTTTGAACATTTCACAAGCCAAATAAAAATACAACCATGACCACACTGTTACTTATATATGAATGCATTTAGTAAGTTCAAATTCGCAACGAATCATGACACAACAATATTCCAGCTGGAGTTGGACATGAAGAGAACTAAGAAACAATAAAGAATCTGCTGTGCTGCTAAAGCATCTTCATGTTTTACCAGAGATGACTGAGATCTATACCTGGATAAGACGTCCACACATGCCTGGACGAGTCGTATTGCCTTCAGCACAACAACTTCAGTATCTTTGTTCAACTCGGCCGACAGCTGGATTCTTGACAGATGCGCGTTCATTAATAGGCTCACCTGAAATAGCCACCATATCTCAAAATGCGTCTACGTCGCAACAAAGATTCCTCCCGCAACAAAGATTTTTCTTCCCTTTCCTCCTCTCCTTTCCCCTCGTTTGCTCGCAACTGACACGGCCTACTTCATCTAACAATAACAGCAATAATCATACAACTTACGACTTAATGAAGAACAACACACAGGTTGTTCTTACACCTAAATACACCAAGACTTTAGGTTCAAACCTATCCTCCACACCCTAATACAACCTAACATTAAAGCCATGAATCTGATTCCAGCTAATCTCAATGAATAGCCAACTTCCTGCATTTCCATGTCCTAGTCAAAATCAGAACAGGCCGCTGCTGTGAACAGTACATTTACACTACCTCCCCCTTCCCCCTCACTCACAACTCCCTTAGCATAACCAGTTGGAATGCTGGCCTCTAGCACTCAGCAACAATCCAGATGAATAGCTTTCAATCTTACCTGGTGATAAAGCACACCACTCCAAACTACCAAACAATGTCAACGACGCAGTTCCTCTACCGTTCATTAAAAAGCTTCTAATAATCTCAACGAACTAACCTTGACATGCGGATCGGAAAATTTGTGATATTTTTGTTGTGTAGGTAGTTTATCGGCGAGTTGCTTCAATACCACATCTTCCTTATATCGTATTGGCATATTTTCAAATTCACTCGCATTTGATATTATTTCAATAAGTGTGCGAAGCTTGGTTTTTGCCGTTAAAGACATGCTGAATACTTCTGAAATACAACAGCTCAGCAACTTCATAAAAGTACAACTTCTTCCTTTTAAATTAGAATTAAATAGGAGAAGCATTCTTCTCCGGTATCCGTTTAGTCAAATTCACCTTTGTACTCGAAGGTGCACAAATTTCCATCTTTCGGCACCTAATTTAAAGAAATAAATTCAGCAAAAACAAATAAATAACAAAATCGCTCACAATGTTCCGAAAATTTATGAATAATTTCAGTGAGATCATCCACGGTTGCTCAATCCATGCCATATTGCAATAAAGGACCTATAAGCTTCTCTCGGATCAACTCGAAAAGTGCAGCACCAAACTGGAAGCTGCATGGCAATGGGCAAAAACGCGACTCAGCTCCAAATAATGCTCCATCTTAATTAAACATCACGAATACCCCTCTCCCACTCCCCCCCCCCCTCCCCCGCAAAAAAAACTGAAGCAAAACTGACCGATGGTTGTATAGCTAATGTAATAATAGGCGGCGATCATTCCCAAGTTGAGTGGTTGAGTGTCCATATCGTTTTTGATCGTTATGCATTTCGAATTCTCCAGATCCTTGAGCGTGTTCTCAACAAGTTCAGACAAACTATCCGAGAGATGTCGGTGTGTCACTCCTTGTAAATTATAATAATTGGGATTTTGCGTCATTCGGCGATAGAGAAGCGTCCACGTTAGATACTGCAAATGAAATTTAAGACTTCGGTCGTTAACGAAATCTGATACTCAACTCAGTTCCCTATCATCCACCTTCCATTTTCATTCTCCTTTTAACTATGAAGATTACCCGTGTCAGTGACGAATGCAGGAAGCGTTAATAATTTCGAGGTCGGAAAACTAGACGGCTTGTTCCAATAAAAAATGAAAGCAAAGATTATCCAACTCCTATACTTTTTCAACAATTTTAACCATACTAGTCGCCGTCGACAAGCAAGGTGAGGTGAGCCTCAAATAAATTTCATTATATCGATTAATTTACAATACTTAAAGACTTAAGTACATAAAGATCTGAAATAAAAAAACTCCACAAGCTTCCCCCTCGAAACAAACCAGCATAAAAAACTTTAAAGTGAATCCACTTAACGGGATCAATTAGATGATCAACCCTTCTTTTAAACCATCAAACCTTCCTGATCAAGCTTCTTTCATGAGTTCGCTGGCAGCACTCTACAACAACAGGCAAGATAAAGCTGCTTGAAATATAACTAAATTATTTCTTTAGAAGCAAAAAAAGTCATATAATAGATGCCATTCTAATCGGCCTATAAGCGTGAGTTCAAGTTGCTCTTTAGGCCGTTTACCTATACCCACAGGATTATCTAAAGAGGGCTTATAAAAAGGAATACACGGCACAAATACTTCCAAAATATTTTAAAAGTACAAATATATAAAAAACAAATTCTAAAAAAAATTAAAAATTAAACACACATCAATCGCATCCTGTTTGTTTTCGATAGTCTTGGTGACTATTTCTGCGTTGAAATGATCATGAAGGCAATGATCAAGATGTGATTCAACTGGTAACGGTTCATAGAGGAATTTCTTGAAGAAATCCTTCTTTGACGATTGACACATCAGTACACATTTCGCTGAAATGAGAAACACCTCATACCTATCGAATCAATACTCTCAAGAAAAGATAAAACTATCTTCTTTCATTCCCACTGAAGTGAAGAAAATGATCGCTTATACTTATCAATTTACAACATTTACAAAAATAATAGTAAATATTTCTATGGAAGTATTTCCAAGATTGCAATATTTGTTGACCCTCTCAAAAGCAATTTATCTAGAAGCTACTCATGCGTTATTCAATCACAGAAATTTTGATCGCAGTAATGCAAAAATATTGCTAAAAAATTAAGACCCCTCTTACGAAAAAAATTAAGTCCTCTCGCTAAGACCTTACTAAACCTTCTCACCCTCTTGCCGCTCACCGTCCAACAATAAGAATAACAAGCTCATAAACACCGCTGATCGCATGAACATCACAAAGCGACACTCTGAATGAACATACCATCTTCATCAATACCCGGTCGATTGGCCAATCCAACCATGTGAAGAACATCACCGATGGGGTAGTCTTCATAAACGTGATATTTACCATTATAGAATTGTGTATCCATTATTATGACAACATAGGCTGACATCGATATTTGATAGCACATCGTACGTGGAACGATACAAACCTTTAACACAAGCTATGTATATAAATCTGCACCTTACTGTAAAATAATGAGTAAAGGATACATCCAACTCTAAACAATGCTCTCACAACAAAAAAATATATTACATACAACAACAAAAGTGCGTAAGTATATATATATATATATATATATATATATATATATATATATATATATATATATATATATCAGCAAGTATATTATAAAACGTTACATAATATATACAATATATATTATGCACAAGTATATTATACAAAAACATGACCCTTACGAAATGTGATTCACCAGCTTCTAGCCAGAATCGAGCTTGTGTCCTTCAAACAACTCCGTCACTGCTCGGATATAATCGCAGGCTCATATGAATAATATTTATCTGTTTACTTTGCTGACGGTTCTTTTATAAAATAACTTTATTAATTACCTATAAATATAATTTTATTGCATTAAGTTACCTGAACAGCGCCACTCTGGAAGAGCTGCTCGACGATAGCCATATCCTTGTTGCTCGTCCCTTCATGCAAGAAACCCACACCACATCCCAACGTCTCTTTCAACGTCTTGTCCTTAAAAAAGTGTTGAGGATTCTCTACGAAATCAAGCAAAGACATCCAAAATCTATAAATAGCATTCTGCTGCAAATAACAAAATCACATCCATTATATCCTTAGTAATGGTACACAACTTGAATAAAATGTTCGGTTTTTAATACAGCCTTAACAATTATACATTAGTACCTGTACGCTATCGACGAGTTTGATGAACGTCGGTTCCTGTGGGTTGATATGGAGGAAGCGCTTAGGCTGCCCATCCGCGTGAGCCATCGTGAGCATATCAACTGCCGTCGATCTCGACTGCCTTCGGCTTGGGACAAATACAAGCGCCGGTCGCGGTCTCAACTTTCCGCCATGACGACCAATCGCCGCGTACACAGGTCGAGACATCGCTGCTAGACGAGAGGCTGTGTGGGATAAATTGAAACCCTAAAATCACACAAATCACATTGAAGTACCGAAGAATGTCGCGCAAGGAGAGGAGCAGGAATGGAAGGTACTTCTGGGTTCAAATCACCTCTCTTTTTACTGGAATAGCCAGAAACTCCTCTTCGTTCCCCTGTCAAGCACCTAGGTGAAATTATGTACTTGCTGCTCAAGGTGAGTTTTGATACACAAGAGAAAAAATAATAAACCAGCTATGTTAAACGCCGGATAGAGAACGAAACAACAAAATTGAACAACCTCGCAAAATAGTCTACGACGAGAAGTATGCTGCACAAAACAATACTATGCATACTACGGGAAAATGCATTCCAGAGGAGGCGGCAAATCGGATTAAGCAAAAGGGAATCGACAACGAAAACGTCCCTCCACCCCCCCCCCCCCCCAGCAGTGAACCAAATTTCACTCGAAAAAAAAACCTCATATTTTTTCTCCAAAACTAAAACAAATTTTAACAATGCTCCAAATAAATCAATTAAACAGTACTGAAAATGTCCATCGCCTTAGGTGCAACTATATCTCTTTAGAAATTAAATACTCAAAATTAAAATCAAAAGCAGCAACGAAGCAATAATTCATGCAATAATCACCTACCTGTATAAAAACCTCCAATGGCAGAGGACGGCAATTTGGCGCGAAATTGAATGTTGCCTGTGATGAACATCCTAGCCACTGCCCAATATCTCGTGCATTCGCCAACGACGAAGACAGTGCCACAATCCTCACAGGAGTGTCCAACTGTGACGACATGTAACGCATTCGGGAACAAATAACCTCCAATACCGGCTGAAAATACCTCCTTTTAGAAACATTTAAAATTTGCCGTTTGAACTGTTTCCGTTCCCGCCTCTTTGCCCTTTACCTTCGCCCTCCTCGACTCAGAAACGAAAAGAACTTAAGTCTCTACCGCACACCGAGCACACCTCTATCACACAGCATGCTTCATCCCCCGGTTAACTATAACATTCAAATAACCACGACGTATTAGAAGACTTAGTAATCTCGGGCAAATCTTTTCAAAATCTCCGGAGAGATAGGCCACAGAACTTTGGCCTCTTAACTTAAAACATGGCTAGCTCTTTGATCCGCCTCAAACTCCCCTGCTCGCAAATTCGTCGTCATTTCGCTTAGGAGAAATATATTTCCCTCCCCCCCCCCCCTTACCTCCCCTTTCACATACCACCTCATTAAACGTTAATGAGATGGGCATCCCTTTCGTATCAGCTATCATCTCAGCACCTTCGGTCGTTGCAGGTCACATCATTAGGGTCTGAGATTGATCACTCATTGCTCCACTAGGTTAAACAAAACCATATCCGACGGAAATATGAATAACACTTCGACCTGCAGTTGTCTCTTACGCACCTTTACTTCAAGATCAACCCTGCGAGAGATATGAGTAACGGCAAGACCTATAGGTATTCCTTATGCACCTTCAGGACCTTTTCGAGGTGAAAAAGAAGAACAAAGCAATCAGTGCCACATATGAAGCACTGAAGCGAATGCAACACCTAATAAATGATAAAGTGAACACATGGTACTCACCCCACTGCTTGCGCCAATCATATGTAGATCATCAACGATGAATAATTTCACCGCTTGCACGTTCTTGCGTTGCTTCCAACGTCTACTCACGTTGTCCCATTTCTCTGGACTAGCAACAATCAGCTTACCGCGTTGAAGTAATTTCAGATCTGTTGATGGCTCTCCCGTCAGTAGAACGACTGTCTTATCGAGAGCATTACCTATACGCTCTTGCCAGTCGGCGAACACCTTAAAACAGAAAATAATAATAATATTTAAAAGTGGCTTAATCTCGATTGTCATAAGAGGTAAACCAAGTTACGTGGCATAGGAAAACCTTATTGCTGAGTCACATTATAAAGTACAAATAAAACGACCGATATTCCCCTTCCCGTGCCCTCACTTCCATACAAAAATGGCCCGAAGCTGATGATAACAGGTCACCAGATCCGGATGACGTTCGGCACAGAATGTCACCTACTCCCGCAGTGATCGCCTCTCGTTGGTAATCTTCGCTCTTCTAGATATTAGCTCAGGTATTGTGCTACCTGAAACGATTTAAACCATCTTGTTACAAATAATGCAACAAAAATGAGGTTTGCACATGCCAATTCGATTCACCTTTTCAGCCATATCCTCCATTGGCGTCACGTAAACCGCCTTTGCATCCGGTTTATTGTCGAAATGACGCAGGATAGCAAATTCGGCACATACAGTCTTGCCACTACCATGAGGTGCTCCGATGAACACATTCTCGTTACCCTCATAAACTGTTCGGAATACTGCAATAATAAACTGAGAAAAGCTTTATACATGAAGACGATTCCCTCCCCCACGCAAAAATGACTGATAAATTATTAACAGCACAATATATTCAAATTCCTCACATTTTCGCAGTTTTATTTCTATCATTAAATAAATAGACAAAAATATTGGCCACAGACTAAACGACGCTAGCAGAATGCGAATTTCCTTTAAATTCAATTAGTTACTAAATCTAAAAGAAGGCCCTCAAATATTCTAGACCTTTAACATCATAGAAAAATTGCCAACCTTGAGTCTGAATCGGATTGAACACAGAGATATTTTTTTGTTCGAACACCGATTCGAATTGCTTATTGTTGAGTGCTGATAACGGCAGCGGTTGTAGATCAAGAAGCTCAGTTGGCGGAGGATATTTCTCCGGTAAAATCAGATGACGAAATGATATTGGAAGCACTGTCTCGCTACCCAACCATCGATCCGATACTGCAATCAAAACATTTTTGCATGTTAATTTCAACTTTAATAAGTGCCAGCGTAACTGACAATAACTTTGAGTAAGGTCAATGCAAATTGTAGAGTTCCCACAAAAAGGGAACCCTTATTCTAATTCCAAAAGGCTTTGTGCTACTCATCAATCATATAAATAGAATTTGCGAAATCAACAATACAACATCAGACCCATTCACCTTCCTTTAATAACATGAGACCATTCTAATACTTGCCCTTTTATTGAATTTCTTCTTCACGTCTCCTACCCATAAAAATCTTTGGCACTTAAACCAATTTTTGAAAATAATAATCCATCATTTCAAAGCCAACAAAAAATCAACGACAGCTACAGCGAATAGGACCTCATTAGTTTCTGGGATGCAATTCTTCGAATCACCCTCCCCCCTCATAAACTTGTCGTATTTCCCCTCTCGCTTTCTCATTCGATCACTTTCCACTGGTACCCTTCGTTGATGTCATCAACATTTGCACCTATGACATGAGTTCAAGAGATCAATCTCAGCTTGCAAACTTACCAACTCTTATAAAATAGAGTGGCGGCAGCGGATCGAATACGGGTACGAACATTTTCACCAGATGTTCATCCTCACAAAACTTCTGCTTCAAAAGGAAATATTCGTGATGCAATATCAACTCGCCATCCACATCCTCCACGAAAATCCAGAATCCTTCCGCGTTACCTAAAAGGCACATAACATTGTCATCAAGAGTAACCAAATTCTCATCGAGCGGTGCACCATTCCCCATGCAGCACCTATCCCTTGTATGATCTCTTCATTTCAAATTAGTATTTATTCGCTCACAACAATCCTCCAAACGTAGAAAGTAAATGCTTTATAACAGTGCGGTCCATAAATATGATCAACTGAAGGAAAAGGTGAAAGAAATGAGGGGATAATCCTCGAAAAAAAAACAGCCAAGGAATCTTTCACGACGGGGATCATTGTTTACCGCTTGCCTGCATCAGACAATACTTATTCCTATTTCAGTTAACGGAACGATTTGTCTTAACCTCATTTCAATCGTAAACGACTAACGGAACAAGTTGGATGTAATAGATGAGCTCACCATGCACTCGCTCATCCCACTGGAAATCGGGTGTAATCGTAAGTTCGATGCGAAGCGTTGAACGCGTGATCGGTTGAATTAGCGTTGTTAGCTCCAACTTCGGCAACTGAAAACATTAAAACCTCTTTTCCTTTGATGAACGAACTCCCCACATGAATGAGTACATAAACAAAGAATAATTGCAAACTACACAACAATAATATCCTTCGATATTTACTTCATAACCCCACTTTCACCATAATCGAAAACAAAACAAGTACTTAAGGCAAATCTAAAGAAACGACGAAAAAAGCACACCAACTACAAATTGCGAAGAGATACTGTAGGACTGAATTCATATGTGAAGGGCGTCTAAAAGGAACAAGCCTCAGCCAGATTGCAACCGAGCTTACCAAGTGAATCAGAACCGGAAATCTACAGCAATGATAGTGGGTACTCCAAGGTTTAGGCATCTCACTGCTAGGCAATTTCGCTGGACCGAGAGAAAAACATTCCAATCGAGTTATATATGTCCCAATTACCTTTCAAAAAAATAAACTGCCTAGTAAATACATACCTGTCGTATGAACTTGTACAAAGCCTTGCCAATCTTCGGCATCTTCACCAGCTCGCCCAGCTGGTGCTGATCCAGGTCATAAAGTCGTTCAAACGCATAATTCTTCTTATCGATACTTCTTACAACCTGGAATTGAGGTAAGCAAACAAAACTTAAACACCTGAAATGGAAATAATTATAGGAATGCAAATACGATAAATCTAAACGGTATAAATAAATCACAAAGGATTATCAAACGACCCCAACTTAGATGACAGGAAGACTACAAATACTAACATAATTACACAACAACAACAATAATTATAAAATAACAACAACGATATAAACTATAAATAAAACAAAATAATTACCAAGCAAAATTATATAAAAATTACAAAGACCAATAACCGAAAAACTTATTACAAATAAACAGAAAATAATCACCACCCACAGAGCAGGTAGCAATCATCCATTGCAACAATATCCCATACAGTAACGCATTTATTTTCCCTTGCCTATTCGACCTATGCTACCTCCCCCCCCCCCCCTTGATCTCCTTAACGGCATATTCCGCTAGCCCTCATTCACCTCATAAATTGTCGATTCAACAACCGCATATTTACAACCATTCAAAAACATCTGCAGCAACAAACCTCCGAGGGAATCTTTCGGAACTGATGAAGCGGATTCAGTGATTGCCACTGTCGAGTGTTAACCATTTTGCATACACTCAACACTTTCTGCAATAAAAAATATACGAAAATACAAGAAATATTTTTAAAAAGCAATCAAATAATGTGCGCTCAAACGTCGAAGAAAGAAACCATGCATCAGCTGAACGCAAATAATTCGCCGCGCACAATTTCTCTACTCGTTCACTAACTTTGGTAGCGAATTATCCCTCGACAGAGCGTGAACAAGTTTAAAAAACGTCACATCGCGGTGAACAGAAAGCTCCCAGGATCTGCTCTCACCCCCTCCCCCATCTGACCGATCCCCCACATCACCGGCCGCCACTCTGGCTCACTACCCTAAAAAAATCCTCCAAAGACCAAACAATCCAACTGGCTCATAGAAGTTTCGAATGTACGTCCCGACCCCTAATATCGAATTTTTTAGAAAAGTGGATTGAAAACATTACTTCCACGGTTCGCACTAAATTCATCCATGAAAAGTGAAAAAAAATAACAGCTAAAAATTAAAAAAATAACATGCCTGTGCAAGGTGTGCCCATCCTCTCCAAAGAACAATCTCAAACAACGCCCGGAAAAGTCGTCCAGCTGACTGACTAATAAATACCATATCGCTTTGTAATGCAAAGCCATCCAGCTTCAGCTGTGAGATGTACGCCTTAAACGAAATTTCACAAACATTATAACGTACGGCCTTCATTACGTCGATAACAACTGTACCAGCAACAGGTAGCAAGAAGACGATAATCAATTAATGCGACGCACTAAATTTTTGATATACTCATCAACAACATTCTTGTTTAATACCACCTGGTACCACTACCCCTTGGTAAGACATCGTGGTCATCACTCCCCCATTATTGCCCTTCCTCTGACCATATATTAGAGGGCTGCTGCAAAGAACCATTGAGCACTTCGCTGAAATTCAAATACATTCCACAAACCTTAAATTGTTCCCCTATAGGTAAATATGAGGTTTTTTAAAATCGGAAACGTATAAAACACTCGAAGGAAGTCGTCGGAAACTTTTACAGCGTCAGCCCTTCGTATAAAAATTACAACCTGAATTAAAACGAAACAAGCAAACAAACCTGCAGCAAAACGTTGACCTTAGCGCTACTCTCTTCGAGACTTTCCTTGATAGGTACGGGCACGTGTTCGGCGAGTTTCTGCAGCTCAAGTTTCTCCTCTTCCCTCACCATAATATGCTTAAACTCGGCAGACATCGAGAAAATGCGGAAAAGGTCAATTTCGGTAGCAGTCGCCTTAAGGAGTTGGTTGTACGTCTGCATCGTTTCGTACGTGCAATAGAAATGTGACGCTATTCGACCGAGTTCCGTCGCCTTAAAATAGCACAAGCTTGACGTTTAGATATAGACATGCCATTTCACACCGGTATGCCGAAGAAGTTATTTGGAGATTTCACAACTCTAGTTTCTATGTTACTGCCAAATATCTGCCAACGAAAAACCAAATATTTCCCTCCTTTATTCCCCAAATATTCTGCAAGTCATCAATTCGCCCTTATTGAAAATAATTAGAACTAAATAAGCCTTTATCATCAAAAATTTACATAAACACAATTTCAGGATGCTACGATATGCCATGCATTAAACCCATATAAAACGAAACGGTGGAGAGATGCATATACTTGTAATTACCTACCAGCTGAGCTTCATAATACTCCATGAAGCAGAGCTTCATGGAGTAATCTAGTACCTACCAGCTGCTCCAATAGGATGAGAAAAAAAGAAGTGGATCCAAGCAACAACTCTGTGATCTATCCAGTCCGATTCGAGCTAACATTTTACCAACTTGATAACACCAAACCTATCATCCTTTCCACAATAACTCCCATTACCTTCACTCCCCTCTTAGCTTAAAAGAACAATAAGGAGAACAGACAAGGAAAAACAAGATGGAATAAAATCCAACTTACTTGTATGAGTCCACTCTTGCGATCGTACTTTATGAGACTGCCCTTGTCCAGTTGCATCGCGGCCGTATGAACAAGGTCAGCTCGACGTTGCTCCAACAGGGGGTCAGCCTTCTAAACTACACAATTTTCCACTTCACGACAGAATAAGACAAAATATGAATGGCTCCACATCTGCTCTTAAGTATTGCCAGCAGTATACGAGTAAAATATTTCATAGTCAAAATAAACCCCACTATAAATTTTCAGTATTTGTGCACTTCGACATGGCAACAGCTAGCCTCTTTTAACTGCTTAACTATAGCTTCATATCGTCAAAAATATCTCCTATTACCTTCAACACAGTAATCAAATACGTATCATATAAAGAAAAATAAGAAAGAAGTTACAAACCAAGAAAAATAAATATCAGCAGTCATATGATAAAAACCCATTTCCGCCCTTTGCCCTACATAATACTAACTTACTTCAATAAGACTATCGAACTGTGCAGTTCAAAACTTCATGCACAGGTGAGCAACCTTACCAACATTTTTCAACTTCTTTCTAGAACGACACAAAAAAGAGAAGGCAATATGAATGAGCCATAAATTAAAAAATATCAAGTGACAGCCAGGTATCATCCTATCTCTCCACTTATTAACAACTCTAATAAGCATAACAACATTCTACCGCCTGTTCATGAGATATCCCGTAGAGTGTGGGTGCCTTGATCATTCGCACATAGAGATACGTATATCCAAGCCAATTCATTGCGTCGCTCACGTTATTTATCGTACCCAAAACGATCTCCGCATTCAACATATCCGGTAGTTTCGAAATCATTTGACTCTCGACTGGTAGCTGAAAATGCATTAATTAAAAAAAGCTTCCCAATTACAGAGCGAGAGTTCTGACAGCCGTTCCCCAGCATGGGAGGCATTGCTGCTTAGCCAACCTTAAAACTATAAAACGCACGGTCAATTCCTTTAAAGCCGAAAAAACTCATGAAAGGTGTGTCAAAAAGTGATATGAAACTTCAACTTTTTATAGAAGTGAACAGAAATTTTTATGAAGAGTGGAAACCGATCTGACGGCAGCGAAGACATTCAAATTCCAAAGTTCTCTCTTTCTGCCCTTTCTCATCACATTATATAATGGCAGAAATAAAAAAGGAAGTCCATGAAAGCCAGCAGCTCAACGCCTCTCAAAATCAGTGGGTCCCAATTTATGTTGCTATTGGTCTTCTAACGCCTAACACGGATCAACGTAGCAGCACTGTTATGTTCTGTACTCAGTACAAATAACCCCGCAACACGTCCACCACCGAAATACCTGAAATGAAAAAGCTTAGAGGTCACCTGTTGATTCATTAGAGAAAGATAGTACTGCAATTCGGAGTGATGGGTAATCATTATACCCTTTCCTTTCGAATCATACTGTGGACGACCAGCTCGTCCAAGCATCTGAAATGTGCAGAATTATTGGCATTACCCACCTCTACAATTAGTCTACATCGACGAAAGAGATTATATATCAACGGGTGTGGGTCGCACGACGATATCGGTTCTCCAAAACGCTCAGAAAACACCTTTAACTTGCTAATAAGCCAGCGAGACTTTCACAATTGAAAACAACGTCCTCGATATCGATTCAACCATAAAACATGCACAACCTTTCGCAGTGAACCTTTCAGATGTCAAAACCAACCCTCAAACACCTAAAATTTGCATAAATATACAACAGAG
This sequence comes from Ascaris suum, assembly GCA_013433145.1. Classification (NCBI taxonomy): domain Eukaryota; kingdom Metazoa; phylum Nematoda; class Chromadorea; order Rhabditida; family Ascarididae; genus Ascaris; species Ascaris suum. Next base: position 234,053 of record CM024183.1, on the reverse strand, counting down.
TCCACCAATATAAGAAAGGCAAAGCGATGCGAAGTGAGATAGTAAAGATATAACGGAACGACCAAATATAAGTTACACTAACAAATTTCTGCTAAAATAATACCGCATTAAGAAAACCCAAATTAATAAAAAAGCGTAACACGAAGAAGTGACAGACTCACCTGCATAACATCTAACGCTCCTAATTCAGTCCATCTGCCAAGTTCAGGGCTATAGATCTGCGTTCCTTTAATGATCACCGTATGCGCCGGTAGATTCACACCCCAAGCAAGTGTCGCAGTTGAAACTAATACCTTAAACAATAATTACCGATAAATTACGCAGTAAACATTTGATTAATTAATTAATTAATTAATTACCTAAATAAAATCACTATCATCGTCCGCATTGCTCGATCAATGCAGATCGTCCGTCTTTGAATGGCCGAGATCTTTGACTTTTTGGAAAACAATTTTACGCCAATGAGAATGCTGTTTTTAAGGGTTTCAAAAGCTTTCCGCAATCTTATCACAGGAAAACACTTTATGCAGCACGCTTATAACATCCTTTAATTTCTGAGTTATTCTCAGCCAATGATATCTATCCTTCAACGCTTTCAAAACGAAGAAATCATCAGGTGAGTTTAAATAAACCCCACAGCCAGCAGGACCAGGAAGTACAGAACTAATGTCAGATAGAAGTTCGAGACCTTCTTAATCAATCCGATGTAAGAATACCCCAGGCATTTGTTCCCTGCTCAGTTCCACTCTCTTTGCCACTTTCTTGCACAGCGAACGATTAAGAAACCTGTAAATGTCGATCAGCAAACAAATCCTCAACGAGGGTTCGGTCGACCCTTGTCATCCCTGCATGATGGATCGCGAATCCGTACGGTATCAGGTCCTTCAAATCTGCATTCGCCACCTACAACAGTTCGACTATTCAAATGACAAAAAAAAAAAATCAGAAGCATGGAACACGCTTAACAGGAAAATTCCCAAAAAACTGTCACAACGAAGTCACGTCGTACCCCAACCGAATGTATCTGTCCCTCCTAATTTCATAAACGATCGCTCAAATTAATTAGGCAGTTTCGTGCCTAAAAGGTTTACGATGAAAACACTAAGAAGCAGGTATGAATGCTTCCTTTACTAAACGAAATAAAAGGTATACCTGTGTCAGTTTATGAATTTGAATGAAATTTTTCTATCTTTGAATGAATAAGTTTCCCACCTTCTTCCTTACTTCCAAACTTTCCTATAGACTCATCAACATTAGCAAGTGTCACCTCGTAAGTCCAACAACTTTCGTCCCTTCCTACGTATAAATTTGAAAAACGTCGAACTCATACGTGCATTCTTCACTACATTATTACGCAATATTTAAATATTCATACACTTTAGAGAACTGCAACAGAAGTATGGACGAATCATATAGTACGCAACAATGACACATATTAACATCCAACCTTTTTACACGAGTATGAACATTGTTACCTATATACTCAGCAAAGGTATGTGGCCCTTCAAACGAAAAATATAAACCTGTAAAGCTTCGCTGCGAAGAATCTCGGTGCTTGCACTACCCTCACGCATAAATGCACTCAGCGTATCCTTCTCCAGGCAAGCATCTCGTATCGCCTTCGCCGTTTTTGCGGTTTCTTTTCGCGAATGCACAAATATAAGCACCTAAATACCTTTTTTACTTAATACTAGGAAGCTGCACCCAAAACAATGATTCAAACATGATCACTCCGGAGCTATTCAAAAAACTCCGGAACTACCCACAGAAAATAAAAATATCACCTCCCTAAGTCATCGGCTGATTGTCTGAGATCTGCAACTGACTTTGCCCACCTTCCCCAGCCCCCCCCCCCCCAAAAGTCTCATTTCTTCAAAGCTAAATATTTCAAACAGTACCATTACACGACTGTAATACATAGGCCAGCAAAAATGTGAATAGGGCAGCACCTGCAAAGACTGTCATTCAAGTTCTTTCTCTACGCCAGTTTTTAGACAGTGCTAATCGTCGCACACATCAAATACATAAAACGCTTATCACATACCTGGCTTTTACCTGCGTGCTCCATCACCTTGTCATAGACGACTTCATTCATTGCTTGGAATCTTTTAACGGCTTTCTTCTCGGTGATCCCGATGTATTGTTGCTCAAGTGGCACAGGCCTATAGCTGTTATCGAAGTAGTAGAGGTGTTTCGGCTTAACACGAAGGAAAGTTCCCACGTCATGGTAGTTAGGCAACGTTGCCGAAAGCCCTACCAGACGACATTCTTCGTGATTTTGCTCCATCTGTCGGAGCGTTCTGGAAAAAAATATCCCGTGTTTTCCGCATCGTAGTAGTTAAGTGCACAAAGAAGCAATATCCGTGCCTCCGGAAGCCTTAATTCCTGTAGCATCCTTTACCCTCCAGGCCACACCAGGTTCCCTGTGCACCGTTGGGCATCCGTCAAAATGGCGTGTGCAAAACATCCTAAATGTTGTTGTATAGTCAATACTTCTTCACCTCGCCACTATTAATAGAGCTTGTATACTGCAACAACAATGTTTATAGTGCTAATAATAGTGGCAAGGTGAAGAAGTACTGACTATACAACAACATTTAGGATGTTTTGCATACAACAACAATTGTTTGTAACCTAATATAACACAATATCAACATCAGTTAGTCATTATTTGTAGTGCAACGTCCCAATTACGCTACCAGGCTGAAAATCTTTCATTCAGAATCATTGCAATACCCATAGGTTCAATCCGACTTAATTCTTTGTTATAAAATAGTGTTCGACTTCCCCGAAATCCCACCATTAGAAATGTTTCAGTTTGCCCCTCCCCGTAGCCGATGTGCACATCATTTCAGCTTACCATAAAATGTTGCAGTACAAACAATGCTCTGCATAGTTTCCAGCTCCACGTTGTGCGAGTCTTGAATCTGCTTCCTGTCAATATCGTCTATGCGCCCCCCCCCCTTCAGCTTACGCCAGAAAATAGGTCTCTTCGAACCTTTCTTGAATGGCCACTTTATGAACTTCCTCTCCTCCTTTTCGCCTGTTCTGGCCAAAAAGAAGCAGAAATCAACATGCGATCTGGAAAAGTATATCCGCATATCTCTAAATACCTTCCTTACTGCCACAAAAAACCAAAACTCGAGAAAAACCCAACACTATAATCAAATAAAACAATAAAGCAACGCCGTCATAAACGCTTGCCTAACAACGATCGCTTCCAGAACGGGTCCTCTATTATCGTGCAGCAAATGGATTTCATCAATTATCAGCAGACCAACCAACTGGTTATATGCTCGTTCACCACCTGAAAATTTCACGCGAATCTCCTCGAAATTGTAAACGATTTTTGAGGTACAAACCAATACTCCGGTTAATAGGTGCTTAAATAAGCCGCATCTCTTAATAGACTATTCAACTGTCTCCAAAATATTTGAAATTTGAATAAAATTACGCAACAAACAACAATAAAAAATACGGGCGGTTCGACTTACTAAATAAGGAGCTGATAATGCGCAATCTTACACGGACAACTTCATCGAATGCAAACAATATCTCTCAAACATGTTCCAATTTTTATAAACCTGTTGGGAAGCCACCATGGGCGGACAGGTAAAAACCACAACACGAGTGAAAAATCCATCACAAAAGTGTGTAAAATCATACGTAACCTTACAAGCAACACAATAATAATAACGACTAATAATAATAACAATGATATTAGTAACAGCAACATTACCAGTAATGGTAACAGTAATAACAGGTCCAAACTTATTTATATGTTAACAACTAACAAGTTTATTGCCATACTGGTCTTATACAACACTATAGTAACTGACAGAATAAACCGCTGATAGAGATACTAGAAGCAAAATAAAACAAATAACCTTTACGCGTGACGATATCATACTTTTCTGGTGTGCACACTATTACTTGCGTCTGCATAAACTGCTCCTTGTTCATTTGCGTATCGCCGGTCATCTCACCAACCTGAAGCAACATACCCCTTATAATGCCTCTGTGGTATTATTCAATCATATCATCCCATATTCAAGCTTTCCGCACAGGTGCGAATTTTATGACCCCCCTCCCCCTGTTGGAGCTTGAAAGCAGTAACTACTGCACTGTGAAAACAGGCAGGCGTACCTGACTACATTTAACACAAATTCACTGATAACGACCATAGTTGAAGTGGACATAAATGTGCAAGGGATATCGAGAACAGAACTACTCTGTAGAAATCGCGCCCCTGTACACCTCATAAGGAGACTTGACTGACGACAATAAAAGTGTCGCCCTTTGAGAGGGATGGTATTGATGAAATTGACGTGCTGTATCGTCATGGTACCTTTTAGAACTTTTGTACCTTTTAGAGTATTCTACTGTTCCGTTAAGAGGGAGTACGACATAAGAAACGTTTTTGCCAATGTTTCTCGACGAACTCCCCTCATTGCATTTCTATTACCATATAACCTATCAAAAACCACTTCACCTTATTTACCTACATCAATAAACGATGATTCCCTCCATCGTGCATTCACTCATACATCTATACCAAAAATTACAAAAAAATAAAGAAAAAACAACCATGACTTACAGTGATCTTATATGGTGCAAGCCTTTTGGTAAAATTGCCGACCATTTCCTGCACCAGCGACTTCATTGGCGCAATATAGATACATTTAAACTCATCGACACGTACGGTACCATCGTCGTTAGTGTGCTTCGATATCTCACGTAGAATGCACAATAATGCCACATTCGTCTTGCCGGCACCCTGAAATTAGACATTAAACTTCAGGAAACTATTTACTTGACCATCCAAAAATAATCTCAGCTGGAGCTTATCATTACATCTTACTTGATACATCATTCACCAGCAATATTTCCCCATCTCATACAACTCTAAGGCACAACCACGAATACCGATGCCAAACTTATCCGTAAACAATATCAGGTGGTACTACGTATACACTGCATGTCAAATCACCTATTTTATAAATTTTACAAAGAATAGAAAAAAACCCGATTCCCGTCCACTTCCGCGCACGATACAAGTTCACCCTTAGATCTCCCTTTGAATTTGAAATACCAGATTCCCCGAGTGCAAGCAACAGATTTCCTCCCCCCCCCCCCCAACCTCATTTCATAAAAAATAGCGTAAGATCGTCATACAGTCGGAGCACAAAGAAGTAGATGCTCGTCGGTTTTCAGTGCTGAGTCGCACAGCTTCGACTGTATTCTATTCAACGTCTTGAAACCTTCAAACGCAGGTTGCGCATATTTCGGCAAATCGCTGATTGGGATCAATCTCTGCAAATTCAAATATTATAAAATTCAATGGTACTGGGAACGAGGCGTAGAATACAATCTATGCTTGTCGAATATAGTTTCCGTCTTCTTTACCACGAGAAGCAAACGCTAAACATGGGCAGAAATTTGGAAATGCTATATACCATATGCAAATCTATTCTTATGTTTTCGTAAACGATCCTTCCCCCCCCCCCCCCAAACCCAATACGCAACGACAATAAAAGTGGTACCGTCTTAGTTGCACAAAGGAAGATAATCAACTTTCCTCTTCCTTACAAGGATGACCAATGATCCGAGGCTAATACAACTAACACTCCTACCCTCCCTTATGGGAACAGTAGAGGTTTCAGCCGGATCGGTGGAAAAAATAGGCGAGTTAGCAATTTTAAAATATCACTGATGGTTATTTCGACCTCAAAAGTTACCTGCACAATATCCATATAAATAATATGGAAGTAACGAGAAAACTAGTCTTGTTAAAACTGATAATATCCATATATTCATCGTGGCAGATCTTGACGCCACCTTGCAACTTCGCCTAAGCGGAACGGAAGCGATATGAAGAGATATTTATTCATAATACATGTTTTCTTGGTTAAATTTAATAAATGGAAGCGACAAGCGTCATACCTCGCCCTCCTCGAATGGTTTTGGTTTCAGTGCAGGAACATGAACCTCCTCGTAGCTCTTCTTCTGCTTTCGATAAGAACCGTCTGGCAAGTGGCACCTCTGTAAGCAAAACAGCCGATTCACGCACACAACGACCCCTATTTGACAATTTATAAATAAGAATGGAAGCAAAAGAAAAAACGAAGCTGTGTTCTTCTAACAAGGATCCAGGTGATAGCTGATACCGGTCAGCATTGAACTCCACTAAAGGTCGAAATAAATAAAGAAACCGGTCCAGAGTTGCTATCACATGACGGACACATTTAAGGGAAACGGTGATCAAAGAGAGCTAAAAATTCTTGGCTAATATTCTCGCAAAAAAAAACCTTTTGAAATCTGTTGTCGATATGGAAATTTGGTCAGACCTGATCCAGGAGTTAAAATCAATGCACAAATAAAGCCAAACAAATGGCAAATGAGTTGTGTTCTAATTGCGACAGGCGCAAAATGCTACGACGAAATTGTAAAAAAACGTTGTTTGAGAAATATCAGTGCATGTTTTCCTAGTGGAACGCCTCAAATAACACAAGAAATTCCTAATTTTTATTGACTCTTGCATATTAACTCCGACCTGCAAAACCTTTATAGGCATACCTGATCAAGGAACATGAGTCATATAGTGGGTCATCCAGTGATGATAATTGATAACAAAACGAAAGAGGAAAAACAAACGAGTCAACTGCATACCTTATTGCTCATAACATGTGATCCTTGTGAGAACGCAAGGTCATCCAAGTCGAGCACCTTGCGTGATTGCATCCAGTTACCGGCCGAAGTCGTTTCATCGCCCACTCCTTGCGCCTCTGCCATCCTTCTTTGTTCTTGTGCCCGAGCCCTCTTCTCTCGTTCCGACTTAAATATTCAAATACCATAATTGGATGTAAGCAAAGGAAAATGAAATAGTCCAACACGCAAAGCACATAATTCTTGCACCATCAATAAAGATCAACAGAAATATCCTTACCTCGAGCACATCAGCACTTTCAGTCTCCTGCAGCTCGGCGAGAATATGATGTAGCTCTGGCCGACTCAACATCTCCCTTTCGATTTGCTCTCTCTCCTTGCCTTCTTGAGCTTGTTTCAGGAGAGTACAATAAAGAATCATCTGACGATGTTGACGCAGTATTTTGATGAAATCGAACTGATCAAAGCCCAGTAACAACACTAGCTGGTTCTCACAATCGCGATCGTCAGATGCATCCTGAAATAGTTTCCCCTAGTGGGCTTACAAAACTTCATAAAACACCAAAATGTTCGAAAATACTAAAACCGCTTAAAATATTTTGCATTCTTTCCTCTCAGAAAATGTTGGTTCACAACAACAGCCGCTAAACAACACATGTACCGGAAATAAAGGCACATTTCAAACACACTATGCTTTAATCCATCAATCCTATCTCTTCCTGAATGTGACACTCTTTCAAGTGAGCAGTTAAATAAAAAATAAAATAATCCTATTCATTTTTCTCATTCATTCAGTGTGGGCGATAAAGGCACCAACCGACCTAACAAAGGCACAAAGAAACCTTCCAAAGACTACGCCACGATTATAAAAACTATAATACTCATCTCACCATCTTAAATACAATAGCGCACAGCCACCAAAGCTCTAAAAAATAATTTCAAACAACTTTTACTCGAATTATCTACTTCTCAGAACTTATTGGCCTGGGCTCCGAGAATCGGACCAGAATCCGAATTTAGCAGCCATAAATAAGTCAGCCATACCCTTAGTATCTGTAGGATCTCGTTGACCTTCTGTTGCGCAACAATCGGATCTTTGTAGAATTTGGAGAGTGATCGCTGAATCCAGTGCGCATCGATGTCACGCGCATGCAAACCTCCTTTGCGGTCACCGACCGCCTCCTAAGACAGGCAAAATTGTATGACTAGAATATCGTAGTAGAACGACTACTGCTTCCACTTCTACCAGGACTTATTAAAACATTCAGCAATGAGAACCCTCCAAATTAACGCATGCACAGTCTATCAAATTTTGCTTGAAGAATGCAGCCAGTTCCGGAGGATGGCTGTAAGTCTGTGGAATATAGCCTCTGGTCATGCAGATCATACTCCGGAAATCCATAACAGCCAAAAAAGACGATTACAGCTATCAGCAGAGGTGAAACAATACGATAAAGTAACGACTGCTAACAAACAATTCAGCCAAAATAAAATAATCTTATAGCAGCATGCGCTCACAACTTTGATGGAAGAAAACAGCTCAGCAGCAGCATAAATCAAGTTCCCGAACAACCCTCAAAATAGACGTTGGCAAATCATAGCTCTTACTATTCACCTGTTGGCTATACGTACCCGTTAAGATCTACTTCAGGTGAAAATTAAAAAAAAAAAAGAAAACAAAATGTACTTATGCATTAACTTAATTGCAAAGCAATTTTCTTACGAGAGAAGTGAAGAGGAACCTCGGTTTGGAACGATACCCTGCCCCAATTACGCTCACCCTCTTTTGGCTCCCTTTTCAATATCGTAGCATCCTTTTACGAGACGAACATCCTTCAAGATTCTGTGGAGAGACTGGAAGAGAAATTAAAGCACGATTTATCAGAAACATTATTCAGCAGCTTTACAGAAAACGAACTAACATCCTGTCCAACAAGTCCCGCTTTGAGTGTCTCTTCGTATGTGGCATCAACCCCACCTTCGTCATCAGCATCCGAACCTTCTTCCTTGATTTCATCTTCCACCGTATCGTCCCCATCTCCCTCTTCATCCGAATCGTCGAATTGCACGTTTACTCCAATTGTTTCGTCGATTTCATCTTGCTTAAAAAACCTTTCTATGGATAGAAACCATTTAAAAGAAAAGAACCAGAAGTATCAAACCAATCCATAGAATGTTACGCTTGAAGCTCCTTCTGCTCGCTCTAGACCTTCAGTTCCAAATGATAATTTTGGTGCTGATGACTAATGGAAGCGAGAATATTTTCCATTAAATAAGAAAGCAAGAGGTGCCCATAATAGCGGATTTTTGGATCACCAAAGCAATTATGCTCATGACGAAAAATTGGTACAACCTCAAAAGGCGAGTAGAACCACTTCAGCCATATAAATCACCATAAAACCTATGAAAAAACGTATGAATACCATTCTCCTCATCTGGAAATAATAGAAAAGGAAAAAATCTTACGTTATCGAATTTATTTTTCTCGTCATCCATCGAGAAATCGGTTATTTTTTTAGCCAAATTGATGAGCACCGCAATTCGTTCATCGGTGAGAGCTCCTAAAAGCAATTCCACCTCCTTCTTTCGATCCTTTTCACGAATCTTCTCCGACTTCAATGTCGCCAATACTTCGTCCGCCGCACCACAGAGTATATCGCGAGGCTGAAAACATTAAACAATTGTAATAATTTTATTGCATAACTGAATGTGGGATTATCAATTCAATGATGGCAATCTCAATATTTAATAATCCAACTTTATTATAACGCCTGACAATACCACCTCATAACAAATATTATCCAAGCGATATCCTTCTTGCTGAAAATCGACCCTTTTACAAATTCTATACAAAAGAACCAGACTAGTGCACTTACTACAAGTTAGCGAAGCTTAAAATCGCAAACTCTAAATCTTCGAGTATTTTTGAATGAAGTAAAAATAATTCGCCTATATTTCTTTTCAACTCACCCATAAAATACTAAAATATGAAATGCAGATCAGCTTCAACTTTTACTTACTAAACAACGAGAAAAGAGCAACTCATCACTCACAACAACAATGCAAACTTCAGAAACAGCAGCACTATTAAACATACATAACCGTAAGCATAAAGAGTCGTCCTAGTCAAAAATATCTCTTACTGCCTCCAGAGCTCGATTATATTCTCAAACAAAAGAGTTTTTGAACTTAATGCAATACCTCGTTCCCAGTAAAAGATTCAAGGGAATACTGTGGTGATCTTTAAGTCAATTAAAGCAATGAAAATCTCCACTCACAATCGCACTACAAGCCAATCCCTTAAAAAAACTGGCTTCGACAAAATGCAATAGAAAAAAGCCGAGCCCAAATAAACGAACCTGATCGCCAAGCGCATCTTGTATGTAAGCAAGAATAGCTTCATAAGTCTGCTTCGTCTCTTGTGTTCGTGGCTTATAAAGACCCATCAACTCATTATTAGAATCCGTGAGTAATGCACTCGGCGCTACAGCTGAATGCGGTTGTTCGAATTCATTTTTCTTCTTCCTGGAAATTATATCTCTCTCTCATACCAACAACTTTTCCACACTTCTAGGAAGTTAAGAAATTAGACAGACGGCAAAAATCGTTGCGTTTGAACTCTTTCGTGTCAATGAAAAGGACAGAAATTTTTCTATCTGAGGGATTTATCTATTCTCTAATCTTTTTCCTCGCAAAGAAAAAGGAAAAACAGTACTGCTGTGGACGTATTTACAAGGAAAAACAGTATTTACAAGATCAATTTCCCCCTAAAATTGCGTTTTTATGCGCATAGATGCGCCAAATACGCCAATAAGATAAACGGTATTAGATCCCAAAACTAGTACCTCTTTAAAAGAACATCCTCGTTAAACGAGAAAGTCCCTCATTGCAAGCATTAGCAACGAAGCGAGGTTAAAGAACATTATGCAACACATAAAAAAAAGGCAAATTGAAAAGAAACGAATTTCGAAGTATGAATTAGGGAAATGGAAGCGGTATCGAGTATTGTTTCATCCGTCTCCCAATTCCCCCATCCTTCTTCCCCTTCCCCCCCCCCCCCCTGCCTCCACCTCCGCTCTTCATCGCTAATTTTTTTCTTTCTCGACTCTCAACGGTAATATCGCACACAGGATGTGACCCAATTATTTACGTGAATTCTTCTCAATTTTGGAAAAAAAATTCTGCGCGAAAGTATAACGCCGGAATTTCAAGAGCAAAAGTAGAAAGCAAGAACAGGAAGACAAAAAATGGGATGCACATTAAAATAAAAGTGACCACATCGGCATGAAATCCAAATAAACTGAGAAGCGACTTCTTTTATATTCTCTCTGCTAAATCAAAATACCTCAAAAGAGAATTCCTGCAATGCTTCCTCAGTGGTCATCGATCATACTTGCTTTCTTTACGAGGATCTTTTTTTCTCAAAGTGAGTAAACTTTCCTTTCATTAAAAAATCAACATGAATAATTATCTATAAAATAAGCCTACTTCTTGATTTTTTTCTGATCCATTTGCGGTGGTTTTGCTCGCTGGTATTTGTCACCCATCTTAATACCTTGCAGGATGGATTTCGTAAGAGGCATAACTTCACCTGTCGGTTCATCACGTCCTCGGCGATCGGTGAAATTGAAATCCACTTGAAGTACAAGATTGCTATTCTACAACAAATAAACTAATAAAAGCAATCAGGTATTTAATAAACCATTTAATTCAGCTGCTGCTGCAAAAAAAAGAAAGAGATCATGGCCGTTGTTACGTTTGTGCTATCTTTACGATATTTCAATTTCTTTTTTTCGGTTTTTAACGGTAAAACTGTATAACCTCTCCGGTATGAAATAATGAAATCCTTTATCACAGCTAAGAACATTCCGGTAATTTAGGAACCAAGCAATGAAACTTCTGGTTTATCTTTTTTGTGCTACGGGTTCATTCAACGACACATAAACCATAAGCCTTACCCTATACCCAGCTGACAACATTCAAAATCACATCATCTTTAAACGGTCCTTTACTACTTTTATATTTCCTCCTGCCAGCTCCCCCTCCCCTCCCCTCCCTCAAAAGATACAGAACTGCCACCACTCTGCCGGTACAGACCACCTCCGGAATTCGTCTTCTACAGATCACAAAAATAAGTTGACATCCATCCTCCACATCACCTATAATGTTTTAAGATAGCGGTTAATGGCTTCCCAGCAGCTACTTGTAACACTTAAGCGACTAAGCAAAAAATAAAATATAAGCATATGATCAAAGAAATGAATAAAGCGCACCTGTCTGTATTCATATTGTTGAACTCGCGCTATTTCATCGGCCATGTCTCCCAAATTTTACTCCGAAATATCGGAGAAATTTAGCTGAAAAATGCAAACTTCAATCATTCACCTGTAATTACCGATAGCATTAACTATTGCAACAAACTTCAATAAAGACAACTTGGAAATGGGCATAGGTGAGCTTGTGGAACACCTCGACGAGCTTAATACCTCATATTTCCCAGTGGCGTTCCAGAGACCTCTAGATGAAGATTGGGTCGAATCATAAAATGATACTGTTAACTTGCAAAGCATCCGAAAATGTGCAAAAACATGTCGGCATCGGAAAAATACCTCTTCCGCCTTTATAGCGAGAAAGGCGGCTAACAAAGGGGAAGAAGGGTGAGGTGATCACAATCAGCTCAAATCTCTTGTTAGCGGAACATTAGAAACAACTGCGATGATATATATATATATATATATATATATATATATATATATATATATATATATATATATATATATATATATATATATATATATATATATATATATATAATGTATATGCATATGTAAAGAAGACCCACAACATTACAGACCGCTTCCAAAAAAAAGACCACATATACACGTCGAGCAATACGTTAAGCCGGAGAAGGAAGATTGCAGACGAAGCCGATAATAAAAATGGTGCACAAGATACAGCTTCTTTTAAAATAAATGCGCTCTTTGAAAATAGCTGTAAGAAAATGAGCTGAATGCGAAAATCCATCACAAACTAGCGCAAAAAGAAGCAACAAAGTCAATCAGCACACCGAAAAAAGTGTTATTTACATCGCAACGAAACGAGGATATTTCTATTATGAGAAATTGATAGTCATAAAGAAATCCATCTAATGAAACGTGCCCCCACCTTTGGTGAGAGATCCTTACTTGTACAATGACCCACCCCAAGCAAAAAATAATCAGCTTTTTTGAATATCAGGTACGCAGTTAAGGAACACAACAAACAAAGTTATGGTACTACGACTTTTGCGCAACTTATTAAACATAAACGACCACCTACTATTGCATCCTCGACTTTCATACTACGAGTTTTATATGACACCGCAATTTTGCTTTCACTACGACGCGTATTCGCATGTGACGTTATGCAACGATTTTCGAATATGGATTTAGCGCTGAATCAAGCAATTACCTTGTCTCAGTTACCTGCCAGGTACATCGATGGTATATCAGAAAGGAAGGAAAGAAGAAAGCGACTGAAATTAACACTATTTGATATAAAAGAAATGCTGGCTACTGGTAGATTTCTGGCATTGCGAAATTTCTGAGACGAGTTCTTGTAATTTCGAAATCATACTGGTAACGGGAGTATTGTTGAAGGTACGCTTTAGATTCGCCGATGGAAAGAGCAACAATGAAGTAAGTGAGATAAGTAAGTAAGCAAGCAAAGCAAAGCAAGCAAGTAAGTATGTGGGTAAATATGTGGGTAGAGTAAGTAAGTAAGTAAGTAAGTAAGCAAAGCAAAGCAAAACAATGTCTCCATTCACTTAGGAATAGAAAAAAGAAGAGAATAGCATGAAAGAAAAGAAAACCAGGCGTAACCGCACTGTGCAATACACCGATTAAGCAATAGAAATAAAGCAGCAAGGGGACGGATGGGGTAAAAAGAAATGTGCATAGATAAATATATTAGAGATGGTGTGGAAGATCTTCGAAATCTATACAACTGGAATAGCAAAGAGATTCTTTTCTTATATATTAACGTTAGGATAAGTTAGGTCAAGTTTCAAAACTTTTCAACTTGGCCGCTTATGAAAAAGTTGGACCAAGTTTCAAACTTTTCAACAACTTGGTTGCTTATTTTTAGCGAATATAAAGAAGCTGGAAAAAATCATTATATAGAAATTCATAGATCGTTTGATATAGAACACAAGAGTCGGTTTTTTCAAACATGCAGTGTAATCAAGGTAACCCACATAAGAATCAAGGTAAGAAAGAACAAATACCTTATATTTCCAGTAAAGAATACAACGTCATACAATTACTGAAACAAGATTATGATTACTTCTTTGTTACGTACTTATGGATCTACAAGAGAAAAAAATCGAAAAACACGCCATCTCTTGGAAAAGTGCCAATAACGGAAAAATCGCGCATTTTTTGAATCATCCATTCAGGTATCTTCCTTCGCAATTAGCGAGTTTTCTACGAACCTCAGTTGCAATGCGGTGCAGGTGAGCGAGTCGAGTTTTGCTGCAGGTAACCCACACAGTGCTAGTCTAAAGACTCCTTGCGAGCTCCCCATGTATATGTCGCATTTGAAAGTTATTACAGGCAATCAAGGTAATCCCTAATCCCTCCTTAATTCTTCCTCAACACATATAATTGTCCTTCATCGTTACAACTGTGTTATTCTCTTGTTTCTGTCCATTACAACGTCCTCAACACTCCTTCGATCCATTCTTACCTGGTGCCCTTTGCTCTAATAAATCCTCGCTAAATAAGGAAAAAAACCCAGCCACTCACCTTTCCTGTTGATTATTGTGGAGCAAAAAATGTTTGTTTAACGGAGTCATTGAATAATTAAGGCAATTGTCTGGGTCTTGAATTCTCCGTAGGTGATTCCTTTCCCCTTATACCACGAACCACACAACCTCAAATCACGGTGGTCCTGTAGCCATGTCGATCAGCAACGACACTCATTCATCTTTCATAAGCTCGGTGCCTTTTTCCGGCTACATTTAGGTTCTAGTATTTACCAGTATTTCGGTATTTCCGGTGTTCGAAAGGAAGGTTTCACTCATATACATCTACCCGTCTCCTCTTAATTCCATAAACGACGACGAATTACTTGCTTATTATTTCGATTCAACTACGTCTCGAAACGACAAAACGATTGTATTGCGAGACTTCAATCACCCAGACATGGAATGGAAAAACCTTTTATTCACTTCCGTTGGCATCTTTTTGACCGGGTCGTTGATTCAAGAGAAGTTTACCAGCATATTTCCGAACCTGTCAGGTTTACTGCTAATAGCAGTAACTCATTCGATCTAATATTGACTTCTAAATATGAAATGCCTGCGGATTGTCATATCAGTGATCCTTTTTGCTCATCGCATCAGCTCACAATGTTTTTTGCCTTATCCAACCTCTCAAATAAAACAGGACTCTATCCGATAAACGCCGGGATTTCTTGAAGGATCACTATTAAGCGATCAACGAGTTTATTACTTGAATTCACGATTTGCTTTTCTATTCACCGGCTAGTTTCATAATTATTTGGCTACTATTCAGGCTATAACCCATGGTACAATATCCACCCAACAACGTTGTTGATCGCCGTAGTCCTTGTCGGCATTGAATCAAAACTTTCGCTGTCGCCGTTAGACGTTGTTGAAGATGAAGAAATTCGATCTGTTTCAACTATTTCAAGGCAGAAGACCTGTTCCCGCAGTCGAAGACTCCTCAGTTTCCCATCCCCCTTTTAGGCGGGACCTTTCTGACAGGTATTTTTGAAAAGAAACTCGAGACGCGCATTTCCATCAAACCCGGGCATAGTTTTATCAACACGCCGATATGATTTAATCGCTCTTTCAAAAGCACCCCTTACAGCATAAAACGAGTCGGTCCGCTGAACTTGCAAAATGGGGCTGATGATATTCTCTGCAGTTGAATAAATTCCTCGTCCTCCTGCAAGAAATATGTTCGACCACAATGCTCAAGTTGCTGCAACCTCGACAGGACAACTTATGTAAGCCGCGTAGCGCGAAGAAAGTTGCTTGCAATAGATTTGTATCATCTTCTACTTCCGTTGCAATTCTCAAAAGTGACTGAGCGGTCCGTCACGAAGATGTAAGGGGGATGAGGGACGACTTCAGAAATGAGATAACCACACCAAATTTCATCAACATCTCTGAGATAACATTTGAGGGATTAAAAAATGCGAGGGAAATCGAATGAGGTTGGACGGATTGATGATGAGCGGGCAATTCTCTGTTTCCAACCCGTTATTCATAACATCTCTGCAAACCGGGAAGACGGAGTAATGTGCGTCGGGAAAAAGACCGATTCAACAAATAAGCATACAACCAGGTTTATTACACTCGAACACTTAATACAGGACATTGGCTTAATCAGTAAAACCAATTGAACAGGTGAATATTTTGATGCAGATATGACACATAATAAAACGCCAGCTGTAAAGATAAGATAAAATTCTTGCCATTACAACTGATCGAAACAACATGACACTGATGGACGGACAAATATGGACAGGGGGAAGGGGAGGAGGGAATTTCTGGTGTGTGCTAGGCCTTGAGTGAACGAACAAAGTTTTTTTGGCCTGAAAGGATGAAATCTTCATGAAAGAGAAATCCAGCATAGGCGCTATCTCTCCTCATCCTTTATCAGAGCGGCAATTTAGAAAAAAGGAATGACAAATTCAAGCGATGAAGTTAGATTTCAACAGATCACAACAAATACGCTTCACCAAAAGCTTAACTCATCATTTTGTTCTATTCCATAACAACGATAAAAGGTCGCACTCCAAAGCTCCAGCCTATGTAACCTATAGGGAGGATCATCCTGAAAACCAGATGTGTTCGACTTCATCTTGAACCGTTTGAAATGAAACGGAATGGTTATTAAGGGGGGGGGGGGGGGGGGAGTCGGGAGGACCCGCATCGAACGACGGTACCGAAGATTGCACCATAACATTTGGGTCGCGGGCATTTTCATGGAAGACAGGGGGAACGAGACAGATTTCATCACTTCATCATTACAACATATTATGAGTATAGCTCAACTCCAACCCTGGTCGCAACTGGATCCGGAACTAAAACCGGACTTGGTTCGTGCTTGAACCTGAAATCGACTTCTGCAGCGACCGGATTCAACTCACCTCCACGTATCCTTGCACCTTATCATTTTAAAGACTCCGATACACCTTACAAGGTTCAGGATGCAAATTTCGCCTATCCATCGGAATAGAAAAGAAACGAGACGATAAACATACTAAGAAAAACCTCAATGTATAAGGCAGCAACACTGTCGAAACCATAAAAAAAGCAAAGCATCGCCTAATTTAGTGCAATGCTTATAATATGAGCATTTTGTTTTAATTTTTTAACAACAGTCAATGCCGTCACTATTATATTCTCCATAACTATAGTGTTACAATTTTCACAGCGACAATCCGTGTCATAAAATTCTCATGCGTGTGGTATATCAGGTGAAAAAACACCTGGCAGGTCGAAAGAACCGATTTTTAGCCGAAAATATTACCCAATCTGGCTCACCCATCTAGCACATTTGCCCACTTTAATGCTCAACAAAAAAAAAAAAGATAATTAGATACAACGGTGTTCAACGAAAAAAAAAACCATTAAGAATAATAAGAAAATTTTAAAAAACAAGTGAACTGCAAAACTATGAGGAAAATAGATGACATGCAAAAATACGACTGACATTTCACATTAATATCACTCTATTATTTCAAAAAATCGTATAAAAAAGCTCATATATGCAAAATAATGCTTATAAAATCCCCTTCCTCCTCCCCCTCTGAAGTACCACATTCTGGGATACTCATTATCGAAAACTATGGTGCTTGAGCAAAGCACAACATAGACAGCTGAATCTTGATGTGTATGCAACAAGAGTGTACTTTCTTCCCCACACGCCACTTTATAATGCAAAAAATATTACAATTTTAAATTCCCCTTAATTTTTTAGTGGCAGTTTTCCGGAACGCTCGTATTTCTGCAACAACGCATTCCACTAAAAGCCATGAATTTTTTCTACAACTATTCCGCATGATATAGATTAAAAGAACTTTAAATGACGAAATTCTAAAATATCCTCCATTACGCTTCCAAAAAACTCGCGCCTGGGCCAAAGACCTTCCCAAGAGCGGAACCGCGGTCGGCACTAACCACTTCAAGTGCTCCCCTTGATAGACCTTTTTTAAAGACAAACTAAGTCTCCACAACTCGCCTTCCACCAGGTAAGGTAACGATTATTTGTATTTATGGTATAGCACCTGAAGTAACAATTACCTGCTACAGCGAAAATTATCGATATTATAACACATACTCTTTCATATTATAAAACCAAGCATAACTTCAGTGCAAGCACACTGAACACTCCCATTCTGATTTCAGTGAGTACCCCTCTTAACTTCTTTTGTAATCCAAAGCAAAACAACTATATTTACGGTAACCTGAGCTAGAGTTGAACCTTTTTTGTTGAACCCTCACGTTGAACCCTCACGAGTTGAACCTTACGAGCATTTCCGGTCAACCCGTCTCTAAGCTAAGAACCTAACCTATAAAAAAACTCGATCATCTCACATATGCAAATATGTTATTAAATTTCAACGATGAATATGATCCACAGGATAGAAAATAAGAGAGAAAATTTTGAAAAATAAAACAAAGGAGATCATATAAACGGATGTAGTGAATATCTTTCCTTAGTGGACTTCTTTATTTCTGCGTTGTGGCTGCCCTCTGGTGGCGAACGAGTTGTTGCCGCTTACTGCTTTCACCGTTTGTCGTTCCCTCTTCCACATTCTTCTCCTTTCTCTCATCGTCCTTCTCACCTTCCTTCACCTTCACCACCTCCTTCTCTCGTTCATTTCCTTTTTCCTTGTCCTTCATCTCACCTTTGTCTGCCGATGCCGTAGGTGTCACCGTGAGATATGTGGAACGTCTTCGTCGTTCTAATGAAGCCTGCAAATGGCAATTCGACAATTCTTTTTAGCACGTGAATTGCCTAAGGCTTCTTGCAAGACAAATCACCCTTCTCGACGAGCATAATACGGAGCTATTCACATAGAAGCACCTTTAAACTTAATTTCAGGTAAAATATGTTAATCAATTGAACGAATTTAATCATAATTTGGAGATTTTATTTCATATGCCGATAAGTACTCCCAACAATATGGAAAAGCCAACAGCTACTTCGCTTCTTAAATATCCCCTCTACAAATAATGAACTTCTCTACGACTGCACCATATAGCATAATACAAAGGCGTAAACCGTTTGGTGCCTCAGTTACTCAGCGTTAGCCTTACCAGGTCCATTCTTTCTGCTCCCCCCTCGCCTCCCTTCCCTTCCTTCCTTCCTCCGGTCGCCCTCCTCGGTCTCGAAAATCAAACAGTAATTGTTCGTAACTCATCATTTTATTCTCAAATATCGAAGGTACCCTAGATCCGTGGCACTAGCTATTGTTATGAAGGGAATCAAATTGGTCTAAAACCCAGTGAGGGACGACCATCAAGGAAATATAAGTCCAAACCAATACCATGGAGCCCCACCTAGTGCTTAGAAAGAATCCTCTGAGGGAAAACGAAGGAGATCGTTTATTTTTGATTACATGATGGTCAAAACAAAAGCAAACCTCTTCAGCAGCAGCTGCCCTTCGTGTTAGATGTGCTCCTTCTTTGATACCGAGAATATCTTTTTGCATTGCCTGCAAAACCAACAACCATTAACATCAACAACTGAACTTAAATACTTATTCGCTTAATTCCTTCATCATCCTCGGATATGAATAATTAAGAGTACTTAACCAGAACTAAATTATCATAAAATTACAATTGGATAGGTGGGGGAGGCGCAGTCGATCATACTATACCTGAGAGGAAATCCGTCGACTATTGCCTTTCAATCATCGTTAAGAAAGTCGCATAACAATTACGGCAACATAATATCAACCTCTATATAACTCTTATACAACAACGAATTTCGACTTTCATACATCAATATATACACCGACATATACAACAACCATTTAGCCAATATCATTCTTCAAAATGAGTTACTGAAGGTGACTTTTATCTTATTCAACCTCGAGGTAGAAAGAAGGAAGGTTGAGCTCTACTCCGGCTAGTCCTCTCTTTTCAAACCTACCGAATAACACCGAAGAGGTGATGAGTGACCATTAAACTGAACTGGTCATTTAAAGAAATAAATCAAAAATTTGTTCTTATGAATGTGACCAAACAACCAATCATCGTTTACGGACTATACAAAAAGGTGACCTCCCTAATGCATTTATATATCGCTCAATGCAACGACACTGTTCCCCTCGAAAGCTAGATTCACGAATCATAAACAAATGAAAGATAGATGAATGACTTTAAGAGAACTAAGAGCATCAGCGGCCATCTCCTTCGCATAGTTGTTGACGTCATGTCCGGTACTGTTGAACATCACCGCATTCGCGAACATCAGTAAAAGACGACGCTTGAATTCGATCATATCCGTTACCTTGCCCGCATCCAGTTGCTTCTTCAAGGTGGCAAGGTCCATACGACTAGAACAGCACCACGTTTATAAATAAAACATTAAAACAGCAAACTTCGTCAATATGCAATTTCTCGTTGACTAATAAAAACTGAAAATTTTGCTATGGAAATGAAAATATGACTAACAAAGGAAGTTACCCGATCAACGCCTTACGGGATCAAGAGAAGGGTGAAACACAAAGCCGAAGAGAAGCAAGCGAAATAAAACAACATAAGCAAACAATCTTTGATAGTCAAATAAACATCTTAGGCAATCAACAACAAACAATAACAAAACCTCTGTTGTGATACCCGGTGATATGATCCGCAAACACCTTTAATCAACTATCAAGTATTTCCGCTCCTCAAATAATTATTAAAAGTAATTTACACGTTGTAACCAACTCTAAATTCAGTGGCTATCTAAAATTAAGGAGACTTCAGCTCCCACGGCTGCATTCCTATACGCAAATACTCAAACACCGGATATAAATTTCTTTGAGAAAAAATCAGAAAACTCGAAAAACCAAAGTCCACCCTTTTTTTCACAGGGAGTGCAATGCTGCCGCATTACCCAAGCTGAGTCGAGAAGAAGTTCGCGAAAACAAAAGCTAGCATTACCTCTTAACGACCTTCGAATAGCCCCTTGCGATACTGTCAGAAACAGGCTGTGCAAATATGGCCGCATGACGGTGACTGGACACCATTCGCCATACCGACGTTAAGAACGCCTTCTGTTCAATACTCGTCTCATCCAGCTCCTCCTCAAATGCGCAGCTATATAACTGTCGTTGAATCATCAATATCATTATACATTTTGGCGCTTTTATATGTGTTGTGTTTTATGCGATCAACCCTCCCGATCCATATTCCTCCAGAAAGGATTTTCGGGGCTGGGTTGATTTGTGATGGATCATAGTTGAAGGAAGAGAATTGCATTCAGAGTCTACCTGAACCTTGACAGATGGGACTGCATTCGAGAGAAATCTGATCTACGTACAGTTTATGGGCTTTTTATTTGTTCCTGCACTGCTCATTCCACCTGACTTTCAAGACAATAAGTGGATTCAACTGCAGATGAAATGATGGGATGTAGAAGGGCTGAAACAGTGAGACAAGGAGAGAAGGAAGAAGGAAGGGGAAGGGTGTGGGGAAGAGGTCTGCATGGAGGTCGGATTTAATCTCGACAGAGCTTTGCTCTCTTTTCATCGCTTTAAATGTTTCAGGGCAATATTTGAGCGAAACGTGATCGGCTTCATCACACATCATTTGCGAC
Organism: Ascaris suum; assembly: GCA_013433145.1. Classification (NCBI taxonomy): domain Eukaryota; kingdom Metazoa; phylum Nematoda; class Chromadorea; order Rhabditida; family Ascarididae; genus Ascaris; species Ascaris suum. The sequence continues at coordinate 212,559 of CM024183.1, read as the reverse complement.
AATGAGGAGCGGCCTGTATCACCCCACCATTCGTAGATCACAATTCAATGCCTTAAACAAATCTAGTCACAAAACGTTCCGTTTATGGAGATGTTTGCGTTGTTAGGGAAGAACCTGTCCGCATTATTAAGGAACAACCTGTCCGCATTATTAAGGAACAACCTGTCTGCACTATTAGAGAACAACCTACCTGCGCTATTACTGAAAAAGTTGTTCAACTTTCTCATTGCTCTTTTATTCTACAAGTATGACACAGAGCCACACAACCGTTTTTAAATGACCATCGATAAAAAACGATCCCTTCCACCAGAAGATTGTCGGAAATATCCTTCACCCTTTTTTCGAACTTCCTACCTCAAAATAGACATTACTGACTGATGTATTTCATTCAGGCAAGAAAAGACGTAAAAAAATCCTCACTGTTGTAACATTACGACAACTATTAGTCTGCTTGTTGCTAAATCCTTCATGAACAATTGCCATTTGATAGAAAGCCGCCCTCACCTAAAAGCGGCTTCTAATGGAAGGAATTATTACACTGTAGAGACAATTCCGTTCTAAAGTTTAGAAATGAAAACTGCAAAGGAGAAAAGAAATAAAATTCTTGAAAATTCGCCATCCTCGATTAAAAATCCAATTCAATCAATAAAAATTCTCATCAGATCAGGTCCACCACAACCACACAGCCGAATATTGATCAAAAAAATTCGAAACAAAGAACGACCTTCTTCTGATGACGACGAGCCGATAAAGTATGTGGAGTTCGTGGTGTGTCCAATCTTGTTTTCGGTGAACTCTCTCTACCAGACCTTTCTCGACGAGGTCGACCTGAAATTTCCACCGGACCATTTAGACAAACCCCCGAAGTGTTCAAAAGTGCTACCGCCTGAAGGACTTAGGAAGGCCCAAACAGAACTCGTTCCCGTTCTCCAACCTCCCTCCTGAAATACTATAATCACGCTTCCCCAGGTCTTTTATTCGTAGTAGTGCACTTCATATCACACGACACGACTTTTTTATAGGCATAAGTAATCCCAGAAAAATGCACATAAATCCAGAGTAATCAATGATCAATAAATGCTAACCAGCGATGGGTGAAACGTGCTCACTGAATGCCTCATATTGATAATAAAAAAGAACCCAATATTTTTTCTTCACTCCAGAAAAGGAATAATCCGATATATTGCCTGTTCTTTCATTGCTCCAAAAAACTCGAATTAATGAGTCAAATGTTTTAAATCGACTCAAACCGGAAGTCAAACGGAATCGACCGTATCATATTAACCAACTTTAGGCTAATTTAGCATGGAAATATTATTTTCTATATTAATACCCGATTTTTTAATCAACACAACATATGAAGGTAGAGGAGTACATCATCTCTTCTAGCACTCGATTTAATATAAAGGAAAGGTGGAATGGAAGGGTACCATGACGAAGCCTGCTTGGATCGCATAAGCTAATATCGCCTTGGGAGGAAAGTTCGTGCACAAAATTTTTTATGCAAATCACGTTAACCTACTTTTAAATGCAGTTCAAATTTCGCCCATCTATATTTCACCTTCTGTTTTATAAATAAAAAGAAAAGCAGAAAATACATGCAAATCACCTCGATGTTTTTCGGCACTTTTCTTCTTTCCGCTTCCACTTTCCATAGATTTCTGGATGGGCATCTCGTTCGTCTTTGCACTATTCTTAACAAGTGCCTGCTCCTCTTTCTTCGCAGCGACAATTCCACTTCGAATATCGCCCAATGTCATCTCTTCATCGGATTCTGATTCTAGATTCACAACCTCGATCGCGCCGTGCTAAAATTTACTCATCCCCCATAGATAGCTTCACATTCAAAGTTGTACTAATAGCGCCCTATAAATGGGGATCACCCCTCTCCCACTTTCTTTGCTAATTAATTCTCAAAAATTGTAAAAAAACAACATTGCCCATCTGAGACCTACAGGTAATCTCTAGTGTCTCACCTAAATATGTTCTAAGCTTCGGTACCCCTCTTCGGCCTCTTTCTGAAAACATCTGCTCTTCACCTCACACTCAGACATTTCATAAACAGCTTTTCGTGTAAAGCGAGCACATAAACGTCAAATATGATAAATTCGAGGGACAACTGAGCAAAAAATGGAGTATAAAAACTAAAGAAGAAGAAAGGATGAGGGAGGAGGAATTGATCATCGTCTCATTGCGGCAACGACCAGCACCCATCCAGCATCGATTAATATAAAATTAAAAAACTAAAAAAACATTAAAGAAAAATATCCAACCTCTAAACGTAGGCCACCATTCATGACGTATTCTTCAGCAACATCATGCGCCTCATCTTTTTTTGGCTCTTGTTCACGGATTGATGCACTCCTTAAGGAGCCTCTTCGAGTGGTCAGCTTATCGCATTTTTCGCTTTCTTTCTCCGGCATCACAACCTAAAAATTACAAGTACCCAAAGTCGTCAAATAACAATTCGAATTCTCTAAAACTGCTTCCCGTGAAAACTGAGTGGATTATAATCTAAAAAGAAAATGCCCTAGTTCTCTATCTCTCCGTTTCTAAAACTTCATTTATATCTCTAAAATATACCTTCCTCATTAAGTTCTAATCAATATTTTTATACCACGATTACCTGCTCCAGCTTTGCCATCGCCGCATATATAAATGTGCTCAGTGTAGTCGATCTTCTATATTATCATAAGAAAAAGAAACCTAACGTCCTAATCATGTTCCCTTCCCGTCGGTCGAGGACTCATGTCGATGAAACCGAGCACTAGAATCAAAAAGATCCGAATATCATTTCAGTTCAAAGTGCAGACAACCTTTATCCCACTCTCAAGAGGAGGTTTTCGAGCAGAAACGACCAGTTTTTAATTTGCTGCCTTTAGCATTCTCAAAATATATTTAAACTTATAAACCACACAGGTATCAGAATGACGTTCATTAACGGTGGTGAGGATACTATTTTCTGACCAAAATGAAGTACACCAACTGCGGCCGACATACCCTGTTCCATTATCTATTTTAAGGGAAACACTCAGAACATTAATCTTTTATTTTAGTGGTACTGTAAGCATAACATACCTCCTTGGTCTTCTTCGTGGCTTCCTCATGCTTTTCCGGTTCAGGACTCGACTGAATCTCCATATGACTTTCCACGATTTTTGCTGCTCCTTGTCCTTCATTTTTCTCTGTCGTTTCCGAATCAGCTTCTCGGAACGAAAGTCTTCTTAAAACTTTCGCACATGAGAACGATCCATAAATTAGCGTCATACTCGGGTGTTTAGCATCACTTCTTCAATTGGGCTATTTGTTCAATAGTATCTTACCTGCCCTACCTTCGACTCTCATACAAAGAGATGATATTCCCGCAATCCAAATACTTAAGAACGATTGCAACCAATTAACATCAAATGGTCAATAAAGTTGTACTATCGAGGAGCGAAACAATAAAAGAAGCACTCTAGTGCATCCATATTTTCAGATCCCAAGATAAAGTAAGAACAGTGTAACATGAACAGGATTCAAGAAAAATAAACTACCTACGACCGGAAATATGGGCACATGCTCCAGGTAAGTCACTTACCTGTTTCCTACTAATGTACAAATTCAATCTCAAAAATCTATTACTCCGAACTTCCACATTAATTATTAGTTTCTACGTAACAGAATCCTAACTAAAAACTATGACGCATCACTAACGACCTTGTCCCCAGATTGTGACTGCATCTCACTTCCTTATAACAGCGCTCTAGCTCAGAGCCGCCAGAATAATCTCTGATTTTTACAAGAGAAGGCCGATTAAATCGCGATAACGAATCACCATAATATTCGTCTTCCATTTGAATTATCATCACAAATTATTCAATGCCCATTCTTTTCCCTTCATAGCTCCACTATTCCACCATATATCTTCTTTTGAAGAGAAGGAAACGAAACGATTGCAAATAATGTGTATCAGCGTCTAAAGGTCCTCTCAATGACAACATCATCATACAACGATAGTTGAGCACACGTTGGCAAGGTTCAATTCCACTTTACTAAGCAATAAAAAAGTAGTGCATACCTTTGCTGTAAAATTGCTCAAATCCACGTTTCAATAACCAGAAAACAGCTTACGTCATCCCTTATGAATTATTATATTCCTAAAGAACTGCACTCAATATAACACTTTTTACTAGAACCCAATTAAGCCTGGACTTACCATCCCCACCTGCTGGCAGATATCGCAAATGATAACGCGAATCTAGATCCGTGTTAAACATCGATGCCCTTCGGCCACACAAATGACATAGCCAACAAATGGGAGCTTACTGAAGGTATAGGCGATACAAGCAATACAAATGAAAAATAAACAATATTACAGCAAAAACATAAACTGACCTTCTTTTGACAGCAATCCCCTTTGGTGATTCTTCGTCGCTACGCTCGCCGTCAGCAGCTTCATCAGCGCCACGCGGACGTTTCCGGCTTATCGGCGTTTCATCACCAACCACTGTCGTCGAATCTACACCGCGACGACGCTCAGAACGACGCCTATGGGAACCGATAATTGGGGTGCTGAGATCGATAATCCTATTAGAACAAAGTAACACATTCAATCCACAACATCAGCAGCAAATTCGAGAAAGACATGCGGCATTTTACCTGTAATGAACCCTATCTTTCCCAACAACTGCATCTTCTCTTCAAGAAGAAAACTTCTCGTTTTGAAGTGTTTCAGAGGACATAAGGACCACATATATCGATGCATCAAACTGTTGAAATTTTAAGAAAAACCGAAAAACCACCCTTCCAAGAAAAAAATCTTGGCAGATTTATGACATATCAGGTAAATCCAAGATGATGAGACGAAACCAGAAAGTAAAGAAAGGATCGCTTCTAAATCCTTTCTGATAAGAACGAAAAGTCAACCTCCCGTAAATGCTCTGCTAAGTTTATACGATGCTATTACAAGGAAGTGAACAACAGACTATATATATATATATATATATATATATATATATATATATATATATATATATATATATATATATATATATATATATATAATCTCCAAAATAGACTGAAGCAGACATCTTTTATTGAAAGGATACTCTGTAAGAGTATTAAGCCACGAGGCCTTTTTTGCAAATTTATAGACCCTTTCTCGATATTTGCCGAAAACTTCAAACTTTTGATATAAGTTCAAGTTCTTTGATGCAAGTGGCCGATTGAATTCGTTCAACAAAGCGATATTCATATATGTTACTGGCTTGTCCTGTTCTCCAACCTGGCAAAAATATCCCTAATGTTCACTATCCATCAGCTCAGTACAAATTATTACCATATCACATTTAAACACCGCAGTTTTCTGGGTGTGCAGGTATTCCACTGTTAACCTTTGTTGTCAACCACCGTTTGACAACCATTGAAAACATCGTCTAGCGGCATTTCCGCATATTGACATAATGGCATGCATCCTCAATGCCCCCTTTTCCCAAAATTACACCTCGGGAAAATTGAACCTCTCAGTGAAAAAAGAACCTTTCATTTATGAGTATAACGTATACGGAGGACACAGACAGAAACTACCTGTAAGTACATTTACCATTAAGAAACGTTACCGGATTGTGTGTTCTTGATAACCGAAAGGAAGTAACTAAATAATCGAAAGTATACCTATTATAGTAGACTTCTTCACCTTCATCATTATTCTCAACAGTTCGTCGGCTTCTTACTGACTGCGATGGTGGACCATCCGAACTCGTAGGCCCCGTTGTTTGTGCGCTTGCCGAGCTCTTCCGACTCCCTTAAATGAACATTCACCCGCATCAATTATCAAAGAAATATCTGGAATCACCAGGGAAATTGTATCTTTCTCCTGCCGTTCTCTTCCTAAAACAATGAATCAAGAGACCCCTCGTACTTCCAGCATTTCGAAACTATTCATCGGGAGAGAGAGTAATGCCAGTAGGAAATAATAAAAATGCGAAGAGATAAGCCGAAATGCGAAAACGACCCTTACCTTTAATGCTGTCACAACAAGATCTAGCTGCAAAGATTAATGCTTGCATTCGCCTATACCAAATGCGATTAAATACCAAATATTCCACAAAAAATTGAAATTGCTCTTCGTAAAAACAAAACAGTGCAAACCTGTCCATAGTTTAGCTTCGCAGAGATGGAAAAAATGTTGATTGTCCGCCAAAGGTGGATCTATACTGGGGAAATTTGACATGAGAGTTTAATTTTACGGTGAGGATCTAATTTATACACAGAAATTTCGGGACAGGAGACTAAATTTTTGGGATAAGAATAGAATGCTAGGCTTATGGACCCAGAATGCAAAATCTCTCTATAATATATCCTTATAAACCAGTACTATTCAAAAATCACAGCATAGCAATATTACCAAATGCATGAATGTCTATTAGTAACATGCCAATGAACTTCGCGAACTGAATGTACCTTCTCAAATTTTGCGGCGCTGTTCTCTCTTCAACTCCATGCAGACAAAAATACCTCTGTGAATTATATGTGGAAGAGCCTTATTCCTATCTCACGTTTACGGAGTACAACTCCTCATGCATATTATGTAACTATAGCAGCTCAAATGTTACCGTAAAAGGCTCTTAACCTAATAAACACCTTCATTAACCCAACAAACAGCATCAACCCTCGGTTACAAAAAACCACCCTACGCTTAAACCAACAAAGCTAACCATCAATACCTGCTTACGACGATGTGGACAAATTTGCGAAATAACCATCTTTACCTCGAATTTAGAAATAGTAACTGCTTAAAAATTATAAAAAATTTTAAATAAGAACAAACTTAGTTCTAGTAAATAAGTTTGGCTTTTTATTGTATCCGGTTCCCCTTTCACTACCATTTCGTTCGACGGTTTTCTTGGTGAAAGTCGTTGTACTCGCTGCAGCGAACGACTATTCGGCGACTCTGGTGGCGAACTAACCTAAAATAATACAAATCTATCAATAGTAAATATTTTTGTATTTTAGTTCTTTTAGCGAGTTCACTTTCTTAACAATGATATGACCGTACAACTTTGAATTTAATCCCTGAACAGCTCCTCAAATTTCACGAAGTCCGAGGTGGGTGATATTACTGGAAGAGGAGGTCACTCTTTTATGACTCCATGATACAGCTCCAAAAGATACATATATTTACCACTAATAATAGTTTATAGAAGCATAGGTACAAGAGTTTATAGAGGGACAAGTGTAATATCAGGTAATAACAGATGCGTGCCAGGAGAGGATAGAGTCAGAGCGCAATATTCAAATACAACATTTACATCCACTGCCTTATCTGATAATTACACGAAATGAATGGTCTGTTCTATAAGTGTGGCAAATAGGTAAAACATCGAAGGAACAACTTCTAATTCGACTTGCACACGTTTCGTGAACATGCATTTACCTTTACCTGTACACAGGTGACATACATTACACTCTAACGAAAAACGGAACTAATATACTTCAATACAACAAAATTACAGTAATAGTACATTCTAAAATAATGCTCAAGAAAATTCGCCGTATCCCACATCGATTTAGCATTTTCTATGAACATCTCTATAAACTGAGGATTAAAATACTGGAATGTGCTAACGCAACGACTATGAGGGTCTCAACCGTTCATCGGTGGGATTTAGAAAATAAGAAACCGCAATAAATCCATCTACCAAATATGATCCATCATCGCCAATTATGACCATTCAAATGGACGAAATATACTAGCAAACGCTTGTTAAACAAAATTTGGATGATTGGGTCATAGCATACATTCGAATCCAGGCGTCTGAATGCCTCGCTGATCCGCCCCCCTCTTCTCCTCCCCTTCATATATTAATCAACGTACTTATTAGCTAATAATATGTGTACTACCTTGCCCATCGTTCGCAGATGTCGTCTCTCGACTGATTTTTCCTCATTTTTGATCATTATTCGACTGCCTTCAGCACTCAGACGTGCTTGACGTGGTTGCGAATGCTCGTCCTGTTGAACCTCACCTTTCATCTTCTCTGAAGTGGCGACCTTAAAACAAGACATCAGATTCTATACGCTTAAAGCAAGCACTGCTCTAAAAACACTAAAGAACTCACTGAAAAAAATTCTTCATTCATTTTCTCCTATTGCCTTATCTCTAATATACCTCTTCGATTGCATAACAACATAGAATCGACTGTCGGAAAATGAAGATCGAAGTGCTACAACTCAGGATAATTTAGCTAGTTCCAAACTAAAAATTATAGAAAATCGAATTAGTATTTTTGTTCGCCTATCATTCGGAACACCGAGACCCTTAAAAACCGCACATTAACTCAGTGAACGTTTCCTCCCAAATACGGCAACCATTTGTTGAGCAATCCGCTTCCAGAAGCATCAATTATATGTTACTACATACAACGTTACAAGTAAACAATAGCTAAGATATAAGTAAAGGCTTACAATAGGCGTAAGGCTACTATTGTGTGCATCGTTCGTTTGGTTTCGAGTATCCGCCATATCCGTTCGAGAACCACCTTCATTCATAAAACCGTCGTTAACTTCCATTTTCACCGGCGATTCAACAACTATATCCTCTATCGGTAATGCCACACGTCGAGGTGATCCTTTAAAATAATCCACCTTATAGTTTATAAAACGAACGTTTGCATATATAACCTTTGCATATATATATATATATATATATATATATATATATATATATATATATATATATATATATATATATATATATATATATATCATATAATAATATTGATGGATTTTTAAAAACCCGACTGGCTTCGGCTAACCAAAAGTCTAACCATAAATAAGCATAAAAACTTCAATTACTAAGTGCTAATGTTCAAAGCTCCTTCGCTAATCATTATTAACAGAAACTATTCTTAACGATAAAGACAGACCAATCGAAGACCGAGGCGACCCAACTAATGATGCAGGCTTCGACGGTGATTCATTCGATATTGTCCTGACAGGTTTCAGAGGGCTTCCAATCCCAGTTCTTTGTGAATTTCCCTGTATCGCCTTCTGCGAACTCGCAATATGTTGCCCCTGCGATGTCTCAATGACATTCTTTTGCGACGCTCCGGTGGCGTGTCTCTGAGGACTTCTTAGAGATGGCTCCTGCTGACTTCTAGTCATCGTTTTCTGAGGACTGTGGGTTTTTGTCTCTTTCTGAGGGCTGGTAAGAGGCGTTTTTTGAGGACTCTGTGAAGCAGACCTCAGGCTCATTCCCGTTGAGACGGAAACCTGCGGAGAGGTTTCTGTTTTCGAATCAGCACTGGTCAGTGGCAGCGTAAGACCATCGAAAAGAGGTCTTATCGGAGAGAAAGGATTTGCCGAAGAAGCTGATGGACGAGATGGTGGAATTAATATTCTTAGCGGTGGATATTTCTCCGGCTGAAATGCTTTCCTTCAACAACAAAAAAAAGAAGTCCGGAAAATTAGAAAAAATAAAGCACACTTCTAGTCCTTGAATGCTTTCTTCCTAACTTTCCTGCAACTTATAATCGGTGCAGGTAATTGTAAAAGTAATCCAGTAAGTTATAAAGTAATAAGCAACAACGTAAAACCTTGTAAATAACCCAATACCGAAACAAATCTGCGATAGATTCATTTCTCATCTCATAAACTTCTACGCGACCGATACAAGTAATCCAATATACCAACGAACAAATAATGGAAAAAAGTGCGAAATTAATAAAAACTAGTTATTACATCAGCTTCGTGAAGCGCTTGTAGTTCCGCAATCTTCTCCATTCCAATAGCCATCTCTCGGTTGATCGCCTCGGGATCACGCTTTAATCAACCACATCTCTATTATATACTTACAATGCACCTCAAATGGCTGCATTTACTTTTTAACATTAAAAAACATATATCCAATAACACTGCATGCATAAGGATGCAATAAGCATTCACGTTGTGCTCATTTGGCACATTGGACCAGTTAGACCAATTGCATATGCTAATTTCACTACTTCCACCAATCAGTTATGAATTAACCGGGTTATCTCTTACCTGCCTTCCCTATTAGGTACCTCTTATTTAGCCATTCCCTCCTCTGAAGCTTTAGAAGCTATTTTAAGCATATGAACTGAATTATTTACGAATATTACGATGTGCGCTGAATTTGGTTGCACTTATTTTACTTCACAACTATATGACCCTGACTATCCTACATCTTTTAATTCACAGTTATATGACCCCAACTACCTCACATCTTTCAATTCACAATTCTATGGTCTTAACTACCTCAAGTCTCGCTCAACGCCGCTACTGACAACCAACTAAACCGTTCACTACTCCACCATGGGCCTCACTCCCCGCCACATTTCCTGCTTGCCCAAAATAACGTGAAGCGAATAGACGAACAACCTTGCCGTCCTTACTATCCTCCAAACGCGCTTCCTCGAGAAGTCTTGTCACTTCCTCGTCAGATAATGGATTATCCTTCGAAAAAATTCGATTGAAAATTTCCGCCTTCTCGCGCATTTTGATGAGCAACATCTCCGCTTCACGTGCTGCATCTGCCTTTACCTGTGAAAATACAAGGTAACAAACTGCTTCATGCACCTTCATTGAGAGCAATATTTTGTGGTATAATTCGATGCCATTCACATCCTTTACAAAAAACTGTCACCTTAAATGTAGAACAAAATTCATCGGAAACAAGAAAACGAGGACAAGAAATGGCCACACCATTGCTGCTAGTATTTTAACCACTAAATGGTGGCGAAACAGATATTCCCAAAATCTCGTTTCCTTCTCTCCCCCCTCTCTTTCCTCATCCCTTCTCTCTATCCAACGATCGGATACACACAGAAATGCACTCCTATTTCATTGAATTAAGTATATTCATAACAACAACGTAAACGTATATTACCTTTTTTTGCATGTATGCAATCCAAGCCTTAGCTAGCTCCTTTTGTGAATAATTGTCGCCTTTTTGCCGAAGGAAATGCTCGGGATGACTAGTCGAGATTACTCTATCGAATTCCTCCTTGCAAGACTGAAATATATAACTTAGAAACTATATTCCCTTATCACCTTCAACTTACGTTATTAACAAAATGCTGCACCCTATAAATATTAAATACAATTAGAATTTTTTTCATCTATGGAAACGATCCAATAACACAATCATGTGAATTCTCTTTTTTATGAGCATAAGTTTATTTTAAGGTTTCAAAACTTTGAAAGAAACTTCAGCTGCGATATTGTTCGATAGGAATTAAATAAAAATATTTACGAAGATAATTAATATCAGTAAATGAGAGGAAATCACTTCGAAATAATGAACTTAAAAGCTCAAAAAAGCTCATCACAACCCAAATTACATTCTAAAACGATTCATCTCATAATGATTACTATCAATTACTTAATAATTTTCTATTACAGTATAATTTAAGGCCAACAAAAATAATCGAATCTTATATGAGTCTAAGAAAGAATATTTTCGGAGATTTTTAAAAAATGTTTTAAAAAGGTCTAAAGGCGTCTTGATTTTGCCCAAATAGAAAACTAAAAAATGAAAAACAAAACTGAAATTGAAAACTCTTCAACGAACAATTATCACTGATGAACGCTGTTGACTATTTATAACAATAAGTCGTAATAATGATTTCATATGAATGTAGAGTGATGATGCGGGAGAGAGGGTTGAAACTAGGCGACCTCATGTGATGGATATGGGAGAATGAACATGTCCACGACCACTAATTCGGTGGAGATATGCTTTCAGATGCTAAACTAAAGCGACCTCAATTAAAGTATAACACATGAAAATAAGGTGCAACACATCAAAATTAGTGATAAAAAAGCCCTTCACCAACGTCACGTATCATCGAAACGACCCTCGTTCCGATTTATTTACATTAAAAAAAGAATCTGGATCAGGCACAATTGGTCTCGGACTTCAGAAGGCAAATAATCAGCGTTCAAAAGAAAGGGGGGGGGGTGGCTGAGAAAAAGGACATCAGATGAGTGGTGGAGGTGGCGGGGAGGATAAGGGGGGAGAGCGGGGAGAAGAATAGTTAAGGATATGAACTGAGGACCTGAGGCACGATCACGGTAAAGAGTACCTTTGCGGTGAAAAAATTGTTGGGTCGTTTCGGAGCGAATTCATCATTGAGCTTTTCTGCACATTCCGACCTATAAATACCAGCGTTCAAATAATAAAAATGAACAAGGGATCTTTTCGCTCTTATTCTAACCCTTCCTTCTCCCTCCCTATCCATCTCCCCGTATCCCTCCCCCCCCCCCTTCCCCCAGCTCTTCCTTTTCCTTTTCACTAAAAGCTGTTAGAAAATTAGACAGTGAAACACTTAAAAAGCAGGACAGCCGTCAATTACCTCAAGTTCGAAATGCTGTTTTTAAGGCGCAAAAAGTTAGTATTTTTGCAAAGCTTGCATTCGGAGTCTTGAAGATTCCCTCTCAATTTTGATAATCCATCCATTCTTCTCACCAATTTTGTGAGCTCAAAAAAAGGATCGCAAAATCAAATGAAGAGCGTATTCTCAAAAAATTTGAAGAAATATATGACGTATGATAACGGAAATTTATTCGCAATGAAAAAAAGGAAATCGCAGTAAATAAGAAAAACAATCGGCTTCAAAATGCGTCACACCCATCGGCAAGATTGCAATACGATAGTGCTACTTCTGTTATGAATCAATGACAAATACTTTGCATTTTTTTTAATGTCAATGATTTTGCGCCCTAAACAATAAGTGGAAACATTTTGGCCAATTAAAAAATTATTATTATTACTTTTAATTGACCATGCCTCACCCCATTGTTAAAAATTTTTTTTTGGTACATGGTAAATAAGCAATGAGCTAGAGAAACAACTATAAAACCTCACCAGTCGACATCAGCATCGAAAAGAGTGAGTAGACGAAGTGACTCTTCGCACGTCCATACGACCGTTGTCGTACCTGATCTCACCATTATAGACGAACACCAATTGTTTATTATCTCTTCTCTTTCTTTGCTGTAATAAATTGACGCATTTGATGTGCTTCACTTGATTACGACGAAGTAGACGCAATTGCACTGCTCGACTGCCTCAGACAAAATATATGTTTGGACGGTTATAAATGAGGGAAGGTGTACCCGGAAATGCGTAGAAGCTTTAAAAGATTATTACAATGGACCATCTAAACAAGTGCTTCTTCTCTCCTCCACTCTTCCTCTGTGCCCATATACCCATAGATAGGATAAATTGGACACAGGGATAAAAAATACATGCAACAGCAACCTGAAACCAGAAAGTAAGAAAGGTGCATTTTAAGGAAACCGCCATAGTTTCATGAGATGTCCGAGTATTACTGGATCGAAAAATGAAGTGAGTGCAGAGTTCTAGAAGGATTTTTGCACAGGGAGAGGATCAATGCTCACGTAAGCACTATAAAACTAAGGCTTAAAGCAATTGTAATTTTTAATTAAATAAAAACATTTGATGATAGGTGCAATGGTGCACACCGGTTTGAAATTTCACAACTGACCTCAAGGCACTTCGAGTATTTCATCAAGTTCCCGAACTCAGTACACCCGAACTGTCAAATGCTTACTCCGGAACTGTCAAATGAAAGCGCACGCTTGTAAAAGAATGAAGCGAGGAGGGGTTCTTTCTTTCTTAGGCACTTTCCAAGAAGTGTGTATTCCAGGATGACTGAGAGAGAGGAGGAAGTTAAATGCTGCGGAACACGGTGTGTGGATATGGCGGGATAGAAAAACACCTTGAAGGCGTGCAGAAGGTATATGACATGACATCTGCCCCTAACAAGCTTTCAGGAACTGACAGAATAAGTTTCCATTTCGAGAAGTTTGAGTCTCCATTCGCGTCAGTAGTTCGATGGAACAACGAGTGCTAGTTTACATCCAATGAAGCACCGTTTAAAACGAAAAAATTTACTTACAGCGAGCAATATCATAGACTATAATAATAACTGAGGTTATGGATTTAAGGCATTATCGGAAAATATTGCTAAGTTGCAAATTATTTAATTCCAAATCAAAAGAAACGACTAACCCCCGACTCTTATTTATTTGTCAAGAGATTTTCAAATTGAGCGCTCACTTTATTGCGTGAAATACGATATATAGCAGTGTGACGATAAAACCTGACCTACTCGTCGAATCCAAGAATCTCGGTGCTCTCCTGAACTTCCAGCTCCTGCTAAATCTGTTGTGATGCAGCCACAATGCGTGAGACTAGAGACGCTAGGTGCCACAACTCTAGCTTCACTAGTTCCCGAACTACCGGATAGACGGACATACAAAGAGAGTGGATTTGCATAAGCGCACAGAAATAACCATAAAGCGTTCATTTCCCTATCTAAAAGACAAAAAACCGAAATGATGTCAAACGACCAACTTTGCTGGTATTTGATATGTTGTTTCCGATATCAGGAGGCTCGAATGGAACGAAAAGTTCGTCGATGTTCGAGTTCGCATGGCTGCATTGCAGGTGAGCGTTTTAGGACGTGAAAAAATCGAGCGAAGAAATAAACACAAACAAAGTGACTCTCCTCGATACGATCAATAGGCGTAATGATCTTCATTATATCATCACTTAATTGCACATTTACAGATATATAGCTAGCTAGCTGATAATATAATATCATATATTAACCACATTATTAAATAAGTACATTATATATATATATATATATATATATATATATATATATATATATATATATATATATATATATATATATATATATATATATATGTATATATATATGTATATATGTAGAGGCAGCAGTTTTTGTTATATTTTCAAGCGAAGTTTTTTGCAGCAAATAGGAAGCTTGCTATACTTTAACGATGTGAGCTGTTTAAAGGGTTCCCCCATCGTATGAGAGAAAGTCGGATAAATGATACTATCATTGATAAAATGTGACGCGTGAAGAGTTCTATACGAAATCAGATCAGGCCGTATGTGTCAAAATTTTTAATTTATTTGTTTCATAATCGGATAATTTTTATTTCCATTTGACGATTTTTAATGGATAATTTAGCAACTTTTATTTCTGAGTTAATTTAAATGATTTAAAATTTAAACGATTTAATAAAAATATTTTTTATTTTTAATTAAAAAACCCTCCAATAAGTTTCACAGCTCATCGTTCTCAATTAAATTCCCTCTAATTTTCATCCAATTTGTCGTCGACGTCTAAAATCGGCTTTATTCATAAGCATATATACACCTTTGTATACGGTTTAAGCATTTCCGGTTATTGTAGTTTACACTTTTATCATCATTACTATATGCGCTTAACCGAGAACGATAACCTCAAAAAAAAAAAAAACTAAAATGGCATCCTATAGATGTCAATAGGCGACAATCAAATACGATTATGGAGCCGAATAAGTTTTGATTCAAGAAGAAATTGAACCCTTTAAGCTGATCTTGAAGAAAAACTTATTTGAAATCATTCGTTGCATCAAAAAGAAAACAACAGTTATTATTGAATATGAATAACGCAATATTGTCTCAGAATTTCTCGTTGTTTAAAAATCTATATGCCTTCAATGGGCAATAGATAAACTGAGCTTGATAGCATAACTAATGATTTCTTGCGATAACACTCTGACAAATTAATTTCGTTCATGGCAAATATTTGCTTCTATTCCCTCATATAGCCTTTTCGATAGCAATCACTAAAGCAATCGAATAAAGAGCAATATTTATGCATTATAGAATGTTTTAAATAATAAAAGCTCTTCGACAACAATTTTTACACGCTTATTATGGAAAAAAAACATTAAAATATAAAAACATATTTTTTAAAATCTATGGTTTAAATGGATTTTAATTATTTACATTGGCTGCAATTTTATTATTCAATCCTCAAGTCTCATAAAAATGCATAAATTGAAATATATTCAATTGCAACGATTAATTTATGCAAATTAAACGTCAAGAGTATAGCAATACACTTATTGGAAACTAATAAAATGAAGCAAACTGTCTTATAAGATGCCTATAGGTAAAACGAAATTTAAGAAATTATCTCTATATTATCAAAATTCCTCTGAGCGAACGAATATGAGTGATTTTTCTTGAATCTCTTATAAGTCACTTTGATCGTCCTATATAGAAATTTGAAATTTGCATACATAAGTCGAGACAACAGTTATGAAATTTGCATATATGAATAGAAACAGCAGTTGTAGTGAATCATATTGATATACAGAGAAAGTTAGCATAATTCATTGAAGCTATCTACAGAACCACACATTTCAACAGCACAGATTCTTGTTTCCTTCTAAATTTGCATAAAAATCACCTCTTGATTATATGGCTATCGACGTTTATCAACTTTATGAGGCGTGGCCTTATTTATTAAGCATTAAAAATTATATATATATATATATATATATATATATATATATATATATATATATATATATATATATATATATATATATATATATATATATATATATATATATATATATATATATATATATATATATATATATATATATATATATAACGGTGTAAAAGTTTCCTTTTTACGTAAATTCCACGTAAATTTTCCGTCATTTTACATATCAGTGCTGAAAGTAATGCCCGAAAGGAAACAAATATCAGCAGATTACAATATAGTAGGCGAAAATGATTCGTGAATTGTATTGCAATAAGTTCGACTATTTTCGATAGATTTAACCATAAAAGAGGGGAAAAAAGTGAGAAATTTCTAGAATTATTAGCAAATCGCTATAAGGATATTTGTGGATATTTGTGCTCTACTCAGTAGCACATATCCAGAAATCACACTCAACAACATCCGACTATGGAGAAGTGAGCATAAACAATCCGTTCGTATGGGATGAAATTGGAAGGGAAAATTGCGCCTCCAAGATGGATGCAAATATGCGTGGACACATATTTGCATGTATGAAGAGATCTTCGCGCGACCGACCTGCAATAGTAGAGGCTGACCTGAAGATCGCAGGGGCCAGCTGGATTTGAGGGGCATTGGGTCAGGGCAGGGCAGATGGAAACGATATGCAGAAACATATATGAAGATGCTATCATTATATTTTACAGCTATAGATTTCATTAAGAATAAATTTACGCGTAGCAACAACTCCATGAATTCCGAGTCTTTCAAAGAAGGTTTTTATTTAATTATTATTTATTCATTTGTTTATTTATTTCAATGTTCGGAAATAAGGCAGCATACGAAAGCTGTATCAGCGAAAGTGGTAATTCGAATGTCAGGCATCGGCAAAATTCGAAATGCCAGCCAGAAGACGGCTGGCACCGCAAATTTGTTCTTAGTTCAGAAGTCAGCTAGTGCTCGGCCAAATCTCCTCCACTTTGTTGCGTTCGTGTGACAGTCGACAGTAGTTCGCAATATTACCCCTATCAAAGAAAGCACAATGAATAGTGGTGCAATTTGTCGAGCTGCCAAGTTCAAGAGCTTTGCATTCCGCCTGAAGCCTTGGATTCTGGGCCAGTTTCATTTTTTTAAATCGCTTCTGCAATAGAAAAGTGGCTTCACAAGTACTGCGCCCTTCGCACTTTGGCCTCTCACCTTTGCCACTCCCTTACTGCAGAGTAGCACAATGTTATCATATATACTTTTATAAACTCTTAATGAAAGCAAGCGGCTTTTTACCCTCAGTGCAGCGGGAGCTCCCGAGCTGATAGACCCCTACACCCCCTCCTCCCCTCCCACCAGGAGGTTGCAGAATTGTGCTCTCATCCCCCACCTCCACACATAGAAAAGCGTGCTCGCAGCATCAAGTAGTGAGAGACTCGGGAGTGCTCCACCTACTCCCTGCCTTCCTCCTCCCCCTCCTCCACGACCCTTTTTTCCGTACCCTGGGCGCCACGAATGTGCCATACTCCATGTTGGATGTGAATAGCTGTTTATCCATCGAAATATCGCTTCAAGAGAGAACGCAAACAAATAATGGAAGACCAATTCGATCTGTTTGTCTGGAATGACAGTTTCGAGTGAGGTGATGCGCGTTTTGCGGGCCGTTGCTTGTTTTTCCGGAAGTAAGGTTTGTAAGCACCTAATTAATGTTGTGAGCACTAGGAGTTGAGATCAAGACGGCAGTTGAAGTAAGTTGCTTTTGCTTTTACTTTCAAACTTAAGGTAAAGGTGGAGCTGCAATTGCTTTAAGTTTAATTTTGAACTAACTTATTCATTGCTTTTAAATCTGGAGTGAAAAATGGATGAGCTTATTCCTATCAATTTCACTTCTGCCACTCTAGTATGCGAAATTCTCATAGCTGAATTAATGCGGTGTGGTAATAGTCTAATAAGTTGGAATAGATATGCGCAAGTTTTTAAATAGGCGTCAAAGTTCAATGAAGTTACGCCTCATTCATCCTTTCTTTCAGTTTATTAGCAAATTATTAAAAAGAAGTCTAACCATAATTTCACAAATTTATTCGGCAATCTATCAGCTTAAATTTGGATTTCTAAGACATCTGTTATTTTTTTTTAATATGCAGAGTGGTTCCTTTATACAGTTAATTAGTAGATGGACTTATTGTTTTTTGTAAATACCTGATGGTCGAATATAGGATCTATCAGTCTAATATATAGGTGACAGATAGACTTTAAGGAGTGCAACTCATGCAAGTTTGTTTGCACCCGGTTGGTTTTTATCATAGTCTGACGGTGATATTGAACAATAATACCTGTCTCTTTAGTGCTTAATATTTTCTCGAGTTGGAACGGTCGGTTGCGGTTTCAAAATTATTCACACAGCATGTGTAATGATTTGATTTCAACTTTTTTCCCTTGATCGAATGAGGAGTGCTTTCTGATATCCCTAATAAGTCCGTCGCCATATAAAGCTCTCTTCGATATCATCCGTTTACTTTTAATTTTTAAATTTGTGAATTAAGTTAGAAAAATGTGGTAATTACTTTAATTAGGCGTATTTTTTTTCTCAGGTAAAAGGTATTATAAAATATTCCAGGTAAAAGTTATTTCTTAGGTAAAACATACCATAAACAAGGTGAAATTTTCTTTTTTTTTGAAACAATCAATTCATTTTTCTGATATTGGTTTTTGCTTCTATTGTTTTTTAAAATTTTATTTTATTTGGCGAAAAATTGTTTTTTGCGTTGAAAAGTTATTTCATTTCGGCGATATTGCCAGACTGCACAAATACAATGATATTAGTGTTTCTTGCTTAGTAATGATTCAATATTTTGGCGAAAAAAACATTAGCTGTGGTACTTGTATAGCTTAAATAGTTGCCGGTCAGCGCACATGTACCAATTCAGGTGAAACGGATACCTGTGCGCTGAACACCACCCACCAAGGCGAACGATGGGTTTAGGATATGGGGGGAGAGATTGGGATAGCGGACTGCCGAGAGCTTTAAAAAGGATAGTGTGAAGGCTCCTGAGTTGCTTATTTATTGTTATTGCTTGTGAACATATTGTTGCTTTTCTTGGGTGTCACGATGCACTACAGGCGGTCCCATAACATGATAATAGAAGGCACCTTGCCGGACAGGAAAGGGTGGGAGCGGGAGGAAAGGGAGGTAAGGCTTTCTTACGTCACCGATCCCTGTCTCCACTTCTATGCCACTGGCTAACGATAGTTCCTCATCGATTTTTCTCCATCTGGCGATTTATGCTGTATATCAACGAAGTGAAAAAGTTGTAAGATTTAGTAATTCAGTGCTCCGAGTTTTTTTCATCTCAGAAAATATGATCGATATATTTTTTTACCTGTTCAGGTAATGTCAGGTAAAGACGAAACAACGGAAAAACACAACGAAAAGACGAAATGCAGCGATTGTGAGGTATGGAACGTTCATCTTCATATAATATGACAAGATTTCATTTTGGTGCTATATTATAATGCAAGTCTATTAGACGACTATTTTAACGGTATATAATTGCTAATTGATTTCTCTCTCAGTTGCCTTTCATCGTCTTGGATGAAAGTTTTTCACCTTTATATGAAGTTTTTGAAAAGAGAGAGGGGGGAGGGTGAAAGGGAGAGGAGGAGGTTGATTAATAACACAGCCAGAGTCATATAATAGCAATATCAGTTTATTCTGTTTGTTTAAGTGGAGTTTAATTATTAAATTATATCATAGAATAACGTCAGAACATTGTCAGTGTGTTAATACGCAGAAATAAGTGTAAAATTCGAGTGAAATTTCCTAATTGATTTGTCGATCATTTATCGATTGTTCGAAAACAATTTCTAATCAAAAAAAAGTGTTGATTAGGAGCAAAAAGATGAGTTGATGGCACTTGAAAGTATTTTCTGTGATCGATCCGATCAGTTGCACTATTCGATAAAGGAAGAAGGCGCACATTCAAGTATCGATGGCTGTGTTTGTGTTAATTTGCCAAAACTCGAAAAGGCTATTATTGTACGCTCCACTGATGCTAAAGGTTTGAATAATATTTTATTGCTTCTTGAAATTGCAGTGAAGAACGCCATTTGTAAATGTACATATTAAATAAAATGGAAAAAGCTGAATGTATAGGTAGACTCACCTTAAACGGGAGATGGGCCCATCGCTATAGTTGGATGGCTTCAGAAATGACGAGAGATTGCACGGGTAGACCACTGGTAAGATCGTTAAGTAGCCCCTGGACGCAAAAGTTGCAGAACTTGGCTGGAGACTTTGAAACATTTCATCACTCGAATTTTGGTTGCGATTCGTGAATCCTCACCTCTCTTTGATTCATAATTCACCCAATGACGAGCGTATCGTGGAAGTTTTAGCGATGAGCGTGTGAGTCGCATAATAAATTATAACACTTGCTTTTTTTTTGCATTTGATGGCCATTCTGAAGTTATCCTGTAATAACACAGTCTTGCAGGATTGTTGAATTTGGCTCGGGGGCGAATGACCTATTAAAATGGGGGGGGGGGGGGGGAAGGATCTCGTCCATAAGGTAGAGAATTTGGATAAATTGGACTTCTTTCTCCTTAACAAACGTTGTTAGTTCTTGAATGCCGTTTTACATTTTACATTAATGGTAAGTACTTGTAGTTAATTTCCATTTAGTGGGCATGCAATTCACTTCGTTTGAGTGGTTTTATTCGCAAAGGCACACATGGAAATAAATCTGTGGCAGTATAATAGAAGGCCGACTTTTTTATCGAATAAATCGACTATTGTAAAATCCATTATTTGTCTAGGTATTTTTTCCCAGGTTCAAAGGAAATTAAAATAAATTACGTATCCCCTCTGACACTAACATTCGATCTTCCGCATGACTATCCATCGTCTTCGGCTCCTCGATTCTCTATTTATGCGGCCTGGATCACTCAAGATGAGGTATGCACTTGTGTTTGAGGGTATTAACTTTCGAGTCTTTGAGAAGGATGCATGAGATCAAACACTGGAATTGACGCTGTGTTCTAGTGCTCAAATTTAATTGCAAACGCAATGCTGTGCCAGTGTTCGATCTAAGTGAGCTCTTCATCACACGAGTACATTGAAAGTAATAGTACAGTTTAGGGCAAGGAGAACTATTAAATGTGATGGTACGAGCGGCGGATGCGTCATTTTAATTTAACCTTCTTTTATGTCCTTGTCATTTTCATTCGTGGTCAATTTTTCATAGCTGAACTAAATCTGGAACTTAATTGATATGATTTACGGCTCATGATACCTTTTCGGTTTCTTCCTGTTCAGCTCACTTATTAAGAAATTATTAACTGTTGAGGAAAGAATATAACTTTCACTTGCAAATTTGTTGTACAATTGCTTCCATTGACAAGAGGGTATATTACGAGGTATTGCTTCATCATTTTTTTTTTTCGTCAATTCCGTATTTTCCTTGCCTCAGTTCCTTATAAGGCTTATCCATCCATCACATCCGAGGAAGCAAATGGTTGAGCTGATTTCAGTCAAAGATTGAAGTGAGCTGAATTTTATCGATTGAACCCACTAAGCATGCAATTCGCGCATAACAAGAATCACGTACGGGTTTTGACTTTTTTATTTCATTTGTTTTTTTTTTTGCATATTTTTTTTCATTGGGTTGGTGTAACTACGGGACATATGGAGAGTTTTCAGAGGGAGCAGTTGAGCTTATCGTTGAGAGATTGTTGGCGTGAGTATCAAGGTATGCCGATACTCTTTACATGGACTCAAACCCTCGAGGATGAAGCGATGCGGATGCTGAATGCTAAATCAGTAATAGATCTGGACGCCATTCATCTCGATGACTCTTCAAACAGTGAGGTAGTAAACTTTATGGGTCAGGGATAGAAAGTGGATTTGTGGATTTATGGACATGTTTCGATTTCTCTATGAGTTTATCACTATAAATAGCGGTCGATCGAAGTGCTACTAAGTTTTGCCTCTGTTTATCGTTCATGTTGTGCCGCCCGAGAACTGACGCATTGTCGTTCGATGTCCGTTCGACCGTCCACGATTGGATTGTCGCTTCGCTTCTATAGGGTCGCTCAGATTCGTCGTTCCCAGCTCTATTGAGCCGTCCTTTGCTCTTAATCTTGATGGGGATGTTGTTGGTTAGCGCTTTGTAAAGTGTGTTGTGAGAATGTTCGAAGTCTTAGTCACGTAGTTTTGACTTGCGGTTTTCATAAACTATGCATCGAAGATTGCTTCGACAGTTCACATGAAGTTTATAAAGGTTAAGGTTTATTTACTAAGAGTGTCGTACTAGTATGAGTTGTAGCACGCATAGTGCTATCGTTCACTTCCACTCTTTTAGGTTTCACTTTGCTTTCTTTGAATTCTCATTTGTGATTTTTAATTATCGAATTAAGAGTTTTTCCATTGTAATGAGAGAAATATTTGTATCAGAATTGAGTTTTGGTTAGATGGCATAACTGTTAGAGGCAGTCGGCTGCTTTGAACGTTTTGTTGTGCCCTGCATATTTGCCAATATTTTGCAGCGCTGAGTCGACGAAATCGGATCCCAACAAAACGCAGGGCTGTTTAATTGTTCCTCGGTGTGACTGGTCGAGAAATAGTAAAAGTTATTTGAATTGTACCGTGCTAGCTTGAAGTTAAACAAGGATTCAAAAAAAAAGGTTACTTAAGTCAACCTCATAAATCACGACCACTATGTAAATAAGTTATTGGGGAGGGAGGGGGGGGGGGTGTTGGGAAGTGAAGTTTGGTTCCCCCGCAACCGGTGGCTTGAGCTTGAGCCAGAGAGTGGTTTTTTGTTTCGATGAAACTCTTTTTAATTTCTCCATTGAGAATAGGTACAAGATGATGTCCTATAGTAAAGATTTTCTTGCCTTCCTTCAAAATCTAAAAATTTCTAGTCCTTTTTCTCTTCCATTTTTCTTGATGGATTTCAGGAAGAATTGTTTTTAATAATCAAGAATCCTGATTATACAAGCGATCATATATATTGCTGCCGTTAACTAAATCGAATTGCAAGGTATGAGCAGAACATTTCATTTGAAGGTAGGCGTGCAGCAGGACAGTGGAGAACGCTTGCGTGTTATGAGCGAGTATGAGGAGAACGCATCACAAGTTGATTTCGAGAAAAGATGGTACGATTGTGAGGTAATCTTTTATCTTTCTCACCTTATCT
This sequence comes from Ascaris suum, assembly GCA_013433145.1. Classification (NCBI taxonomy): domain Eukaryota; kingdom Metazoa; phylum Nematoda; class Chromadorea; order Rhabditida; family Ascarididae; genus Ascaris; species Ascaris suum. Next base: position 189,011 of record CM024183.1, on the reverse strand, counting down.
CTTGGCTTTTATATAACATTCATGCCTATCTGATGATGGCTAGCTTGGAGATATTTAGTGCGTTGCTTGTCACTTATAAAGCAAAAGTTTTTAAGCAATTGATCTTTCGGGAAGTATGTTTCTTCGCTGGTTCGATAGGCCATTATTTTAATTCCGAGATTGAACTTTGTCATTCATTCGTTATCTCTTTCTCCTTCTGATCAGAGCAGGAGGAAGGAAATTAGACGAGAGATCCAAACATGAGAGCAACTTTTGACAAGCATACAAACGATTCAACAAAAATTATTTGCGCTTATCAGCATTTCGACGGTGGAAATTGTGTTCTTGTGGTTAGTTGAGTTGAATGTCTTTGAAATGTGAGTCATTTCGGCTCTCCGATTGATCGTTCACGAGGTTTTGGCATCTTTGCTCGTTTTTGTAGATGTTGTGCTCTTTGGGAGGACGGAGAACGCGGTGAAGTGTATGTATGAGCAGAAAGTTATACAGGGAGGATATGGAATGTCTTTAATGAGGAAGCAGCTGTTCGCTTTCGTCTTTTGCATGCTGGGTGTTTAATTTATATTCAAATTCAGTTATGCTTAGCTTGGAAAGTTTTTAACTTTAATTTAAAGCAAGAACGGCTCAACGATTGGCTCCAGAAGGTTAAATTCTATTTTGCTTTGCTTCAGTTTGAAGAGTGGTGAAAAATCGAAAAAACCTTATATCATGTGGTCATGAACTCTTATTCGAGTTATCTTTGATTTAATGAGCGATAAAGAATAAGACAAATCCATGTCCTATGGAGATGAACATTTGTTCAGGTGTGCTTCGATTCGAAGAGCGGTAAAGAATCAGTGAAGTTCATGCCATGCGGCCATATTTTCTGCCTCGGTTGCGTTTCATCTTATTATCGGCAGAGATTGAAGGATCTAACAGTAAGTTATTCGCAACTTTTTATGTTGACTTTTATTTTATGTTCGAAAATGTGAGAGGAGCAATTGAAACAACAGTAAATAACTGTTCGGCTTCTTCTTCACGACTAAAATTGTTTAACTTTCATTGCTTTGGTTATAGTATATACTCTTAGTATATATACCAGTATGGTATATGTTGACTTTTCTCTTAGTATACTTAGTATATATATAGTATATATACCAGTCACGGAAGTTTCATGCTATAGTGTGCACTGTTGAGTACCTGTGCATCCCTTGCAGGAAATGTGTTCTTATATTTTAATAAATAATTGCTGCTTTCTCGTTTATCCTTGCTCATATATCGTAGAAACTGAAAAAGGGACGAGCGAATGTGAGATCTGAGTTCCATGTGAATCCTTTCAAATTCATAGATTTGTGACTAAGGGAAAAGGAAAGGAAAGGATATTCCTTATTCCTTTCTTCGTTCTTGACTTTTTGACGTCGTTATTATTTTAGTGTTATATCGTTTCTTTGAAATATTATAAATGAGTAAGTGGTTACACTATAAGCTTGTTTACTTTTACGAGCACCATATGAGCTTGGTAAAACCTAATCTTCAGTAACCCTATTCAAAAAAAATGCAATTAAAGCCTTGACAATTCTTTTGATTCTGACGTCCGTCTTCAAGGCTCTGAAGTATTTGATGTGGAACAATAAAGTAACTTACTCTTAGATGCGAGAACAGTGTGAAGATTGCGTGCTGTTTATCTTTATTGGTTCTTTTTGTTGTTATCATTACGTCGAATTTATAGGCGAAGTGGAAGTTGTGGGGTTCTTTGACCGTTGCTTTGGGGCGTTCTGTTTTTATAGCTGCTATAGTCGATGAGCTTACGGTTGCAGAACTTAAAGAAGGCGGGAGAACGTCGCATAGGAAGGCTTCCGATGATAATTGATAATCGGCAGATGCTACCTAGGTGAAATGAAGAGAACCATAGAGTTGGGGTATTGTACACTGCTGTCTTTTATGCTGTATTTGTGTGCCATATATTTACGACTTCAAACGTGATTTTGGTAAGTGACAAGTGTGGGGATTAATTAGGAACTGATATATAAATGATTTAAATATAAGTATATAAATATAAATATAAATGTGCATGTGCTGTTTCAGACGAGACGTTTGGAGTGTCTGCGAGAAGGATGTGAAAGTGCGGCGACCCAAGCGCAGTTGAAGCTAGCACTTGCGAAGGAGGAATACGAGAGATACGAGTCGTTGTTGTTGGCAGGTACCTGGATTTGATGAGCGACGTCGTCATATGCCCGAGGATCGCGTGCGGCGCACATGTTCTGCTCGATGCCGAGCAACTTAACGGGACATCACTGTAACATTCTCAAACTTATTTTGTTTCAAAGTGCTAAACTTATTTAATCTTTAATTTTTATTTTTTTCGAAAGATTTGAAACGATATTTTTTGACGATTTCTGTTGAAACGTTCAGTATGCTCCACGTATAAAATTGCGCTAAATTTGTAACATTGGTTTTTACATATTCCTGTAGTTTATATGTGGATGTTGTCGGTTGGATGCGTAGAGGTCGTTTTGATTTTTTTCCTCATTCCTTTGAAAAGTTGATTTTGCTGCGCTTAGTTAGGCCTCCGTTGCTGCTGAAGAAGTAATGAGCTGCATTGTTTCGTGCATTATCGCTTTCGTGCACGCACGTTTAATTTTTGTAAAGAAATTACTACGTCTATTTCCTTCCTGCTGTCAGAAAGCATCGTATATATATATATATATATATATATATATATATATATATATATATATATATATATATATATATATATATATATATATATATAATGTAGAAGAGCAGAAATCGTCTACGTTTATCGTTATAATAAATTAAGCTCACATAATCTGCATAACATTAATGGATTGTTGTCCAGAAATTTAACCAGAAATCCACTTGCTGAATTTCTTCCTGAAATTTCAGGACACCGAATTTGGGCCAATGTTCTGTGTGCAACTATACGTTCTGTATAATTTGCAAGAAGACTTATCATGGTTTGGACGATTGCGTATTCGATGCAGGTATTGTTCTTAATGAAATTATTAATTGTTCATGGTTTGAGCATTTCTTAACGAAATGAGATAGAGTGAATTAGAAAATTAAAGCATTTTGAATTTGAAAGGAAAAAAATCAGAAAGCAAGGTGAAGCAGCTATTCTTTCCGCTTTGGGAAGTTGAATGTTTAGCAGCTGTTCATTTTTTGTGTCATATTGTTGGGTGCTCCCCCCCCCCCTCACCCCCTATCCCCCACCTACCTTTCCCACCGCACCATTCTCTCGACCAGCCATTCTCCTATGGAGCTAACATTGAATATTAGGTTGTCATTAAATAACATGATATTTTTTAATATAAGCTTAAAAATGCGTTGAGTATAGTTTGCAAATAAATGAAAAATTGACGTTTGAGGCAATGGCTGAATAGCCTCGTTTCGTCATATTGTGCATTTGTGAGTTAACTTTATCTCAGCGTTGCACTGAATTTAATCACCAGTCTGAATTACTCGAATATAATAAGTAATAGCAAGATTTTTATTCTCGTAAATGTTTTAGCTCTACGTGAAGAATTATTAATGAAACATGAGAAGGCGAGTGCCGATGAACGAGAGGCAATGTTTAGACGATATGGACGCAAGAAAGTGGAGAGGCAAATCGAATGGATGAAGAGTGATCGTTGGATGGCTCAGAACAGCAAGCCATGCCCCAGGTGTCGAGTCAAGATCGAGGTGTATTTTGATTCGATCGATAATTCATGCATCGGGGAAATGTTTGCCTCATTTGATTGCTAAGTTCAATACATTTCATTCATAAGTGATCAGTGATGGATAAAGTTAGTAAGGAGGGGTGCAGTGAATCGGCAGTCAAGGATTAGGGGAAGCTAGCTGAGGCATATCTGCGAGTTAACTTCGGTGAAGTGCTACATTATTGTGAAATATATATCTGTACCGAACAGGTAGACTTGTATGGAAGTAAAAGTTCTGTTGCTTTTTTACAATTGTTTACCTTTTGAAGGCTCAAAGATGTGGGCAGTAGTTTTGCCACAAATATAGCACGCTTGCAAGTTGGAAGCCCCTAGGAGTGCATTCATCTGTTTGTTTTTTTTTCGGTAAACAAACATGCTGCAGATCGTTTTACCGGAGTGACTTTTTACGAGAGATGAATATACGGCTCCGGAAAAAAATATGCCATAGATTGGTTGATTTCGCAAGTTGATGAATTATCCGGTCGATCGTAAGATTGTTAGACGAGTAGCCCGGATGAGTGCAAGCGTTGTTTGGTTTGCAGAAAGCCGACGGATGTAACAAGATCCATTGTGCGAAATGTGGTGTTAATTTCTGTTGGTTATGTGGAGCGGAGCTCGGCAAAAAGAACCCTTATGAGCATTTCAATATGCCCGGATCATGTTGCTTCAATCGACTTTTCGAAGGTTTTACTTTTACTTTTCTTCATTTCATTGTATAAAATTTTTAAAAGTAGGATTTTATTGAAAAGCAATAGCACATCTATGAAAACTATAAAAAACAAAAGAAATTGTTGTGTTTCATCAGCACAGCGGCAGAATGTGTGACCAGTGAGGTGGACCTTAGATGACCAGATTGACCAATGGTTGAATGGGAAACGGTGATGTGAAGGAGAAACAGTTGATATTGAGCAGGTTATTGTGATATCTCATAATCAGTGATCATAGTGACTCCATATTCCATCGAATGAATTACTTTAAATAGAAATGAAGAAAGACAAATTTCTGCTACCAAATGCCAAAAATTAGAGCAATTATCGATGTTTTTAGGAAGTTTCAATTCTAGGAGTGGAGGAATCCGATTCCGAGGAAGAGGAAGACGAAGAAGACGACTGGATACCATTTCTGGAAGATAACAATAGCTCGGATGGATAATGTGGATCTAGAAGATGCTGAGCGCTGTTCCAGAAGGCGATCCACCTCGATTTATAAATGCCTTCGATGCTTCCCAGAGAGGTCTCATGTTGTGTCTTTTTCGTTGTTGAAGATGATAATGAGTTTTGAATTCGTTTACATTTATATAGTCTTCTTGAAAGTTATCAGGAGGGCAAGGCGATTCACCTATTGCAACTTCATCATATTCGTGGGAACTATGAAGGAGGTAGGAGGAATCGCATTTTATGATGCGATAGTCACAATTGCAGAGAAGGAAAGGGAGTGGGGGTTGATAACAATTCAGCATTTAATATCCATTCATCTCCGACTAGCTGAGGCAATTTTGAAAAAATTGAGATGATGGTGATTATATTTTTACGTATTATATAAGCGACTTTACTTCAGCTTACATGCATTTACTCCATTCAGTTAAGATTGATAACGATGAGGCGTTATTGCTGTAATTTCACAACCTTCTTATTTCCCTTGCAGCTGAGCGTTTTTTATTGCAAAGTCTCGTCTTTCTATTTGTTCTATTAGTTAATTTTTTTTCTGTATTTGTTGGAAGTTTCAATACTGATGAGGCGTGGAAACATCGTTAGGTGATATATTTATTTTGGTTGGAGAGTAGCAAATTCTAGGCTAAAGTAATACCGCTTAACGGGATATATTTTAAATCGACTCATTCGCGAAGATTTTTTTTTTGTTGGGAAGAAATTATTCTTTGGGGCGGGAGAGGAGGTAATGAGATTAAATATTTTGTCGAAAAACTCTCCCTTGGTTCAATTGGATGGTATCGTAAAGTGGAATCTTTCTTGAAACTAGCCATCTCGTGCAGATATTTCATGTTTTCTTAAATTATGTGTTATTAAAGCATGAGATATTCCTCGTTGCATTTATGCGGGTGTTCCTTCTATTGGTAAACGCAAAAAGTCGAGGGAGGGGTTCGTTTTGATTGCTGCCTAAACAAAAACAACGGAAGGAAGTTATGTAAGTTTTCACGGAACTGTATTCGCACGCTTTCTTCTGCGTTAATGATTAGACTGGTGATATGTGGGGGCACTAGAGAGGGGTTGCAGTAAATAGTTGATTGGTCTAGTGGTTATCACTCTTTCAATAAGTTCGTTTCATTTCTTAATGTAAATTATTAATGAAATTTGCTTATATATGGTTGTAGGGGTAATTTCTGAAATTTTATTTTATTTTATTTTATTTTTTTGCATTAGGGTTTACTTGGTTGGATGTCTTGTATCGATAGTAGCGTATGGGAAGTATTACGTTAAGTGTGCTTCTGGTAATTAGGAGGGGACAGGAAAGAGCCACAAGGTGAGGTACTGCATTGTGCAGAAAGATGCTACCTGGACAGGTACTTATAACTATCTTTCAAAAGGATTCTGGATTGGAAGATCTCTAACTTTTGTGCTATAGAGGATTCCTCTAACGAAATTTATTTGAGTCGATCGGGTTCGTGGATTAAGGAGAAAGAGGAGAGCGAGGAAGTGCAGGCGATTCACATTGAAATAGTCGATTCGTTTAGAAGGAGAGGGCAATTAGAAAAAGGGGGAGCAAAAAGAGGAAAAGAATCGCTTTTTCCGGTTTCCTTACGTTCCGTTGCAATGCTCATTAATGTGCGTGCCTCTCAGAATAAGTTGCTTATGACTGTTTCATTTAGAGCATTTTTTTATGGATATAGAAATGGTTTGTCGTTATATATAAGGTGATCTGTGTAATTTGCTTATATGATCGGTTAGCTTTCTATTCTCATATTGCTTTTATTGGGTGGTGAAGTGAGAATTGCTTCTGCTGAGGGCTTTCACTTCTCTTCTATTCTCGGTTTATATGTATATGATTTACATACAGGTATGATGGTTTATATACAGGTGTGCTGAGGGATGCTTTATAAAATGAGACCAAGGCGCAATTTAGCTTTCTTTTATGTGTAGGCTGTCTTTTCTCTGGAGCATGCATGGAAATTTTTCTTTCTTTTATTTATTCTTTTGATAGTAAAGGTTGATGCATGATCGCATTCTCATTTCTTATTGATAATTAGCATTGAAGTTTTTTCTACTGCTATGTACGTCCTATATTATAGTATGAAAATAAGTTTTTGTTTCTAGATTTGAATAAAAGGTTAACACCCGACCTGATGGAAGTTATGTATTTTGGAAGGATGGACAAGGGTATGTAGAGCAGGCTAATGTAACCATGGCAGGTATTTATGTGAATCACTAAATTTTCAGGCAATGCATCGGCGAGTAATGATTGCACTGGCAAATTATTGTGCTTTAATCTTAGATGTTCATGATTTCATGTTTTATTGTATGAATTGTAAAATACAGGGCTCATAGTTTGATTCTTTCATCGTTTAACCGAAGAAGAAATGATGCTTGAATTTCTATTCGATGACTTCAATAAATATTTTATCGAATAGTAAATATCCGTGATGAAAAGTTTGATATTATGGTTTCATACCATGACTTTTTGTTTATTGAAGCGAATCCAGTTAAATATAGTCGAGGACGGCGTGTATTTGTTTGGAGGAGTGTTGGGGGGGGGGGGGGGGGAGGGAGAGCTGAGTGCTTTGTTGTTTCCCTAAAAAGATATATGTGTTTGTAGCCTGTATCTAGAGGCCTCCCGAAAAAGGCAGATCCATCAGTTTTTGACTTGCCTACACAACGCATTGATTGTACGCGAGATCGAGAGAGGGCTTGTATTTAAAGTGGTGTCCGTATTTTCCTAGGAAGACGTATATTCGAGGGAAGGGGCTTGAGAGGATAATTCTAAAAAGCGGCGCAGACAGGGCATTTTTTGGGGTTAGTGGCCGCCGAATTGACTGAGATTGCACTGAAGCGGTATAGGTTGGTTCTTGGTTCTCTTCGAAAGTTTTAATTAGTTGTGACAGTCGACAGCTGTCTCTACAGTTTGGGTTCTATAGGGCGAGCTGCTACATACTGCTCCGAGGGAGTATGGTGCGGCAATGTAAGCGTTGTTTGTCTAAGTGTTGTTGTTTGTCTTATCGGTGCGAGCTTACCAACTAGTGAGCTTATCAAAAGTGGCCAATTTTATAAATTTGCAAAGAAAATGCGAGAAATATACGGCGCGATATATTTGAGACTTTTTCTTCCCACTTTATCGGTTGAAAAATATTGCCGCATTGATTTAGGCATTTATTCTTTTTTTTTGCAATTTCTAAGCATTTCTTTGTATATTTTTTCGTTATTAACGAATCATCATAAGACGATATTGACAAGCGACCGTATAATATATATTATACTCAACAATTATTATAGTTTTAATTTAGTTTTTTTAATCGAGTTAAAACATTGATTTGATCGAAATGTGTTTGGAAAACAAATATGGCATATCGTTTGTTTTGGAAATGCATGTTTGCAAGAGTGAATAAATTTTCTCGGTAGGAAACATTCTGGGGCTGCCTTACTGAAGAAATTTGCGAACGGTACTGACCGTTTATTAAGAGGAATCCACCTAACACTTGACAGTCGGCGACAGCAGTTACGTTGTCGTCTGCTCATTTATTAAGAAATGATTAGCAACCTGAGTGTATCTCATTGTATAAAATTTTCTATGCTTTGGAATTTGTGATGGACGGGAATGGAAATTATCGAAAATTGTTTTTCGTCAAAAGGATGTCACCCATATAAAACCTTCAATTTTCTTAGCTGAAACGATAGATAATTGATGTGCCGCTAATCTGACATGTGGTGGATATGCACCTCCTTTTACTCCTACCGTTCTCTCATTGTTTTCAGAAGAAACCTGTTTACTTCATATTGAAGTTGAAGCGCATTGATGTATTTGACGATTCTAATATAAATGAATATGAAGGTTCAACAGGTAGATGTCTGAGGAAGAGAAAAGTTTCATTGCAGACTGCTTTCCCATGTTTTCACTATTTCTCCATGCCAAAGGGGGAATAAAGGTAGCATCGGCGATAGACGTCCTGTAGTGCCGGGAGGGTACCTGTAATTCAGGCATGACCGTATCAGTAATTAATAGAAATTATAATGATTTATGTTGCAGTGAGGAGATGGGTGGTTGGAAGCTGGAAACGGGACGTTTCTTTGCATTGGTGGCATTCCCTGTTTTCTCGTTCTGGTTATTCAACCAGCCTCATATCTTCAAACGATATGTAAGTATATATTCTCGATGTTTATCAGTGCATTTGTGTTAATTGCTTTATGCACGAGATTCCTCTGCATTATCCATTCCTCGTCTACAATTCGGAGCGAATTCCCGCATGCCATTTCGGCTTTCATTATTTCACTTGCAAATTTGTCAAGCTGTTGTTTCCTTATTTGGCGCATTGTTTATGCATTATTGCGTGATATTCCAAGACTGGTCTTAGAAAAATGACCGTTACTCGCGGGTACTTCTATGCGGGGGAAATTCCGACTCACCTATTTGTCAGTCAAGAGTACTATCTTACAAAGAGTTTTGTTTGGTAATAGGGCTTCAAGGGCTTCTCTACACTGCTTTGGTAGAGCAGTTCAAGCAGCTTCTATTATTGAAAACAGTGCTTCACAAGAATATTGCTTATAAAATAGTTTTCTGGAGCAGTAATAGTTATCCAGAGTAACAATTTACAATGATTTATGTTACAGAGTACTGCTTCTGGGGAATATCCTGCAGAGACGCTTTACTGGTTGTTTTAAGTTAAACATCCCTGAAATCGAAACATGAGCCACAGGTAGGACATTTGTAGAACCGCGACCACTTTCCACCGGTACCCCTAAAACGTGAACTGAAAAGTACCAGGATAATTTTGATATCCTATCTGCTATTTTTGAAGTTTCCTTGCCGGTTTATTTTGGTTTATTGGTTTTACACGTCGATAGTCGGGTTAATTAGTAATTCATACATTCAGTTCCAATCGCGTCCGTTACGGTGGGCACTGGTTATAAACGGATTTTTTTTCGACCTGAAGATAAGAAGCGGACGTAAACGGGCGTATTTCGAAGTGAAATGTTCAGATATCGTTTAACCGTCGTGCAACAACTTGGTCTCATTTAGGATGGATATATTCAAAAAACGATCGTGCTTTGATGATTAGTCTGGAATTGTGTTTTGGGGACATTTACAGGTCATATTCGGCTAAACTCGCTATAGAATTGAAATTAATGTGCCTTCTCGCCGCTCCTTCTTCAACAGGATGTAGCATTTCCTAATTGCAAAGGAATTTTATCGTTCCAGGTTATTGTTTGAGATTAGCCGTGGATATAGAAATGTCAAATAAGGTCAGCAGCAATTATCGCTGTTAGTGCTCTAAACGATCGTTGAAATATACGTATTCGTTTTGTTTTGAATGCATTTTCAGCTACTGAAGCAATCCAATCAGTGTGTTGTGTAATTTATTCAGAGAATTCAAAGAGAGGTCTTGTCTAATCACTTTCTATATCCTTCCATATTTTCGGTAGGTTTTCTTCATCGGTTTTTCTGGAATCAACATTCCCAGCTTCCGCTCCATTTCTCCGACAGGTCTACATGTTCTTTATTAACCGTTGTCATATCGTGGGGATAAAGTGGGATGTTGGTCGGGAACGAGGTTGGGTTGTCACCTAAACCCTTTGCGACACAGTGTGCGGAAACTCATCTTACGTTCCGAGTCATCAGAAATACGATGAACGAAAGAGATTTGTTCACTTGTGAACTGCCAAGTGATGCTTCATTCAGATGCGCAACTACAGAATGCCTGACTCGACGGCTGGGGATGCTGAGATTTTGGCGTTCAAAGAAATGTTGGCTGAAGAGCGTCGTAAGGAAGAGTATGAGGCATTTCTTCGGGAGCAGATGGCATTCGAAGAAGCAAGACGTTTTCGTGAGCAGCACAATATCTGAAACATTGCGCGACGAATCAACGATCAAAATTCTTTTCGTCTTTCTAATATGTGTCTAGACGTAATTTAGCCATGTGGCTGTGTTACTAGGTGCCTTTGTTGTCATTTTATTGGCTAAACAGCGGAGGAGGGGGGGGGGGAAGGTGGAGGGTGCTGAGAAGAAAGACTGTGTGAGGCCGTCGAATGTTCTTATAGTTTGGTTTGGAAGCGTGGGACAGTTTTATTAAACATTGGTAAATTACACCTGCAATTATGAAAAATAACATTGTTGGTAAGTATTAAAGAAAGGCCAGAAAGAAACGAAATATCACTGAGAAAGTGTCAAGAAGTATGAGGCGAAGTTGGAAAACATTTGGGAACTTGTGGGAAAGGTCGGACAGAATGAAAGCATTATTGAAAAGCATAAGAGAATGATTGAAGAAGTTTGCGAAAAAAAGCGTTAGTTATGAAAAGTTTGAAGTGGGATAAGCCTGACAATCGTTCGCTGAGAGCAATGAAATCGATCCTGTCTTCTTAATGGAATATGTTATGGAATGATCGGTCCACCACCTCTGATATGCGTCGATTTTGAATTTCCATATTAATAAATCCTCATAGGTCTGGGTTTATGGCATTAATGTGTTCATGAAAACCACACTGTACGCATGACGAATCTCCCTCCCCCTTACATGGCTCCATTATGCACAATGTTATATATAAAGGAAAACTATAATATCAAGCTGACTATTACGACTAACATGTATTTCGTTTGTAGTTTGCTAATGAGTGATGCTTTAATCAGCGTGGCTAAGAGGAAGAATTCCATCCTTGGACTCTGGATTTACGGATAATTTGCAGACTGGAATATTTATCATTCGATAGTTGTAACCTTTACATTGTTGTCTAATAAATGAAAATGTTTTTATTTAAAGAAATATTTCCATCTAGAATATTGATTTTGCAATCTCATCACGTTTTCCTTTCCTCATCCTTCCAAGCTTTACGCCTGATTGATGTACTATCCGTTTACTTTATGCGCTTTTCAGTACAAGTGGTCTTCTTTTCAGCTGGGGGGGGGGGGGGAGGATGTTAGACTTTTCAGGGTACAAGTAGACCTGTATATATTTATGTGCATATTTCTTTAGTGAAGAGCGCTTGTGATAAGAAATTCAGAATACGTGTCTGAAATTTTTATTGAATACTTACTTCCCAAGATTTAAACATGGGCTTGGGCTCACGTTTGGGTTTAGACTTGGGCATGGGCTAAGGCTAGCGCCAACCTTAGGCTTGAGCTTGAGCTTGTTTAGGTTGTAAATCTTTTTAATGTTTCCGTCATGTGCTATCCGAAGACTATCCGGATTTGTCGAAAGGATGGAAGATTGTTTGGATTATAGGCTGTTTAACTGGCCGAAGTATGCTATGATAATAGTAGTTTGATATTACGTTAAATCCGATAATGCAATGTTACTAATCGATCAACTGACGAGTTCAAAACTTTTCTTCAGTGTATTTCTTTTATGACTTTATCTTTATGGATTTGAAATACCGTTGAAAACTTGCGGTTACCTGGATTTTAGGTGAATAGACAGCCGTTATGCATTCATGTTCATTCAGGTAAGCACTGATAATTATTACCAGGTAAGCATAGCGTAGTTGTATATATTCGTTCGCACCCCGTAACTTGTATTACTTGTGTTGTATATACCTTAAAGTTTCGTAATATGCTATACGTTGTTTTATTTTTCGTATATTATAGACGGCATATTTCTTCTCATCATAAAATAAAATAAGTCGGTGTTGCTGTTGACGTTGAGCGCAATGCAGACATTTAAATATGCTGGAAAAAAGAACTAGTATGGAATTCATATTAATCCATTGCCATTTCACCATGATTGGCGTACCGGAAAGCTAAATTTTTGTAAAAGATTATGCTAGAAATCAAGTCAGTTGGGATATAAAGTCATTGTTCTGCACACCTTATTTTATTTATTTATTTTTTGCCAGGGAGTCTTCGGAAATGATTGGTTAGATGGTCGGGCGCTATATCGTTTGCGCTCTTTTCATTTCAAAGATGCTGCTAGCGAAGTGAACAGTTGGCATCTAAAAAAATATACGTATTTGTTTATTGGCAAAGCAGTCGAGTTGACGATCAGTGGTTGGGGCCTTATTATAATATGTATGTAAATTCCTTTGTGTAGGTTGTCGTAAAGAAGAACTTGAGTAAACAAATGAGTGTTGCTCCACTACGCAAAAAAGGGCACGAATGGGGACATTTATGAACACATGCATGGGCAAAACCCAGCAATTATTGTGTCGATACGGCCAGGAATGGAGTCCTCGGCGATTAACTTCCTCTATATGATCGAAAGAAATTTTTCCAGTTAAAGGCAAATTAAGGCTGCATTATGAATAAATATACAAAAAGGATACTTCCTACATTTCATCATCGAAAGGGAGACTCGTGGAAAAGTCATTGCAATAACGGGAAAGGCTCCCTGGTCGAGACAATATGGCTAATTTTATTCTCGGTTACCTTTATTTCTCTTTTTTTCTGCTCTCTATTGTTTAAGCATAAAGGTATGGAAAATAAGGCGCAAATTTGCGCCACTTGTATTATACAAATAAACGCTAATAACGTCGTTCACATGCGCAAGAAATGCTGACAAACGGAATCGTTGTTTAGTTTTTTTTCTTCAAACGAAGATGCCAATTACTACTATTGTTAGTGTTACTATGCAAATCCGTGAAAGGCCATTTCGTTCACTTAGCGCTGAATATAGGTTATTATTAGTATGGTATGAACCTTAGAAGTTCTGATATAATTTAATGACGGTAAGAGAAAGTTCTAAATAATTTAGTGAAGGTAAGAGAATGCGTTGGCCGATCAAGATAACAAGAATATAAGGAGAATATGTTATTCCTCTTTGTAACGATGTAATTCAATTTATCAGCACCCTTATTGCCTGTGCAACGATGTAAACGACCATATGTGAGAGGCAAAAAATTGAAAAAGAACGCTAAACTAGAAAGCAAGCGAGAACAACAACAAAGACAATATTGAACAATGATTGAAGTGTGAAAATAGCGTGATAAAAATATCCCCATTGTTCGGGGATTTTAGTTTAGTCCGATCCCACCACCGATGGGTCGATCATTGCCTCAAGTCATGGTTAGCAGGAGTCTTTGTCATTTGCATAGAGCTGAAAGGATTTAAGAGCCATGAGGAGTGAACAATATGAGTTAAAGACCAAATCTAGCACTTACAAATTTGAATATGGAATGCTCATCAAAGTTTACATCGAATAGGACGTTATTCAACAAACAGTTATAATATAAAAGTGTTTCGATGGACTATTAAGTGAAGTGGAAGGAAATTCTCGGGAAAAAATTTGCAAGGGGATTCCTCTGCTATCGTTGAAATTGCTCTCATCGAATCATTTGAAGCGAGAATCGCAAATAATCCACATTTTCAATCAACTGAAAATTACCATTTTGCTTTGATATTTTCAACGATACATTTGCTCACCCTCATCTATTCAAATAAACACCTTTAGTTATTATATGATTGCTTGAAAAATCATGAGGACGAATTTTGTCTTTCGAAATGTGGCGATGGTCATGAAGTGGATGAGAAAAGGTGGAGAAATTCTTCATGCTGGAACTATCAGAAATTTCCAATACAGCAAAAAACGTAGAGGAGTAAATATTGGTCGGTTTCAGGCGAAAACTTCACCGCAGAACTTGGAGTGTTACGAAAAAAAGAGCCTAAATGAGGTAGTTGTTCCACAAGCGTGCTCTTCGAATCACTCTGCAGTGATGTGGCCTATCCAAATAAGTGGCCAAGTCGCAGAGATCACAAGCTGGCAGTGCCATAGACTTGCCGACTTGTGAAATTTTAATGGAGAATAGATAGACAAGAGCTCTACAGATGGGAGAGGGGGGGGGGGGGGGAGGATCCGACAAGCTTTGATTAAGGGCCAGTAAATGAGTTGGCCGAAAAAGAAACACTGCACACTGCTATGACATATTTTATGCAAATCATCAAAAACACGCTAGCAATCGACCGCCCTCCTCCATCCCCCTCGCCCCACCCTCCCGTCTTCAACTGTGCCGAAACAGGTGGATTATGGAACCATTACGGTGAGCATGGCGCATATATGCTGCACTATGGTGTATTCTTAAAATTACACCCCAATACGATATTAGTTTGCAAATTACACAAATTTGTACTTTCTATCATTGATTAGCACCATTTGCGTTACCTACAAAATAATTGCTAAACGTCGAAACTGTTATGACGACATCACCGTCGCGTTTGCACCATTCGTTTCTTATGAGGAGGCCGATAACGGAGGAAGGGAAGACAGGTGTTCAGCACCTCTGGCTAAACATATCAGCAAGAACTAACATCCATCATGCTTATGAAGAAAAGAGAGATTGTGTGGTACATTTCGTCATTATTACGATACCATTGAACCGATTTGAAACTGTTCAAAATAGATCTGCAGCGAAGAAATATTCAATACTATAAAAGGTAAAATATTCAGTACCTAAAGTCGTGCATGGAATGGATCTTCCGCAGGTTTGTTTTCCTGGGATTATGGAAGTAGGACATCACCTTAATGACATCTGCAGTAATGATTCGGCGAACAACCTAACCTTGACGATTGACAAGTGGCCAATTTATGGCACTGCCAAATTCTGATCGTTACGCTTTGACCACTTATTGAAATACCGCCACACCACTGCAGAGCGGTTCAAACAACACGCTTGCGAGACAGAGACCTCATTGAGGCTCCTCTTTTTTCGCAACGCACCGATTTGTGCAGTGAAGTTTTCGTGTGAAAGCCTTCAACATTTATTCCCTCATGTTTTTTGCTGTATTTAAGTTTTCGATGATTCCGGCACAAAAGAAACCTCAACATTTATCCTCTCTACGGCCTTCTGGTCATGGCTTCGTTGCCGAATAAATTATTGAGATGCCGATTTATTTGTTAAACGTCGCTGCCGCTATCGTTTGTCACTCTTATTACTTTGACAGAAGATTATAGTAATCCTCGACCAATCCCCCACCCACCTGTCGTGAGCAGGTGTAACGCGTTGTGATTACGCATTCTTATGAGTGATATCTTCAGAAATCGCTGTGTTTAGTTGTTATACTTGTCGGCTATTGTACTATATGGCTGCACGAAAGCAACATTTCAAGTTAACTGTTTTATTCCACCTTCACAGTAACCACGATTGCAACTGAAAGGACTGTGACATATTTATGACATTAAAGCGTCCAGTTGAGCATTGTTATAAACAATAAACGAGAAGATAAATTCTATAATTTAATGATATCGATGGTCGAGAGGATATTTATGAGCGAGTTGGCGATTAATGCCCTCTACTTCACTAATAATCACAATATGACCACATGTTTTCTCCATTCCTCCAGTCTCATATATATTTTTAGGGCAACAATGAATCCATATATCGAACCAAATGGGTAGCACTTCAGATAGCGATTCGACATTAACATTACTTCATGTTTATCAATCATATCACAAACAACCGGCATAGATATGGTTCCCAGCAAACTGTCGGTGTTATCTATATGGTAGAAGCTGATCGCCTCCAAATTTTCATCGTCGCTTTGCTCGTACTTTTCATTCAATCAGCGATAGTTAAAGCCGCGTAGAAATGACTCTTAAGAGATAATAGACAAGGATATTATTGTACTGCTAGCGTTATGGAAAGACATCTATATCCACTGCTGGACGGGCTTTATAGAAGGATATAGAAGGATGCCTATATCCAATCTAAGCGTAAATGGTGTTTGAAGCAAATTACATATTGAAGACAAATTGCACACACAAATCACTAATCCATCTATCCATTAATTGCTCAGAAGGTTTTCAGATATGTGGAGGTTGCTCTCTCCGAAGTGCTCCCTGATGAATCGCCTGTCGCAACCTTTGAAAATGCGATTTCGGTCTTTATTTGATACATCGATTTTGCTTTTGGATCGTCGTCGTCAATGAATCGAATTTTTCCCTCCTTTCTTTTCTTCTGCTGAAAACTTTCATAGGCACACGGCTGAAGTATCAAAAAGGTTGTGCCATGGGAGTTGCCACGAACTTACAATAACAAAGATCTAATCAGCGGCATAACGAAATTCCGGTCATGAGATAACATCACAGCTGCTATTCAAATTCGTTCCGAAGCCAGGAACGCTGCTGCAGGTGCAACTGACTTTACCTAATATTTGCTGGTGAGGGCAAACGCAAGTACGATCAAAAGTAGTTCGTACCAGGTCAAAGTGACCGAACCAGTTTCCTTTGCCAGGTGGATGACAAGATGAAATCTTTGGCGTGGAACTCTTTCAAAGTCTGATGGAGTGCTCCAAATTTTTCCAAAGACATATAGTGGCTGAATCCACGCATATACAGACTCGTAAACGATCTGCACGTGAACATTCATGACCCGAATGCTGTAGTACAGTTGAAGGTAATACTTCATCAGAAACATTCATTCTGTGGGATTATTCTGAAATGTGCTTTCACGACCACAGAGCTTCGTATGGCAGCATTCAGGACCTTCGTTGATAAAGATTTATGCAGATCGGCCTTTATTTTCACAGCGTATCAATCTACTCACTCACGACCAGGGCCTTCGAGAATAAAAAATTAGGCAAAACTTGTGCAATTATTGAATGGGAAGTGTCCCGTATTTTGTTGCGAATGTTATAGAACTTACTTACCTTCTTTACGCAGAAGCTGATGGACATAAAACACAAAACAGTACACATCAATAAAGAAATTAGCAATTCTATCGAGCACTGCGCTCTCGAATCGACCATTGGAGTGCACTCATTCACTATAAAATGAAATCATCCTTCCACTAACCCTCCATCATTAAATCATTCAAAAAGCGAGACTTAGGATTTTCATTATCATCGAATTTTTTTGCCTAAAAGAGGATTATTCATACTTCTTTTTTTAATGACTGCATTGTTCAGCAATATATTTGCCTAAGAATTGGGTCACTGAAGTTGACACGATGTGTGTTTTCCTTTAATCAATTAGTTGTTAAAACAGCGCAAAGTAAGGTGGAAGTGGTCTTTATGTACTCCGAAAGACGACATGCAGGAAGCTCACGGGATCATTGTTTCTTTCTGCGTCTCAACAGCAATAGTGACAGTATAATAACGAATGATCGTTTAGTAATGGCAGTGACTGATCATAGTATCGACAACGATTAGAGTATAGACACGATAATTTGTGATAATTAGGAGAGTAATAGCAGTAATACTGAGTAATAAAAAATGAATATTAATAAAATTGAACAATAGTCATAAAAAATAAATAATAATGAAATCGAATAATAGTAATAAATGATCGTGATGATATTTTAATTCCGACCATAAATGATAAAAAGTAGGTTAGAGATTAAGCATGAAGTAAAGCGTTGGTTTTCGTCGTTAAATGATGTGGCTACCTCCTAATGGCAGTATTGTTTTGAGAATATCCAGTAATTTCTACGTAAGTTGACGTTGAAGAGAAAATGTACCCAATTGATAAGTTTGTATAACGATCTCGTCGGTGTATTTTTCCGCCCTATAAATGCTTATGGGCAGGAATGTGGCTAAACTTATAAGGCAGCAAGGCAAGGAGGAAATAGCCTCATTACTCGGTGTAGACATGAAGAAGACAGTCTCAGTGGCATATATGGAACCGCGGTTGGATTGCCTTTACTCCACACGCTAACTCTATAATCTAAACGTTGTTTACCTGTTTCAGCAATTCTTTGGCATCTGCTCATCTCTTCTTCTGTCTGAGCAGAACGTCAAACGCTGATTCACATAAGCTGTAAAAATTGACTCATAAATAATTTCATCCATGTAACGGCATCGCTCTTCATTTATACACCTTACTAAGCCTTAGCTTCTTCGTTGTGCATGACAGCCATTAAAAAAAGCGCCACCAAAATGATTAACATCAGTATTTACAAGTATTCCGTTAGGAAGCCACTCCCATACCTTAGAAGTATCTCCACAGTCCATCGTTTACTTCACATCAGAACAAACTTTGAAAAGACTCTTTGAAATTTTACGGAATACTCGAACGGTGCGGGCATCGACAAATTTTCAGTACGGAAAGTCACCGATTCCGGCGAGAACGTGGTATGCGGTTCAAAAAGACGTGTTGCGCCTTGCAAGGATGGATATAAACTGAGAAGAGCGAGCGGGACCAGTTCGCCTGAGAGAGGCAACGTTTGATGGCTGACAAAAACAAGATCCAACTGCGACGGAGCAGAAACGCAAGAACTAATGGGGAGCAGAATGCGATTTACGAAAAGGCTCAACTGCATAGCTGGAGGTGATAGCAGGTCGCTTGAAGAACTCAGTATCCTCAACAGGACGATCTTACAGGTGGGCAAGTGGTAAATTGATAGAGAATATGCAGGCATCTGCAGTAAAAAAAAATCAACGACGGCATTTGATTACTTCGCCGTCGTCGTTTGGCAAACGGTACTTTGTAAGTGGATGCAGCATTTTGTCACCGCCATTTGCCAAAATGAGGGAGCGAACGAAGTTTCAATCGAGCTCGTTCAAGAGGCATCCACGTAGCTGACAAAAGTACCCCATATTGAAAGGAAATTTTTCGCTGACTTCTTGCATTCTCCCGAAGGTCCTCGTCTCTTTCTTGTCTTAATAACTTGCAGATCATTCCGGTTTCAATAAGGCTTGATAATTTGTAGTTTTCCAGAATATTTCATGATTTACGACACTCTCTCTGATTGCTAAAACTCAAAAACAGCGGCCGAATTTTTGGCCACCCCGTTTTTGCAGCAAAGGTGCAAAAGTCCATAACCTGTTCTAAATAGTTAAGTCCAGAAGTTCAGAAGTCGTTAAAAGCCAAAAGCCGTCACATTTTGGCAGCATGTAGGCTACGCTTCACTATTTAAGGTGTTTTGACTTCAAAAGCACTTGCTGTGATCGTGCAACATCGTTTCGCATCAACTGTATTGTACTTTTCACCGCCTCGATTGTATGCCTCGCTAGTTCTAAGTACTATGTTATTCCTCTCGGAATTCTGAGCATTTCTAAATGCTTTGCCATTTGTTCCATTGATCGCGCTTGCTTGTTTAATATGAATATCCTGCAAAAAAATCCTCTCAACATCATCTCCAAACAAACAGCATCAGACTTCATGAACTTCAACCTCCGTATACCTTCACGATGATGCATTTGAGCAGTAAGATACGTCGGTGGACATGGTCTTCAGCTCAAGGGCTGCTTTCATGGGAAAGTGCCCAAAAGGTACCTAAAAGTCTGCCGAAACGTGGCCTTCCGGAAATATTTGTTAACACCATCTAATGCACCTCCGCATTGATGAGACTATCCTCTCTCGCTACCTTCAAATTGCGTGTGACACTCGTAAATCTTTACTCCGTCTCAGGCTGAAGTTGCAGGTCGATAGAATGAAATGATGTAAAGGAAAATGCGATGCTCTTCCTATGTATTGCATGAGGGTTCGCTCGGATTGTGGTCTTGCGAAATCTTGCTCTTTCTTATCGCTTATGCTTGCATACTTTCCTTGTATTTTCCACACTGGAATGTTGAAATAAAACGTCTACTGCTGAAGTTGCAGCCGTTGAAGCCATTATTAAAGAAACTCTCTGCAAACTGGTGTGTGGAAGGAATATTCGAGATAAGCTGGGTGACGAAGGATGGAAGGTGACGGGAATTCTACTTAATGTGGAGTTGGAGGGAGGGGGGGGGGGAAGAAAAGTGCTTGCAGTCGAACACCTTACCAGATGAAAGGGAATTGGGTGGTTACGCGAGATAAACTTCGTTAGAGGCAACAAATGAAATATCTGGAAATAAAGATTTTATGAACAGTCTGAATGTAAATAAAGCGAAGTATCACTCATCGGATGCATGTTTACAAGAGTGACGTTGAGGAATTGAAGTTGAAAAGAGCCGTTAATATGGGGGAACGGCAAGAGTGAATAGGAAAGAGCTTTTTGATTTCTCATTGCCAGACCTCAGAAGTCGTCGTTCA
The DNA here is from genome assembly GCA_013433145.1 of Ascaris suum. NCBI lineage: Eukaryota > Metazoa > Nematoda > Chromadorea > Rhabditida > Ascarididae > Ascaris > Ascaris suum. Next base: position 168,275 of record CM024183.1, on the reverse strand, counting down.
CGACGCAAGTCCTCGCCGTCCTCATTCCAGGAGATAAATGTTTCTGCCCAACTCAGTAAAACCCCCGACTGGATGCACTGCGCAGAATCTCTTCTCCTTGGCCTGTGCCAAGTTGGTGAGCCGAGGCGCTTCCGCGTTTTCGACATCATTTCTTCGTGGCGTTGTCGACGCACAGTTATCCAGGCGAATGAAAATGACATCGAATGGATAACGTACTGATTGACAGGGTGAAAGAAAGAAAACTTGTCTGCAGGACTTGTTCACAACTCGCAGTACGTGTCTATCGTCATGTTTGTAACATTCCAGCCACTCCTTCTCCCACTGAATATAGACTTAAATGTTTGTAACATTTCGAGAGAGTACCAGATCCGTCCAGTGGGTCTTCAGATAGTCCGCTAAAATGAGTAAAAAGGATATGCATATCACAAAAATGGCAATTCTTCGAATAGTGGAAAAGAAAAAATTGAAGAAAACGTTTTATTTCCATTTCTCTGACTTTCGCATAAGATGATTCTTTAACGCATTCTTCTCAATTAACATTCGCAAATCGAGCAATCGCAATCTCAATAGCATTCTTGATGGTGAATAACAACCTTGAAATATTTTTTAATATAATTGAACTTGACTGAAAAATTCGTGCAGGAATTTCTTTCTATATCAGGTCATTTGGTTGAAACGAAGAGTTTTCGAGGTTTAGTTGGGCGATCAGCTGCGTTAAACGTTGACTTATTATGCCACTATATCGTTGATGATTTATGCAAGCGTCCAGTGCAGTGGGGCAATTTACGAGAGCACAAATCGTGCCTACTCCTCTAGCATATTTTTTAAATCTTTTTCAGTTCCTCGCTCGATTTCAACTTCCAACCTATCGCATATGAGTGGAATATCGCTTATATTTTTACAGAAATTACCTTCTCTCCTGATCCGTATTGCGGTTATTCGAAGTGTACATCGACATACTCAAACAAATAAACTTTACTCGTAGAATAATACAAAAATGGAGAGCATTCATCAACAAACATCGCACTATGATATTCAGAATCCGATCTCATTAATTTCAAAGTCGGCCGCAGTGAATAATTCCTTATCATTATCCCAAATATACGATTGAGGAGGCGTCTCGTCAGCAAATATCGCTGTTTTCAACTCCTCTTTAGTTAAGCTCTCTTCATTTCTTCTGTTGAAAAGAATAAACATGAACGTTGAGTAGTGCTGATCATAGAAGTGAAACAAGCAAGAACATCCGTTCCAGCAAATTGGATTCGCAATAACCTCGATCTTTGATAGTTCATAATCTCGCCATGAATGTAGATGCTGGATGCTGGATGGGGGGTGAAAAGAAGTTTAGAGGTATGCTGGATGGAAGTAAAATTTCAAGTAACGCAGCGAATACTGAGAGAACAAAACATGCGCTTCCAGCTGAAAGTTGATTTATTGTGATTAGGGATGAAATATCGCTCAAAATCCCACAAATTCTCAATCGTGACGCTATTAGCCACCTTTAATTTTTCCTATAAAGCTTCAGCCTATAGGCCGTCTACCTTTCACCTTATTTCCGTTGCTTACAGATGTTTATTTCTTTCCAAGATGCCACATCATAGCAGTGCTACGCCCAAGACGAACAGGTCCAAGTTTCACGCATGAAAAGGGGCAAATTCACAGCAATAGTGATCGATTTCTGCTCGCAAATTTTGAGGGCGTCGTTCGTGCCTGTTCGCACAACACGACTGCGAACGTTAATCACGATGTAGGCTACAAAATGCGGTTACACATGATAAAATAGGCCCTTTATTCGGTTCACACTAAATTACAGAGTGGAATTCCAAAATCTGTCGTTCAGCTATGATAACCCGCAGTTATTAAACAAATTGTGCGGAAACCACAATGTTCTAGTCATTTTTCGCATACGTAACATCGCGTTACCTAGACCGGTAATTCGTTTCGGGTCGGTGAGGCCGCTCCCTCTGAACAGTTCCGGCTTCACTGCTGACTGCGGCATCAACGTGAAACGGATGGTTTCTGTTTTCCCTGGTCACCACGATACACTTATGACCCCATCTCTTTAACAGTACCATTGAAAATGAGCGAGAGAATGCCACCCACTGATGCTCGGCACATTCTTGCCACAAAGCGCAACACGTCTTCGTGTCAGTACCGGCACACGATTTCCCCACCACTTTGTGTCAATATCTTCCAATATGCGAATTTGATTGTAGCTTCAGCGACCACAGTCAGCTTAGATCGAAACAGAAATTTGTCTTTCCATCGATTTTTTTTTTGTTTTTTGTTCCCCCTCTTCCTGAGAATACATTGGACTGGAAGTGACAGGTAAATGCCTTTCACTGAAAACCAGAACCGGCGTTAGCCAGAGACCATTGCTGACCTCTGTTGCCCGTCCGGTTCCACGAGGAGGCGGATGGATTTTACCTGGACCACACTGCCCAGTAAGCTCAGCTCACCCGGCTGACGACCCCACGGGAGACCTAAGAAGCTATGGATGAATATTATCAGGCAGAACAAGGAAAAGATCGAAATAGCGCCAGAAGACGCCCTCGATCGTCCAAGCTGGAAGAGACGATGCGCGAACCCTGACCCGGGCAAGTTCGGGGACGAGAGAGGAAATGATTATCCTTCCTCTTCCATCACTATTTTTCTCGTCTGCTTGCCAGTGTGGAGTTCAGACTGCCACCACTTCGACCCAATGCCTCCTACCCCCTGGAAAGGCGCGCCATGAGAAGGCAAATATTCGTGATTTCACGGAATGGGCTTCAGTTATGGCTATGAAAAGTGCTCTCGTGGAAGAAATTATGTCACACCAAAGAATACATTTTTGTCAACTAGTAAGATCTCACTGCGGATGATGTTAGATGAGAATTAAAACAGTTACACTTACGAATCCACGCTACTGTAAGATGTTGTGGAAGCACTACTTCGACGTCCTCTCCTTGAGTGTCTTCTATGCGAAGAGTATTTAGTTTTCTCCAGTCATACGGATCGCTATACCTGCAGATTGATATCCCTAATTAAGCCATTCAGAACACAATTATTACCGCTGAGCAAGTAGACATGAAAATGCGTGCCCTCTCGCTATGACCAAGACGGACGGAATTCGATCGGAATAGAATGCAAGTGCATGCGGACTGGAGGGGGATAAATCCGAATGGGGCGGAGAAAGCGAATTGAAAGTCTTTATTCGATTAAATATAATGCGCTCCAGGGATTGAGCTGTTTAACTAGAGAATTTCAGAGTCGTTGATGCATTCCGTTACGCGTTGAAAACTCAAAAACTTCTCTCCCTCATTCTTTGTAACGAACAACACAAACATTCCGACTGAATCAAACCTCTACGCTGATTGCTCGTCCATGGGCAGTAAAGATTGACCATGGATCTAGAAGAAGCATAAATGTTTGTTTCAATAAGACCACAGGGTGGGGGGGGGGGGGGTGGGAAGTCAGAGCTGTCAGATCCTCGAGTCAACATAACTGCCGTCAAACTTTAAAGCGTTTCTTCGCGAAATTAATTTTTCGACACCTCAAATATATTCTCCTTTTGAGCAATACTTTGTTATCAGACATGTTGAACTTGTACATTTGGAAATAGCGCCTCGAAGAAGACAGTCTAAATCCCCAACTGTTCTAGCTGGCCGCATCCCAAACTCATTAATTCTGGTCGCGTTTTAATATAAAGTAGGCGAACGTTGAACCGACTCATTTGAAATTTATAAGTGAGACATATTCGATCGTTTCAACATTACCGGTTGCCGCTTCACCAAACTAATCTCAGCTACTGCAGCAGAGACCTTCAGCCCTGAAAAGGAAAGCAACTGTTGAAAATGAGCAACTGTTTCAAAAAAAAAGAAGTGTACCTGTAGTGGCATTTTGACATAACTGCTGCCAGTTTATTATAAATGAGAAGATAATCGGGACGCGTATAATAATTCAGAGATCTTAGATGAATGGCTATCTGCAATAGGTATCGATATGCCCCTCAGCATCAACTCAAGAAAATGGCGTCTGTAGTTGTCAGGAAAGAGCGCAAACTTATCCTCTGCCTATTACATCGACTAACAAAACAAGATTATTTGTGAGCCATAAATAATCCTGCCACGACATCCTACCACAATAACTCGATGACTGCGCACGTCCGCGAATATTATTTCAACTTTCTATGGGAACGTGGAAGAACTGTCCGCTGTAATAACGGCATTGCTCTCTTTGCTTAAAATTTGATTTCAATAAGTTATACTTCTTGATTTTGTTGGAGGATCGCATTGAAAGATTCTGTTAATGATGTCACTCGCATGACCAAGCCTCGTTTCGTTGATGAATAATTTGCTGCCTGTATATTATCATGTTGTATATGCGCCGACGTTTCCTATTTCGAAATTAACTCGCAACTGTTATTTAAATTTAAGTGTCATCTTTCATTAACTTGATATTTAGATCTGCGAAATGCAAAAACATATAACACCAAATCCTTTAAACTCGCATCATTTCGAAGAACTACTCGCTTACATCAAGTATTTCTTTGGGACTATTCCGGCATAACTTCATATCAGACGTAGCCTCCTTCACCTTGCCGATTTCCTCTTTGCCTCTGCAATCGATTGGTCGCGAATGAATCCGAAATAATGCAATATGAAATTTAAAATTTCTTGTTGTTTTCACAGATAGGCGGTATGATTTCATCTACTGCCTCCGATAGACCAAACATCGTCATTCCACGAACTTCGGCTCATTTTTGACACTGATATGCACCCGTTTTGCAGAAGTCGTTCGTGATCGATGCCGTCCTTATCACTCTAGTTGTAAATTAATTATCACCATATAAATACCAGGTAAAAAATTATCACCTGAGACTATAACCACGATTATTACATGAGGATGGCCCAAAAGCCCGTCCTTCGACAGATTTCAATGAAAGTTCGGAGCAATGTAGTAGATTCGAGTCGTTTTTCTCGACATCCATTGGGATTTCTCGGCTTAGTGCACAATCAGCACTCTTCATTCCATTTGGTCAATTGAATGCTTGCGAGAGGAGTTTTCCTTAAGTGCCTACTGGAGGTCTCTGTAAATAAGTCGGCGCTCATTCCTATAGCTTAGGTGAGGTGAGTCGGTGCTAATAGATAAGCCAAAGTTTATAGAATTCTCAAGAAATTTCTACTCAGGAACCAAAAGAATGTTATTACCTGACTCTATCCCATGGCAATGGACCTCTCATTTCAGCGAGGACGTAAAGCATCGACCATAAATCATCAGGACGTCCTTGCTCACTCCTTTTGTGCGCGTTTGCAGAACAATAACGAGTTGTGCCGCTAAAAAGGAGATGCGCTAAAGGAAAGGAAACTGTCCTCGTCTCGTCAAATTTCTCTCTCGTTGAAGTTAGACCTATCATTTCGGCGTACAAGCAATATTGCAGTGATTGATGGCTAATTGGACCAATTCCATCTACCATCGAAATAAAGGCCCCGAGACCCGTAATATTTACAGCGTGCATAGCAACACTATATGATATGGCCGTTGAGAAGGGAATGGAGTTATGTAGCCGTACTTTGCGTTGTTTGACTGTGACTTTTATGAGATCTTCTAGCCCAAAATAACGGGGCGTCGATTCGGACTCGGTTGAGGAATTTATTATTCGCGAAGCAAGAATACTGTTTAATATAATGTAAGCGTATGCATATCGGGTGGGGAAACGGCAATAGATGAACCTTGCGCATTTTCGAAAAAATACCACGTGAGGAAGCTTCCATTGCGCCGCCGAACAAAAGAACAAACCGAAATAATGTGCCCGTTCGTGGTATCCTCATCTTAACGGTTCCCTCACTTCTGATGACGTATTCTCTCGCTAGGCCGAAATCAAGCATATGAATGACACGGGTTTCTTGTCCTCGCCTGCCTACAGCAAGGTTAGCTGGCTTAATGTCGCGGTGAACGTACCCAACCTGTAATAAATCACTGACCAGCACTTCCGGTTAGTAAATGCACTCAAACCAGCAAGCAAAAGAAATTCACCTAGAACTCCTTCGGAGTCATAGTTTTTGAACTCTTGAAATTCCCTTCTACGATGTTCTGATATGCGCATATTCGCTGCCAATTGACATTTCAAGTTTATGATGTGGGCGGCACATCGCAGATTCAATTGCGTTATTTGCACAATAGATCTCAGTGACATCGATAAATACTCTAGCATGCCTATGCTCCGTGTCTTTAATGTGCCTCGCAGAAGAGGCCGCATTCCGAAGTTGAGATTAGAAAACAACGGAGAGCGTTGATATATCCGAGGCACCTCTCTAAGTTTCTCTTGAGTTCCTCGCGAAATGAAATCTTTTTTTCAAGTTTATTCAGAGAAGCATTTTTCTCATCTTTCGATAAGAAAAGTTTCTGCAGCGATAAAATTCTATGAATAAAGTTGTTTTTTTTTGTGTATGTGTGTGTGTTTGGGGGGGGGGGGGGTTAAGGTGGAACAATAACTCACTTCATGAAGTTGTTTCAAGCCATACAAGATATTTATTCCAACTCTAACTTGAGTAGACACCGAACATTCGTGAATTCTCCTTAGAAGCGTGTTCAGAGATTGTCCAAAAAGAGTCATCACCATATACGAGTACCTGAACCTTTATAAAAACAATACTTTATTAGCATGGTACACCAGTCTAGAGTGGACAGAACATGCGCTCATATCCGCCCATTCGTTCATCACTCAGATGGTTCGACATGTTTCAAGCCGACTTAGACACCTATCACACTGCAGCAGAGGCATCAATGCATCACAGAAATAATGCGGCACGATGCCGGTAACAAATGGAATGCGTGGAGGAAGTTGAATTCAAGCCCAATAACATTGATTTTGCTGTCTTTCCAGGACTATCTGTCACAGGTGAGTGTAGTGGAAGGTTGGTTCTTATGTTTGGCAAATATCACACACTTCTGAAGGTGTACCTGTTCTTCTATCCGGTTATTTCAAAACGGGAGGTCACTGCACGGAGGGAAGCAACCAGTTGAACCGAAATCCACAGTGCAAGCAATGAGCTCATCATGGGCCTTTTGCCTGCAATCGCGACCTTGTAGCCCTCAAATTCACTCATAAGTTCGCCGGTTCGGAACATGATAAGAATGAAGTTTTTTTGCAGGATATATTGACCAAATCTTTCGTTCTTACCTTTGTCCCACTGAACACTCTTACGAGTAATGATTTTCGTCTGCGTTTTCCCAAATATGCTATGTCAAGTTTAGGTGAGTAACGAGCGATATCAACATAGCATTACTGAGATTATAGGTGGTGCTCACCTCGTTTTTTAGCTGCTTGCAATAACTGTGCCACGTAACGACGGCCATCTAACCTCTTCAGAATCTGAAGGAAATTGCACACATGACGAGATAAATTGTCTCAAGCGAGTGATTTTTCATGTAAACAGCACGATAATTGAGTGGCACCTCAGATCAGCTTAAGACACAACAAAACCTTTGCTAATACGATTACCACTTGCATCTCTGTTGATTATTATCGGAACGTTCAATAAATGCGCACTAGAAGGAAGATCCATCTGAAAGAAGGGTACTGCGCAGTGTCTGTATATTGACCGACCAGGCAAAAAAATTGACTGTAGAAAGTAAGCATCGCTTGGGCAATCCATGCCACATTTGTGCAACTTCCTGTCGCATGGAAATGCTGTGCGATGTTTAAGCTTCCTATCCAGAGGTTGTACAAGGTCAGATGTCACACTAAAACGAAATGCAAATATGGTGAAATGCGAAATGCAATGGTTGACTGGATGTTGAGATGCACATAAAAGGTATCACGCTTAGATGCAATGTCCCGGCAACCGAAATTTACTGAAAACCCATTTTTATTCTCCCCATTGCGAAAAAAATTAGAGCTGAAATATTACGAGTGTCCATTCATCCGCGGTCCCTCAACGGCCTCTTATATCCTTCCAACAGTTCAGTTTCACTCGAAAAATGTTTGTTTGCTCTAAAAAACTGCAGAAACAATTGGACTTCGCTCGAGGCAACCACATAAGGCCTAGTTTCATCGCTCCGATTGACCGCGCAGAAAAAGCGATTTCACACAATTTTAAGGCGACATGGAATATCTGCAGATTACCGGTGGCGTCTTTTGTCAGCCTGTTCAGCATGAAAAGGCCTATGAATACATCAGGGCTGAGACCAAACCAGCCAGCGTCGGAATATTACCAACCTGCACTTCAAGTTTCAGGACACTGCCTCCGGCGATAAAATTAGATTCTGCTTTTAAGGCGGCCTAGAATTTCAAAGGTTTATTATATAAGCCATTTATATATAACAGTTTGTATGTTTTTATCCTTCATTGCCGAACTCTTCCACTAAATGAGTGAATATTTCCTTCTGTTATCCCCATAGCGCGATCATAACTGATCTTACAGATGTTTATGTTCGTTCTCAGGTCCTTCATTGTTCTATTTCGTTGTCCAGGAAATGCGGTCATTAGGTTGATGGATTGAATCATAGAGGGCACTTATTGGAGGTAATCATTATCGCATTGTGCAATGCAAGCTCAAGATTTTTCAACTAACAACCTGCCATAAATTCCATCCAGAGTTAATAAATATGACAGGTCTATGGAACAAATATAGAGACGAAAGAATTTTTCTGCATAAGGATGACAAGGCAAGATTCAATTGGCGCTTTTTTCTCTTATTGTTTGTTCGCATATATGTTTTCCCATTGCCGGACAACAAAATATGTGGAATAAACTGGTGACTATATAAGATTAGATAAATTTATGGAACGTGAAATTAGTAGTTCGAAATCAAAACTTCTAAATGGGAAGCACTGTCGGGACTGTCGCAAATAAGGGATAACTTACGACAGTACGACGCAAACAATGAGCACTCATGCACCACATACTTCTGTAACTATTATAGGCTAGTCGGGTCAAATTGCTATTTTTGAACACTTCTCACGATTGTAGCTCCTCCTTTCAGGAATTGAACTTGGAATGGAAAACTCCTAAGTACCGGAGCAAGAAATCTTCGTAGCACTATTGTTTTCTTCGGGGATTTTCATTCACTCTGATACTTTGTCGTTTTTAAATCGTTGTGCATTTGATGCGTACTCGGCTGTAATTTGCATATGGGTATTTCTAGCAAATTTTTCCTCTAATGTACAGCAGAATTTAATTTTCAATCCGCTTTATAAGATCCATTTCTCTCTGTCGTTGTTTTCTCTCTCCCTATTCATGATTTCTTTCATATATTCAATAATGGAAAGAAGGACAAGCGTCAAGCAAGCGCGCTTTCTTAATCCGCGCCTCATCAGTTCTCTTATCGAAAATGTCTTTTTAGAAGTTGATTCATCGTCTATCAAAAGTCATTATGAATTATTATCGAACGTGCACAAAGAGGGATGTCTTAACGGATAAAGTGGCAGAAGATCGATGCCCATCGTGTTGAATTAGTGAAATTGGACTGCATTCAACCATTGAACACAAATCAAAGGACGATAAGATGGTATTGCTTTACGCTGTTGTCTGAGTCATCGTACAGATTCATCACGTGATACGGCTCTCAAGTAATATGGTTTCTAACAGCATAGTTTCATAGCGAGTTTTATAGAGAAACTTTTAGAAATTCTAGTGCCTGTAGAACCTCTTAACTCAGCCGCTCCTCCCCCTCATACCACATCGCACAGGTGTCCATCATAAAAAGTGACCATTTGATTTGTGAGAGTTCAATTCAGTTCATTTAATGAATTCGATGTCGAGAACACCTTGGCCATTGTATGAATGTCTTGAACTTTATAAACGGAACCGCATCCTCCCTCGCCGAGTTTATCAATTATTTTCCATCGTCTTCCACAGATCTTGCCTATTTCCAATTCGACGGGGCCATCATCCCTTCCTGCAATGGATGCATTCTACTGCATAAAAGGAGGCACCGGAAAGCAAATGTGGATACTTGAGGTAGTGGGTGATGTGCTATTCACCGTAACCGCCTTCGGACTAAACTGAAAGAAGAGAATAGTGACGTTTTGGAGTGCGATACGGGGCCGATTGAAATGAGAAGTAATCATAAATTAGCGCACTTCAACTACATCAAGAGGAGAAGGAAGTGTTGAACGACGCCTGGTTAAAGCCGCCCAGCATTGTCAGCCGTGAAGCGCTGTCCCGAGAACAATCCCTCAGCAGAAATCTCCTTGAAACTACTGCGGTGTAGATGCCGTCACTCATATTTTCCTCTGTGTTATAACCCCTACCAAGAAATGGCTTTGAAATATTTGCTCAGAACAATTTTGGACTGCAGCTATGAAGAAATAATCTAAATATTTTCCACCCTGAGGAATCTAAGATTGCCTACTACTATATAATAGCGAAGACAACATTATACAGCGACAATTGCTAATTTTTTATTGCAGTTGACCAGGATGCAATTATTACGCTTATTTCGACCAGCTAAAGTTTTATGGCTTCGCCTCATGTTATAATCATTGCTTGATGACGACCGAAAAATTGTATGCCGGAGGGATTCCAACCATTAATCTTCTGCTTCCCGGATAGATGTTCTAGCTGTCCCAGCTGCTGGTGGTTCTTTCACCCCCCCCCCCCAAATATCTGTTGTTTAATTACCAACAGTTCTATTGCGTAGAAGCTGCAATAAAGTTGATGAACAGCTAAAGCCTATAGCCACAGTAGAACTGATTCTATGTGACATTAGCTTCATTCAAACTGTTGGCCATGCGCCTTCATTAGATCTATTGCAACAACTGCAGAGTGGAATCGAAAGGTTTTCAGTCAACCAAGAATGGTTAGTGGAAACGACCGCAAGGATTGTCGGTAAGAGCCGAGAGAGAGGAAAGCCTTGAGTTCGGACACCGCTCGCGGATAACCTTTTCAATCGTAGAGGAGCGATGGTTATCATTCGCTGATCTCGAATTAATAAGTGCGTTGACTAATATCGTTGCTGATGCATTGATTATATACGATATGCTACTTAAGAAAAGGGAAGGGAAGGAGTGCGAAGGCGAAGTGGATAGCGCTAAGATGCATCAGTGGGTGACGTTCGTAGCTCCCTTCTCTACTCGTCGGCATGTTGCATTTACTTTGATGGCGGGAACAACAACGCTCATGCAAACCAAATAATCCCATTATCACGAATTATTATCACTCATGTTGCTGTTAAGCAGCAAATCAGAGTGTAAGTTCAAGTGTACTTTCCGACTAGAATCCCCCTGAAATAAGAGACCACCGAGGATTTGACGAAAGAAGCAAGCACATGCATACAGACATCCAAGTGTTCAGCGGGACTTCCCATGGACTATACGATAACATCCTTTGAACATTTCCATTGATCAGAATCGCATGTAATATGATCAACATATAGCCAATACAAGGATTCGATGGTGATATCACGAAAATAGTGGAAAGTTGTAACGCCAAACTTCCGATCAATAATATCGAGAATACTCAACAAAATGCGAAAGCATTCATTCAGGACATAATAAATGTATGGCGATATGAAAGCGTGATCGATCTCATTCGCAGTGAATGTGCGGAGTTCGAGAGGCCCGCCACGTTAGCGATTAACACTACCGATAAAATGCACTTTCTCCCATATATCGGTGGAGTCGACTAAATGCCGCTTCGTGAGCTTCAACTATCATTAACCCTTTCGCAATCGCGATGGCCAAGGCTTTCTATCATTTTAGTTACAGACATAAGTGTAGGAAGACCATCAGACACAGCTAAGACCATTCATTGCGAAACATGGAACAATGCAATTTGATATCAAATTCAACAAATTGAAAATGCAATGAAACCAACCATACTTATAAGCCATCGCAGAATCCTACACTCGACCGTCCGTTACGAAATAATTGTAAAACAGTTCTAAAGATCAAAAGTATTGTCAACACCAGAAATACTAATTTGCATGCAGATAGTCGCATGCAAATTTCAGTGGGAATTCTATAAAGTTGGATGCTTGCTGCAAATGATCCACACTATTTCCAATTCGGCATGGAAAAAGATATAGGGATAGCACTGCTCAAGAATTTGATTATTCAAAAATTTGTGTATCAGGTACTCTTACATGCACAGTAGACACCCACTTTAAATGAGTTCTTTCCTTTCCACGTTCCCTCTTATAATTTTCTCGAGATTTTGAGGCACTACGTGTTGCTTCTTGAAATTGGGAGATTCCAAACGGAGGAAAAATGAGAAGAAATGAAATGATGTAACAACATGAAAAAACCACATCTGCACTAAATGAGTGCAGACACAAGCGCGTACAGCAACTTCCTCACAGAGATGCGAAGGTAAGGAAATCGGCAACTTTTGAACGAAGTTATATCACAAATCTGGCAGGCTTCCAAGACAATGAAGGCGCAACATTAGGAAGGTGTTGGACTAAAAAAAATGAACGATGAATAGGTGGAGTGGATGTGTTCAAGGCTGTGTTGGCCACTAGTGGCATCAATTCAGGTTAGACTCATAACCATTTTATGTATTGGCACATCGCCCTCCGTAATGAAATTAAAACAAGAACCACTGTTAGCGCTACGTCCATGTAAGCCATCAGTGTCTGTTGCCACGCAAGCCGCAATACAACCTACTGATATTCATCAGGCTTACAAGGGTATTTTTTTAGTGCTGATTAATTTATAGATGTTATTCATTGAGCGGCAACTCCTTTATTTTTTAAGCCTCTATTTGCGCGCTTATCCATAAATTATCCACAACTTATCCGCTGTTGCATGTTTAGAATCCATTCGTCGTTAGAAGGCAATGCTTCTAAGCATTTTGTTCAGCTTTTTTTTAACGTCGCATATGCGTTTCGACTTTCGCATTAGTGTTATTTCTTATTATGTTATTATTTTAGTGTTATTTTTAATTAGTGTTGTTTTATTCAATTGCTTCATTTGCCATTCGCATTAGTCTATTTTCATTTTGCTTCTCGTTCGCGTGCACATCATTTCTTTTCAGCTGGCGTATCCAGGCGGAATAGTGACCACCTCATAGAGCGACTTTGGTTTCTGCCTATGGATTTTTCATGCAGTCCAGCATAGTGAGGAATGGCCTCAATCGAGCCACTCCAGTCGAGAAGCAAGTATAAAAATTTCCTCAAGTGTGAGCGCACATGACTACATTAAATGGTGATAGTAGAGTAAAACTTTGTTATCTGTTAATGGCGTATCCCTTGAGCAGATAATTTTTCGTGACCATACTATCAGGAGATCAATGTTACATACATCACAGGCAGTCGAGTAAAGCGCTTTATTGAGGGACGATTTCACATTCATTCACGAAACTTTCTTATGCTTCCGTTTCTCTTTTTCTGCCTTGTAGTTTCACCTCGATATCTTATCGTCTTTTTTTGATTTTCTTTCAGTTGAATAAACATAAAATTTATACAATAATTGAACAATCACTTCACGTACTAAATAATTCTTCATTGATGACAGTTATAATTGAATAAATTTTAAGAAGTTTGTATGATAAACAGTGGAAATCACGAAAATATTAGGCATTACAATTTCACCTTAATGTTATTCGTGGTATTGTTTATAGGTGTTAAATCTGATTACACTCCAGCAGTCCAAAGTAGCCCACATCCTCTCCTCGTTGCTTCCATTTCTCATTTCCCATACTTAGCAGGTTTAGCCGCAAACTCGCCAAAGTAACAGTACTACTACTTATCACGTCAAAAGAAGCATATATCGAGCGCTATGATAGTGTAATATAGTGTGCATTGTTTCGTACTCACGCATGTGCGCTATATGCCATTACAGAAGGCAGAGACAGCGATGTCGCGATGCTGTCGAGCCTTACGTGACCAAAGGATCGTGGTGGATGAAGCATGGGAATTCGATTTTTACTGCCAGACTTTGAAACGAGGGGATGAGGGCGGTGGTTGGCGGAGGGGGGATGGGGGGAGGGGTTCGAGCAAGAAGTCAAAAACCCCGTTCTTGAAAGCTTAAGCTTTGGCTCCCAACCACTTGAGGTCAGTTAGAGCCTTCGGTATTTCAAAAATCATTTCTCGATGTCTGCATGCTTGAATGCCCTGAGGTTTCGCAACAACTGATGTGTCTCTTCGCAGTAACTTCACAAATAAGGTGAAATAGCTGTTGACTCGTTCTCGACTACCGGTCCATGCAGTGATCTTGTTGGTTGCGAGAATCGTGAAGGTACAGCGAAGCTGGAGCTGGATCTGATGAATAAGTCGAGCTGAAGTTCGGACTGTTTACACTGACTCACTATGTGCGAATATGATGAAAGCTGGCTTCAGGGTAATGCATATGTCTACGAAGCAGCAATCGTATGCTGCTGTCTTGGCAGGACTTCCACAGCAGATCTGGGCAGCTCATTAGCAACAAATCGACACCATGAGGATCTGTTGGTGTACCCAGTCCATCTTGTGTCTATATATTTGTTGCTCTATTGATAACACTCGTTTATCGACAATTTCGTTTTGCATTACTAGGATAGCTCAAAGCATTCAGATAGCCGAGAGACCACGACTGCCGTGATTTGAGCTGCAGAAATGCTGATAAAGCCATTGGCGGAACGATACGGCGAGGCTTCGTATCAGTAGCAGATGGACGTCGGCCTGGTTTCTCAGTCGACTACATCATCAGGTGTTCGCTGAATAGGTCGTTCTCTTACCAGTTCATCCGGTTCTCACGTAGATTTGCTGTACAAATTCATGGTGCTGCAAATTTCACAGCACCCGACATCTCCTGACCGATATGGATGTTCTGTGCTTGAGAACAACACATCCTGAGGTAGTCTATACTCTTGTTTCGTTAAATGCTTTATGTGAACAATCGTTTCTAACATATTCTTCGTGACAGCCGAAATCGATCATTTCAAATCGATATAGGCTGGCAATTATCGAGGGGGAGGGGGCTGTGCAGTGAGTTAAGCATGGCGTTCTTAGCGTTTCGGTAAATTTCACGTTTATCATATCGATCACTATTCAGCCATTTGGCAATAAGCGCTAGTCCAAATAATGACTCAGATGCGCCTTCAAGTGCCCATCTTCCAGTCTACGTTCAGCGCACCTTATCGACTAGTTGTCCGCCCACAAACACTGAAATATGCAATAAAAAAGCAGATTTGGTTGGTCATTCAGCTTAATGCCGCATCCACTGAGTTCACTCCATGAGGCTTTGACAAGAGAACCATATTTGAACGGAATGAATGTCATCGTCGAGGAAAGAAAGAGGGCAAATTCGACTCACAAATTTGACGATCTTATCCTTTAAATTATTTGACTGTTAAAATGGTTTTTTAGCTTTGTGTAACTCGAAAATGTTTGTTTTGAGAAATTCGTAAATATTGTTCTTTGAATATTCTTCGAAAGAATAGATCGTTTACCTCAGGCGGTAATGTGATTGCATTGCTGCGTTGAACGCAACTTGTCCCCATCTTGTTATTCAAGTAGATTTATCTTTTCGAATATATCCCACAAGCCTTCTTATTTAGTTTCTAATTTCAGGTTATTAGAGAATGTCGAGAAACGCTTCATCAGTACTGCTCTTCGCTGTACCAGCCAAATTGCGTGACCGAGCTAACCATCCTCAATGATCAAGCACCAAGCTAATCAATATCACAGACCAAATTTAAGTGGTTTTTGTTGAAAAGTTGTATGCGGCTTCCCCGATGCCATATCTCGCTGTCACAAATATCACACATCCTGAGACCAAGCTTTCCCCTCCCTCGGGTCGACATAGGCACAAGTACCGGCTGGTCACAGTGGCACGAACAATCTTCTCCGCTGTTTCCGGTTCCGGGTTGAACGAGTCCGTAAATGCCTCCTGCGAATTTTCCACGTGCTCAACGCTTCACTTTCAAGACCGTTGAGTCGCTTTTATCTGCACACCATTGCTGCTCTTACATATTGACCGTTGTTTCCCCGAGTTGCAGCGTTATGAACGTTCTACGGTTTTTTACCGTTCATGTTCGCATTCCTTCACATTTCTTCATGATTGCTGGAATAAAAAGTAAAGTCCATGAGTATATTATACACGTTGTTTTATGCTGCCTAAGTGACTATGGATATCATTTAAGAGAGGGCCGGCATCAGGGGGAAAATCCCATAATATCGGATGGGTGAGGATTTCGAGAAGGGGATTGAAGGCAGGTAAACCTTTATCTGGTGTTTCGCATTAAAGGCGAAAAAGACAAAACTCCAACTTGGGTAAATTAAATCGACGAATCTCCATATTTTTGCTGGATTTCTGCTTATTCACTGAAATTTGCCTCGCATACTTTTTTCTCAGATATTTCTGAAGAGATATTTTACCCCGAAATAATTTTCTCCAGAGAAGATTCGTCATAGTGGCGACCCCATACCGTGCCATAAAATATTTCATGGCATTGGTGGTTACCATCCTCGCTCGTCTCCTCCCTCATCGCTATCCCGTATCGCCTCACCATCCCATCTGGCCATTCCAATGCTTTCTTTATTTTTCGATGGAAACTCCTCATTTTTCTCTCCAGCTGTATCGTTTATGCTCGCATTATTTATTGTTTGCCTATAACATCGATAATAGAAGCAAGCACCCCTCTCCGAATATTTGTATGAGTAACAGATCTTATGCATTTTTTTGCACTCGGCTCTGTCATCGATGCCATTAGGCGCTTCGCTGACATTCGCTTAAGTTGGTGAAAAATAAACGTTGCTTGAAATATGTAGATGTGTAAGAAGATTTAAATTAGATTTACCCCACTCTTTTCTTGCTTTTCAACTGATCTATAAGATATAATCATCCTATCGTTCTGAATATCTCAGAATCATCTAGTCTGCCTGAATGTCTTAGAATCATCCTGTCTACTTGAATGTCTCAGAGTTATCTTGGAATGTTTCTTGTGACACGACAAGATCCGCACAAGTCCCGTCGTTCTGGATCATCTTGGAATCATCCTGCCTATCTCAGTTTCTTTCTTGTGACACGACAATTTCATGCAGAGGAGAATTTGCAGAAAGAAATTCATGTTCGCAAGTTTCACTGTCATAGAGAGCATGTGAGCAAGTTTCAGTGTGTATGCAAAACCGTTTGACTACCATATGTACTGCGCTATCGGTTGAGTTCCCAACATCTTTGTGCTTGGCTTTTGAAATTGTCCCAAGCATTTTGCTCTTATTTTGGTGTCATTCAGATTCCAACTCATTTTTTCAAGTTAATCTACATTCTATAGGAAATATGATCCAGGTTGCCGTAATGAATAGTTATTGACAGTGCGTATCTCATATCGACAAAAGGTTGTCGTGACGTGAGTGCGGTGAAAGTAAAGATGGGTGGAGGGAAATTCTGTCGTTTGGTATGGGATGGCTAGGTTCAAAATCTGACCAAAATAGGAGCAAAGGCAGAAACAGGGACAGAAAAGTAACCAGCATAAATCCCAAACTCTTGTGGGGTACATTTCTGGGAATATTTTATCTGTTGACGACCGTAAGATGGAAGCAAATAGAACCGAACGGTTTCCATCCTCGTTGCATTGATAACCGACGATCGTAAGAGAGATGCTTGAGTTCTGGGTTACATCCATAACATCTATCAAGATACCCATAGGCAGCCAGCGAGACATAATTTCTTCCATCGATATAGGCGCTGAGCGGAGTTGATTGAGAAGGTTCCGAAGGTGCCACCTTATTGCAAGTGTCATTGTTGGAGTGTTCTGTGATGGTTAGCAGTTCATGTGGAACTCTTCAATAGGATTGTTTTGATGCATCTACCAACTTTTGCGTTCACCGATAAATCGATAGCTGCGAGATCGACTAAAGCTTGCCCTGATGCTCTTTTTATAAGGTACTTATCAATGCAAGGTGCAATGAAAGGCTAATA
This sequence comes from Ascaris suum, assembly GCA_013433145.1. Taxonomy (NCBI): domain Eukaryota; kingdom Metazoa; phylum Nematoda; class Chromadorea; order Rhabditida; family Ascarididae; genus Ascaris; species Ascaris suum. The sequence goes on along the minus strand of CM024183.1, from coordinate 150,449 downwards.
TATCGGATTGTTGTTTACTGAGTAATTCTGACGCCATGCGTTGTTTTGTTTTTTTTTTTCGTTTTAATCATTTGTAGAGGTGTATGTATGATGTTTTCGGCAATAACATATTCTCTCGTATTTCATGCATTTATCGAATATTTTAATGTTTTGCATATATTGCGTTATCATCTGGAAGTGTAAAGATTTGTGTATAAATTCGAATTAATATTTAAATTAATCATATATAGGCAAATTTCGAAGTTTTTTGCATTCGATCGCGATTATTGATTCGTAATATTCATTTCGAGAGCGTACATTTTTCGACTTCTGAATCCCGTGTTTTGTGTTTGCCCAGTTAATGAAATCGATTTTGAATTTGCAAGGTACCGATCGTGGCAACACTCATACGTGAACATCATCCAGATGTATAACTACTGCTCCATGACGATATTTATGTTGTTGATATTTTTTTAATATGAGGAAATTAGCTATAAGATTTTTTATTTCATATTTTCTATGTCAACGCATTTAAATGGGTAACTATGCAAATTTAATTTCTTCAGTATTGATGTACATGCAGATTGGAATATCGACTGTGATTCCGACGACGATCGTATCGATGCGAAGCTTCGATTGTGGCATCGAAAATCATCACTGAATCTCTCGCGAGCCATATAATATCCAGACGCGTATTCTGATGACCGATGATGCCTCACTTCGATTACAGTTGCAGCTTATCTCCTCGATGGGTGTGTTTCACACGTCACGCGGATGTGATGAATTTTCCTTCTTTTTGCTAGAGATGCTTTGTTGAGTTCACTGTAAATCTTTGAGGGGAAAACTTGTTGTGTTAAAACTAAACAGGTCCAAAGTGATGGGATATAATCTTACTGATAAACTCAATATTTTGGTTTGCGTTTTGAACGATAGACTTTCCCATCGCTTCGAAATGAGCACAAGCAAGGAAAAAAGAAGGTGACTGATGCATAAGCTATCCGACATAGTGAAAGATTAAGTAAGGATTTGGATAGGATTTTCCAGAGATTACTGGTTGTGTGTTGGGGGGGGGGGGAGGGGTTGTGGGGGGAGAGGAGAATTCTCAGTGTTTCTAACGCTTCAGTCATCATAGGTGAATATGACGGGGTAGTAAAAAAAGTGGCTACAGATGGGCATGCAATCTTCGTCGATGCTCTCATTCCTTATCCGTTTTCTATCGTTGCTTGTCCCTTAGGTTGTTGAATTTCGGTGATTGTGAAAGTGCTGTCTGTTTTTCTATTGATCGTCAGGATTGCACATCGTCTCATAGAGACAAAATATGAATGATGCAGGACTAACCCAGAGTTTGCGGTTTTTACGATAAATGCCATCCTGTGTCCATATGCGTCGGGCGAAATTTCATAGTCTTTTCTCCTCCTTTCGCCTCCTCGTGATAACACTGACTTTTTTTACGTGTGTATTTAAGTGAAGTATTTTCAGGCGCAACAGCAGTCACCTTGCGCTGATGTGTTGACGATGCTTCCGTCGACGTCGATGAATTCTTCGGACGAGGCGCCGGAACGTCTTTTTGTTGGCAATATTCCTTCATGGTTTAGGGACTCTGACTTGAGGTCGCTCTTCGGCAAGTATGGGCCTATAACCGACGCGCACATTGTCCTCAGCGAACAAGGCACTGCGGTAAGATATTTGTACCCTTTCGATAAGGGCATTTTTGGGCTGAAAGTGAAACGTCGTTGTTATCGTGTGGCTGAATAATTTCAAAAGTGAGGCACTATATTCCAAGCATGGTAAAAAGTCGAGTCTTGAAATGGCTCATCTTTTCTTTCTGGGCTTTCTGCAGTTTCAGTTTTCATGCAAACCGACAGCCGTTAGCAAAGTGGTCTGAAACTTGTATGTCCATTTGAGGAAATTACTGGAAGAAGGTTTTGTATCGCCAGTTACCTAATTGCACAAAATAAACATGCCTTCTATATATGTTTCTCCTTACTTCGAATTCTTTACAGTAAGTTTTATTGGCGTACTAGAAACAACTTTCGAAGGATGAGACATTGAGGCCGTAATGGCTGTTTATGCCAACGTCATGACGCACATAAAATGGTGAAGACATGAGACCAGCGTGTCAACTACATCTGACTCGAACTGGATAGTTCAATCAATTGTGGCATTCGGAGGTTTGCAGTGATATGCTAGCTTTGATGTCTTCTCTGAGATTCAGATGTCAACTACGTGTACTGGACATTTTGACCTCGAATAGTTTTATGGGAAATGCGGAGGATAAGATGCGAATAGTGACATTTGCACCTCATGATATATTATATCGTCTAGTGGAATTTCACTTTACAACGCTAGAATTTTCTTAAACTCTTCAAGATATAATTTCATCAGCCAGTAAATGTTTCGGTTTTGGTAGGAAGTAGGTGTATATTTCCCTACGATACTTTTGAGGGAACATCCTTCTAGGTGTTCTCGAGGTTTCTGTCCTGTATCGATTCATGTTCATGTTTATGGTTCGGTTTAAAACAATCTGTTGCAACCATTTAATGGCTTCAGAAGTTGCTAAAGCTGAAGTGCTAATTAAGGCGTTTAATAGTGCCCATTTGAAGGAATATGGTTCGTGACAATGAAGAATGCAGCAAGTGTCGAAAAGGCTCGTCGAGAATTGCACCGCTCGTGGCTTGAAGGACGGCATCTTAAGGTGAGCGGACACGGCTGACAGTATTCTTATGCTTTGTCTGCTTCTTCACTTTCACCTCAACAATGTTCTGCTCTTAGCAACTGTTGTCTGAGGCCGCCGAGTTGTTTTAAGCTGAAGAGTTAATCGTTCGTTGTGTATCCGTTAATTTCATATCAAAAGCGCACACGTCTCATCACCAGTCGGGAAGGTGTTTCTTATACGATAGGGATGAGCAAGCATTCAGGTTTTTTATCTGAGTTTGGCTTAAAACTATGCTAAGAAGTTCGTGAGATGTGGCGTTAACAAATTCCACTCGCTTGGAAGATAAATTTCTCTCTTTGATTGTATGCCTCAACTGCTTCTTCTTCCTCTTGTCCTTTGTGCGCATTTTCACATGAATCTGAGACCGGCAATAGCGTCTTCTAAAGAACATGGTATTTTCGAGCATTTCTTATAGTGGAATAGAAAGAGGATTGGATCTGGGTACTTCGAATTCTTCAAAGTCAGTTGCAAGAAACGCATCAGGTTCTATTATAAGTTCCAAAGTATTCTTGCTGGAAATTATTGGATACTTTTTTGTCGATGTTCTTTTTTCATTTGGGGTATGGGGTTTTGCTCCTGCCATATAATACCGAGTAGAGCTGAGTAATCATATACAAGTGATATGACTATTGGAAGAAATTTTATTACCACACCGGATATCCGCACGATATCATCACAATTGTGACGAGTGGATTGTTTTTTAGCGTGAGAGTTCACAGCGTTCTTGTATTTGAATGGAAAGATGCACCCTCAAATTTCCGTCCGTAGTGATGTTCATTGAATATTTTTACATCCTCTAGTATCTAGCAAATGTTTACATTTATTTTTTATTTAGATCCTTTTAAAACCAGTTGTTCTCTTCCTGGCTACTTCAACGAGCCGCTGACAATACCACTGGGAATACGGCACTGTCGACCTTTGCGCCCTTTCCCAGCACTCATTTTTCAAACGTCCTTCCCTACCAAGTGGTGCCGTTTTACAAGATTAATAGTGTTTGATAGTTTTGAGGTAAAATATGCTCGGAAACGAAATTCCATTGTTCCACTAACCTAAGCTCCTTGTCAGAGTCGTGGCTCTTTCCAACTATATGGCACAGGGAATGCAGTCGCAAATTAACGACCGTTTCTTTTCTGTGCTATCTGCCAAAAGCAATAGCGGCTAGTTTCCTGAAGTCTGTGGCTTGTGTTACCGGGATGGAAACTAGGCGGTCTCTTTCTTTTTTTTCAGTTCATAAACGATTTTGCTATGTTTGCTTGTTTGCTGGAAAATGTGATCGCCTCTGGATACAGTGTTATATGACGCAAAGTTGAATTGGCACGCCCTTTTTCATTTTCTCGTTTAGGTTATATCTCACATGTAATAACTAACGTTATTTTTCTGATGAAATGCCTGCAGCGTTACACTAATAAAGGATTTTTGAGGTGAAGCGCGCTGTAAACGTCACATCCACAGGGATGCACAGCAACGCTCCAGGTGAGCATACGTGTTTGCCTTATCGCTTCTTTGTGGTTTTCTTGGTTTTGCATGCAGCCACTCTGCTAATTCGCTTTATGCGTTGCTTTCAGCAGCATGATGCTTACTACATCACCGTTTCCTGCTGTTTCCGCGGATTTGTATATACGTTTTGCTGAGGCACAGTTGTCTTACGAGCCGTCTGAAGAAACAATGAATTTCTTTGATATTCCCGTGCTGCATTTGGCTCGATCGGCAGTTATAGCAACACAGCTGATGGAGTCTTCTAAATTCGATTTTACCATAAAATTAATTACATTCCCGCAGCGCTAAGTTTAAATAGGTTGATGTGATAGTGATAGTGGGGTGCACTGCTTAAAATATCATCCAAGGAGTACAGTGAAAGTGGAAAAATAAGAGAAAATGTTCAAGAGCTGAGAAGATGAGGCAACTTGGCAGGGATTTTCGAGCTGTTGATGCGGAATTTCTTGCGTGTTGCCGCACATTTATGTGTAGGTGAATTCAGTGAGTAGGTAGGCACAGTGCCGTGCTGGATTGCTTGACTATCGATTTCAAAGAGAACTCAACAGGAAGGAAGGGTCTACAGCTAAGGTTTGGTTTCGTTCAAGGTCAGCTTTCGAATGCTCTCTTTTTCGTACATCTTACCTTTACGCATACATCCTACCTCGACATCTTTCGTAATTACGCATCATTTTGCATTACCTCATAATTTTTTCTCGCATAATTGTACCTGTTTCAATATTTTAAATAGTTTTCGCTGTGCTTCTTCCACAGTTGTTTTTTAATGATCGCTATAGGTATTTTGTCGAAATCCAAATGTGGTCAGCGTAGTCGTATTTTTCAAATTCGCCCTTTAGTTACTGCATATTTCGTGAGAAGTGATTGGATTATGAACTAAACCCAGTTATTCCCATCTAACTTCTAAGGAGGATTGCCAAATCAAACCAGTTTGCTTTTGCAAGCAGCTCTTTCATTCTCGTTCTTTGGTAAATATAGTATTGACTTGATGATCTGGATCATATCAACGATGTCAGCAATCAGAAGCGTTACCGAAGCAACGTGAATGTATCCTGTTGCCTTGAACAACACTTGATTTCCACGGTGAAGTGTGGTTAAACTGGCAGATATGTTTCGATAGAATAAAGCTCCGCCGCGCATATTTGAGGAAATAAATACTAACTTCTTTCGGGCATAACCTTTGCAGGGGCACATACGCTTAGGTCGTAAATATCTGAACTGTCATTAGCCATAAAAGTTTCATCGTAGGTGAAAGACAAAACGTTCGATGGTACAATGACCGGTTCGAGAGAATTTATTCACGCAAACCTGCGCATTTCTTCAAAACTATCTGTGGATGTAATTGTTCTATAGTGTTGTATTGACGCTACATTATTACCACAAATTCGTGCACTTCAGCATTAGTGCATGACTCTGAAGAGTGGGTTGTGCGAATGTAATGGCACTTATGCAGTAAAAATCGACGGCATCGTCAACATCCGAAGTGCTGCATCGCTGTTTCCTGGCCATCCAGATATTCGCAGGACAGTTGTCTTAGTGGAACGGTGTTATAGCAATGCTTATGTGATAACAGAGCGCGCCCATGTAATTCTGCACATAAGAGAAGAGAGGTGCGATGAATTATGGCGTTGTATATATGTAGATACTCAATAGCAGTAGTGATATTATTGAAAGTTTATTTTTCCTTCCTCTAGCTTATCGACGATTCTGAGCTATTTATTATTTCGAGCTTAACTGGAATCCGCTCTTCTTAATTTCTGTTTCGTATTTGTTGATTGCTTTGATAGAAGTCACGTGGAATTTGTGTTGGGATTCCATCCACGGCGATTGCAAGATAGTGTGTATTTTTGCAGATATCATCGAGGCCAACTCCGAGGTGGTGACAACTTTACAAAATTCTGCCCTCCAGCAGGCAGATGCTGCTAACCACACCATCCATTTGCAGAATTCGCTAGCCGAAATGATTGCTATGCGTAACATGCAAATGCTTGAAATGCAGCGACAGTTGGCAGTGCTCGGTGCGCAGCAAGAGTTGCTGTATTTGGGCTGGCCTGCAGCAAATGTGCAGAATTCGGATTCTTTCCTTGGAAATATCCAGTTACTTCTAGATTTGCAGCAAGCTCAAAATGCACTTATCATCGAAGAGACCTGTTGGCGGCTCGCAGTTGCCCAAGGTAACTCCACCATGCCTTTCTTGTTTTCGATGGATTACCTGTTTAGGTCACCACACATCTGTGGGTTGAAGGCAGCTCGTCTTGGTTTGGTCTACGATGTGACCGTACATCAGCTGCATTAGCCTTAGGGCGCCCAATCCATTTCAGCGAGAATGCGCAAAGGATGTTGTAGTGAAAGGAATATAATTTAAGGGAGGGAGAGACAAAATGTACTTTTCTTCTAGAGGATTGACCATTTCTCTGCTTTCATCCCTTCTTTCCGACGCTAACACTTTCCACCGTTTCTACAGGCAAGGTTAATAGTCGCTGCTAAAGCTATTTCTAGAGGCATGGCTGAAGTGATTCATGAAAAACGCATCAAAGCAGTGGAATTGCAAGATTTTTCAATAATTTTTTATCGTAATTAGTTTATCCCGTAGCTAGACCTTCAGCTTTCTCAGGCCGTCCTTTCGTGCCCTAGTGCTATAAGTACTTATACTTTAAGTGAATTTTATTTCTGTGCTTGGATCTCTGGATATTATTTGTATCTTTCAAAGTATCGTCGAAATATGGAATTTTTTTCTTTCTCATTTCATGTGTTTCGCTTTATGCCTCAAATATTCTCTATACTCGTGCTCGTTCTTTGTTTTTCAGCATTCGGCTGTCTGACGTTTTCCCTTATATATTCACTCGATTGCAATTTTTGCATGATCCTATCTGGTGGGATTTTTATAGGCATTTCTCTAAGATTTTATCGCGTTGTCTCCAGTGAATTTATTTTCCTTTGTCGGCTATATAGGGTTCGCCATTTTCATGTTTTACGAGTTTACGAGTGTCCTCTTTGCTTTGAACGATTCTTGAATTCTAAATAGTTGGACGTTTTTTTGAGATATAATCAACCACGAGTGTGGTATTGCTAATAAATGCGAATTGACTAAATGATTGTTAACTAAATAAGTCTTGTTATTGTATTCACTCATGCTTCGGGGCTCACACTGGATATAATGCACATCTAGAATGGTTTCAGTATGCGCTGTGCGACAGTATGAACAAGTAGGTCGTCGATAGTCGCAGCTATAGTTATGGCAACCTTTTTGATGGTCCCTTCCTGCAAAGTCAACCCTGCAAAACTGTGGATAAATAGCGATTCTTATCGAAACTTACTTGGGTATAATTTATTTGTGGTTTTCAGCATCTTCGTTCGACGGATTGGCGATAGACGCTTTCCTGAGTCATTCATGTTGCTAAGTTTTTTTATGTGGTGTGTTCTCGCATTAAATGAGCTGAAATTGCTTTAAACGAGCGTATTTGTTTTGATTGCCCACAAATAAAGAAATATAGATGTGAAGTATAAATTACTCCGGAAGTATATTGAAGATCAATATTAACAACTTACAAAAGTTGCGAAATTGCTCCGTTTGGATGGTGTGAACGTGGCATGAATATGAGTTTATATTGCAGCAGAAAATCGGCTAATATTGGCTGCAGCCTTGGAGCATGGTGGGCTACGGCAGCAGCGAACGTTGACGCAAATAATGCGGGAATAGCGGCAGTCGACGAGCAGTACCCGGCTTGCCATTAATGGGCGCCTTTCATGGATATCAAACTTCTTCAATTCCACACTCATATGTGAGTCGTTTCAGTCCTTATTAGTCTTCTGTTATCTGTTTTTATTTTCATGTGTCAGTTAGTTTTCATCTCCTTCTTCCTGCGTACATTTCGTCTCTCTCTTCTTCTTTGCTCATTTGAGAAATTTCTTTGATTAGAAATGAGGGTTTAGTTTATTCGGCACTTCTCTAGACAGTGAGTACGTTTTCCGAAAATGTTGCTAAGTCGTTGATTTTCCACGAAGTAGCCTTTCGATATTTATTATGACCATGATCACGCGAAATAAATGAGCTGGCACGGGGATTGTTCTTGTTAGCGATGGGTTTTCCTTCAAGATTTCAGGGAGATGAAGATGCACAGCAACACTTTTTCAGTGGAATTTGATTGTTTTTCCTGTACATTTAATGTTTTCTATAGAATCGTGTATATTTTGGGTCCCTTATCTTGTTCATTTCTTCAGTGGGAACGTTTCATAGACGATGCAGCCTTAAGATCCTTATATAGGATCCATTTGGTAAACGTTTTTTGCTGTCATTATGCTTGCTGCACGGTTTGCAATGTCTAATTAAGTGGAGCTTGTTTCACTGTGATGGCTGCGTTCCACCATAATAAAGACAGGTATTTGAAATTTTGATTTTCCACTTTGTCCAAATTTCTTCTAAAATCCGATTGTTCATTAACTTGTCCAAATTTTCATTGCCACTAAATGATCTCTACCTATACATTCTGCAATATGGTACGGTTATTCATTATTTCGTTACATTCTTTGCATTCGTTCATTCTCGTAATTCATTACACTGTCTCACAGCATTTTATTGTTACGTTCTGTAATGTTCTGCGTGGTTTGGTCATTTGATTTGCCCTATCATTCGAAATTATTTGCAGAATTCAAATCAGCCGTGATGCTTATATGTTTATCTTGATTCTTATGTCGTTAAGTCGAATGTTTATAAGGGATTTTTTGTACATCGATGTATATGCAAACGGCTCCTGTCGGTATTTTGTTCTTTTTAACGTTGTAATCCTTAATTATACTGTTGGGATTTTCTGTGCAGTTTGCTTGTAGTTGATTGAGGCATTAATGAATTGAAGTAGGATCGAATGGAATTTGTTTTGAGCATTTCACTCATCAAATGTGTGCTTTCAAGTGGTAGGCAACTCATGAACGACTGATCTTCTGAATGATCGTTAAATGCGTTTATATGGGCATATGAAAGGGCTGATGAATATTCTGACGTATGCGGGCTGCTCACACCTTCAGAAAAATCCATTCGACGGACGTTTTGCATCCCTAAAAGGTAATTACTGCTTGCCTCATTGATTTGCGCACGGGAACAACCGGTGCGAGGTTCACTATAGACGGATTAACCTTTTACAGCATAATCTTTTTGGTTGAGAAAGAACACATTTGATGGAATCTCTTCTCTCAGATTGTGGCTGGCAGGAGGTCTTGAAGGATCTCAAATGAAATATCTTAGTGCATATCGCACTACTTGAGTTTTGCTGTTGCATACAGCTTCATGAAGAATCTCTACCGTTGTTCCATATTAGCGATTGGCGTTTGGGCACTGGAGGGTACCGGAGTGACCGTAGAACAGCTGAGTCGAGGACAAATATCATCAACGCATTTCTTATGTCGTAGCGACGAGTAATTGGGCGGGGCACAATGCGGCATCATCTTGCTCAGGTGACGCACAGCGATTAATGCATAATTAAATGTTTTGAGTGATTAATTAGCTCCTTGTGAATCTGCACGGAATCTTGTAGTTTACGGAAATAATGTAGGCAAATGCACTATTTTCGTGCTATCATTGCTTCATGTGAATTTTTAAGTCTGAAACCACTGAAGAGAAATTGTCGAGACCGCACACAGAGTATCCGCACATATGGGACATCTAGAAACATCAACGGCGTTATCGTTGGTCTAAATTTGGGCACCACCAGCTTTTATCGTTTTGACCTTTCGGAGAGGCAACACTCGAGAGAGTGAGGAACGAATCGCTGACCTACCTTATTCGGTTGATTGCTTTTTCTCTTTGTCCGTCACTAGTTGATGGATCACTGATTTTGTGGGACTGATTCGAACGCTATAAATGTTTTTGTGACGGAGATTTCAGGTTCACGATTGGTATGTTTTCTGAGGTCAACTTCAACACCGCAGAACTGAAATTTTATTGGCATCGACTGCAATTCCTGATGCTCTTTCAACTGCTTCTATGCAGCATTTCTATACATTGTTTAGCGAAAGAACGGAACGTTGCAGTTAGTTTTTTGTTGTCCTGCCTAACTGGTTTTAGGCATCTCAAATTGCGGCTACCTCTCGTCCAGTCAGTTATGTCTAATGATATTAATGCCGTGAAGCGAAAGAACGGAACGATCAAGACCAGATAAGAAGCGATCAGCAGGACCAGAAAGGAGGTAACGATTTTATCGCATAAAAATAGAAATATGATGTTAATCGCTGATTTTACCGGTTCTTACCCTACGTACTTCACAGCCAGAAGTTGATAACACTAAGCAATGCTCCTTGCCAAGTGTTGCCTTATGATGACTTTCAGCTAGGGTTTAGAGGGAAGTTTGGGGAGCGATTTGATCGATGAGTAGAGTCAAGGAACTATTCGGCAGGCATAGTTAGCCCCGGTGGAAAAAAAAAGGACCAGTGACGGAGTGAGGAAATCAGGCCTTTGAATAAAATCGTAAACAAGCCGAGAAGAGTGCAAGGAACTGCGCATTTCTCAGTGTTAGGCATTAAGAAAGCAACGTCGATGATAAAAATTGCGCGTCGCTTTTGATTGAATCTTCGCTGTCACGAGAATAGTGCTGCTCCATTAAAGGAACACTCGGTATATATCACTAAGGTATTCCTTCTGAACAACATTCGCAGGTTCTTAAATTCGATGGTTTCTAGCTGCGGGAGTTGGGTCGGACGCACTTGAACTAAATGTGTGGTATGGTTGCATGCACCGATCCCGACTGTAGAGGATTATCATCTCCATGATTTCGGGGGGCACAAGGCTGAGAAGGTTTTTTATAACACATAAACATTTACAAAAGACATAGCATAGGGAATAATCACCGTTTGAAAGCAGTTTCGGAAAAAAAAAGCCATCGCGTCGCAGATATAGTAATAAATACGACCCAAAAGAAGGAGATATGGGAAACCTAAACAACTGTAAAATGCATTTGCACAAACCTATGGTGCCGAACGATTCGTAGGTGGCGCCTTTGCTAGCGAGAAGGGGTATCGTTGTAGGTGACGTTTTTGTTAGCACCACGTCGAACTAAGGACAAATGCCACGGTTTAATCACCAGCGGCTGGATTAGGCTTTTTTAGTTAGATAGATATTGCCACATACAAAGCGAGGAGATACGCTAGGGCCGATTATTGATGCTGAAGATTCGTATTAAGTAGTGCTAACTTCATGTCGCAGCTATCCAGCAATCGAAATTCCTCACAGTGCATGTAATGCGGCAAAACGGAAGGAAATATGGTAAGGAAACGCTTATGGCCAATTCCTTTGTGTTGCTTCACAACATATAGCGGCTTGGACAGAATGTGACACATATGCCTTCGACGCAGGCGACTGCTGTAACCCAGACCTCTTCATTTATCGTTATTTTCACTTCACATTGATATTTATACGCATTAGCGAAGAGTTTATACCATAAAATTAGGGATTGTTCGGGTCAGCCCTCATATGATGTAAACGTATTGTGTGGAGATACATTGTGGGTTTGCCAGCAAATGTCAGAGTTTCGTAAGACTTCTCAAGAAGGAAAAAGAGAGCAATAGAAGAACCACCCTGTGGAAGAGAACGCAGTGAAAAAGGAAACGACATAAAATATGAACGATTTAGATGAAATCCCCACAAATGTTATTCACTGTTGAAACAGTAAACAAACTTTGAGAAACAATGTCCATAGCATTCTTTGCAGGTCATATGGAAACCAGATAGCCATATCATAAAACAGTAAACATCCTCAGGAAATATATTCGAATTTCCGGCAAGTGAAAGAGACAAGTTTCCGCATATACCGACCGATCGTTTTCGGATATAGGTTTTGCCTTCATGACAATTATTTTACACTGCTCAAACAACAAACTAGCGAACAAAGATGCAACAAGACAAATATTGAAGGGCTTCACAGATGAAACCGACCCACAAAACAAGAACAAGATTGCTCCACTAATATCAAATCTTGCTCCAACGATCAAAATAACTGGCTCCAAAAGTATGAAATATTATTTGGTCCAATCCTTACGCAGACTAATATTGTGCTCATCGAGGGCGTGCTTGATCAACGAGGCCGCATCATTGAGCATCTCTTCACACATTGAACAAGGCCACTCTTCCACTTCTGCAATCGAATTTTTAGACCAATAAAGCGAAATCATATTCATTGTTCAAATATATCCAATAGCGATATTACATTTTATGAATTAACTTCAGAAATTTCCAGAAATTTGTTCTTCGAACTATTCAAAAAAAAGCGCTAAACGTATCATATATTCTAATTAAAATTCACTGACAAATTAAACGACTCGGTCCACTGTTTCATGTATGTTGCGAATATTGAGAACTTTTTCCCTCCCCTTCCTTTTCCCTTTCCCGTCTTCTCTCTCGCTTTTCCTAACCGGAGTATATCGGAAATTTGCAAGAAAGTTTATTTTGACGCCCATCCATGCCATTTTTTTCTTATACTCCGTCCATGTAACGTCATCAATGAAAGTAGAAGCAAGAGAAAAGTGCCTTGTTTGGTAGCAGATGTGCATTTAGCTCGTCGATGCTGTGTGAATTCATCAAAATCGTTCGTTGCATAACGGCATTCGCCACAGATCAGCACATCAGCCATACCTTCAACCACTTCACTGATGTCAATGGGATTTTTACATGATGGCCTGCCAAATCTGCGTTCTGTACGGAAAAGAGGGATGTCGCTATATTGGGATCGAAAAGGCTGCAATCGAAGAAGATAAGCAACTGTGATATTAAGTATGCACAACAATAAGAGTCTCAACCGCTAACGATAATCGTGTCATCTTATCACACAGTTTATAATTTCATAGGCTTCCTTTCAAGTACTGATAGTTCATAGCGCTGCTATTTCTGATTCTGCAAAAGCATCTTTCTCTGTCCCAAAAGCCTCTAACTGAAGAGGAATTGATTTGAAGATAGGATTAGAGAGTGAAGAGCATGACGACCTATTTCATATACACTTAAAGAAAGCCCGCTCAAATAAGTACGGACTCACCACTGCGATTGTGATTAACCCTTTGAGCATTTCTAATCACGTCCATCTGTTGGATGAAATCGTCTTGGCCGGTCACGTTAAGACAGTCAGCGGTACGCTCTCTTTTCTCACCACCTGGAGATCGTTCGGCAGCGCGTTTCACTCTAAAAGGTATGTGGAGCATGATCGGCTAAGCCTCAAGCCTCCACGTCAAGGCACTAAAAATCTTAAACCTCCGCGCTCAGTTCGTTGCCGGGAAAGTTGTCTGTTAGATGGATCGCAGTCGAGCACAAAATAACAAGCCGCAGCTTTCATCAATTATTGAGAGCATCACTTCATTCATCCATGTTGATAATTTTCCAGAACGTAATCATATCAAAATGGTAGGTGAGCTCCGAACTGTTTGACAGCCAGCTAGTAAGCCTTCTTCTTTTCACTGTTCCGTCACGCCGCAGCAAGTGATTCATTGTCACTGTTTTCTGATTCGTGCTTAAGCAGGACATCATGCACACTTACAATGAAAGATTTGAAGGGTTATTCCAAATCTATGTCAGCTTCATACTTTTTGCTTCCATTCAGTGTGCCTGTACCCCTCATGCTTATAATCATTTCTTTGTTCCTTCGTTCTCAATTCAAAGAACCATTCGTCGTCTGGACCAGCTCATCCATCATATCCTTTTTCATTCTCAGAGGCAAGTTTTCCATAAAATATATAGGATCCCTTGGCGTACTGACCAGTCGCTCGAAAGCACTGGACTTCATCTATGACGAAAAAGCCTGATCTTGATTCGTGCCTATTTTAGTGATGATGACATATTACCCACAAATAACTCGTTACCTACAGCCCAGTGAGCTTCTAAATTCGAGCAGTCGTCCAACATTACACGCATAGATGATGAAGCGTTACGAAATATTTGCAAGTCCTTCATGTCCGTCCGAGCTGCCAATCACCGAGCCTTGGTGAATTGCCCACCAATAGCAATTATGATCAACTTTTACCAGTTTCTTTATTAATTTCAAATATAAAGCAAGGAGCATTTTTGCTGATGAAGTGTACGAAAGAACTCAACCTTATTGGCTAAAACAAAAATAGCATTGCTCTGAATTCACAGATGCAGCATTCAATGCTGCTTAGCACCATCGTGCTTGAAAGAAATGAAGTACTCCGAATTTGAAATTTCCATAAGTGAGCGAAGATTGAAAGTGATCTATTGTGCAGTTTCGAAAAAAAATATAGGCAATAAAATAAAACAGTATAGAATAAAAGTATAAAAATATGAAGAAATGAAAAAATAAATACAAAAGCAAAAAAAAAAGGTCAAAAATACCCTTTTTGAGAAGAAGAAACCAATAGACTGCGCGTTTTCATCCCCGAGACCGCGAGCTTCACATCTACCCAAAAATAATCGAATCAAAAACTAATAGGAACAACGGCTATTCTGCTTTCTATCATTGAAAGAAATACACCTTAAGCAGCCATTATTTTCCGTGCATAAATAAAAATTAATCTAGGTCCCATCCTTTCAGTACCATTTAATTTTTTTACGATGACGCCCTTAAATTTTTTTGCGTCTTTTCCTGATGAGCTAAAAGGGATTCAGCAAAGAAGAGTGCGAACAAAAAAGAGCTTCGATTCGAGTGAGGAACTCCAGTTAATCTTTCTTCTTGCGGAATAGATTAATGAAGAAAAGAAATTATAGTTAGAAGGATAAAATAAAACTGAATAACGAATGATAAATTTTTCGTTGATAAGAAATTATTTCTACCTTAATATCAACAAAACGATAATAAAAAATCGCAGAAAACGGAATAATATTTGAATTGAAATACCGTGTGATGAGAGCGGAAGAAGCGAAAAAAAAATGCCACGTGAATGTTGGCGGAGTGACGCAGCCAATATTCTCACTACTCCGACCTCTCTTGTACGTTCAGTTTGTGATTGTTTAAACACAACGATAATTAAACAACGAATAATTGGAAGGTAAATCGGGGCACATAACACGTTTCTCACATCCTCCTCAAATAAACAGATAACTGAGCTCAACAAAGAAAAAAAATATCGAAATTAGAGAAACTGGACGGGAAGGTGTGATAAGATACATTGGGAAAAGTGTTTGTTCAACAGTGTCTAACCCAGCAATGATCCGTTCCAGAATCGGCCACTGAGATCAATCACCGCACGATCTGCATCGTCCCCATTGGAGTATTGAACAAAAGATAGCCCTTCATACCGTAACACCTAAGAATCTCCATATCACTGAATAAGCCAATAATTTGATCTCGAGTGATCATTTTCGTGTTCAAGTTGACCACGAACACTCGAGCTCTGCAATGAAAATGCCAGAAAGGTTCATCAAAACTCGTCGTAAGAACAACAGAGGTCTACATCAACAACATTTGATAGGGGAGTTTTCCTAATAGTCTGTGACCCGACGTGGCCGGATTATATTCATATCCCATTCCCAGCCTTTTATCACTATGTAATGGTACGGTATGCGATAACATTTCTCGAAGGAATGACACCCAATTTTCACGTCCATTACTGGCGCGACTATGCGTCCATACGTGAGGGAGGCAATTGTGACGCATTATACATGAGGCTTATAGTTCCACGTAAGCTCCAATACTAGTTTTAAAATTTCAGCTTCTGAAACATAATGGAAACAACGAAACGTCCTTCCATCCGGTCATTTCCTAGAAAAGAATGCAAGCATGGTGGCTTAACGAAAGCAACGTGCAAAAGTAAATGGACACAGAGAGCGATGAAGGTTAATTGCGAATCATGCAACCAGATTCGAAAATCGAAAAGCGTGCCTGATTTTATGGGGTTCCTTCGAGCTCGTGTCGAAACCAACGTCATGTTGCAGTAGAGACGTGATATAATGCCTCCGAAATTACCTTCTCGATTCCTAAAATTGAAGTTTCCTTCAACTAGAGATCAGTTTATCATCTCACACTTCCTCCTGCGTCCATATTATTTCGATTGTTACTCCCTACATGAAGCGCACCGAAATTCATGCGTAAAAGTATTTTATTTTGAGAGAGAACACATGCACAGTTCAAAACGGAGAACAATAAAGCTAAACAGCATACTCCGTAAATATGCGAGAAATAAACGTCGTAGAATGTCAAAACATTCATAAACCGAGAAACAATGACAAGAACTTAAAATTGCAAAGGGCACTTGCCTTTGCTATTCTTCTCAAATATATTGTTCCTTATTTCGTGGCCAATTGATGAACATTAACCACACGTCTACCATTATATGAATATATATATATATATATATATATACTATATATATAGAATAATATATATATATATATATATATTTCATGACGAAAGCCAACAACGTTTTTCAAATGGCTTGCCCTACTTGTTAATAAAAGAAAACACTTACGTGCCGAACGATCCGTTGGTAATATCGAGTGGGAAATCTGAAGCCTAAAATAACAATATGAATAGAAATAACGAATATTGAATAGAATAACGAATCGTTAAGAGATTTACCAACAACATAAACCAAATCTCATGCAGCAAATCAAAGCGTTCGTGTCAGCTGTAGATTATTGGCATGAAATACAGAAATAAAAATGCTGAAATCAGGATGGATACGGAGGAGCACATGGGTTTCTCGTTTTCCTTTGATGGAGGTCATGCATCTCCCCATATCGTGATGGGGCACGGCCCTTTCGTAGCGAGCCACGGATTTCTCCCCGCCTGTTTTCCATCTAACTTCGGGAGCCGTCATGATCACTTATAAATCACCGTGAGTGATGCTGCCACCTCTCGTTATTCTCTTTGCTTGCTCTGTTAATTTAGGAATCGAAGTCTGATTTCCCCTTCACATGCGACTGGTATTTGTTTCCTTCCAGTTAGTCGTCTGAATCTGATCATCCGTCGTGCTCGAACTTCCTCAAAATGTTTTCAGACCGCTCGTCGAATTCCGAAGGAAGTAACGATACTCAGAATGCGGTACAATCAGGTGCAGCTGTCATAATTTCAAAATGTTTTGGAAAATGTGGCGTCTGAACGTTGAAGTGAATAATAATGATGTAGCGATGATGGCAGGAACAAAGAGCCCGTATTGAAGAAGGACGAGAAGGGATGGGAAGCGCACTTTTCGAGGTGATAGAAAATGTGTCTAAAAAAGAAACGGAAATAGAATTGACGTTTCTGTCTTGATCGAGTCGGATGTCCACGCCACGTTCGAATATATAGAAAATTTCAAATAAATGCATCTCAACGCAATAAATCCTGTCAAGAAATATGTCGACTCGACACATTTCTTGCATATTTCACGAGCCGTTAAACGCCGCGTCAGACGGAGACAGCTTCACACAACTTTCACAAACTTACACGTGACATGCTCTGGATTCCGGCAACATCGCTAAATCAGTCAATTGTGGGTGACGCATATATCTCTTTCCGGTTTCCATGTGTGGCTATGGGTGATATGCGTGAAAATAAACTGCACACGACCTAGAGAAGACGAATGAGCAGGCATCATGATAATGGAGCTTCGATGGAATGCGCGTATATAAGCAATGAAAAGCTCTTCTCTTCATCAGAAGTTTGCGAAAATGTATTCAAATTTTTCAATATTACAACCTGAAACATGCGCCTAAAACACTCTGTGTGTGGTCTGCAAGAAAAAATTTTCACCTAATTCAGCTTTTGACAATGGTTATCATAATGAGAAGTGGCTATGAGAAGTCAAAGAGAAGTGAAAAATATTTTGAGAGGCACCGATTGCGATTTAATCATTGGAAAAGCTGGGCATAACATGGAACAAGATTGAATGGTCTATTGCATCAAAGAGTGATGGAAGATGTTGGTGATGAGAGGTGATTGCCAACGTTATTGCTACACCAGCCATTTCGAAATTAGGTCCAAAATGCGAAGGACTTTTCATTCCAGGCTTTTAAACCACTCGGTGATGATCCCATTCAAATGTTTGTTTAGTCTTCAAACGGTCGTTGTCAAACCGCAAAGGCGTGACGCCTGAAAGGAATCGAGCCTCAACTGGGGTTCAGTCCATCAGTATTGCCTCTGGGGCAACTTGGAGTTCTTTTGTATGGGGGGCCCTTTTGCCTACTTTCGCCTTTAAGCGGAGGCTTTACTGCTAAACGAAAAAAGGGTGAGTTATGGCTACTCGTGAAATCTGCTGATAATTAGTCTTTTTCGATACGGCAAAACTGGCCACAAAAATTTATCATCTCTTACCAGTAAGTAGCATCGCTTAGCGATTAGTAAAAATTGATCGCTTGAAATTTCGAATAATATTTTTTCTTTAAGGGAGAATGATGAACCCAAATCAATGCAGAAAAAAAAAATAAGGTTTCACGAATATCCTTTCATTTTCCAATTTCGCGACATGTGTGATTAGAAGGCAATCGTTGAAATATGTTATTTTGCAAGGTAGAAACTCGGAAGTTTTGCGGGACACTTTTGTTAACTCTGTAGTGTGCATCTTTTATGAATTGTTTGCCGAAGTGATGTTCACTGATTTCAATGGTTACGGGCTATCACTTATTAGCTAGGTTGAAAAACACCTCTTGAATTTTCATATAATCTATTATTCGTTTATTAGTTAGAATAATAACTGCTATGAATGGAATGCAAAAGCGAGTGTCGCACCGGCTTTATTAGCCATTTTCGCTAGTTACCTTTATGCCTATGAGACTTTTGCTATGAAAAAGCGTATTGCCAAGCGCATATCTGTCCGCCTCTACAGATGTATAAGTGCAGATTTTGAAAAGCATATTCGAAATTTAATTAACTAGAGCTTGTTTTCTTCCGGCTCCCAAAAAGTCACCTGCACACCGCCTTCCAATTTATATAGCAGTTGTATCCACTTGTATCTCTTCCATCCGTATGCTGCGGCGGACAGCATGTGATGCACGAAAACTAGCAGCTGACAACGATATGGAGGCTTCATTTCAACAGTTAGAAGAAGATAATTTTTGTCTTCCTCATGGGATGAGAGAGAAATCTTGGCTTAAGGAACAGCGGTGCTTTCTGATCTTACAATTAGGAAAACAATTCCAGAATCTGATATTCTGACCCAACAAGTGCCCTGAAATCATATTCAAATGACGAGCAGGAAAATTTTTGGCCTAATTCTATATAAATTTTCATATTTTTCAGTTTTTAGAGGTGTTTTTCTCATATATAAAAGTGGCGAAAATGCAGTTCTAAGAAATTAGAAATTTGCTACCCCTTTGCTATCTGCTTCGTAGCATCAGCTGTATCATCAGCACTTATGTTCGTGAACACGTGAGCTCAGAGATGATTCCATGCGTGATTTTGATGCCGACTGAAGAAAATATTTGAAGCATGTCATGTTTTAACCTATAGGGCGCATCTATAGCGTGAGAATTACTGTTGAATGTTGATTATCTGCTAGAATAGAAAAGAGAGAAATCGTTTATGGCAGGGTGAAGAAGAAAAAGCATTTAAACCACTAGCAGAAATTTGTTGAGCAGAAGCTATTTGGCGTACTTCAAAGATATGCTTGTAGTGCACCCGCAAATATCGAGAACTCAGAAAGCGCCGAGAACAGCGTAGAAGATTGGAAGATGAGGACGCAAACCAAGAAGGAATGGAGTGCGGGCCGGGAAAGAAGTGCGCCAACGTGATGCATATTGACAGGACGAAAACAATTGTACCTTCGCGGCTTCCGTTGCCAGAGCAGGGCCGCACTTCTAAGGTTTTCGGGTTTCAGACGATTTGTTGCATTGCTAAAAGAAGATTATAATAGAGCCGTTTCGACTCATCCTTTGTCGGTCCCAGCTTTTCCTATGCTCTTTTTCAGGAGATCATCATCTTTAATGCACGGCAGCTTTTGCTTCTTTTTGCATGTTCTTTGCGTTCATTCCCGTTCATTCATGGTATTTATTACGTATATTTCAGCCATTCGCTTAAACTTTTTCATCCCGCCATTGGTCATCCGCTTCTTCATTTCATTCAATTCTCCCAGCCTTCTCTTGCTCTTCCTGGTATCTTTCTTCTTTGCCATTCCACTGCCACCAGTTTGCACACGTTGATGGTCATTCACGTCTCTGAGCCGCACAGATCTGTTGGCAATAACCTGTCGTTGAAGCGCATCCTCTTTAGACTCAACGGTTCTTTTTTTCTCAATACACAAGCCTTTTATCTTCTAAACGTTTTAATGACATCACTTTTTGCGATTTTATGCTGGGAATTTTAAGTGATATTGTGTATGGAAGATCACGCTGCGGTGTGCACTGTAACATCAAATTTTATAATCTGAGAAACAATGATTTCCGAATTCAAACTATCGGACAAACAAACAGATGAAAATATATGCAGAGATGCTGCGCTGTCAATCGGGATTTGCGCGCAAGCGCATAGAAAAAATCGATTGTTATATTTTTAGGCACTACTGAATGGGAAAGGAAGAGGATCCATTGGTACGAGACAAGGTATAGTGGTGTCCCTGTTAAACTTGCTAAATTCATCGCCATACATTCTGTGATTCGTGACTTGAAACCGTTGGAGTGAAATCACACTTTCGCACACATAACCATCTGATTGTGGATAAAGACAATTCGTTGTGAAGTAACTTTGGAAAAAAATTTAAACCGAAAAAAGTGTCTTATGTGTTCGACACAATTCAAGCTCGTTTTTTTATTCTCGACGAGAAAACCGTCCTACTAAACCGATTCTCGAACGGAAGACGTCAGCCCTTCGGCCCAGCAATCCCCCTTTTCCGTTGCTCTTTCGACTAAGACAACCGCGGTCGCTACCTCCTTTTCTGGTGAACGCAGAATCGTGCCATAACCCTCCTGTCCTACGAAGTGTTCGCCAGCCACATGAAATACTCAGTTGCGATGCGCTGATTAGACATAAAACTTTTTGAATTAATATGATATTTCCGTTACAACCAGCAGTTATTCTTAGTGAGCTTTCAATTATTTCTCTGCCAAATAGCGGCGATTTCCAACATATCCTCGCTTAGAGCTTTGCTAAAAGAGATGAGAGAAACGCTCTAACTGCTAAGCATTCTTGACTGTCACAATACCGTTTCACTCCACGAAAAGAAATCTCGAAAACTATTGCTACTGCAGTAATGCATTGCGCCTTTCCTTTTCATGCCATGTAAACTTATTAAAATTGGCCTAATGTCTGTGGTGATTTTTCGTGAGAAAATTTATTCACGTCAAACAGTAGACGAATTCCTCCTCCAAAAACTTGAAGGAACGGAAAGCGGTGAATTCATCGTAAGCCATATCTGATATGAAGGTATGATGCAATCTGCAGACAGCACCCAAACATCTAGGAGATCTGATGGATTTTTATTCAAATAATCAGCTTTAATGACTTATTTTCATCGAAGTTCAATGTAAATGATAGATACTGAGCGCTTCATTTATTCAAATCAGAAAAACTTTCAAAAGATAGTATCACCGGTACTTTCAGTATAGAGTAGAATTATTTACTGAGTAAAACCGAGTAACCATTCATCTAGTTCTGTTGAACAGAGAAAGCATGAGAATAACGACCACAATTTTCCAGATCACTCAGGAAGACCAAAAAAGTGAAAACTGTATATAAAGGAAAACGGCCACCCATGATAACTGAAGTTATTACATTCGCCACTACCGACGAAATAACTCTTACCGAAAATGGTGATGCAAAGAGAGGCGAAAATGGCATGTTCAATGAAGAAAACAGTGGTAATATCTATGTTCTCATAGAAAGAAACTAGTTTTGTTTATTTAGAAATACTTAGCTAAATAATAGTGCTAAAAATTAATTCACCTGAAAAGTCCATCTGATATCGTATCCTTTGAGCAATGCAATATTTCACTCACAGAGACCTATGGTTGAATTGTGCGATCCAACTGATTTTCGAAACTAGATTGATGTCATCTATGCATTCCAATATAAACAAATCTTTCTAACGTTTCATGAAAAATCGACTTCAGAAAGCTATCCAGATGGCGTATTTACTGCCGAAATTTTATACGATGAAGATGCATTTTGTTACAATAGGAACCGATTGTAATACAAATAAAAATATGTGTTTAGGACGATTAATTTTATCGAATGAAGCGAATGAAAAATTGTTTCGGATAAATGGTGCGTCATGTGCGCTTAAGTTGCTAACAAAAATGATCGCTCATGGCCCCAGGCAATACTCCTTTCATTTGGATGAGTTGACGGACGTGCTCAAGAAAGGCACTGAAGTTTTCCTCCATGAACCTTCACTGCTAGAGGTAGGTCCTTCTATTGGTTGCATCGATCGAGAGGCACGACATGTGGTGCTCATTCATAAGGTCCTGCAAATCGAGGTTGTTAGTTATTTGCAGTCCGCCGACCGCACGCATTGCAAAACCCAATCGCCACAAAAAAAAACAGCAGCTAAGTTTTCGCTAAATCAATTAAAATGTGCTAATTCTGCATCGAACTCAACACGCGAGCAAAATTCTTTATAATCTTTCAGTCTCCGTTTCATGGTTGCAAAGAATAGTTGGAAAATTTGAGCAATTTTGTTCATGGCGTCCAGTCCCATTATGGAGGTGAAATCCGTTGAAAACGTTCTAAAGGCTAGGCTTCCAAAGGTGGCATGGCACTTTCTTTATTGAAGCCGATATGGCACAGCGCTTCTTTTCATGTGTAAGAAGTTTCCGGGTGTAGGATGGTAACAGGATTCTTCTGTACTCAAAAATTCTGTTTCCTTGGGTACCCAAAAAGCTCAACAATCTGGCGTAAATATGCGCCGTCATGGCTTCCGCTGACAAAAGTCTTTAAAAGGAGAGGGGACGACGGAGCTGATGCTTAAAGGAAAATCCTGACGTATGTATATGGCAATACGGCTTTTGCTAACTGCTGCCGTTTGCACGAGAAAGGCAAAGATATTGGGACAGACAGGCACACATTGTCTCATTTCCAATGATTCTCTGCCCCACAAGTGAACTTTAAGCAGGCAGAGGTGAGAAGGGCAAGGGACCGTCAGTCACGATGGAAATAAAATAAATCAATATCACCTATAGTTGCGAACGCGGAATCGCTTGCATTTAATAATGACTGGTCAAGCTGTATAAAGTTACTGCAGATTTAGTTCAGCAGAGATCTAAATTTTGTTTCCAGCATAAGCCAGCATCGAATATACTGCGTCAGGACATTAGTAGGTAGCATCCTCGTTTACAAATATGTGCATAGAATAACAGCTATGTGCATAGATGTGCATAGATGAATGACAGCTTTGCATATAGCTCAATAACCAAACGTCTGTACTGTCATGTTATATTTGAAATTGCCGCGAACGCAAGAACACAAAGAATCCATGTCGGAAATTTCCAGTGAGGTCTACACAGTTAACTGCTTGATGGCTTGCTCCCTTCGCATTTGATCATAGCCCTTGGCCAGAGCAGTCATCAGAAACATCTGTGGTCTTTTGAAGAGGACTCTCGTCTCAGGAACTGACTTTGCTCACCAACAACAATGAGTAGTTAGTTCAGTGAGGAGTTGTCAGTAAATCGATCGCTTCTTCTTTTGTTCGAATGAGGCTAGCCTTAGACGCTGTGATCAACGAGACCTCCATAAACCACTCGAGCGCTGCTGAGGTCATGGAACCAACAAGCATTTGTTCATCGGCTTCATTCACTTGGAAATTCAGGTCGCAATAGTGGCATGATATCTGCCAAGAAAACAGACTAGAATACATTCGTGCTTATCTTCCTGCGCGGTACCGATCACGATTGGGCAACACCGCTGTTTCTGAGCATGCCCGCAACAGGCGATAAAAACTTCCATGTATACGTGAAGAAAGAGAAAAATTTATACACCATAATGAGTCTTCTGCAGTTCAAAGCATTTTTCCATCACAAAAATAGCAACCTTCAAAAAACTTTTTTTTTTGAAAGCACTCATTGAGAAAATTTAGCACATTTGCTCGGTTGCGGCTTATTTTTGACTATATCGTTTCTTTCATCTTCACATTTGCAGCTGGTATTAGCAAGGAGATTTATCATCACAGCTTGCTGGTACATTTTCATTCACTTCTACGTCCGAATCGCAAATTCAGAGAATCTCTAAAGAGCACTCGACAAAAACGCAAAAATCCTACATTTATTCAGGCGATGTTTGTTAGAGCTTCCTTCCAAGACTGTGATCCCTTCTGGGAACAATATTATACTATACTTTTTATGCAAGCAGTGTACCAACAGTATTGACCAACAATGTATCTACGGAGTGCCAACAGTGCACTCATCAGCAGTGACCAAAAATCGGCCCTACGTTGTTGTGTTGGACTCGTTGCATAACCTCGGCCGACATGTGCTGCTATTCACCTGTTGTGATTCAAAGCGTTTTTAACGTAAGAAACGCAGGTGCCAGTTCCATGCGTTGTCTACGGTGATATACATGGCCAATACAGCGATTTGCATCGATGGTTCAATCTAAATGGATGGCCATGGAAGGTGAGAAGTGTCTTTCTTGGTGACTTTGTCGACCGTGGCACCCATGGGATTGAAGTAATTGCACTGCTGACGGCACTCAAGGTAAGCTTTTGGTCTTGGTTATGCTGTTTTCTCAAGTGAGTGAGAGGAATCTCCCCAGTCTTATTCTTCCCAGCCGTACATTTCCTGCAAATACATTTCGGCAAATTCCTTCTAACGACGGCACTTGTACTGAAATTTCGTCATCTTCTGCGTCCAATTCATCTTTCCCATGGAAAACTCCGCTCCTATCATATCTCGCTTGAGCATTCGCTGAGAATAACCTGTTTTTCGGGTGTGAAGCTTTTATTGAACATGTAACCCCGAGTAATATGATTTCAGTCGACATTTTTGCTGCTAGGAAACCCATTTAAATTCAAAAATAAAGACTATAATATTCAGGTGGCATTCCCTGATCGTTTATTTATCTGCCGCGGGAATCACGAAGAAGAGTCATTGAATCGAGCATATTCATTTCTCGACGAAATTCTCATACGCTTTCCGGTTACGGCAGGTCCAATTAATTCGCTTTTTTTGCAGGATTTTCATCATTTTAGAAGTGTTCCATTTTGAGGGTTTTTGAGAGGAAGCTAAAATTAAAGACAACAAAACGTCCCTTGAAACTTGAGCGTACTGTCAACTAACTCTGCATAGCGTTTCGATGTTATTCGATGGCGGCACTTCTATAAGGCCTTGAATGATTCTCGATATTAGCACGAAGTCTCGCAGTGTTTTAAAAAAACACCGTATTTAAGACGTCTAGATCGTACCTTCATTGTGTCCCATTCTAAACTCTTACCTTGTTTTATCGTTTCGAAACAAGTAATAAATTAGTAGAGCAGTCCATATATCTTCTTTAGACAGGACCAGCGAGCGGAAGGAACCTATTATAGTAATAAATATTTAACTGTTTCCCCCCACCCGGAAGTCCACCTCATTGTGAGCGGGAAACCTGTGTAGGATGATATGTGCAGGGAGGGGTATTCGTATTTTTGTTTGCGACACGTTGATAACGTTGATTGTGTCCAGTGTATTGAGGTGCCCACTGAGTGATCTGTATAGGAGCCAATTTCACAGCGGGGATTTTTCAACGAAAATGGAATAAGAACAAATTTGCACATTACATAATAAGCCCGTAAGGAGGCTGGAGCCATGTATAGTTCATGGCGGTCGAGTTGATCAAGCGCGTACTCGTTGTGCTCTCGCATGTATAATGTGTTACACGAATGGAATGTCCATTTGATCGCTCGGGCAAGATAAAAATTCTTTGGTTTTGCAGACAATGAAAAGGGACAGGCGCTGTACCGCTACTTCAAGGAAATGTTCAATGCAATGCCCCTCGCCGCTCTCATTGGCGGCAGAATTCTCGGCATGCACGGTGGCATCAGCCCGAAGCTGACTTCACTTCAGGTATGAAACTTCCATGTAAAATCAGCTGTTTTGTACGTCATCCATTTCAACGGTGCTATTTAATTTTCTTTTAATATCAGCGATTTATGCATCCAACTTTTATATTCCTTGCTTTTGTTATTATAGGCGATCCGTGACATTCAACGCCCTTTGGAAGATTTTGAAGTGGGCTCCTTGGCGTGCGATTTGGTTTGGTCGGATCCGGACACAAATCCAGAAAGATCCGGTTTCAGGCCGAATCTCGAAAGAGAGCCAAACAAGGGTATCGGTCAACTGTTCGGTTCCGACACTGTGCAAAAGTTATGTGAAAAACTCAACATCGAACTGATCATTCGAGGACATCAGGTAATTTGCAGAAGGGAATCACTGTAGGCAGAAAGGAGGTGAAATTCACGAAGGCAGTCGGTGACCGTGTTTGCTCGTTCACGTGAAAGTCGGCGAAATCCGCCAGCGCACTGAATGATTGTGCTTTTTAATAAAAGTAAAGAAAGTGTTCATTGATCAGGAGAGACTGTGATGTTTAGCGCTGTTTTGATGCTGTTAGTAAAAATTTGAAACTGTAACATCCCAATAAAGAAAGGAGTGAAGGGTGTGATTATACCGCGTCAAAGCTCCGACGAACGCAAATTGATGAATTATTTATGCACGATCAGTAGATGAGACCACGATTGGCATGCCGAGGAGGGGAGGGAAGAATAATAAGGAGAGGAGGGTCTCCTTTCTTTCACCTACACCATTCCTGCCAATTCATTCTTTTGCACTGTTTGTTGTGAAGGCGGCGCGCAAACTCCAGTTCGGCAAAGCGGCTGGCAGAAATTTGTTATCCGCTTTTCATGCATATCACGAACTGGATCGTAGGGAATGTGCTTTGGGTTGGACGAAATGGTCAGGGAAATGCTCATTGCGATGGTTTTCGGCGAAAAGGTTTGGTCATCGCCGATGTTTCAAGTTTTGCGTTGAAACGATAAAGGAAAGGAAATGAATTTGCTGCAGATGAGAGAAACTCCTCTTTGAGCGAAGGTGGAGGTTAGGCGAATGCAATTCTATCTGATGCCATTACAGAAGATTTAATGCAGAAGAACAACTATGCAGTAGTTAGTATAGTTTGAGTTTTAATGCAGAAGTCAAAATCAATCTGCATTTTGATGGAATCTTCCATTGACTTAGCCATTACAAATGTTTGGTGACAAACAATGTCGCAGCATATGAATCCACCGAACCCGCTACCACCCGCTTTCTTAGCATATACTATCGCCAAGTTCTACTCCATTTTGCCCTAATGCGACGGAGATAATAAGCACGTGTCGCAGCAGTTAGCAGACAAGTGATATCACACGGGAGGATAATGCACATAACGTCGCAGGAAAATTAACAACGGAGGTTGTGTCTGCAGCTACGAGAACTTATTCTCATCTCGTTTTCCCTTGTCTGCAGATATCATCCTCACAACATGCAATCTGCATATACAATATGTATAGGCGGTTACAAATGTATTAGCGTCGCATTGGGGCTGCACGCGTAAGCAATGCTTTAGCATCGAGAAGCACCGTTCTTCAAATGCTATTTCTGTTTAAAAAATTAAAAGACAGCGCTCTCTTTCCATCCAAAAATAGCACCCAACTGCTTGAGGCACCTCTCTCACCATATCCTTCACATATGCCATGGTTCATGTTCGTTGTAAATATACATCTTTAAATGTTTGAAAACTGGTCCCGATGACAACAAAAAATTGCTTGCGTGTTGGAATCGAACTAATGACACGTGTTCCGTCGATATATGCTGATACCCTCTATGCTAACGTTAGTGTTGCTCCCATCCTTATCTCACTAGCAGTAACGCCGTCAAGGTTACTCGATGTAATATGAAACAGAACTGACAGAGGGCATAATATCGCAGTTTCAGCATGCCGTCATTTCTTGACATGAGGTCTTGTACTCGTCAATGCGTTGACCATAATTAGCATATAAGAAAGACTGGAAAGTGCAAAGGTCACCTGTTTGGCTTGTGATAGAACAAAATGATTTTCAGGCACCTCTGCAAGGCTATGCAATTTTTGCGGATGGTTGTTTAATGACTCTGTTCTCTGCACCTGGCTATAAAGGCAGCACCAAGAGTGATATAAATATGGGTGCATCGTTGCAGATATCGGCGAATATGAATATTACGATCAAAAGGGTGAGATGAGATGCAGTGGATTACATCGTTCTTTCGAAATAATGATTTCTTTGGCGTTAGAAGGCATAAAACTTCCTCTGGCCATCAGCTCTTGACAATCGGAGCTTTCGTTTGGAATAATTTATGAGATGCAATGGGGCGATTTGTATCACCTGAAATGAGGTAATCAACGGTGAAAAGCACCCATGGCGAGAATGCTTGGACGAATATCATCTCCGGGCCACATTATCTCCCTCTCAGTGGTTTCTCTGGTTGATGTTGCAGCACGCTTTGAAAGGATTCATCGAGAGGCACAGAGTTTGAATGATCGAATTTAAAAATAGAGAGTTTATTATTGCAGATTGAGGTGACGGAGAAATTCCGCCAGAATCGAGTTCAGGATGGCGAGAACATGCGTACATTATCGAAAGGAATCAGACGTTGCCGTTCATAAGCAAGAGATCCGTCAGATGATCCAACCTTGTAGAAGAATAGAAATCTCGCTAGAAAAAATGCAAATTTCTACGATACCATTGACATCTGGATAAAAATAAACGCTTTATATAGAGAGAGTGCCGTCTTGACTTGCCATGAAGAGTATCATGTATGGTGCCATCATGATTAAAAACGGTGAAATTATAACGGATGTGCATATTTGGGGCAGCAAACGGTAACATTAGGTAGCCCTAAGCAGCCTGAACTGCAAATTGAGGCTCCAATGATGAAAAAAAGGAGACGAAAAATTCTTCCGCTCAATAGGTTTGCATTGCTACATCGACATAAGACGGATAGCGAACAGTTTGCATTTATATCACATCAAAGATTTCATTCATTGTGTGTCCAATGCGGGTTAAGCAGCTGTTTCATGGCAACTTATCGATCCCTACCTCCTAATTGTTTTGTAGGTTTTGTGCACATAGTTGGTTTTCCTTTTGCTACCATGAGTACACGGAGTAATTGAACTGTTAGTGAATTATGGCACAATCTCACTCCGTTTATACAGCACATCAAGTAATAAACCGTACTTTATGAATGGCCACAAGCGAGCATAATCACCGTTGGTATATCTTGCCCAGTGTTACGATACTCGACATAGGTGTATACAGAATAAAATAATGATATAAAGTACGATAGGATATATAATGCAACGTGCGCCGTTCGACTTGTTTATTTTCATTCGCGTTCGCCAACTTGCCTTGCAAAAAATATTCAGCACTCTGTGTATTCACCCTTCCGTTCAATGGTTATGCTTCAACAACATTGAGTCACGCTTACCGTTGCTCCTTTTGGGATACAATTGTTAAGTGATAGAAGCCTCGTTCATTTTAACTGCAAAGGGAAGAAGTGGGCAAGCGACAGTGTAGAGCTGGAAATGGAAGGTGGCTAAGCAACTGATGCTTTCGGTGGAACGAGCAATACGCGACATAGCCGTTGGCAAAGCACCACTATTCGCGCTATATTTCGAGATAACCCAAACTAGTTCAATACTCGACTGATATTCACTCTGCGATAATCCATACTTCTAGTGGATTAAAGAAGGTATAATTTGCAGAAGCTTGGTACTGAAGGCCCCGTATCCCTTCGGTCTCGACCCTTTATGCCTTCCTCATAAATGACTTCTTGACTGCACATAACCTAAACACCACACTATTAAACCTAGTACCAAACCATCACACACTGGCCAAGTGATCGTCTGATGCGCCTGGACAATGGCAAGAGGACATTTTACATTCGTGATACTCTTTCAAAGGAAACTTCCGAGCAGAAATGTTCGGAGAGGGGAAATGAGTACATCCATGTTTTGTTCGATGCCCTGGCATAATTTGAGAGCGTTTCAGGCATGGCCAAATCAGTGTTTAAGACTTAGGGATGTAGACGCTTCGCTTCGCGGCGGGATGCGTCGGAAATTTGCAAGAAGAATGGCTCAACGCCACTGGAAAAAATGGCACCTGGATCATATTTTCTAACATGCGGGTAATCACTGCCAGATCGCTAAAGGCAACTAATAAATAAATAAATAAATAAATATGAAATTGAAGAAAAACACACGCGCTGCGCTATACAGTTTGCTGCGAGTGGAGAAAACGCAGAAGATAAATAGGCAGCCGTCAACACGCTGACGTGGTAAAATGATACTGCTGATCACACCTCCTGACAACATATCGACTCGACATCTCTTCCAAACTCTCCGTACTCCGTGAAAACCTCCTCACCAAAGTGAAGTTCCTGCCCACAAAACTTTCTTCTGTTTCGACATAAAAAGCATACTTTTTATTTATGCCACTGTCTATTGCTACCTGTTCCTTGGATATTCTAGGTAAGAGTTTCTGATGTCAACAAAATTGGCCGCTTACTCTTGAGGAATGCAACCTACTAACCTCCAATGACGGCAGAATAGTCGTTTGCTGGAGAACGCCCGCAGGAGGGAACAAACAAGGAGAATATGGCAGAGGGTCCGGCCCTATTATGTGCTTTTGCGCTTCACATGACTGACCAATCAGCTCCATAAATGATCATCAAAAGAATACAATACAGAACGACGCCTCTGTAGAACAACAAAACAACACCGTGAAACGCCTATACAAATTACGAAGGATTGACGTCGTGTAACCGATAAGCATATATCGAAAAGAAAACCGTTGTTAACGTACTTTAAAATACACGTAGTCTTCTAACCTAAAAGTTTCGATGGGTTGCCGCGGTTGAGGCTGCCCTAAAGGCAAAAGGTGGTAAGCGTGTTGGAGCGCCGAAAGCAGAAAAAGTGGTGCGAAGGCAGCGGAAATTTTTATTCAACCAACGATTCTTGCGTTTCCTAACCCTAACCCCAACAATTCGCAGTAGCGCAGTATTCCAGCGATTCCTGTCCCTCTTGCGATGCCAATGTTCCTCACAATATGATTGTTAACAAAGACAGCGATATTAAGCGAAACGGCAAGCATATTGAGATATAATTTCTGAATTCTTTGCAACACATTTGGAAGTAGCAGCAATTACTGGCATACAACGGCATCGATTGAAAATCAAATCTAGATAAGGTCGCAGGAGTCCCAAAGCATTCCAATCTCGGAAACTGGGAAGTGATGCTCGAAATCGATAGCATAACAATATTTTTTATATGTTCCCGTTCGCAAAACTGGGAGACGGCAAGTCGCAATACTTTCAAGTACGGCTTTACAGGATATGCTGAAGAAAAATGAATACAACAATTCGCATCACTTTGATCATCTTTGATGTGTCGTTGAAATTGTTCGCAACAAACTGTGTTGTCATATTCTTTTCTTTTACGTTTACGCATCCCTTTAATTAATCAAGTACAAGCTTCTTGATGCCGAATCAGTTTACTCTCACCGCAGCTGAGATTCAAAGTGGAAAATCTGTTGTAAATACCGACAAGACTATCGTAAGGAAATATTCGAAGGAAATGTAGCGGCTTGATGTGAGATGGTAGGATTTATTTCAGAGTGTAAATTTACGGTAAGTAAATCGATTGGCATTCACTTTCTTTTGAAGAACGATATTAATCCACCGGGTTTCTTTGTGAGGGCGGCGTATTCCTTGCGTAACTTCAGCTTCAGTTCGAGGAATGTTGGCCTGCAAATTGGAGACCTCAGTGCAGACATCAGTTTATTGTCTTATTGATGTCCATTTTTGCAGCGAAACATGCATATAGCGACAAAATGCACAGTGCACTTAGCACTGTGTGGTCGTTGCGGAAATTATTTCCACAACAATGTCGCAAGAATGTGAAATTTTTGCGACTGTGTTCCCACTGGCGGCCGAAGTTTCGAGATCGGCAGCCACTGCTATCGAAGTTATGCGTTGGCTGGAGCTGCATACAAGTAACCCCAGCCGACCAGTGGGCATCGAAGCAAAGGACTGTCAAGTGGCGGGGAGAACGCTTCTCGTCTCTTTCACCACCAGAAACAGCCGACTCGCCTCTAATCGTCGTCCCACCCCTCCCCCTATCCCCAATTCCGAGTCGTCGCTACTCGGTCCGATTGCCGCCTGCACCAAACTCGCAGAATACCTCTCATTTCTTCTTACAGTGCGAGCTGCATTACATGTAGGTGTACAAGAAAGGTTGAGGACAAATTCTTTTCCACATTAGCGAACAATGTGACATACTTTTTTTAATGGAACTGGACAAAAACGTCGTCCGGAGTTCCAGTCAGCGGGTTCTGCCGCGAATGCTGTCAAAGACAAGGAAGTCAATATGACGTGGAAAGCGAGTGGAAAGAGGGAGAATTTCATGTTCTGTAGGTGAAGCTGCGAGTACGTTCAGACTCATGGGTAAGAAATTATGCGTAGGGTCACTCGAAAGTTAAGATTACCGAATAGTTCAGTACGTCCGTTGTTTTGCTTCGGGTTCCGTTGTTATGAACCTCTGAATTCTAAAGAACCTCAAAACATATGTTGCTTGTGACCTCCTCAGAGTCAAGAGATCTATAGACTTGTCTTGGTTTTCCGAACGTTAATAAACAAAGGATAGAACGTCGCAGAAGTAATCGCAACGGAAATGTCATGGGCGTGCAGTTTAGCAGCACTGAACTCACGCTCTTTTCTGCGTTTTACAAAATAACTAGCGATGAATGGTCACAAGTGCCTTTCATGTTTCTGACAATACCGCATCCTCATCGTCTTAAAAACTGATTGAAGCATTTTCACACGGTTTGAGCTATTTTGAGTTCACCGATTTCTACAAGTGAGGATTTCTGAGGAAAGTCATTCCTTTAGATTGAATGATGTTTAGCTCCTCTTTTGAAGTGTTTCGCTTACTTTCGGGATTCCCACCAAAGGGCGCTCCTTGTTGTTCATAATCTTGGTGCCATAAGTCCCATCAAGGCTGCATTTGCGACAGTAACATTGGTAGGAGTATAATTTGACACATTGTGGACGGAATCCCTTAAATTATTGTTCCTCTCCGTTACTTTCGATCGCCTGCGAAAATTTCTTGAAGCGTATTGTTTTGTGCTGATCGAAGGAGTATGCTGCACAGTCAGTAAACATAGGAAAGCTTTGGTTGCAGCCTGTACATAATAAGCTTACTGTGCAAAGATGATTTTGAAGATGGTGAACAAAATATAATTGGGAGGCGTTAGAATTGCAATGAAACGTGGTGTTACACCACTTTATTTCGGTTCTTGGCTCGCTCTCGCCGACGTTGCTATAAGTACAGAGATGATGTTCCGCATATAAATATCAGTCTTCACCTCAAATTTGGGTCTTCCTCGAAGCATTTTTCATGAGAGCAACGACTCCAGGTTGCATTATCGAAGGTGGAACGATACGTATCCCATTACGCGTCACTAGCTTCCAAACTTCTTGAAGCGTTAAGTTAGGATACGGTATTTCTCCGTTTGTGTAAATCTGAAAATATATGGTGTTCTGTAGTAGTAAAGCATGAAATAGACTGGCCAACGCTTCATACTAGACAGCTGTCAAGGATCTCTGTTGCTATGAAACTTCAAAGCTCCCTTTGCAGCAAAATCACACTCGCCTCTCACAATGTCGAGGCCACAGGTCAGGGATAAGAAATCACCAATGCACAGTTTTGATAATATTCGGTAACGACTGGAAACAACGAAGCTCAAGAAGAAGTTTAAGGGAAAGGACGTTCGGACAACATTTATGCCTAGACCAAATTGGTGCTAGCTGTGAGTAGAACATTTTATGAAAGCGTTCCTCGCGTCAGTTCGTTGCCGGCCTTCGCTTCGCTGCAAACATGCGTCCCCACAATCCGTTCGTCAAGTGGATAGCAAATGGTAGCATCCAACTACGCTGCTACACCACTCCCCTTCACCCCCTTCCTTTCCCCCTTGGTGGCAACTGCACGCACCATGTTATCCACTTTCCGAAGAAACATTTGAACCTGAGGAAGGCGTACGATGAAAGCAGAGGGGAAGGTGGTAATTGAACTAGGTTTTTCAACAGAAATTTATACACTTTGAGTAGTGAGATGCATTACGGCGCGGTTTTAAATCAGTGCTGTTTTGAAACAGATATTACACCCTGAGCGTTGAAATGAAACACGTTGGCTGCTGTCTCAAATTCCGTCGTTTATACCAAAATAGAATTGGTTCTGAGTGCGTCGACTTTTTCAAGGATCGGATACAAAGTAAGAAATCCGACGTGTTCAAATTATGCACAGACTATGATGCGGACTAGGCCGGCACCATGTCTTAGTGTGGCCACCAGGGATGGAACGAAATTTCAAAAACCGAGGATTTATAGCACACTTCCCTTGAGCAGAGTATCCTTATAGCCGTGTTCAATAGGTGATCGTGTGGTACATTTGGGAAAGAGATTGCGATAAGGATTTTCTGCATTAGTGCAGTTCTCATGTAATGATGCAAGTCTCAAATGAACAAATTTTTTCAAGTGCACATAATGGTTAGAAGAAGTGAACTAAAATGATATTCATCAGCAACAATGTCCAGCTCGTTACGTTAAAATAAGGCCTACGGAGCTATCTTGGAAAGGTGTGTGAGTATTCCTTGGCTCATATGCTGTACAACGCGACGTAAGTGCTCTCGCTGCAATAGGCTGCGACGAAAAAATTCTTCAATCACACCAAGCATTTGTCGATATTTGTGCGGATGCTCCCCGGTTCCCACAAATTTCACAGCGCATATGAAGCGTATGCGATTGAGGTCGAGAATAGGCGTTTACTATATAATGCATGATAATTGGTGACAGGCAGTGGCTATGAGTGTGGCTTATGC
Organism: Ascaris suum; assembly: GCA_013433145.1. Classification (NCBI taxonomy): domain Eukaryota; kingdom Metazoa; phylum Nematoda; class Chromadorea; order Rhabditida; family Ascarididae; genus Ascaris; species Ascaris suum. The sequence goes on along the minus strand of CM024183.1, from coordinate 115,516 downwards.
TGTTTTCGCTCTGAACTAGATATGTTTACGCAGTGTTGCCATAAACCATGTTGCGTGGGTAAATTAACCGCGCTTTTATTTGACGCCGAAAATATTCCTTTCTATTCATAGCTGCATTATAAATAGCTCATATCGTTTCCGTTTATTGGCGTCAATTGGACCGATCCGTAGTTACACATGAAATATGGCTTCTATATTATACTACGTGATATCCTATATAGCGCTTCATGCTTTTAATATAAGATGCATTGCGTGTCGAAATCTAATGCGTAACGCACGATATGTGATACCTATTAGGTACTGAAATCGATCTCACATTTTCTATAGCACTATTGCTTTCCAAATACTACAGTATTAACCTCTCTCTAAACAAACAGCACTCTGAAAAGCCAACTGGCGCATTTCGTTGGGGCATTATTCGCGCCTCTTGTTAGGTCACAGTCACTTAGAGTAGAGTCGACTAGAGTTTATGCCCAAACCTTCGGTCATAAACTGTAGTCGACTCTACTCTAAGTGACAGTAATTCGTTGTGATGAAGTTGTATAAGTATTCCTACGCACTGCATCCTATTAAACTAATTACCAAGTCTCTACCTATTAAATCGAACATGATCATATCTAACCGCGATCTCTTTTCGCATCCTCTTCAGCTGGACTTCTCCCCACAGTCTGTAAAGTTGTCGACTAACAGCGATGGCAATCTTTATTTCTTTCCATACTTGGGCTTTCCATTTCTCACAGTTCAAGTACTTATTTCCCATAATAGCAATGACTCAAATCGCATTTTCAAGCAATATGCTTATTATGCTGTTTGGAAGTTTGCTTTGCAAAGCCCACTGTTGACACGCTATGTCTGCGTGCATGTACTGGTGTCTTTGTGTTCGACAATTTCAATCGAAAGTTGCGAAATTTGATCGATGTGCTGTGCACCTTTAGATGGCCTCAAATATCACACCTCACAACCAAAAATTTGGTGTTTCAAAGTTTTGAAAAAAATGCAAACACTTTAGCTCGATAGGTTTTCATTTTACTTCTTCCATGCTGAAGTAAGCCTCTTGCAAGGTTTATAAGGCTGGTAGGGACAATTGAAATGTGCAGGCACTATTCCACATGTCATTCTACTGGTGTGAACAAATAGTATCTGCTCGAGCTTCAGAAGAAAGCAAGGGATGGACCGCACGAGACCGAATGAATATAGCCTAGCAGGGATCCATTTAAATTGTTACTTAGGAGTCGAGATGGCTTGACAGAGTATAGCCAGATAATGTGTAAGTCGATACCGATAATGTGGTTAAGGTTTATAAAGTTGTATTTAAAAAAACGAAAAATATGGAGTGACTGAACAAGGGGGACCCATTTCGAAAAAGCGTTGATACACAACAGTGTTACCCAACGACTCGGTCTTCACGTAGACCGCTCCAGGCTGACACTCACTTCACACGAACGAACGCTTTTTGAAGTTCACTGCACAGCACTTCTTTTCGAATCAGATTCGACGAACCCAACATCATTTCCCGAAATGCTATAATTACCTATGCTATCCTTTGTACTCGTCCACTTTTGCCTATAGCATTCGTAGAGAATATGTCATGCGATATGGTCCTTATTTCTCTACCCTGCATTCTCCAATTTATTCATCATCCGGGCGTATGAACCATCTCTTTGGAGGAGTTCACTCCCATCGAATGAGAATTGGGTAATCGCAGAAGGACAAACCTGTTGATACTCATGATCGAGACTCTGCGATGTTCAAATCCAATGCATGCTCAAGAATATGAATCATTTGAACGTGAGGTATCGTTGCAGACGGAAAAAAATTGTGATTGCGGCGACGCACCCGATCGTATCACTTCATGCAAGCAATCGAAGTACTAAGTAAGCAGGTCTGAGCATTAATGAAGAAGAGGTTTGCCTCTTTAACCGAAGCTTCTGTCTTTTCCTTCTTCCATGGCACGGCAGATTGTAGCACTCTTTTTTTAAAGATTGCACTAAGAGAGTGAATGATGTTGCAGCAGGAAAATTACCTCATTCATAAGTACGCCATAACTCCATACGTCTGTCTTGCTAGAGAAAACGTTTTGACCAAGCGATTCGGGCGCGAGCCACCTAGAAGCAATTATCGGCTTATGGCTGACGCAATGAAATCAAAGATTATGCGACGAAGCATTTTTCCATTTTCAAGTTTGCTTTTCGCAGTACTCGATTTTCTTTATCTTTCTACTTAAAGAGGTTAGGCTGCACAACGAAAGCTATAACGCAGACAATATATTGAACGCTTTTTAATTCCAAGAAAAAAAAAAATATTTCCCGCCTAGGCGTAGTTATACTCTCTTTTCATTGTTTTTGGTGGAGCTTCTCTAAGAGGCTCGCAACGTTTTGATTCCGCTAAGAAAGTTGTTTTAGCTCGGAGCTGTCGCTTTATGGACTGCTTTATGTCCCTCGACGAGTGCACTAAATTTTGAGTCTCATACATGAATTTTGGGGCCATATATAACCCTGGATAGAAAGATTTTGAGAAAGTTGACGTTACTATGCTCAAACGGAATGGAAGATCATTTTTCAGGCCAAATATTGAATTTACTGAGCTAACCGAATTGGCATCTTAGTCTCGGCTTTGGTCTCCTTGTAAAATTTGGATGCCAATGACAGACCGAAGTCGGCCATTTTGACAACCATGTCTACGTTTAGGAGGCAGTTTCTTGCAGCCACGTCACGGTGAATAACGTTGTTCTTTTCCAGGTAGCGTAGTCCTTGTGCTGCTTCCATACAAAATCTGCAACAACACACGTTTCAATGAGAACCTTTATGATGTTTCACTAATTAAGGAAATCAAAAAGTGATGTCCGATCAGTGTACCGGGAATCCTCGAAGGTCAAGATTGCATATAATTGATATTCTTATCGACAGTTTGATGGAAGAACAATAAAGGCATTTTGTATAAGACACAGTATCCTTGATTCAGTTGGTTGCGCTATCCGAGACGTTTTATGCCTTCCCTGCACATTTAAATTTTATAGCGCTGCATTGAAAATAATAGAGCTGCTAAGAAAAGACGCCAGAGAATTGGAAGGGACGCAGAGGATACTAGAGAAGGATAAGTCCTCAATGGTATAACACCTAAAGTTATTCTTGCCGCCGCAAGTGCAACTCCTTTCAGCAATTTTGCAGCGTACGTCATAGCTGCCATCTAACGTTAGTCATGAGAGCCTTTTTGCGATAGTTTGGCTACTAAAATCCTCGCATCGATTAGGGTTGAAAATGAGGAAGTATCAATATATAACACCATCACATAGGAGACTAATCAGCTGGCCTTGTACTCAGCGACAGACAACTTCTGCGTCATATGTGGTCAGAAGCTTCTGCCGACCTCATTTAGAAAAAGATTTCGAAGCCTTCGCATTTCATATTTATTGGAAGTGAATGATTCCAGCAGAAGTAGTGTCGCGGTTAAAAAATTAATGCGATACTGAGAATCATATTATTTTAGCAACTTTTAGCCTAATTTATCGCTGAACTGATTGCATAATCGCCGTTTTGAGTCAACATTTTTTAAAATCGCGTTAATAATTAGATGAACTTACGTTGAGGAACATATGGCGAGACTGTTTTATCTTGAAAAACAGCTCATGCAAACGACAAGACGAACGTACACTCTGATTAAGGGTTCGCTATATTTAGTTCGGCTGTAAAATTCGTTAAGCCAACCGAACCGTTCTGTTGCATTTGTGGAACTTTCTCGTCATTTAAAAGCATCGCTGGGCCTTCGAAAAATAAAAGGGGAGGTTGGCACCTCAAAAAAGAGAGGCTATCCTTTGTCACCTTGTGCGATCGGCGAGCGTTAATTGAGAACCCTTGTTTCGTAGCATGTCAAGCAAAGAACCGTTTTCGCACCACTCGAGAAGCATCATTATTGGTTCTTCATCGATCGCTATACCACGGAATTTGACGATATTCTCGTGCTGTAGAAGGCGGCAAACGTGTGCCTCCTTGATGAAATCTAGCCTTTGCGGCATCGTCGAAATCATACCTGTTAATTCATTTTTTTCAAAAGAAGCTTAGTTCAATTATGAAATTTCAAACGAAGGACTCAGAAAGCTGCCAGGAAGAATCGCAAAGGCATCCATACGTATGTGCTTGGGATACAGCACTCGCGTCTCACTCAGTGTGCCGCCACTCAGTGCACTGACGCTATCTCAACGGGCTAAAGGCATCAGATATGTGCGACGAGTAAATGACATTCGCATTGCCTCTTGAACATAGATAATACATCGTTTACTGCGTTGAAGTGCATTTATATTTCCTCTGTATATCGTTTTATAAGTATAACTGTACGATGTGGATTTTCTGTACATCACATCACGCATTTTATTTGCTTTAACGCTCAACTTCAATTATCATATTTTTGTTCGTATTCCTCAGTTGCACTCGCTTTTCACCTCTTTTTACGTCGCTATATCGTACGATGCAGCAATGACGGTTTAACTACATAAGCCTGAGGTGCAATGAAGTAGGTGTTCTAACTAGTAAAGGAAGTGAAAGTTGAGGAGGTAATGAGGATCAGACATTGGCAGCTTATGAGCGAAATACCTTTGTTTTGAACATAGGAGACAAGCCAGTTTTGTACATCGAATCGAAAACAACACCACTGAAGTATTAGATGTTCGCAACGCTTTATTCACCTTTTCACCTTTCTTTTCAGAATAGGTACACCTAGAAGACAACGCTAGTGGAATCGAATCCAGAGAGTGGATTTCGAAAATGCATCTTTTCTTTTACCCCCCCCCCCCCCCCCACCTGCCAATTCATCTTTAACTACAACAGTATTAACTCATTTCTCAGCAAAAAACTATTTCAGCACAACATCATTTTGGCACCTAGCATAAACCAAGATCTGTAAAGGCTAAGTACCGTTTTCTAGGGCTTTGATTTCCAGTCTTAGAAAACCTGCAGGATACCTTTGAATTCGCCACGTCCTTTGGAAGCCCGTGGAATGGCTTTTTTAACAGAAGAGTATGAAAACATCAATCGTCCGTCCTCAGGTCCAGAATGTTCCAATATTTCAGTGGATCTTATTGCAGTCGAAACTTCCAACTTTCTCCACTCCAGATCACTATATAACAACCGAATTTGATTTTAGTGATGGATGCTTAGCCTTCAAGTATGACCAAATAAGCTCGTTTCGGCTGCTGGTCACTTCAGTTTTGCAGCCTGATGCTACCATAACCATCAATAATACCCACAACCTGCGTTTGTCTCATCGTTGAGTAGGACGCTTGCGCACTGTGTTTGACTGCTCAATTCTCTCGTTATGTTTAGGCTTTTGCTTTGATTGCAGAAAGACATCCTGGGCGTTTAAAAATATCAAGCCTAATTGTTGACTTAATAATGCTTTCTATTCAGCTTCATGCGAGTGATACTATAAACTGACCTTCTGGAAGACATTTAATTGCACAGGTAAGGAATCTTTCGTCATCGATACGAACATATCCTTTCCATACCTCACCATAAGCACCGTGTCCAATCTTCAACACCCGCATGATATCTTCGAGCAACGCACGAAAATTAACGATATGCTCGGAAAAGCGGTGGACCCATTGAGGAACACTTTAGGTTTTAACGAAAAACATTTCAATGAAATAATTAATGAAGCAGTCGGTTTTCGAGCTGTTATGCCTTGAAAGTTTACCCAGGAATTTGTCCTCTTATTCATGATATAACATTCCTCTCAACTATTGGTGTTTTGAGGCGTTCAACAAAATATTTTTTGCGACGTTTTTAGGAGTCAGCGTAATATAAAAACGACAAAAAAGGAGTTTTCCCTTTCGAGGCGTTTGCTTCTTTCCCTCCGAGGTATACTATTTCTTCCTTGCTAACTGTAAAACATAAATATACTCAAAAGAAAGGAAAAGTTTTTTCTTGTATTGCAATGGATGAACTCGCCGAATTTCTGGAACAACGGCCATCTAGTAAATCAAAAAATAGCACGAAACGGTCATTCTTAAGCACAGCCCCTTTTCTTCCTCATCAATCACTATATCCCCTTTCCTCCTTTTAGCTCAGTGTTTCCTTAAATCATTGCTGGTGTTTGTGAAGTTCCTGATAGTATGTAAATTCGCACATTTCTCTTTCGAATGCCGTTATTCCAAACGTTAGATAAATGCTCAAGCGTCTGTAAATGCAGCGTTACTTTAACAGTACCGCTTCTGAGGCAAAATTGAGCTACTCAAATGCATTTAAAAATGCGCTCACCTGTTTCTCCTTAACGACTTGTGCGTGTCGCATTTGCCAATTGTGTCTAGGCACCGGATGCTTTAGTTTATAGCGGTTATCATCATCCATAATTGAGCGCTGTGTTTCGATATGCTTGCTGATAAACTCCCCCAACTTTTTTTGGTCGTTGTTTCTACCGCACTGAAGTCAGAGAGTAGTGCACAGAAACAATATAAGGAGATAAGATTGCACATATGAGCGTAGAGACTAGTTCACCTCATCAATGTGTATACATCTGACACATTTCGCACAATTCCAGCTTAACAAAGCAGCGTATGGAGAATGCCACTATTTGTCAGCTGTGGCATCGATCTTATCCTTGTTTTGTAGCCATGCTTTCATCGCAATCAATTCTTTATCGTTTTTTGCCGCATCGTGTTTGAGTAATTTCTGAGGTCGACGACATCTCATCCCCCAAATTGTTCACTAAAGCTAGAAACGGATTTTGCTCATTTGCAGACCTCAATGTTTCGTCGTGGATCTTCGCATTCAATAGCCGGTTGCTATCATCACTGAATACGGGGTCAGGGCGCCATCTTAGACCGAATCATTTCAAAGATTCAGCGAAGAGTCAAAAAACGGCGAGAGCATAACCAATGACGGATGCTCACTAAACGAAGCGGGAGTCAGGAAAATCGAGGTTTCTGCGCACATTTTCAACGCCCCGAAAAAAGTTCCACCCGTCCTTGTGTGCTAAAAGAACTTTAAATTCTGGAAGTGGTGATGATGGAGCGTTGCGTTAAGGAAAAAACGAATAAATTTCAACGTCTTGGAAAGGTGGTATGACTAATAGACAGTCTTTTTTGCACATCGCCCTCCCCTCCCACCCCCTCCCACCTCAACTTTTCTTCGCTACCCTTCTTTCTGTTGATAGAAAGTATTAAGCTTTAACTCCTGTGCATCTGCACTTTTCGATCGCAATAACGGACGAAATTAATGACCATTTCGGCAAATGCAGTCATTCTGCAGAAAGCTGTGCATAAATGAAACGTGCATACCTCCCAGGCACATTTGCTTGGGTTCCACGGGACAGAAATGTGATCCACCTGTTCGGGGCCACGCGTATCAACTCTTATCGTTATCATAATCATCCATGTCTTCTCGTTTTTAGGCCCTTCTCTCACTTCACTTCGACGGACTAAGAAATCCCCCACCTAAAACCAGCGGTTATTTCATGCTGCATGGAACTGCCCCTGGAGTATCAATAAGATAGAACCATAGGAAAGGCGTTAAGGTATTTTAAACGTGGTCAACTAAGGCTTACTTTAAGAGGACGATTTCCAGGCTTGAGCCTCATCCTTCACATCTATCAACGAGTGTAATAACAGTTCGCAGACTTTCAAATTTCGGATTTTTGGTAGAGTTCTACTCTCAGCGTCATGCTGGAGATAATATTTGACATATGAGCAGGTTGAACTGCTTCCGTAGAAACATTTATCAAAGTCTGTGGTTTTGACAACATGTCTGGATGGTGGAGGCAGCTCCGTGCTATGCGTTCGAGTTATAGGGTAACGAACGAAAATGGTTTATGTCAAGAAGAATGTCGACTTCCGGGGGGCTGCTGTCGTAAAATTAATATCATCGGAATCCGCTGTACATTTGACTCATAAACGCGAAGAAAACGAGATGCACCTTTATGACCATATCTTCGGCATCCTGGCGTGGCAAGAATCCATGGTAATAAGGTAGGTTTTTAACCTGAAGTAATCTCCAGTCACTAGTTTGCATTTCCTGTTTCGGATTAAATCAGCAAAGTACTTCATTTTCTTGTACGTCTACTTTAAGGGGCTGATCAATAAATCGTGGACCAACCACTTTTGGAGAGAGCAGAAAGGTGATTTATATGAGATAGAGCAAACTCTCTACACATGTCTTGGGCAAGTGTTGGTCCTCGTAGAAGGACAACATGTTTCATTACATAACGACGTTAGACCATTTCTAGCTTCGCAAGTGAGGCATCGTCCTTGCAACGGTTCGGACTAACGGTGCGCAGTCCGGCCGTGGAGTGTCTCCGGCGTCAGGAGTTCCTGGTGCTTGTTAGTGCGGAAGTGGCATGGCTCCATTTGTCCCCATGTGCTGTCGGAGCGACGCCGGCTCCCCTCCTTCCCCTTCCCCCTCTGTCGTCATATAATTCCCTCCGCCTTAGTATTGTTGATCTTACCGAGGCCTAATAAACCGCAACCTCTTATCTTGCTCCCAGATCACATAGCATCTGGTCGAGCCTCGAAAGATAAGGAGTTTGCGAATCCTTTGGGCACAAATCAACTACAGAGGGGCAAACCAGGGATCGACACCCTTACATCCCTCTTTCCAGCCGTTTGACTGTTCACTGTGATTTTTAGCCAACGCCCTAAGTACTCAAGAATAATCGCGGAATGGAAATTTGGCTTTAGAGATTAAGCAGACGGCGTAACATTTGTCGTTGGATCTCGTTTGCAACGGCGTCTTCTAACCTTACAGTTCGCCGATATATTACGATTGAGAAATGTTACCTCTTCAGGAACGGGGTCATCAGTCCATGAGGTTGAGGATACTGAACTCATCACTGTAATTGATTCGAATTCATCATCGTCAGCTGATATTATGTCTCTCCTGAAGAATTTTGTGAAACTAATACAACGTTTTCCAAAGGGCTTCATACAGTAGACTTTCGGCGAGCGCGTGTTTTGGAAAAGCGATTTCTCTGGAATGCCCTTTAGCCTCTATAAAATGCCTTTTACACGTTCTTGGCGAGTAAGGCAAGCGGAGATTGCTCGACTCTTGTCGCATCCTGTGTACAGATGCGACTGGGAATGCGTAGTGAACAACAATAGGGCGATGAAGGATGACTGAGGATATTTTCAGTATCTGCTCAAACGTTAAGAAAAGAGGGGGACCCGGGCGACAGGTGCTAATTGGGGGAGCTCATGCAATGCAGCGCTCGCTGAAGCCGTTTTCTTTCACAAAATTCTAAACTTTCCAATAAATTCCTGTGCACCAGCGCATTTATCAAATGTTTGTTCATGTGGAGGTTCGCTTCTTTTACTGTACACATTCTTTCTGCTCTAATGCATTCCTCTATGAGCACGACGTCGACATAATAAGGTCGCAACACCATAACGTGTGAGCATAATAATGAGGGGGAAAGTGCTAGCGCTGAAAGCCGCACTTTCATCATACTTTCGCCACTTTCGTAGCCGGGAAGACGAGTTCATCATAGCCGTCGTAATCTCTGCAGCCTTTTTTCATTGGTCTTTCGACGTGTTAAAATATTTTTCAAGTGTTAAAATATTTCTGGGTCGGATCGTTCGCTAAAAATTGGTGTCGAAAGTCGCACAAGCGAGCTCATCTCTCTGAGCATCCTTCCAGTAGTTAGAAGATCGTTTCTTTGTTGCTGCCATAACAGAACATTTAATAATCTATGCACAGCTCATATCATACGCCGCTTGCTGGCAGTATTTGAATTATGCTGCATCAATAAGTTCAGTTCCAAACACTTCATCAAGACATAAATCACTGACCAAACATCTTGTATGAGAATGACTTCGCTGATTTCAAAAGCGACTCAAAAAGAGCGAATTATCTCAAAACAACATCTTCGCTCAAAAAAATATGGTGGGAGATTCAGCGAAATGGAACATTTCGAAATGTTACTGTTTAGTCTTGAGTTGAACTATTAGAAATACTTCACTGTGGGGAATATTTGAATTGCGAATTACAAATATTTAACTCCATATATAAGAGGTCCTGGAAATGAATAAAATTATTCTTTGCCAGTTTTTTAAAATTTCTCTTCAGTTCTTCATTTCTTCACACGCCTTCGTCATTCATCCTTTCTTCACCATATTCATCAATATCCGACAATATCCGTAAATAATGAACATGGTGAGTGTCATTTGCTAGAGTGACCAACTAACAAATTTATTTATTTAAGGAATGAAGGTCAGCTCTAAGCAATAGCTATTACGCGTCTACTCATTCAGCTCAACAAGCAGGCCAGCCGCGTATGAAGGTTTCTACCCCATTCAAGTATATCGTGGCTCAATGTACAGTTTGGAGTCGTTCAAATTTCCGCCGAAATGGTATAGTATAGCAAGTAGTATAGTATAGTACAGTATATTGTGCTATACTAGAGCACCTGCAGTAACCACCGATAACGTTTGTGGCCGAGTACGCTGCCATACTTAATTAGAAGATGTTCTAATATGTAGCACAATAAAGGGCAGCTTAAATATATGCAAATGCATCCGTGAAAGCTTCGTACAATGAAGCTGACCCAAATGGAAAATGCATGGAGTGGTCCTAGATGTAGGACAAGTGCAAAGGCGTGCCAACCAAACTGGTTTGACGTTTGCTTTTACATACTCTCATCTGAACAGCCAGTTTCTTAAGTTATTAGGAAATAACAAATAGGGGAAATGACTGGTTTAAAGTGAATGCACGTTTTCCCCCAATCTTCCATAGTCCATAAGAGCTGCCGGCATTGAGAGACCAACCCTGACTATGGAATCTATCGTGTACATAATACGCATATGGTGTACGTTATGGTGAACATTAAACGCAGTTTAATTTGATTATTCAAATTTCAGTGAGAAGAAATACTGACATAGTACCCACTCAGTTATGCCCCATTTGAAAATGCCAAAGAGGCAGACAAACGGACAGATAAACGTACACACACGAACACGCAGAGACACGACTTCGCCACGACGTGGTTTTGGAAGAAGATTGCAAGAGCGCGTAAAAACAATGAACATACGAGTCTGGCTTAGGTGACTTTAGTTTCTGTCTGACTTCCTTCAGAAACCCCATATTGCAGTCAGTATGCGGTGATCGTCAGAGGGGTCGTGAGCGCCCGACCACGAGGAACAGCTAGAAAAATGAACAACGACACGACATCAAACGTTGGAGCTTTTCTATCTCAATCAAAATCCGTTTATTTGAATAAACTAAAGATAACTGCCGGTTCATCTGAAATTTCAACGGGACTTAGGGAATTACCATAAGAGAGGAAGAAATTTCTGTGGTTGTATTCTCAGCCGCAATAACCGCCTTATTCGTATAGGTGGCACTTTCATGGTGACAAGAACATTTATTAGTGCGGTTCCTGTTTTCTTGCAAACGTGCGAATTCGAATTAATAATGTTGCGTTAATACGGTCTCCTTTTGCTTCCGTAAATTCATGAATTCCGACAAATGATGTTGCTGGACTGGATCGGATACAGAGAAATGCGGCAGACGGGGCTATGCCTTTCGGTAAAAATCCATCTTCGAATTAATATCCACAAGGGTAAAGTTACCGCCGATTCCTGCTGATGTGGTTCGGCGATCTGTCGGAGGAGTAAAGTGATAATCCTCTTGCTGTTCCTCCTCGTCACTTTTTATGCTACCCACTCACGTTGTTATTCACATACCCACAACTGTCGTCATGCTTCTTTTTTTCTTTTTTCGGACATTCTCTCTTTCTAGTAGACCCATGATTCTATTGTCCATCCATATATCCTCGCTTCCCTTTAATTTCACTTCCCCGTTCCCCCCATAATTTTCCCAGTGTCGAAGGAAGCGCAAGTACTGCACTGCACTTTCAGCTCTATCTAAGCATTAGAACAATTCTCGAAGTTTTTACCCCTCTTTCGTGTTTTATTCCCTTGCTTTTTTCGATGCCTTTTGACGAACTTCCTCTGCGGAAATGCAATATAGCGACGTAAAGTACAGGCGCATATACTCAAGGATGAGGGGTGGGGGGAAGGGGTGCATGTGTTCATATAGTTGCTGAGCAGTTTCAACGCGACAGTTACTGAAGTAAGAGTAATGGAATTGAATGGAAATAATACTTAGAGCTGAGTTTGATCTCTCGCGCCATATTTGGAGCCACCAAGTCCGTAAATTTTGGGATATTTAACGGAGGAAGAAAATCTGCATGTATTTTACATCTAGGCGTTTTTCATTTCATCCTGGCTGGGCTAAAAAAAGGGCGTCTTTTGCAGTAAATCTTTATAATCGGTCGGGTCAACTGAAATATGTCTTCTGGTAAATTACGAAACCCTTCTTGGTTCTTATTACTGGCACGTGCAGAACAAGTATGACGATGAAGATTGGCCCCTTATCGGAAATTTTTCGAAGAAAGCAATGCACATCCCTCAGAAAATTATTCAACTTTGCATTCAATTGCTTCAATGACCGGCAGTTTAAATTTGCGTGCCATGTCAATGCAATAAATAAGGAAGCGCCCTGAACACTACAATATATGGACTGTTTTTCTACTAAACAGAAAATTACATAGAGAAAGACAAACAGTTCCGATAAAAGAAATATCTCGAGTCACAAGAAGGTCTCTTCAGCATGAAATTTGCACAGCGATTATTTGCAAAATTAATATATTCGAAAAATTTTGCAAGTAATCTAAGCACTCTCGAGCTATTAACAACTACAAATGTATCTTTTGTCAGTCCACTTCAGAACAGTCACGTAATATTTTTTAACCAGGTGGATTGGAGGTTAATTAATAAGCTACTTGAGTGGATTCTGTCATTGACGGTGCTTATGAACACACGAGAAACAACTGTAATTTGACATGAGAGGTTACCTCTGTCCAACTTATACGGGCAGCAAATCCAAAGCATTTTCCACCCCGTCTGCTTGTCAGCCCACATCTCTGCAGAAATAAACCACCATTTTTTAAATGAAAACAATGCGCTAAAGAACAGTGTTGCAACATGCAACATCCGAAATTTTAACGCTTATTAGAAGAACTTAATTAGTGGGGTCCGCTTTTTGGTGATGAGCCTCAACAGAGCACAAAACACCCAACAGCGAAAGTTGAATAACAATGGCAGGCATACATTTCGAGCTGCTTGGTAGAACACAACACGCAAATTGAATTGTGCGTCATTAATTTGAGTGCAGATGGCATATTATAGGAACTGCTTGCTCTGCACTGTCCATTTTGATGCATGTATGTCCCTAAGGGGTTCTGTTTTCGTGCGCAGAAAGGCCGAATTTTGGGGGTTCTTTCGAACTCGATATTATATCATGCCCTTGTATAAGCCATAAGGGATTTATCGTACGCAGGTCTGCTGTTCTCTCGGATCAGACCACCTCGAAGGGCTTTTAACTTCTCTGAATCCTATGCTAAAAGATCATTGACATGCTTGCATATGTTATAAACCTCAAGGCTCTTTGGTACGTTATATATAAATAGATTTGATGAGCTGGGGGGAACTTATTGCAGCTACCGTTGGCCGAACGCGTATCACGTTGATTCATTTAATTTCTAGCTAGGCATGTTGTGTGTGTGTGGACGTGGTTTGTGAGCGCTGTTTACGTGCAGCAATTATGAAATGAGCTAGTGGATACCCACCGCCGAATTCGAGCCACAGATTAGTACAGATCGAAGGTTTGAGAATGCAAGAAAACTTTGAGTCTGTCCTCCCCGGCGATTGGCATCAAAGATGGGATCTTTATAAAACATAAAAGGGCAAGAAATCCTGGAGAAAGATGAGAACGAAGATGGTATGTGGATAGATGCGCATGTGTGGTCATGCGCACTCAAGCGTGCGCACATATGTATGGGAAATAAATGGGTTCCTGTTTGTGCGAACTGCGAAAATGTAACGTTACGCGCCTGTTGGGATCTATTTGTTTGAATTATTCGATTAAATTTAAGACTTCCGACGAAGTGACGCTGGGTGGTCTCCACCCATCCACGAAACGGCGACGAAAATATGCGCAAACGACTCTGATATTGCTGTTATCGAATTCCGATAGTAGAGAACTCCCAGTGGCTTATGTCTTCATGCGGTAGGACACAGTTACCCGCGCAGCAATTCAACCGTCCTGTGTGCATGTCTGCTATGTTGGGTATTACGCTGTTCGGTTGCTTACAGCAATGGACTAATACCTGCCGTGTGAGCGGCGAAAATAAAATTGGCATTCGCGCCTACAAAAATTTCGGTCTTCTAAAAACTCGTCCGGATTTATAAATGTTGGTGTTAAAAGACTCATTCATTTTCAACAGTTCCTGTTTTCCCTCATTGTATTTCCATAAGGTTGATGATGGTGAAGCAGGAGATCGTGCAGACAGGTCGAGCGCAGGAACTACGATGTCAGGGATACGATGCTCTAAAGCGAACTTCATATGAGTTCACTAAGCACGCTCAGCCGTTGCCGAACGGGGGTTTCCTTTTATGCAATTTGGAGGCGTGCTCTTATTCGATCCAAGGCTGTGGCTTTTCCCCCACTTTTGCGCTTGAAAGCAGCGAAGGGTCTGTGGATTGGCGCGAAACGTTAATCCTGAGCCCTAAGCCTAAGCTATTTTTCCTCCTCTGTAGGGAAGGAGGCCCGGCTGTACATCTGCTGTCTGTCTCCAGCTACGGGGACAGGTGTAAGTCAGGCGAGGCACGTCTTCGAACGTGGCATTTAAGCTGTTCGCGTTGCGGAGTGGCATTGCTCCCCTCAGGGGCGTGATGAACGCAAGTTTTCAGACTGGCTCCACTGCAAACGTGGACAATTATCGCTGCTCTTGCCGTTACTCCTATTCTCGTCATGCCATATGCTAGTAGTGTCTCCGATGGGCCCGTGTAGAGGGACTCGGAGTGCTGGCGGCATCTTGGCTTGGGGTTGGATGTAACGCGTGAGGAATGCAAAAATGGGAGAAATAAACGGACTGAGGTCTTTTCGTGCAGGGCTTGTGTCTTGTGTGGTTATCGCTCACGTCCAACATTTACCAACAATAAATTTGCTGCAAGGTTGTTGGTGTTCGGACGGATAGAATGCTAACTGCCTGTCCCATGGCCACAGCTTCATGTTTGTTTCTAGATAGACGCCGATGTGCAACTGTCTCGATTGTTAAGTCTAGCATGACTGGATGCTCGGAAGATCCCCTATTGTCGATGGCTGAAGAATATTTGTTTCAGATAGGGATGGGACAGGATAGAAGCAAGGACGAAGGAAAGGTGTAAGCAACAGTTGTGGACGGCAGAAACGATGAAGGATACAGCCCTGACTGCGAGATTCCCGACGTTGCCTTGCTCTCTTCATGAAACCAACCACCTCGTGACGTGATTTTCCATTCCTGATAAGTGATCTCTAGAAAAGAGCAATAAAACAATCTGTAAAAGCTTCATTTGTACAGCAAATCTCTATAGCGCCATCTTCAGTAAAAGAGCACTTTCGTGTGGTGCGCTACCCTGCTGCAAAAGCATCGTGGTGAAACAATTCATGTGTTTGCAGCGCTAAGCACTGCGATGTGGTGATCAAGACGTGTTTCCGCCTAGGAGCCAGTGCCTATAGCTCAAAACTCCTGAGGTAAAGGCATTTCTGCGAGTTTGACCCTCGACGCAGCTGTTTCCTGTTCATCATCACAACTTCGCGTTGTGGTTACCATGATGGGTAAAACGAAGGGAGATAAAAGGAGGTGAACATGGGAGGGATAAAAGCAGCTAGGTAAGATAGCTAAGAGAGGAAGGTCAAGACAAGTCACAAAGAAGAAAAAAGGTAAGCTTGTGCGCTACGACGAAGCGAGTAGAGTAATAAAATTGGAGAGAAGAACGTTCATCAGAAGGGGTAAATCCGGGCCGGGAAGCGAACACACTTGGGTGGAGAGTGACGTGTATGCCGCATAACTAGTGAGAAGAAATTAAGCCTGTTCGGCGCCACCGACAGCATGTCGCGTGTGGCCGACATATCCGACAATGATAAACGAACCGTTTCCTTTGCAATGCGCCTTCAGTGGTAAGGTTCAGGAAAAACATCCGAAGTTTCGCATGTTACGGACCTCTTAGTTGCACTGGGTTGCACTCGGCGAACGGATCGCCAAACAACAAACATTTTTATTCCACGCAGACAACACAGAAATATTTCTGCTGCTACGCAGTGAACCGATCGTTCTGACGCATCTGAGAAGCAATTCGATCGAGATCCTTCCTTCCCTGGAACGAAAAACATCTTTAAGACGTTCTTTGATGGGTATATCAACTGAAAGGCACATTTCATAATGCCATATGCTGCCATATAACCGTAAATTTACAGCTGTACGCACATCTTCAAAATTTAGTAGCTGAAATTAGGAATAACAATCAAACTGACTTGGTACCGCGCTCATTTCATCCGCTATGATGACGAAGCGTTGGAAGGGGGCAAGTGGGGTGATTTTTGAGAGAAGCAAGGGGGAATTTTCAAAGACGATGCTTATGGATGAAGGCCAAATTTGTTGCATGAATAGTATGAAGTGTTGCAGCTAATAAGCAGCCACAGCTATATTAACTTCACCGAGACTAAGTGAACAAACCAGTGACTCAAGAATTTTCAAATATGCGACAAAACGGTCCTCCGTCATCCTCTCGGCTTCACTAGACTGACCGTAATGGCAAAATAGACATCGTTACCTGTTTGGTAAGTACGCGTCCGTTACCATCTGGATGTTTCTGCACCCATTTGATTGCCTCGAGTGTCTGCAGGGCTTTACGGATTACCGAGCCGGAAGCCTTGGCAAAATGATTAGGGACCACGCCACGTCGTTTGCTGCCACCATAGACAAGCCTCAGTGCATCAACGCCTGCGAACGCAATATAAGTTAATCCTAGAATTCACTCAAACTAACATCAACATAGTGGGAAAGCATGCGACTGCAAACTAACTATTATGGGCAGCTCATATGCGCAATTTTTGAGGAATTCGGGAACCGACTTGACGTTATAAATCAAGCTGGTGGTTAGTGGCAATCAATGGCAAATTTGACACTCTAAGAGGAAGAGTCTCGCAAAAAAGAGAGCGCCGACATAAATGTGCCTGCAAGTGTCTGTTGCGAAGAATCGAAACTGCGATTGTTGCCCTAATCGCACGGATAAAATCTTCCTTTAATGGCAATTCACAACTTAAACAGGATAAAAGAACTGCAGGGGTAGCGTCGTTGTTGTCCTACAAACTGACTCCTGCTTTCAGAACTACTCGGGTCATCGCTAGAAATTGAATATTCTGCCACCTCATCTTTAAGCCGGAAAGGACGAGGTGAAGAACTACGCCAAAACATTTCCTTGATTAGTTGATCTACAGCTCTGAACAATCCCGAAGACATGCACTTGATTGTTTAACAATGCCCTAAAGTTTTGACGAAAATTTTGTTGAAGAAAAACTAGAAAAACAACACCAAAAATATCGCCACAACGAATGCATGAAGACGGATTACTGGTGCAAACGCAAGTGCAAAAACCCACTTCACCGACATAATTCACAATTACAGCAGACAAATGCATCCTCAACAGGGAACGAAGGTTTGAAAATGAAGCGAGAAAACCTCCCCCAAGCATGAGTTCGTGACAGCAAGTCGTCCCTCCCTTCTCCCCCCTTCAGCTTTCCATCCTTCCATCGAAAGGCGTGTGCTTAAGTGTAAGCAACAAAAACAGACCCGTTGGCGATCGCACATAAAGGCGTCGTGCGATGCTCGCCGTTCTCACATAATACCAGTCGCTGTTTAAAGGCGCTAGCTCCTTCGAAATACCCATCTTAGTAACATCTGACCATTCCGGCACCTTCACCTACAAATACTTCAATTTGTTTGCAGAAAAAATTTCCGCGAAAACAGGTGTCAGTGGTCTTCAACAGCGTAAAAGCTAACAAAACGTAATGTCGTAAAACACAGATGCGATCCCGAAAAAGGATGAGCAGGGACCAGTACGACTTCCGACCAGTAATTATGGCCCTTCGTCAACAACGATATCTGCGAGATGAAGATAGGGTCGGGCGAATTTTACCTTAAATATTTTAACAAATGCAGTCTGTTTTATAAAACGGTTGTGAGGATTCACATATGGGTCAAATGTGAAGGCGAAGGATGTGAACTAAGTGGCACTCGTACACCTGAACAGACTTTGAGAAGTCACACGCAGAAGCGGTCGCAATTACTAGCGCTTTCCACCCAGGCTATGAGCAATCTGCGTACACTCAACATCGAAGCTAGGATGCACGAAGTGAGCGCTTAGATTCTTTTATATGCACCCGGATTGTAACAAATGTCAGCGTAGCCATTGATTATCTCTTGGTGCAGGAACCAACAGGTGAGCCGAAAACCATATTAAAATTTATTTATGAGCGAAACGCCAGAAAAGAAGGAAAGAACTGAACATGATCAAAGAGGAATTAGAAGGATGGAAAGAGAAATTTAAACCAGCAACGAATTTTCCACTTTAGCAGTGACACTCCTTTCAGTTTGGAAACGACCCCATGGAATTCCAATTCCTCTAGTTTCACGTTCGCAATGCTTCAGTTGTGCTATTAACATCAACCTATTGTTTAATCTAGAGAAATCTACACCACCCATTTCTGTTCGAGCTTAGATCCATGACTCGTCCCCTTGCTCTACTCATGTGAGAACGATTGCGCCATTGCCTACCTACAAAATCACGATTCCGAAGTCATAAAAGAGCATTCGAAAAATTAGTCTAAAATCGAAATCGTTACCTTACCACTCTTCTTTAAGAACTTGGCGATATGCTGAACAATTTCATGTTGATCGACATCCTTCACGCTAGTCGCTTTTACCATTCTCACTCCACCAACTGCAACTGCCAGCAAGAGAATCGTCTTAAAAATTGAGGCAACCAAAACTATTTTTTGCCATTTAATATCACTCGAACATTTACAAATCGTAGAACGCCAACAACAGCACTATGTTCACATTATGACGCTGACGAAAAGCAATAAAATACCCGAACTATCCAAAGTAACGATAGTGGAACGAATCCTGACCCTGCTTTATTCAACTTATTGCAATACTGAAACAATACAAGTCAAAGAACCTGCCCTAGCCAAATACTCATTGCATGGTCCTCAGATGCTTCACCGCCCCGACCTTCACCATTCATCGACCTGCACCGAGGGTAACACATTCATCCTTCCCAAGATAAAGTGTGTATTCAACGCTAAAATTTTGCACTACCCTTATTTCTCGACCTGCGCAGAAATACAGGAGTCAGCCATAGCTGCACAAACATTACACTAGACGATGGTCGCAGAAGGCTGCAAACATCATAACATGCGAACTAAGGTTGCTGGCAAGAAAAAAATTGCTGCCTCTTGCAACAATTCTTGTGTGCAGTCATTCCTGACTTGTATCGAAAATGGAAGAGGACGTCGACAAGTTCTTTGAAAATATCGCAGAACTCGGTGGCGCTGCGCTAAAGAAAACTCTCCGACCGAACAGAATTTCGAGTGTCTAGATTGAAGCCTCGACCGTACAAACCTGTGTCCATATCCACTCCTAGCTCGGGCAAATCGACCACCGTACGCCAACTCTGGATGAACACCATGGTCAGGCCCAACTTAATCGTGTGGCCATAGGATAAAGCCAGTAAAAGTCCTGTTCTTATTCGCGTAGGAAAAAGGGCTCAATCTAGGCGCCGATTTCAAGCGCCAAGAAAGCTTATGTTAAAATTACAAAGGCAAATACAGTTAGACAGCTGCTGAACGTAGCCTTTGACTCCCTCCTCCCCTTCCCTCCTCCTTGGCTTGCAAGGGACCGAAAAATTTCTAAGAAGAGGAGAGTGAAACCAGCTGAAAGTTCTGGAGCGCACACGATGCAATACTGGATGGGACCACTTCCACAATAAGGGTGATGCTAAGAAATTTCTAGGGTAATTTGGAATGTCAATACTGACTCAATCCATGACCATAATTACTGACACTTGAAAAATGTCCTTCGGAAGTTACGAAGTTCGAAGAAAATCAAATTTAAGCTTTATGAAGCACAAACAAAGCATGACACTTTTAACATATCGCAATATCGAAAAAATGAGACATCTCTCCCGAATATTACAGGAACGGAAGGGAGCTACCGACGAACCTTAACCTAGCATAACGTAGAAATACAACAGCTAGCTTATCAACGATGGTAGTAGAGGGCAAGCTAATAAGAGTGAAGTGATTCAACGGAACTGAAGAGGTGCATACTAGAATTATTCGTGGGTAAGGGATCGTTTATATAAGAGGGTCGGAAATGCGCTACAAAAATGGACTTGGAAAGGAAATCCTGTACCGCCCTCTCATTCCAACTTAGAAGATTTCCGATCACCAACAGACATCGCTCACAGACACGTCCACGACATCTTCAATTCAGTCAAGCCTAAGACATCTCACTGCATCACTTCATACAAAAGCCGTAGAGTGTATCGGGGTGGGTGCTAGCAACGTGACAACAGCAATACGGTATTTGCATCGTGGACTTTCCCTTCAAGAAGCCGCGTCGTTCAATTTAATGATGAAAAACGTGGTAGCGCTACCTCTGACCGCGGACCAATGAATCTCGCAGTTTGCTCGCTGTTTCTCTAGTCGATGAGGCACACGTGGGCGGGTCACCAGTAAGATGATACTGTGGAGGGATCAAGTGCGAGGGGTTTGCAGTTCTGAGTTCGTCGATGCGTCATAAGGATCGTCGCTGGACGAGGTCAAGGTTCTTTTTTCTCTCTAAGTATCCACTGGCAACGTTTCCTTCTGCGTTGCAATTTTGGGTTCCTTGCTGCATTTCCATGCTCCGCTCGCCTTTACCACACCTGAAGCCAGCATCCAAGATGTATCCTCTCAGCACCTTTGTAAGGAGGTAAAACGTCCGCTGTTGTATACCTCAGTCGCTGTACTCGCCTAGGTGAAATCGATAATTTTAGGGTTGCTCAGTTCAGCACCAAACTTCACCACTTCGTGTTCCGGGCGTGCAGATTCCGGAATCCAAATCCTTGACTTCACCTACAACGCCGGCCCATTTTCTGCCTCCAAGGATGTAAGTGAACCAACACTACAGGCGGAATCAATAATTTAAAAATCAGAACCAGCATTATTTCGGGCATTTCCGCCGACGAAAACACCTTGCGGTTGATGTTTGGCGGTGTTCAGAACAGTTTTGAAATTCCCTATTTCACCTTGACGATCGGGACGGCCGAAATGTAAGAGCAGCAGAAGGCTGGAATTGGGCCATTCAGGTGAAAAAAGTCTACAGAAAACTGCCTTTTAATCGAAAGAATATGCGCTTTGCACCGTCATCTATATGAGAGAAGTAAACTTTAAAAAAGATAGGTGGGAAGATTCACTTTAATCCTAATAGTGATGTATTTCTCACGTGTAAAATAAACAAAAACGCTGAACGATTCATTGCTTTCTTATCAGCGATTCTACCCACTTAAATGATCTTCTGTATAACCCACTCCTGTATTAAATAGACTACTACGACATCAGTCATGAACAACTCCGTTGCAACCTACAGCCGATTTCAACGTCCGGAGCTGAGACGGAGCACCAACTTCCGGAGCGGAGATCACGGTGCATATGTTTCGTAAGTGGCAAGCAGCACCCAGGCTGTGCGCACTCACGTTCCATAAATCAAAACGAGGAACATTACTCTTTTAGTGTATGCTGCAATTTCATAGATTTTTGCGCGCAAAGGTTGTACTAGGTGAAGAATTCACTGTCGGATTCTAGCACCGTAACGGCAGATTTTTGATGGGTTCAGAATGACCACTATGGCATTACTGGTACAGCCAGATGTGGAATTACGTTTCCAGACGGAAAACGTCGACACATAATACATATTGCCATTTATTCAAGGAGTTCCACAATGTTGCCTTCTGAATTTATCCTTGACTCGATCCGGAAACATACAAATAATCCACAGCGTCTACAGCCATCCAGAACGTGAACAAAACCGTCTCCCCATTCGTAAACTGGGATCAAATAAGTGTTATTGTGTGAAAATCGAACAACAGTGACGGAAAGTGCTTCTTGAAATGCTCAGTCGAAAAGCCTGAATCCCATATCGTCAGCCGATTCGTCGTTCGGATCCTCTATCTTTTCTTCTATCATCTTCGTCGGAGTTGCCTCACCTCCCAGTACCGCGGTTGTTACTGGCTTATGGGACCCCTGATTGCACTGTTTCCACAAGTGACCCCGCTGCTTACATTTGTGAACGACATCTGAGAATGACGCTGAGGTCAGATCCGCCTGTAAGGGAGGTGATGCAAACAGTTATATGAACGAAATGTCGAAGCAGGACACCGCCGCGGAAAGCTCTCATCTACCAATTGAAGTATTGTGCTTGGCAACATAACATCCATTTTTATTTGATAAGAAGAAATGCTCCATCGATTTCTAAGCAAAACCGTTCCTTTAAGCCACACCATGATAATCCTCTAATAGCATCGCCCAGAGACTAGACTGTGTTGGTGTGGGCCAAACAAAGGGAGTGGTAATTAAAATATCTACGCTCAAATATCCCTCAAATATCCTCGAAACATCCTAACGGTAGGGTCATATTCCGGGAAAAGATGCATTTCCACTCTGGGAATGGTCGGATACTGTTGGCCACAATAAGAACATGCGTTTACAGCCAAGAAAGAGACAGACCAGAGAAAATCTTATACTAAGAGACGAAGTAATGACGAAAAAAACCTTTGCATCAACACATCGAGAGCCTTCGCGAATAAATCGGTAAATTTATCGGAAAACCTGTAAACACTGTAGTGTAAATGATATCTCGGCAAATACGAGTTGCCCACGACGGAAAATATTGGTTCCACACGTTTCGTGCGATCTGCAAAATATCGCAGAATAAAATATCCAGCGCACATCCACTCGTACCGAATTCCTTTGTTCATTCCTCACAGTACTTCATTTGTCAATTTGTTTTGCAAAAAAAAACTAAGGACTGTTACTGGCACTGAACGGGAACGGTACAATTTGCTTATGTTTTCAGCTGCCGAATTAGAGGACTAATTGCAGCAATACGCATCGAGGAACTTATTTACCTTTGTTTACTGTCAGGTGATCGGCTGCTTCATTGAAAATTGGTTCCTTTTTGCGAACTATGTTTGAGTTTGTGATTTGCGATTAGAGGAGAGATTGATCAGAAAGTTGCAGAGTTGAGTAAAGTGGTCAGCACAGCGATCAGTAAAGATCGTTAGAATTGATCGTTGCTGACCGATTCCATCTCTAGTGAACATTAAACGTGGTCCATTACTAGCTGACTATTCGAAGCCATGTCTCTCTGTATCCGTCTGCCTGCTTGCTGCAGTGCTGGCGTTCGTTGAAAAGCTTTAGGGCAAATGGGCATTTTTAAACACAGCCTTTCTTCGGGTGTACTCCTACAGCCTCAAGATGCTCTCCTTTACAGAAATAATCTTCAAAATATGCCTTGAATCTAGTGCTTTTGAACGGATGGAATTACTGAGAATGTTGAATTTGCATCATTTCGCTGACTTGTCGAGGAAACGCGGTGTCACGGAGTGGCGGTTGTGATGAGTGGCAAATGGCGAGCAGGCTCAGAAGAAACTGCCACTACGACTTTCTGAACTTCTTCGTTTGATACTTTTGATACTTAAAGCCATCAGAGGGCCGGCAGGACAGACGCAATCGTCCTTTCGGCCCTAACCCGGCATTAGCTGTCAAAAGAACTACCTTTAACATTACAGCTTATGTCACTTATTTCTCAGTAAGCTTTCCGTGCCGAGTTACTTTAACAAATGATCAAAGGGTGAAAGACTCACTGCACAAAGGTTAAATTCACTTGTAACAAGTGATAGTACACATTAGCAACTGTAATATTGTTGGGAAGAAGTAAGTCTTCTTTTCTAAATTATTACTGTTTTCTTTTTTGGTGAGATCGGCGGTGAAATTCGATTATTTCAGGATTCAAGGAATGTTTTTGCTGCTGATTATAGTGTTTTTTTCACCGCTAGTTCACTTTGCGATAATCACCGTCTTAACATTTGGATGTGGTTAGCTTTTAATACTTATAGACGTCATTTATGCGTATTGTGTTCATCAAGAATTGTCTTCAAGTGATAATGTCATCTTATTTCAATATCCTCCTATTTATAAAGCAATTAGAATGTTGTTTTGCGAACTTCGACCCAACGTAAACATTGCCGCATAAGTGAGTGCTTGAAATATTTAGTCATGGCATCAATGAAGATCCTTGGACTACTCGAGAGTTCGATAGCTTAGAGTGAAGTGCAATTATGCGAATATTTCATCACAATTGCGTTAGGCGATGACAGATACCGGATGATGTACTCGGGGAAGAGTATTAGAGGGCGCTTGCCTCGAAAATATACGACATATTGAAACATCATGTAAAACTTCGCCTGAAAGTAAGACACTCTACTGTGCTTGAAAATGAAGCGAAAATGTATGCAAAAAAGACGAGAGTGGCTTATGAGCGTACAATATGTGTTTTTTTTAAAACCTCCACAAAGATAAGCCCTATTACATGAATGGATGAAATGATAATGAAAGCCGTTCAACTCAGCAATGCGAATAGAAGTGAATCTTAACATCGCAAAATTTATCCAAAGCTTATACATGCAAATAAGTTTAGAATATTAAATGTACGCTATTCTGCAAACGATCACCAGGAAAACAAAATAAATTAAGGTCGTTTTAAAAACAGCAATGTGTTCTTCAACGAACACAATTCAGATAGAGGATATTTGTCCTTCAGGAAGACTGTTTGTTGCAGGAGCGAAGAAACAAGGGAGCACGACTGTTACTCAGCCGGTTGGCTTGAGCGGAAATGCTGGCAAAGCTGCGGGCGCGGTAATTGCGTTTTTCCTTGCTCTCTTTTTGGTCGCCTTTTCTTGCATGGCATGTACACTTCACTGAGAAAATTCATTCGTCTGTACAGGCGAACGCTTTGGTTAACTCATTCATTAGTAGATAACCTCAATCATGATTTGATGATAAGGTGATGATTGTTGAAGCAATCGCATATCTGCAACGAGCAGAATATGACAGAATATTCAGCCAATCCGGCCATGCAGTTGAATCTGCTAAGAACAAAACGACCGAGATCTTGGAAGTTTCTATAGAAGCATATGAAAACTGACCAGATGCCAGGATAATAAACGTGGTCGGAAAAATCGGAAGTTTAGTCTAATGCCCAGAAACAAAATTGAAAATAGTCGGGCAGATAGCACGTTTCACTGATTTTTGAAATGCAGGTGGACGTCACAATTCCAGATTATGCGTGTTGAGAACAAAATGATCGACCAAATAGCTATGGGTAACGAAGTCTTATATTTTAGGTAGCGAAGCCTGCCGGAGTACCCACGGCGACCGCTGCAGGGCAGCAAAGACGAAATGAGAAGGGTGAGCCAAAGAAGGTACTCCATTAAGGGATTTTCTCATTGGAAAAACGCGCAGCGGAAATTTACTATCGATATAACGCAGAGTTAACTGATTTAGTGACCGTAGCAAAAGATCACAAAAGACCAACACAGCTGTTTTGAAAAACCTAATTTCGCAACACCTGCTTCGGCACAAAAGAAAGAAGTGGATACAAGCAGACATTACAGCCCCCTTACAGGTAGTCACTGACGAATGAGCCCACCCTGCATATTTAACCATCTGGAGGTGAGGGTTCGACGGTACTGAGGTAATGAGGCAACTCATTCAAAAGAGTTCCAGAGGGGGGAGGGGAGGGGGAGTGGGTGTTATGAGCTTTCATAAACCGTTCCCTTCATACCTTCAATCCATTAGATTTCCCTTTTACGCCAACAATTCAGTAATCGCTATCCAGTAATCCCCACCGTGGGGCATTTGTGCAGTAACAGCAACCGGTCATTATCGGCGGTTCTTTAACAGTGCGGCCAATGACAACAGAAAATTGATAGCAATCGCATCACCTGCGGCATGATGCGCTTAAAACACTGTCATCGGTACAGGACTTGAATACTGAATACAAGAGCTTGATTAAGCAACCAACGTTGGGGCGAGTTAGTATGACAGCTTCCACGAGTCACATCCTTCCTCGCTAAGACAAGGGGGAGGATGGAAAAGTGAACAAACGGTGACGTTACATTTCATAGTCGATGTTTGGAATGAGTGGCGTGCTAATAAGTTTATTCATCTCTTGCATTTTATGCTCTGCTGCGTCGTAGATCGTTGAAATGTGCTATGCTGCTGTCGGCCTGAAATTGCAATAAGGAGCTGGTGGTTCCACCGGGAAATTAGAAATGAATCACCTTGCTGTCTTACAGGATGCCGGACCAAACGAGAAGAAGGATGCGGAAAAAATTGATGAGGACCTCAAGTCGAAATCAAACTCGGCAAAACCACCTAAGGACAAGGTAGTTTGTTGGAAATTTCAAACATAGTACAGCTTATTTGCCGTCAAAGCTCATTTGTTCGAGCACCCAGAAATCTATGACTGTGTGTTTGAAAGTGGCATACAAAATGAAGCCGTTCGAATTTTTGGTAGGTTGCAATCAAGCAGACCGCATCAATGTTCCCTTTCTGAAAGCGCACTCCACAAACAGGGTGACATATTTTGAAGGCAAATTGATGAGCAGTAACTAATAATGAACGAGCACAGGGACTTTAAGGCTTTGCACTTTAAGAACGACTGTAAAACGATTATTCTCGAAAGAGTTCATAAAAACTCTAAGGGAGCCTTAGCCTCCTGACCGCTCCAAGGTTCGGGGCGTCCCTTCCTATGAAGCTTACTGGGTATCCTCGAGGTGGTCCTGAGAATTTGCGGAACGCTCTTAAGTCACCCGTGAAAAAAGGCCCAGTAGAAGAAACGTCAAAGCTTCAAAACACTTGAATGAGGAAAAAAGTGGACTCTTAGTGAAAAATAAGAAATGGGCGCATTGGAGTACCACTCGAGTGTCGGATTTCTTTGTGGGATTATTTATTTCAGAAAAATGTACTTAATGATTTACTGAAGTGAAACCACGTTCCTACCTAGAAATGTAACTCCAACACTTTGGCTACCACCCATTGTGTGCTAGCCCGACAATTTCCCGTTTCGACTACAAAAACATCAATCGACAAAGTGATCCATAGAAAAGCAATGACCACCAAAAAATACTGGTTGAACGCACAATAAGGAACTGGGAACTAAGTGGAAGGCACTTTTTCGTGGTAAGGCATCTTTGTAACAGCGAATATTTACAAACGCGATAACTGTGGTAACACATATGCTCAGATGAATCCAAGGATACCTCTATTTTCGAGGCTTTCAAGAATCTTCGGGAACTCTCAAACTGTATCCTGATTTCCGCAGTCTCAACTTAGAATTGTGAAGGGGGCGTTGGGAATTTTGAAAAGAGGAGCTCGGAGCCCAGAGTCTTCTGAATATCGTTGAGGCATTCTTGAAAATCATCGGGACACTCCAACCTTCACAACCACGACTGCAGAGGTAAAGGACTCAGAACCTTGGAGCCGATCAACCCTAACAGATAGAGGGTATCTGAGTATTCGACAGCACTCCGGAAAAACAGTTTTGAACTTCATAGAAAGCGCGGCGTCGTCCCGATAAAAAAGCAAAAGTGATGAACTGGGACTGGCCAGAACCAGAATTTCGCTTCGGGATACCGCAAGCTTTGATTCGCTGAGGCGTCCGAAGCCTGGGGGGTTTCTGAATGTTGTTGAGGACCTCTAATGTAACAGCCTTGATGAAAAATCCTCAAGATGTCCTAAGCTTTCGAGTCTTGGATGTACGATCGCCCAAAATCCCTGACACTGAAGCGAATGCAAGGATGCACCCAAAAATTAAAGAGCACTGGCACGAAGTAACTGTATTTTGCACTGCGGTTTGATTATTCGATTCAGCTGCAAATTTCGACGACGGGAGACACTCATTTCTTGTTCTGCTTTTTTCATGCTCGCGTTGACGTGACAGTTCCTAGCATCTGATATATAACCGTTTGCTACATTCTGCCAAATGCAAGCGTGTGCCATCAAACAACGCATCGTCATAGAAATTACATTGCTTTTTAAATATGTCGTAGCAATACACATAATTTAAATTTTATGTGATCTTATATGAGATGCTGTTATTGTGGATTATGTGGTATATGAGATCGTTGATCCGCTGTTTCATCAAACGTTCTCCAGCTTGGCACTGCTACATGAATTCATAACGGAAGCAATGTAGATGCCGCATTTCATCTCATTTCAAAAGACTACTACCGGTAGGCCCCTGATAACGTGTAAAAACAGAGTTGTCTCAAACAAAGAAATTGGGCCAGGAACAGTAAGGCGTCAGCGAAAGCTTTCTGGACGCGTCAATGAGGACACTGAGGCTTTTAAGCTTCAAATTCCTCTTTTAAGAAGAAAGATGTAAGCCAGCATCCGTTAATATGGACATGTAAAGTGGATGCAGTGGATATATAAAAGGAAATATGATCTTTTTGAGGAGCAAGCGAAAGCAGCAGAAGGAAAAGACAACCCTCCTGCGGCAGCGCCGGCAGACGAGGATGAAGGTGGATATGAGTCGTGCCCCGACATGACGCCTGAACAACTGGCCAAAATTGCGAACGAGCCGCCACCGAAGTAGGTTTATTGGGGGCAGTCCGCTTAACATCTTTAGCGGGCAACTACACATTGCAGTCCTATAGTCACTGCCAGTATTTGTCTCTTATTTTTGATCTGTCAACATCAAACAAATGCATTTAATGAAGTGAAGTCGATAAGGAGTCGTGAATGCGCAAGTTTTCAAATTCTTCCATAGTAGAGGTTTTTCCACGAGACTATTGCTAGTTACATATTTAATTAATTCATTTATGGCGCACACGTAAAGCAATATTACTTTCAATTCGTTGGCTTTTACTCGTCTCCCTCTGAATTCCTCTGTTTGTTCTCTTTCCTCGTGTTTTGCCTCCACTGTATTTCCTTCTTCTTATAATGCTTCCCGGTTGTGCACAACAAATCGTTTTCCGTTCCTCTGATGCGAGGGAAATTCAGAAAAGTCACGCCAATATTCTACAGTGGATTGACTGATTTCCTTTAGCATTTATTGTCGCAAAAGCATTGCCAATATGGCAGAACATTAACCGGGCCTGTGAGTGAAAGAATTATCGAGAAATCAAATTGAAGTCTTAGGAGCGGCAATGAAAGTTTAATAGTTTTTATTCGAGCGAATAGCAGTAATCTGTGAAGTAACAGAAAGTGGACGCATTGCCAACATCAATGCAATAAATTATATTCTACCGCTTTCTGTGACTCCTTACAGACGTTTTAATCTATGACGGTGTCGTAGTTCAAAGTCAAATGTATAACAGCGTCCAAATATTGTCCTTCAGGAAGCCGATTCGCTCGGCTTATCTTGGTGTTAAATATTCTATAAAGTGTATTGTGCTTTCAGGTGAACATTTCATAAGGGCGCTATCAATCCATTAGTTTACTCATTTTTGGTCGCTGATGTTACGAATATCTCGTACGTTCATGATTGTAAGCAACATTGCCAAAACGCGCTCGTAAAGCAATAAATACGTGAACGAATTTCTTCTCACCCACACAATTTTGCATTCATTCATCAAATCCTTTATCGATGGAGAGAAGTGAGGATACAAGAGTGGAGCGCCGTGACAGCAGAAAAGATGACAGTCTTCCACCTTCGTTCCCTGCTTTTTTGAGCGGAGAGTGAGGTTGCCTCAGTTCCACCATTTCGAATGGGGGGAGCAGCGAAGAGGCGTCAAATATACGGCACTTTTTGTTGATCATATTTAGTCAATTGAGTATGGTCGAGCTTCACCTTTAAATTCGGCGCGCTGAATAACACAGCCAACACGTTTTAGTGTTTCCATTTCCACATGAAAAGATCGGATAGCCACATCTCATATTCAGTAGTTCTGATGCAAAAAACCGATAAAATTAAAATGAAGTCCATTTGGTGCCATTAACAAAAATACTTGCAAAAGCTGCTGTCCGACAACTCACCGCCTTAATTAATTGTCGTCCGAGAGGGCTTCCGAGAAAACCATAAGTTTCGCAAATCCGGGGATGCAAAGAAGACCGCGCCGTTTGTTTTGGAAAGAATCGAGATCTCAGTTAGTCTTTTCAGTTTTCATGGAAATCCGAATTCCGATAAAATCACCACTTGAGAACCGAAAAAATTGTTTGGCTCTTGGGTACGGTGCACAGTAATACCGTCGCAATAAAATGCTACCTTTTGAAAAGTTCGGAGCCGTTAGAAGGGGCACACAATAACATCACTCATAAGCATAGCAGAGAAAATATACGAGGCAATTCAAACGTAAAGGATCGCCATTACTGCATAGCTGGATATCTGGAAATGTGATAAGGCTCATCCCAAATGATTCTTTAAAAAACAATGTGGACATCGGTCCAAACACCATCGGGTTCCTTCATTTTCTTCGACAGAATACTGCAAATATTTCAAATGGCTAGTTGCAACCCCCCCCCCCCCAGCAACAACCTCACCTCCCCATTCGCGAAAAATATTTTTACTCGGCGTGAATCAGCAGGCCCCATATCTCCAAATAAGTTTAATGTATTGCTGAACCAAAGAACGATATTGGCGGACGGTTTACGGTTTAAACATTGAAATATACACACTTCTTGCTGCTGGTTCTCGCTGGTTGAAGGATGCCGCTTGCGTGGAGGCCTTCGAAATAGAATGGAGGATCTGGAAAGTATTTGAAAGAGCATGCAAAAAGAGGAAAATACCAAAGGAACTGATGTAATGCATGCATGTATTGACATGACCCTATGAGCCAGCGATAAATACTGATGCTTCACAAGAGCTAAACTAAAAGAACAACATATCCAATAGGATGGTTACAACTCTCGATCTGTGAAGGAGCGGATGCATATTGCTTTTATATACGAGAGGACCGCACTGCTTCTAAATTCCTACATCGCCACTTGGCTCTTAGGTGTGACGAAAGGACTGCAGTTATAAAGCCGAAACGTCAAAAAGCGTAGCAAGCATGCCCGAATACAAGAAGTGATGTTATTTTTCCTTGTGCCAGCTCGATTGTTGCATAAAACCTAATGAGGCTGCATCCAAAAACAAGACGGGCATCCAAAAGTTTCCCCGCTTTACGCCCATCGAGATCATCGCATTTTTTCATGTTCACGAAAATGGACACCGGAAGAGGGTTTTACACGTTTCTTCCTCTATTTATTATCACTGCGATTGAAAGAACGCGGTGGAAAAAAACTTTCAAGATAGCTGGAGTTTGCACAGTGAGTCATCGGTGCATCAGAGACCGTTCATTTATGATCTGCTTACACGCTGTGTCAAGAAAATGATTGTTTCTGCTCGTTTAAGTTCTGCTGATATTGAAATAAAATTCGCTAGTTTTATTTTTATTTGCATTAGTTCATAAATGAAATAAAGCAAATAAAAAACAAATCTTGCAAGCATATTTGCAAAGCGTTTTTCATTAGCCGCATAAAATTGGCAAATGACTTGTATCAATTTAGTTTAATGATTACGAATTCCTCTCTGAAATCTCGTTGTGTGAAAATAGGATATTGCAAGTGATTTATGTTGAAAGGCAGCTTGCTCCTCAAAAATTAATGATGTCAGCAATGATTGCCGCTGAGGAAGATGCTTGCCTCAGATAGCAAACAAACCAACAAATCAATAAAGACACATTATAACGGCGATGTCACATGAAAATCCGAACGGTGCAAAGCTCTTGCAAATTTTTCGTATCTTCGATTGTCAAGCTTTGCCGATCAAAGTCAAATGTCAGCTCAATATATGCGAGGCACGTTATACCATCAAGTGCAACAAATCATTTCTACAGACATAAAAACTGCATTATAAACTGGTGAGACGGCATCGCTGCTAAGGCACATTTGTTAATGCACTAATTTTCAAATTTTTATGCTTGGAAGAAGCTGTTTTCGTCTAGCAACTCAGTATTTGCTATTGAAGTGACCGCTGCCGGTCGCCAAGTCATCTTTGCGGGGGGTCAGTTTCATCTCGTGCTCCGACCGCTTTCATACGCTGACGCCACTGTCGATGTTCGAAGGGTGAAGTAGATTTCCTTTTTGAATAGCCTATTTTCCAGTTCTAGTATACTTTCGCAATCGACTAGCGATTGTGACATTGTGCGTTTTTTGATGTTCATGTGTATTCGTCCATCCCATTGTTTTAGTTCAGAGTTTGGGGTCACGAGATTTGGCGGGTTTTATCAGTCACAAAAGAAGAACTCTCATACTGTACTTCATGCCAATTCACCAATTTTGCGAACTATAAGCACCCGGTGCATTTGAGTGCATCATACGCCGGTCGATCTTTCATTTACACCTTTGGGAAAAAGAGATCGTAGACTCTATTGCAGAATCTTTTATGCAAGATTCGCCTCATGTCGCTAGTTGATGCGCATGACGCGGAAAATATTATAGGAAGCGTGAAGCTTCCATAAGCTTGACCAGTGTCCAAAAAGTCTCCAACTCGATTCAAAATTTGAATATGGTCTCATAAGCAGTATCATTGCACGAACACAAGAAAAACTGCCCCACCTAGCGACAACTGTCGCAGACAACATTCGGTCTGCTTCAGCGACTACCGACAGTGATGATAGCACCTCGCAGCATCCGGGAAGCAAAAGTATAAGCGTTCAGTGACTAATGACTGCGAAGTTTTCGTCCACTTATATTGTCTACTTCATCGGGTTCAATCTCGCGTCCTCTCATCCTTATATTCGGGAGCTGGATCGAGTTTTTAAATCGCGATTATCATATCCATTCTGAAAGATCCGTAAAATAACCATTTATGAACACATATCGAATCGGGCAGTAAATGAATTTTAATATATCGTCATAACAGATGTTTGTGGAGCAGCATTTCACTGAAATAAATGTTTTCACGAACTGATAGACACTTCTCCTAGACAAGTTGATCGAAATGGACTGCTCGCGCTTTCTAGACTTTGCCTTTTTGAGGATCAGTAAAGCTCAGTGCGTTAAGGATAGTATGTAAATACAAGGTGGATGAGAACCGTTGAATGGTTTCCATAGGCAGCAGTATCGCAATGACGATAGCTTTTAAGTGAAGAAATGTTGATGGTTTGCAGGGTATTTTGCGATGGTATCGCTTGATGAAATATGTGTCTGCATCGTTCTCAACGCACAAATTTTATTATTGTCGGTTTTCATTATGTCACAATGCTGCAAAGGCAAAAGAAGAAAATTGAAGGTAGTGTTCTTTCCTTCGCTCCTAACGACACATTGTTTGCTCTGAAAATCTCTCATTAGAGTCTAGCCCAAGAGAATGTTCTAGGCTGCAGAGGTTTGTGATAGCCCTCGGGGCAGACTACACATTGAGCGACAAGCTTGTTGACCGCACATTGGTGAAACTTGTACGTCAAATCTTTCTTTGCAACAACTGCCTCCCCCCTCCCCCATCAGGATTTCAAAGTTTCAATCAAAGGTGCGCTGAATCTACTTTCTATGTCTATTGCACCGCAAATGCTACCATTTGAAGGTTTTTGAGTGATTCCTTCGAGATGTATTTGTTCTCATTTTTTCCATAAGAACGTCCACCTCGCCCAGGCCGCATTTGATTTGGTACTTACGATCATGCAATCGATGTTTTGGTAAACAATTGATTTAGAATATCGGCATCAAACACTGCTCAATAAAAGTTTTGTGGACACATTGGTCTCAGCGTTGCCATTCATACCTCACTTTCAAGGATTAAGCGATTTATTCCCATCTAACGGCGGGTTACTCGCAGGTGAATGCGCTGACTTCGCTATTTATAATTGCCATGGAGCCCCTTTATGCATTGCAAATGGTGAGGAGTGAGGATGGGGGAACGGCCGTTGACCTCTTCATTTATACATCAATTCCTTATAGATGGAAGGATTTGGCTTTTGTAAACCGCTCATCGGGAGAGGCAACCTCAGAATATCATAATAAATTATACGGCAGGCGCTGTAATACACTCACATTCCAGTTGATATGACCGCCTGTGGAAATGACCTGGCAAGTCTTTTTGAGATCCCATTGGTTGCGGAATTACACAACAGTTTAGTTCTACCGAACCTCAGAAATTGCTCTGCCCATACCGTATAGAAAACGATCCACTAGTCAAACTATGCAGGAAAACTTTTTTCCAGCGTAATACAGTCAGTCCCAAAAATGTTCACTGATATCTTCGCTCTGTCTTGTATCATCCAGCTCAGAAATACTCCAGTACAATCCTAGCAAAACGCATCGTTAATCAATTAAAAGACTCTCAAGGTTTTGAAAGCGTCGAAATCCTCATTCGACTGAAAAAATGTTGCATCTGAAATGGTTGCCGCTTCTTGAAGATCGCAATGCTGTGAAATGATGTTGCGTGTTAAGGCTCTGCTAAGGAAGCCACCAAAAATACCTCTTACCTGATCAGAGATGGCTGCTGTTCAGTTTATTTTGCCACAGTAACCTCATTCTCATGCAATCAATAAGCGAGTATGACAAAAAGGGAACGCGAAAAATAATTTCATCTTGTTGTTGCTACTCCATAAATTTGATTTCTGCAACTAAAACTTCTAAAGATCTAAAGTGTAGGTCATTGCTGAGATTTTAATGTGTCCTGTCATAATCACATCGTTCGGTAGCATTTTTCAGACTTCACATCTCTTTCAACGCAACTTCCCTTACAAGTGAAACCATCAGCAACCGGCCGAATAATACCCTCAATCTATCCGCATAAATTATTTCTATCAAACATGCAGCGCATTATTTTAAGCAATGTTACATAGAGGGAAATCTCTCAATATCCTCTCTTATTTCAAATTTCCGGAGTTCGATTGAATTGATTTCCATTGTGATTTCTTTTTTTCGGAACATGCACTCCGTCGTATTCATGATCATTTCTCTGACAGTTGCTTACTTTTATAGAGTTTCCTATAATGACGCACTCTGTAGTCATTATGTTATTCGGTGTTTCAACAACTTGATTGTTGCGCACTCTACTATGTTCTATGTCATTTGAGCTCCCCATTCAACCGTTTTACCACGCCTTCATATCACTACTTCATTTAATTATTGAACGGTTGTATTGCCTTTTGTTAATACTATAAAAAATCTGCATGTCCATTGCAGGTGTTGAGAACCATATCAAAAGATTTATGCCAATTTGCGGGACACTCAAAAGTCGGCCTAACTGCAGGCTGCTTTATAAATGGAAGCGTGCAAACAAACAGAAGTGGCGCATCTTCCCGCTAACAGATATTTTGTAGGATGACTTTTTCTTTCATCATCAGATAATGCAGCATTGTTTAAGGACGACGACGGCTTGAATGTTGAACCGAAAGAGCGCAAACCGCAAACAGAGGTTGAAAAGGCAGCTGTTGAAGCAATTGAGCAAGGTAATCGCGTAGCAACGAAATCAAAGACAACTGAAATGTTCAGCACCTCCTAGAAGATCAGCGCTAATCGATACTGATGCGTATAGGCCAATAGTAATGCCAAATCCAAATCAAAGAGCCTTATCTTAAGTTTTTTCGAAGCTGCGAATATGAAATAATTTCTAAATGAGTTACGTGGGTTAAACTTCCACACAACCACAATACCGTCAAACATCATTTAGCATCTTCCCATTTCTGTTGTTCCTTCGGTTGTTTTTTGGGCGTCTGATTCCTCAACATCCAAGTAATGAGAAATTTTCTCATGTTTGGACTATGTGGAAAACATGGAAGCCGGATCTTCCGAGGTTTTCGAGCATTCTCGAATTTATGGCATTCCTTTGGCTCCTCGAGTTCAACGAAAAACCAGCTCTCGAATTCAACGACTGGAATTCCTTAACCTCTTACCGGTTGCTAATTTTTGCAGCTCGCTAACGACAAAATATTATGGAAGTTTTTCGGGGTTAACACTCCGCGGAAATTTCCCACATATGCTGAGTTCTATTTAATTATTAAGAATGGTAGACATTTAAGGACAAATGCGTGAAGCTAACGACAACGAAACAATTGAGGATGCAGTGAGTAACTGGGGGAAGGTACAAAAGATCGAAGGTATGCCTCCTTCCGTTTTTTGTTTGATTTCATCTTTGACATGGAAGTTTTTCGTCGACAGCAAATTTTTGAGATGCTAAACAACAAGCAGTAAAAAAGCCCTGCTTGCATTTTAGTGTATCATTGATTGATGTGCATGCATACGAAGCTTAGACCATTCATTCTTCCTTACACCTCACTTTCTCATGTTATTTACGCATATGAGTATCACCGGCCTGGAACGCTAAAAAATTCCTTCAGATAGGACCGACTATTTATTAGCTGTAAAAGTGCAGTAAAATGGAACGAGAGGAGCCAGTTTTGAAAGGGTGAAGAGTGAAGCAAAGTGAATGAAAAACTGTGCGATGATAGAGTGTTACTTGAAGCTTGCATTTCCTTCTCTTCCTGCCAAAACGAACATTGCTCAATGATTTTTGGATAATTCTTGTAAATATGGATAATTTTTGTCGTGTCCTGTAATGTGGGTCGAAGAGTTCATTCAATGTCCTTTGCACTTTTCAGGTGTTCCGAACAGCTGAACGTCGACATTCGCGTCAGGCAATGAAAAGAGTTCCAGTGTACTAAAATGATCTTAAAATCGTGCAACACATCTTACCGTGATATGTTTCTTCTTGCTTATGTACGAAACGATCACTAGGAATTTACTACTTATGCTCAATTGTTCCGATGGTACATAAAATTTCACTTGGGAGCCTTGTGAGGGTTTGCACGTTTCTGTTTCTAGGCTGTCAGAAAAGTGCAGTCGGCTCGATGTCGATGAGATTCGATAATCTTGAAGTTCGAGCTTAGTACTTGGCATTTCAGCCAATAGCATAATCGACAGCAAGTTTTTTTCCTGGTATGACGGGAATCGAAAGCTCGAAGCACCTCATGGTATATTTCATGTGGATTGCGGTTCGCGTACTTCGCCAAAAAGGATAATTCAGAGTAAATCAAAACAGGGTGGGGAAAAACGGCACACATTCAACCGTCACTGACCAAGCAGCAGACGGTGGCTGTAATCTGCAATGTGTAACTTCTTTTCAGTGACCTGCGGAAACATCACGTTATTGCACGGGCCAGAATATTGCCGAGGAATTCTCTTCGGAAAATGAAGACAGCTGAATACGACCACAAGAGCGTGCTCTTCGCCCTTTAAGATCCCATTAGGAGAGTTTCAGCGGACTTCGTTAGCATCGAAGAAGACCTGGATGCCTAGCACTGTCTTACCTCATTACTGATGGCGTTGTTGTCGCTTGGGCGAAATTGCAGCGCCTCATTTGCACTAATCAATCAAGGTCGCTTTTCCTCTTCAACATCAGTGGCGCACAACAAAATCCAGTTAACCACGAAAGCCTCAGATGTCCCTGGCACAAGCATTTCCGACAGGACCAGAAACTGCCGCAAATATAGCGCTCGCGCCAAAAAGCGTCGCAAGTCCCTCGCTACTTCGCTTTGCTGCACGCCAGTGTTCAACAACGCTGGCAAAACCGTTCAGTAAATTCAAACATTTTGGCAACCTTTCGAAGTGCCATTCCGTGAATCCTACAGTAGTTCTGCGTCGAAGCACCTTAACCTATTTCTTCCTCGTGCTTCTCGGCACCGTGCGAATAGCTATCAAGCACCTAGAACGAGGGCCACAGCTCTCACGAGCTTAGCTGACGTCTTTTAAGACGATTCGAGTATGCTGTCTGCGTCAATTAAAAAATCCTGAATGGAATAAATCCCCACCCAGTTAGTGAGCTAAAAAGGACTAATCAGCACGTCAGCACTTCAAGATGCTGCAGACCAACTTGGGCCCTAACCTTCAGGCGACCTTACAACTTCTCCTTCTAAGCGAAAATGAAAACGATTTGAAGATGCATCTACTCGTATTGATTCCCTTGTTAACTGATGTGAATGAGTGAAATCATAAACTCTCGTCTCCACGTCCTGTCATATCCATAATCTGACCGGCATCCATATCCCAAATCGCCCAATTCCTAATTCTTGTGATTTGCTTGAACGAGTGCGTTATTCAAAATTATCTTCAATTCAAACTAGACCGACAGTATCAGCACATCAGACTTTCCAATTAACATAACACAATCCATACGAGCCAACAGACAAAACAAAACAATATAACAAAATCTACAAGAGTAAAACTCAGATTTACAGAGTGAAGAAACCATATTCTTCAGCGAACGGACGAACCTTCAAAATGCAGAAACAGAAACCATACAGCGAACGGACGAATCAAAATGCAACAGAAACAGACAAAGCAATATAAACAGGCGCAGCAAACATCAACAAAGACGCAAAATTTTTCGAATATTTCTTTCCTCGGAATCATCAAGCCGAGGAAGCTGGCGGTGGTGCATGTAAATATGCAAAACTGTGCAGTTTACGAGAATAGCAAAAATACAGCAATACATCAGCAAGGCGCAACACATCAATCGAAATAAAACTAGAAAACCATATAAAGAAATGCAATTTCAGCAAAGAGTAGAATTCGACAACAGACGCTAGAACAGTAGCAAGTCATAGAGACTTCTTCACTACATCATCGTCCAGCCGTAACCAACGAAGAAACCACACACAACAACTCAAAAAGACAAGGACAACCGAAATGACACTTCATCAAGACTACGTTCATAAAATAGCTTGTGAATCACAGAAATATTCACAACATGGTACGCAAGAAATTCACCGCGGCATAATACAGAAAACGCATTCACAGATGGTCAGGAAAAATGGAAAAGAAGTAGAACAAAACATCGAACAACAACCATCGATCAGGTCTCTCGCCGAATAATCGTTATGCGTATGTCCCCAAATGGGACGTCCTGTTGCGCTGTCACGAGCTCCCGCTTAATCAACCCTGCAACGGAGGATGTTCGAACGAGAAAATGCTCCGATTATCTCTCACACATGTTATGTATCAAACAGCACTGATTTCCCAATGATGTGCTAGTTTCATATATTGTACGATTCAATCCAAACATTATTCAGCGTAAAAGGCTGTAACTGCATAGAACATTCAAGTATAAATATACGTTGCGCAAACGAAAGATAAAAAGAAAAAATGTCATTAAGAGTTCGACATTCGTGTTAGTTATATGGTTAGGATCGCTGTGCACCCTTAACGGGGAAGAGATCCCTAATATTCGGGTCATAGTGATTCGTTACTGCGGTGTATGTTCAACGACGTATTATTCGGTTATGAAGACGACCATATCATTTGTGGCATCATTTTGACAGAAGTTCTTGGCTGTGTGAGTCTCATACTCCCCTCAAAAAATGAAAGTTTATATCACAACGACAGATATGGAAGAGAAATTATAGTCAAATAAAGACAACAAAAATAAATACGTACACAGCAAACTGCAGAACGTTCTGGCGGCAACTAGTCGTCCGCAACCTTTATCGAGCAACTCGGATATCATCACCACATCGCCACCCTTCCTGCGCGCAATGCCAAGTATCTTCCTGCAAAACACACAATTCATCATACTCCCACCACATAAGCATTATGGCTATGGTAGTCAAGGTCTTCGGAAGCGGAACCGAAAGAAAGAAACGCCTTGCTAAAAGCAACTGTCCACTATGCATTTGCTTTTTTGGCTTTTGCTCGGTCTATTGCAATGAAGTGGTGGTACTCGGTTTCAACTATCAAGAAATTGTTTCGAATATCCCCTTGTTCAGCAATCATGAAGTTAGCATGATTTTTGACAAAGGGGGTATATACCAGCAATTTCCGGCAACACGCTATCCAGCAAGCAGGGACAACATCGAATTTGAGCTGAGTCTGAGACTTACTTCCAACCTCAATTTAGAATATCAGTTCAACCTGTTAGACTGGCGGAAAACTTGTCGTGCATGTAACTTCCCGATCATTATTCATCATCCCAACATCCTCATTGAACACTGTCATCCCCAGAGACTATTCGACCCGACTGCTATAGTGGTGAATAAAAAGGCTATCGCATCATTTCGCCATGCGCGTTTGCAAACTTACATATGAATTCCACATTACTGCAGCAGCAAGTCTGCGTAAATACGCATCGAGGACAAAAGTATACGAAACAATGAAATTCAAAAGAAACCTTCGCGTTGATCCGAACACGTCAGAAGCGCGCTCAAAGGCGCCCTAAAATTTGCGTTCGTTCCGTGGAAGCAGCATTTTCATATTACACCACGGTCAGGATGAAAAGAAAACAAGCGACCTTTTCCCACAAAAAGTGCAGTCTACTAGGGACAAACGCAATGCGGGCAATACGTTGCTTCCTCGTTCAACGGTTCAGAAACGAATATAAAAACGGACTGACAGCAGTTTGCAAAAGATTGCAATGAAGGATGTAGAAACTCACTGGCAGAGTTCCTCGATGAACCCAGACTCGTCAGCTTGCCCGTGTACATGGACCTGCCCCTCGGACGAACCATTTGGTGATGGATTTGTGCCCTTCATCGATGCATTTAAATTGTCCAGCACTGAAAATCATATTCCTTAGCAAGCAGTCAAATAATTAGCGCATTAATCAATGACACTGACCACGTCTGCCTGTGGACGTGTCCCCTAACAGCTGAAAGCCAACTCCAACATAAACTGATCTGCACCTCTGATTAGAGTTCATCCGATCGGTCTCTGTAACTCATCCACAACATATCCGATGAATATCAGGCATTTCAAAACTACAGGTCCGCTCGTCACTTGTCTCTGGCGAAGTCCCAAGTACAGATCGAATGCACAAGACCGACTCCTCTTCAAATATTTCTTCCGTAATTAAAACAACGCCAACCAATAGCGAAAGAAAAACAGGCCGATTAAAAAAGGAAAGAAAATAGTGGTCGCCGATTTTGCTAAGACCACTAGCTCCTTCAAAACAACAGTGAAACACCCGACGCACCTATCTAAACACCTCATGTTTGGC
This sequence comes from Ascaris suum, assembly GCA_013433145.1. Lineage (NCBI taxonomy): Eukaryota > Metazoa > Nematoda > Chromadorea > Rhabditida > Ascarididae > Ascaris > Ascaris suum. The sequence goes on along the minus strand of CM024183.1, from coordinate 74,632 downwards.
TATACTGTCATTTTGCTGCCAAAAATTAGCTACTTTCGGAAAAGTGCAGCGCAAGTAGGACAAAAACGTACAATTGGTGGACTTCTCGAGTCCCATGACATCTGGATTCGTCGTATCCAACATTACCGCATCTGCACGCTCATTTTCTGCAAATAAAGCGTGAGTGTTGCGACGAAGAGATACCTGCATAACTAGTTGTGTTACTAACTGGCTTTCTAGTGACTCATCTTCACCAATTTCCTTCATTATCAAAAAAGGCCAACCGGTACCGCAAACCTCACCTCTTATTAAAATATATTTTCTCTAAGCACTCCTGTTCCAATCCATTCAACGCCCTAATCCACCCACGAATGCTTTCCTACGTGTTGCGACTGTGAACGCCCCCTAACTAACACAGACATTTTCGTTCGCAAAGTAGATCAGCTTCCCACATATACATCAGTAAGCTTCATTGTAATTCAAGATCGAAAAGTACGTAAGCAAACCTCGAGAAATCCCCCAGAAGCCCGTCGAGCGGCGCTCTCTTTCTTGCACTGAAACCGACGATTCACGCGTATCCTGCAATCAAGGAGTATTTGTTCAGGTTCCAACGTTTTGTGCTAAATAAAACGAACCTTTGGACAGCAATGCTGGAGTGAATCTGCGCGCAGAACACTCCAGCAGCAAAAGTGCCCGAACAGGAAACATCTATTCGTTACCTTACGGAAGAAGAATCGCGCCGCTGAGCTCTCTCCAGGTTCATCGATCTGTTCCGCTTCATCACCTTCGGCTGCCATGGCCTTTACCGCACCCTGAAATTTGCCTTACCTGTGCTGATACCATTACTTTCCTTCAGTTCCACTTCATGTAATCCCCATAAGCATCACACACAATTCCTAGCAGTTTTCCACCTCAATATTTCCTTGTGCACACTTCGCAAATTTCTGAAGCTAGCATTGCGATGACGTCATGCTTGTGCACGTGGAGGCATACTTGTGCACATTCTGTGTGCCTGCCCTTGTGCAAACGCACAACAAAACTTGGGTGGTGAAACTTAGAGATATAATGCGCGTCACCGGATGACTTCGGTCCAATCTGTTTATGTGTAGTCGGCCTTCTTCCAATGCGTCTGATATTCAAAGCTGTTACATAATTTGCCAATCAATTCTCTTATATATCCGATCGCATAGGCCGCTAAAATGGATCTTCATTCGATGGAACTATACATCCTGCTGGTCCTTGCTCAAACGGCTATACGAGTCAACTGAGATGCATTCGGATGAAAGAGTAAATCAAACTATCTTCAAAAGCAGACACAAAATTCATTCTGGTATACTGCTTTATAACTAGCACAGTCGTTCAAACAAAACTTGAGCTTGGTCGGAAATTGAGAACTGATTCATCTTTCGTCTTTCCTTAGGTAGAAGCAGAGAATCAAGCACTATTTCCTTACTGAGAATCTGCGCTTTTCTTCCCTCCATTAGGGAGAAAAATACCTTTTGCAGATGGCATATGCATATAAGACGTAGGGCTTCTGCCCTTGAAGGGGTCTCGTGTCTTCCAAGTGCACCTTGTTGGAAGGTCGGACACTGATTCCCTACGGACGATTGCCGGACCTCCCACTTCACCCCTTCCGCAAAAAAGCCTTAACGATTTATCTCTAGAAAGTGACAATGCAACGCCATTCTGCTTGGATTTGAACTCTCCCTCCAATCAGAGCCAACAGCATCAAAATTATAGTTTTTTTCTCTGAGCCCATTTAAAAATCCGCACTTCCGGGGTAAGCAGAAAAAGGATCTCACCATCTGTGCGTAGTCGCTCTGCAACAAGAGATTCGATGGGATGTCATCCTCAGGTCGCATATCTGTACCACTCATCAACGAATCCATCTGAAAAACAGATATTTCAGGTCATTTCGACATCGCCTCCCAACCGCACTCTTTAACTACAACTTCAAAAATGCAACCTTATCAAAATCTCCCACGATAACTTAATGCACTCTCAACGGCAACACCGCAACCGCCAACACCACTCTTACCAACCGTCTAAACCACATTCACTAAAATCTGCACTTGCATGCGTTTAAATGATCATTTCACGGGGCTCATATACTATGAAATTTTCCTTTGAAAAACCATACTCACTAGAAAGGACCAAAATCACAAGTGAGTGTATTTCCTGTTGTCGGTGCAATGAATTGCATTCTAGCAGTGTTACACGCGATCATGCACCAATACCATATAACGGTATACCACACTCTATACACTACAGTACTACTTCATACTGCATATACGCGTAAGCACATTCGCACAAATCAACCTTCGAAAACTTATTTGCACTAAGTGCATGAAAGAAACGGAAGCGGAAAAGTCGACTCATAAAAAAGAACATGCATGTGAAACACACCCGCATTTCCGATATCTTCTTCACCTCTCCAGAAGATCTCTCAGAATGCTCCAATGTCGAAACGCTTGCGTGTTCCATTCTCTAAACCTTGAAACGGTTGAAAGCAGACTCGATGGAAGCATCCTAGCAAAAGACCCTCATCACATTATTTCGATCCTGCTAACAGAAATGTCGTGGGAAAACCGCTTCTATCTCCCCCCCCCCCCCCCCAACCCCATACACAAACTACGATGACTGCAACTGTGGACTTCCACTGCTTCATATACGACTACAATTTCAGATGAACGCTGCAATATGACATAATGACGGATCCTCCCAAGTAAAATCGCCTATACACAGTGCACAGTCCTCAATTAGATAATTGTAAACCTTTCACTTCCACAAGTTTACGTACAGTTGCATACTTCTCTACAGAACAGAATAAAACAACGAGAAGTTAAGTGCCTTAGCTGACGATGATTCCTCGTCGTCGCGATTTCCAGCTCGCTGATACTTTGCCGCTGATGAGAAAGAGACACCCTCGTCCCACTGAAGCGCTAGCGCTATCTGATCGCGTCTCGATCCCACGAACAATTCGCACAATATTGGGTTCACTGTTACGAAGAGTTGTCATGGAAGCATCAAATTTACACATACACATCAAGCTCTATTTTCAGGAGCTACTAACCTCCTGGATGATCGCTTAAGGCCATACCGTAGCATTCAATAATTGGTAAAAACACATATACTATTCCAAAAGTTTTTCAAATTCTTAAACAAAGAATCCCATCTTTTGAATTATAATATAACAGCGAACCTCGCCTTGTTTCTCCCCTACTCATCGATTCTCATCTCAAAAACTCAACAGTATTACTCTTGTCTGTAAGGCTTAAAAATGCAAAGTAAAAGATACGATAAAAGGTGAAAACGTACGTCTTAGAGTGGCTGGACGCAGATCAAACATCTCAGAACAGGGAACAAATTGTTTCTTCGGGTCACGAACGATAAGTTCATCACGAGTCCTCACGGTGTCCGAATAGTCGTTCATGCGAGCGCGCAAAAACTCCTGCAACAAAGCGACCATCCAACTCAAAAGATCATCTATCCAGTGAATTTCTGCGGAATTGTCAGAACTGCTAGAATTCGCTGTGTTTCAAATCTCACGACGCCATCACAGACCATGACGATTTACTAGTCTTTACACAGTGACTGTACTCAAAAAAGCTTGTTGCCCGCAAATCCTCTTGAAGCCCTCCTCCTCTGTCGAGAACGACGCTTACATTCGCCCTTATACATTTCTCTACAAACTGGAAGCATCAAGGATGAAAAACTAATGATTTTGCAGAGAATCATGACAAATCTTCGACTTCATGCCCTTTTTCGAAATGCTTCCTAATTATGGCCGGTAGAAGAATAACAGTTGATTTTATAAGAAAACAATGATGGCAACAAAGAAATGAATACACTAGAACAATTAGCTGAATCACCTTATCTTACTTTACTGTCGCATGGTCGAAGGTCGAAGAAAAGGAGAAATGAAGAAAGAACGCTATCAATGGTAGTCAATTTGCAAGCAGTAATTGCTAATCTATTTATTCTTTAATTACGATTCACTGCTTGCCATTCTTTAAAAACAGCGCTGGCAAAACTAATCGTCGAATTCTGTAGTGCTAGCGCTCCTAAGCAAAAAATGCGATCAGGTGAGTCTCATACGTGTACCGTGTATAGGAGACAAACAGAAAACGAGCATAGATGAAAACTCCTCCAATCACGAGACCTGTGGGTTCCTGCTTTTGACAGAAGGTCGGCTAAACTACCAAAAAGAGACCGTGGCCACACACCCAGAAAATGAATCCATCTTTAAAATCGACTCAAGTGCTCCCACACGCTGCAATTATGAAAAATTGCTAACTTCCTCTTCAACGCTACCTTAATGTTCGCTGACACCAATTCAACCGTTAGGGAGCTATGTAATTCACTTCGACATACGACGCGTACTACACATACTCATCAACATGTATGAGACGCTGCATATCCCTTATTAGATGGAAAAAGCCACATGTGTTCTTTCCATGTGGAGGGTTTTTATATCATTCTTCCCTAGCAGGAGACTAGCGCAATTTTATTTCGAGCAAAAACTATGCTCACTGAGATGATGCGAATGAACATTGCGCACTTGCCCACCCTTCTCACAAACTCCTTCTTCACATCACTTTTTCGGTGGTTCCCACCTCCTTTTGAAAGCCTGCTGTGTTGCATCCTCAAACTACCAGTGAGGAAGAAAAGGGTGGTGGCAGAAAACAGCAGTACGAACCATACCCACTCATGTAGCATCACCATCATAAACTAACCTTGGGAGCCTCTCATCAGTTCCGATTCTGCATTATTTTAATGCTAACAGGTTAAAATTTCGCAACACTAGCACAACGTGACCCCCATGCAGCACGCTACTAATTCCTGTCCCCAATCTGCAACATTTCGCCTAGCCTCCTCACAACATACCCAAAAAGGACGCTCAGTTGTCAACTTACACTCAAAATGCATCATTAATACCATTAATGATCACAACTGCTAGAAGCAATGAAAGGCAATAAATGCACAGCCCTAAATAAACTCACGCTCCAACGCTGTCAGGTAATTACGCGTCAGATTTCCTTGCGGACCTCTACCTCATTCCGGTCAGAAGCCAGTGAGTGCATGGAACCAACCCCTCCTGCTAAGCTGTACGCGAAGGCCGATAGGCATCAAGAATGTCAAGAACCGAACTCATCCTCACCGACTGTAAAGCACTCATTTATTGCCCCTCTCCAGCCTAAACAATTATGCTGCTATAGCATATAACGACGCATCTACGTCGGTTGATGCTGACAGTGCCTGAATCGCTCAGAACAAAAGCGAAAATGATGCAATTTATGAAAAAATTATGCCACACAAAGTCAGTGCTAGCTGCACACATTGTCAAATACAAATTGCTTAAATAAAAATTAATCGTGATTCGACGAAGTCGACCCCAGTGTACAGTCTCCGATACTTACCACTGAAAGTTGAGTTTCTCGATCGGCCCATGCTTTGCGGTGGACGTTCGTTCTTGTAGGTCTATCCGGTTCATCCAGAAGGAGAACATCGAGCGCCAACGATGACAACTGCAATACACTAATTAGCTGGCACAGAACATGTCTGCCACTTCAACCAGTACCACAAAACAAATCACTGACTAGGACAATTGTAGCCCAATATTCCTACTTCTCTATTACTTGAGTGGATCGTACGTAGATCCAGTATAAAGATCAGCAGGCATTCACATGCATTTCATCAATTCTCATGGATATCGAACTGCATTATCATACTTTCGAAAGAAATCGCCAACCTGCCGACTATCACCAAGAATAAATTTATACTTCAGTCGTTTGTATATATATATATATATATATATATATATATATATATATATATATATATATATATATATATATATATATACGTACGCATCCACATGTATGCGTAAACATGCATGTGCATGCTTAACAAACGAACTGGGCAGCGCGAAAGGCCGCAAACAAGATGGGATGAACACTAGTACGGCTCTGCAGTCAACGCTGGAAGCAGAAGACGCAGAACAGGAGGGAATGGAAGTTGATATCCGCCGGCCGCGCCGACGCTCAGCGAATGGACGGATCGTCAGGCAATCAGGTGATATATATCCCAGCATGTCATATACACAGTATGCACGTAGCGTGTGCATGAAATAAATTTACACATTCTGTTATTTACAGCACAAGCTCTGTAACGACACCTCTTGCTTATCTGGTACAGCATGAAATTAAAATGAAACCTCTGCAACTTGATTGCCCATGTAAGCAGGCGAATGGTTCCTTATAATCTCAGGCTCAGTATGTTACGCCAACTTTAGATGAGATGAATCACGTAATTGTAAGCTTATATGTACCTATTCCATAAAGTTGGAAGGGCGTATTAGTATCTCGCGATACGTCATAGTGATATCATTTGATCGACATAATCTTCTGTTCCTTATGCAAGTGTCATTAATTATGCTATCTTTTTAACGATACCTCCAATAACCCTCTGCCATTCACCAATCCTCACAGTTCATTAGAGCTAGCGATATTCCCGTGGGGGTCGTTAGATATTTCAGCAAATGCAGCCGAGCGATGCGATGACAATCACTGTCAATTCCGATGATAGCCTTCCTATTGCAAAATTGAGAAAGGCGACCAATTTGCAGATGACATGGGTCCCATTCTTTGCACTGTGCAAGGAATGGATGGTCACTCAACGGGAACGGCTAAAAAGTACCTCAAATCACAAACAGTCAAGAAACAGTCCAACGATCCACGTTGTCATTTGCAATCTTTGTGCAGCTGTTTCTGGCTTGACTCCCAACTTTACAACAAATTCACATCATTTCACCAAACCTAAAAAAGTCTGCCTGATGCTTTAGCAAATGCGCTTCAACCAGCCGGGACGGCGTCATTCCCGGCTCTTCCTGTAGCATAATACACGGTCGTCGGCCACTCTTGCCGACGACCACTGTTGACTTCAGTTGATCCTCAACTTTTTTCAAATACCACGAGTTTCGACCACCAAGGATGAGGGGTCTTGCACTTTTACATGCCTCGCTGCAAAGTCTTTTAATGACAATCGCTGGCAAGCGTAACGATGAGACAGTTGGCTTGAAGGCACCATCAACTGCCAAGTGAAAATTCCCAAATGCAAGGTTTCGGCCTGCGCTTGAGGATAAGTCAAATCTGAAGCGGCAATATATTCAAATCTGCCAATCGCTTCGAAACGATGAACGTGCCTTCGACCGCTTTTGTGCACATGTCACAAGGAGCTGCAAAGTCAATACTAAAAAATTCACAAAGTTTGCAATCTATCACCAGATTCTTTGCAACTCTTTTAGCCCCTTCCCCCCCTCTCCCGATAAAGCAAGGCGAGAACTCGGCACAGCTTAGACCACCAATGTTATAGTATGGGCCTATGAAGTTTCTATACAAATCAAAGATGGTTGCCCCAAGTCATCTCTCTGTCTTCCCCCCCCCCCCCCCCCACCCATACATCAAGAAGGTGAGTATGTGAACAAAAAAAACGAGTCACAAAACATCCCCTTAAACGACATCTAAGCGAACAGGCAAAAACAGATGCTAAGAAATTGTACGACAAGATCATCAGAGACAAAACTGGCGTACCGTCCTGCACAAGAAAACGTTTTCTCGTCAAACTCAGAACTGGCCTGTCTTAAACACAAGATGAGGTTTCTGTCCCTGAGCAGAACTGGCATGTCAGTTGTACAGAACGCTCTAACGCTTACAATTTCTGAAGACTACAGCTTCTCCTCTTCTCACCGGAATCCGATCTATGCATTTGAAACCAGTTCCGAATGAGCTAAAAGGCAAAAATTCAATAAGCAAGCTAGCCTTAAAGGCGGTCCTAAAACGGCTACATGAGCAAAAACAGCCAAACAACTCTCTCGCTTCCTCCCACCTCTCGGCCCTTCCCTCCTCGCCAAGAATGAATCTTTGAGGCTATATGCTCCCACGTAAGGTAAAAAAAAAACTTGCAGCCCATCATCCTAGCCTTTACTGTATTTGACGTTGCAGCATTTCTCATAAAAATTCGACCTGTTTTCCACTCGCGCTTGAAACGATCGATACTGGTCGCTGGTCAACTTGCGCATCATGATTCCATATCTGATCCCCCCTTCCTCCTTCAGATGTTACCTCAACCGAATCCTGGACTAATGGAGATTCCACCTACAAAATTAATATTTCAATCATGGGTGGCAGAAAAACTACCTGCATTTTGCCTGCATATTATAACAAAACGAGTCATCCGGAATAGAAGCACAAGATCTCAAAATAATTACGACATCGTGATTGTATCTTTTACCTCCTGAAACCTTCTCCCCACTTCCTATTACTTCCTTTTGCAGTGTTTCTAATACAAGATACTGCTTTGTTTCATCCCCTACTAAATCATGCACTTCAATTCGATTCTCAAATACTCTTCAGTAAACGCCGAACGGACTTTGAAAGACATCAAATTCTTCCTCTCTCAGTCCTTTATTTGCACGATGTGAAAGCTATTGAGAGGTACTTTTCATATAAAAATGGAGGATTTACACCAGATTAACAGAAAGAAGATGCGCAAATGATGCGAAATTAAACTTAGATCTTTATTACTCATACAAGCAGGTACCGCACACCATACTACCGCCATAGCATGCTTCCTACTTGTCATATTTTCGAGGAGGAAGTAGCATCGCCATGCGATGCTACTTCCTCCTCGAAAATATTCATGCAAGCATCTGCTTGTCCGCCAGCTCAACCTCTGCTTTATAACGTCATATGAAACCATATACGCCTAAATACATTAAGACGTCGTTATCTAGATGTCTTAATGTATTTAAGTAGACGACCTAGATAAGCAGACGACCTGCATGGAGAAAGCAATCGCAGAACCTTCCCCATGCACAAATAAAGATGCATTCAGTTCATCAGCAGGAAATGATAGTAAAAATTTACATCTCGCAATTTAATGCAAGAAAGCATACTTCGAATGTGAATCCAGATTAAAATAGCATGAATGGCACATCAGTCTCCATAAGCTCAATGATTTCCGAATGAAGACTCGCCATTTGAGTACACGGAAATTTATCGGATCCCAAACGCCGATGATTCTCGAGTTGGAAGAGTTTGCCTTGCAACCTCTTATCCCTTCTTCTGCTGCAGGAGGAAACTTTGTAGAAACTGTTTTAACACAGGCAGTACCAAGCAACGCATTACCTCGGCAGCCGTGCCCACAGCAAATTCCGCTCCAGCGATCGCTAATGCTTCACGTGTGTGGTCATCACTCGGATGATTAGCAACTATAGCAACTTCCGCTTTGTCAGCACGACTATCGGCACCACGAGAGTCGTGCATAACCCCTTCCCTGCAACGGATGCAATTTTTCAAAAAGTGACAAATCCACTCCTTTCCATTTAGTTATCACTATAAGGGCTTTCCGGCGACTCATTAAAAGCAACCATCATCAACGATGCATCAGGCTTTGTTGCCCATTCAAAAATCATAAATTCAATCATATAGGTGAACACTACGCTGCCTCTCTTAAGATAGCCTCATTTGCTCTATTCGCACGGAATAATGTGTAAAAATTCTCCATACTCCCCTCTTCCAATCAACACGATCAAATGACGCGACTGCTGCATGTTGATTTGCATCAATGTTAAAGCGTCACGCCAATACGATCCTCTAGGTGGGCTATTTTCAGATTGGAAAAAAAAAAACCATTTTCATACGCAACTAGAAGAAAATAAGGACGAATTGTTAGGAACATTACATGGAGAATGATATACCTTTATGAGTATATGCATTAATAAAACACATTCTAAAACAATTACTATGAAATAAATATGCTGCGACTCAAAAAATATCAGCAAGAAAGTTGTATTCGACCATTTTGACGAGCTAAAGTGAGCACAGCACATTGAAAATATTTTTCAACACTTTGGTTGTCAGAAAAACCTTCACTACTCTCAATTCACTAAAAGCTATGTTAGAAAAAGCGAGGAAAGTGAAGCAAGCGAAAATTTCTTTTGAGCCGCTCTTACCTCTAAAAAACTTTGACTGGCCAAGATTAGCAAAAATTCGTTGGAATATTTCGGCCCTTAAAAACTTTTCGATGCAATAACCCCCCGGTACAATCTCTCTGGAAGTAGATGCGTGAGGATTAACTTTTTCGCATTTTATGGAATCGAGTCGCATATTTTAGAAGCCATCTGCTCCTTTGCAGCTTTTCACTTCTCTTTTAAATGAGTTCCCGGAATGGGAAAATATTTCATGGTAAGTTTCATGAAATAAATTCCCATGTAGACTATTCCCTAAACGAGATGGATGCTTCCACAATTTATTAGAAAAGAACGAAACACATTAAAAGGAAAAACCTACAGAATTCGCCGCTGCTCTGGTGTGATCATTCCAAAGTCGTCGTCGACCAAGTCATCATCTATACCCATTGGATGAACTTCTTGCAATGTAATATCCGACATCCTTGCAACAGTCCCAAACTGCAGCTCACCATCAATCGCCATTTTATCCTGAATGAAACGTCGTCTAAACATTTCCCGATAAAATACAATGAATCGTTTCAATGAAAAATTGCGCCACGGCACCATATTACAATGACAGATGTAGTAAACAGTATGCACGAAAGAATTAAAGTAGAAGAAATATTTGAGAAAAAGAAGATGCAATAACTGAAGAAATAGAGGAAGACAGTAACAAAGTAAGGCAGAGAAATGATCATGTGCATGCTGTGTGCCATTCATTTTATGGCCTGTATGAGTGAAAACAATCTCATCTTCCTATTTCCTTTCTCACATTCTACAACTTTTTCGCGGCAAAATTGTGTGGTAGTATTAGGTCCCTATACCACCGAAGTAAAAGAACATACTCATATATACTGCATAAATACACCCTTTCAGGCTTGTTAACTTCCCGTATAACACATTACAAGCTGCAAGTGATAGAGCGGCGAGTACCAGTGCGCTTTAAGCAGAGCTCCTCAACACTTGGTTCTTAACTCTTTTTTTCTTGGCCTTCATCAACGACCTTCCTCAAGACTGCCTCCCGATTCTAAACGCTCTGTGTTCATAAATTATTTTAGAGAGTTCATGCTCATAAATAAAACAAACAAATCTGTCACTAAATAGATCACTGCTGCTGCGTTTGCGACTTGCCCCTTATATCCGATAAAACAACTCATATCAGGTCTGGCCAAACTATTCTAAAGTGTCGAGCCAATGCTAACGTCACGCCGTTTGGATTCTCTTCTGCCAGACATATGTAAGTCACCAACAAAACCTTTCCCTCCATGAACACAACTTCAACTCGTGAAAAAGGTGTAACCAGACGCCTGCTTATAGTATAAACACTATCCTTCCTGCATTCCATTCTATTAGATCGTTCACAGTCAACGTTCTTACATTCTCAAATGAGCCTTCCATATGTTGTTCCATCAGACTTAAACGGTAAAATCGCTTCATCAAGCCAGCTGAAGGTTCCCAGAAGTGACCCCTTCTAAATTATAAGAAGCAAGAGAGCAAGCTGTTTTTAAGGATATTATAAATTTTTTACAGCATAACACCACAGAAATCGGTCATCAGAGGACTTCCTTTCAAAGGAAGCCACAGCTAGTAGTATCCCTGAATTTATACACGCATTATCTCCACCTCCCTCAAAAGAAAGACCTATTGCGCTTCTGTCCGATTCACTTCTAGCTAGAAATTAGTACTGAAAAATTTTGTAAGTAAACAAAACCTACCATGCTCTGCTTTACAATCCATTTTGGAGATCTGGCCCTAGATTTACACATATTATATTACAAGCACAAAACATCATGCAAGTTGTTTGTTCCTCCCGTAATTCGTTCTTTCCTCTGTTTGTTCTTACCGTTCTCCACCTCGCAGGATCAATTCCCTTCACTAATTTACTCAGCTTTGTTAAGAACTATAAGTCCTCACGTCGTAATTATAAAATTCCATGCCATACAAACAAGATCATGATCTTCCCATCAAATTACGGCTGAATTCTAGGATATGAATGATATCATTATAGATTCAGAGAGTCAGAAACTAGTCACGGAAATTGCATTAAAAAAGACAGTGGCCTTCACTTTAAAGGAGAGGAGGGGATGTGAAGCAGTAAGCCTAAAACATCTTAAATGGAGATCCTAGAATCTCACGAAAAGGAATGCCAGGAAAAATCCAGCTGAGCTTCAACCTCACCTTCAGGGTATTTCACTGGCGCTGGAAAAACGTACCAACATTTTTGCTACTTCAACATCGAGTGCAATGTTCACCCTCCCTCTTAGCTCTTCCAGAAAGTAACGTGAAGGGGACTTAGGAAGCCGGAATTTTCTTCCTCCGAAATTGTGATGGAAATTCACTTACAGAACGCACGTATATTTCACAACATTGCTGAAGAACAAAAGAACAGCTACATGCTTCGCAAACGTAACAACCCAGAAATGGATGACTTCCTTGCAGAACGAACCAGACAAAAATGGGAAGTGGAAAAGAACGAATTAAGGAACATGAACGAACCAAATCATTCGCGAGATCTACCAAGGTCGCACCTATGTTGGGCATCGTCATCCCATCTTTTCTCTTTCGCTTTCTTCCAACCTCCGGCAGGACGCCGTCACTTCCAAGCTGCCTGAAGACATTTCGAGACTGCCGCTCAATTTCTAGGACCATACGATGACAAATCAAGCCATGGCAATAACGCAAAGAAATCCTCTCCAATAACGCGTTCTGAATATACACGCAAACACGCCCTCTAAAAACCAGTTGACAAAATAAATAATCAATTAAAAAGCGAACCGCAAGTTGCGTTCAAAGCAGCAGCTGCAAATGCAACAGCGTTGTTCCCCGGAAGTTGCGTTCAGAAGCTACAACTATGTCCAATCATAGTCCAAGCTGCAGTTGCAAATTAGTGCCTACTAGAATTCCTCACTGAAATAAACGCTTAAAAGCAGATCTTGCAGAAATGAGTGAACCTTCCCGGAAGAAATGGGAGGATTCACAAATCGTTCGTTCGCAAGAAACAGAAATCGCCAATACCATGCATTATGCGAGGATTTTCTTTCGCGGACCGACAGATCTTCAAAAACTCAGGCGAATCCAGTGAACAGGAGAAGACTGCACGCGAAAAAAATGGGATGAAAAGAGAAAAACTTTGACAGGATCCTTTCAAAAATCTAACACGCTTTTCCTCGATGCCCTACCTCCAAGAGGTCCAATTATTCGATCTTTTTATGCACATAATCCCTAGCCTTACCCGACGCTGTCCGTGTATAAATATATAACCAAAACCAAACAAAGAGCACACCACCGTCCTCGGCACTCCCCAGCCTATGCGGATGGGATGTAAGAAGAAGGTAAGGAGAAGAGTCGTACATGTCGCTTGACAGTCTTACTCAGAAATCCAGGAGAACAAAAGAAAAAACACACAAAAATGTAGGGGATATCCACAGCAGCTTCATACGAACAGCGCACCGCTGTTCCAGGTGAACTCGGCGCAGCGCACGCCATTCTTCTCATTGCAATTAGGATTCGCTTAGGTAAAATTATTCTCATCGTCGAGAATACAAACTCTAAGCTGATTTTAAAAAAACTTCGCATAAGCAGAGTTAATTACCTTACGCAGAATGAAACGCTGATTCTATGGATTTAAATAATGTTATACACGTCCCATAAATATTCACTGAAACAGTAACAAAATTTGTATGGAAAGTTTTCATAAGTTTTTTGTATAACGCGCAGAACCTGCTCAGTACAGTCCATACTTCCACTCCGAATGCGAACCATGCAATTTGCGCTAAGCCTTGGCAAACACTATTACCCATGTGTTGTTTGGCACAGCGTTTTTTGCATGAAACTCTTCTCATTCCAATATATAATCATAGTAAGCAAGAAAACTCTCCTGAAACTCCGGTTGATTACCATCCTCTCCTCCTCCCAAGATGCTCTAAGCAAATGCAATAATTTTTTTAATATGCTTTTTCGACTTCGGACGGAGGAACCAGCCCATTAGGTACGGCTTATTCCATACTGCCTGATATACCTTTACTTTATCAGTGCCATCTTCACCTAGCAGGTCGTGACGTTCTGAATTTCTTATAAAACTGGACAAGACAGCGATAGAGATACTCGCAGGCGTTACTTAAAGAATAGCCCACAACTCAAACATAACAACATATCAAAAACAGCAAGCAACATAAAGTTCTTTCATGGTGAAGCTAAGTAAAACTGATTACATTGCATTATCGTCTCCTCTTTTTCCATCTTCTTTCAATTTCGAAAACAACAACGCCTTCAACTTCTCGACATCACCTGTAAAGCAGCCAATGAAAAACGTTTCTGCATTTATGCATTCGATGAGCTAGGAGTACAGCCATCTCAGGAAAGATCTTCGACGATGTAAATATACAACAAATAACATCGACCCTTTATAATTCCCGCCCATTTTTATCTTTCGTTCTTTAGTGAGTGATTACACCCTGGCGGAAGGAACTTATCCAATGAACAGGTGGGTGTACTACGCCCGAATCAGGCTTGAATGACCGTTTGAAAACATCACCCCATCCTAATAGGAACCGAAGAGTGCACATTCATGTCGGAATTTAGGAACTCAGATGAAATGAGAAAAAGTTCACTTGCGATGTTGCCGCTATTTGGAATGCTCTTCACGAGGAAAACTGAACCAAAATTAAATACTAAATATTGCAATTCATGAGTGAAGGGACTAACTATTTTAAAACCTACAACAGCGTAGCACCTACGAGCCATTTATTTTTTGAGGATCCTCCAACTTTTGTTTTTCACGACCTCCTTATGGGTATGCAAATAAGCATCCAGTATACCGAATATCTGGGTTTAATCCATGAATCGCCTCCAAGTGCAATGCAGTACAAGACAGTTAAAGTCTCGTTCAGACATGGTGAAGTGGGATTGACAGGAGAAAAAATGTCTTAATGCAACCTTCATCCTTTGTCGCAACTATTCACCAAACAAATATTTGAACAGAATAACGCCACATAGTCGTTTACTGCTTTCAAACGCTTAGTGCCAAGTAATTACTGCTGAAGCGGAAACGATAAGTTCCCACCTTTTCTCCTGTTTATAAAATTGCTGGCAACTGCAACCAAGATATCTGCGATAGGTATCTATCTTTACGTCAACAACTGTCACCATTGCATTTACTATGCATTTAACTTCACTATTCCTGGAAAACACAGTGCGCTAGTTTACGAGCCTTTCCTCTCCCGACGTTTTCCACACCCATCGCTCTCAGTTCGCGAAGTTCAAATCATGCACCCATTAGAAATTAGCATACAATGAGTACACGATGGTGTGACAACTTACGCAGCAACAGCTCCGTTCTCTTGAGCTGGAGTTGCACGATTCCAGTACTGAGAATGGAGAGAAGGTATAACGAGAATCTCACATTCTCGGCCTCGTGATCGCCGCCGAACGGGATCCTTTCCAGGAGGTCATTGCTGAAATCATATTATTAAAACAATTTAAAGCAGCAACATCGTGAATAAAAGCGTACCGTCCACAAATCGCCTACTGTAACCGATTCTAATTGAATAGCTAATTATTCATGAATGAAAATACCATTTTTAACCCTCACTTGAACAAAAATCGCATTTTATCCAGCTCTAATAAGGTACGCTGGTCATCTATAACCAACACTTATCGATTTCCGAGCAATACTCCGGACAAGAATGTGAGAAATGGAATGGATGCCAAGCAGTTGATTTCCGACCCTTGACCTCAGCTGTTGCGGAAGCGGAGTTTCAATGCTCACCCAAACGATCCGAAGTCTAACGGAAATCAATTTAAAATGATTAAAACAAAGAAGCAAAGGCAACGACAATGGTATTGAGGTAAACAAAAGCAGAAGGATGTCTTCTCGCGATCCGAACTTTTTTGAAAGAAAGCAGAACTGTATTCAGCTCACAGTGAATTAAAGTAACATCGGCGATGTATGTTGAGGACTTGATGGGAACACTCTCGGTAATTTGTTTACTTTTAGCCGAGCAGACAGCTCGGATGAGGATGCCCACTATCCGAGGATGGATGATCAACGATCGGCGTAAGCTGCATTGCACGTAAAGGTACCCTGTTCGACTGAAACATCTGATGTTTTAATTTCCGAAATATCACTCCAAATATTGCACAATTCGATGCCGAATCTTTACTCTCCTGGAACAATGGAGTTTCTCTCAGATTTTTTTGCGACATATAATTCAGCACCCATCTGCAGTGATTGTGGCGCATGAATTGACTCTATTGAATCTGCAGTTGTTGCCTTTTGGGTGCAGAACTCGTTCTTCGGAATGCGATGAAAGCAATTCTTGTAAAGCTATGGCTTCGGAAACAGGAATGGGTGTGAGTGCAGACTGCTTCCTGCGTTTTTTTGACCTGAGGCTAAATGATCGCGTTTGACATCTTTTCACTTTTGTAATATAACAAAGGTGACGCTAGCAGAAATCTGCTAAGAAACAAGCTCTAGAGCTACTGCACTTCAGAACCACGTTCAAACAACAAAGAAGTCCTATTAGCCGATTCGTTGCTTCTACCTTTATTTATCTGATTTTGATCCACTTCAAAAGCCCCATTCAAAGGAAACGAAAATGGATCGCGAGGAAGAATTTTCCAGGCTCCAGCAGGATCGAAGTTGCCTGTTTTTTTGCCGAAAGCGCTCTTTACTGATCCCCACTGCTGTAAGTGCACCTCGATTACGAGGAAATCTCATTATG
The DNA here is from genome assembly GCA_013433145.1 of Ascaris suum. NCBI lineage: Eukaryota > Metazoa > Nematoda > Chromadorea > Rhabditida > Ascarididae > Ascaris > Ascaris suum. Next base: position 57,919 of record CM024183.1, on the reverse strand, counting down.
ACCGCACCAAACGAGAGAAACATTAAGTTACGAAGCTATCTGAGCGACATCGAATACGAAATCGTCCCAGACTACGTCTTCTACACTATCCTCGATACCACTGATTATTGCAAATATCAGTTATAAAATGAAAACACGACAAACCGCAGTGAAATGCACCCACGTTGGAACTACACTTCCCTCCCTTCCAAGACGCCGCCTCTGCCCTCGATCACAGGGTGGTGGCCACTCTCTTCATCTTTATCCATCTCCCGTTTATTGTTTGAATGAATTCTCTCAGTTCTTTTTTATATAGCTTCTTTAAAGTCCCCTCTATATATCAGTTTTAAAAATGCGCCGTGCTGCACTAACTATGCTTATATACCGAACATGGGTATGTACACACATATATATGTACATTATATATACACACGCAGGTATATATATTCTCCCTATTGCATAAAGAACCGCATGTTCTGCAAACTGTGGACGAGAGCTGTATCCATAAACTGAAGAAATCCTTGAAACTCAAATGACTCGCTCTCCCTGCGATCAGTAAGAACGACTTGTGCCACATACCTACGTGGGAAAAAATCCAGCTCCGAAAGGCTAACTGACAGGTCGTAGCGCTTGAGGAGGGAGGATCTCCAATTAAGGGGTAGAGTGAGGGGGGGGGGGGGGAGGGCGTGTGAAGGAAGCATTTAGTCGATGGGTAAGTTGCTGCAACAGGAACATTACCAAAAAGTCGGAAAGCTGATCCCTAAAGAATACCCTACATGTGACACTAATAGATGACTAAACTCTCAAAAACATCTCTGAATTTTTCGTTTAGTCTATTTTTGAGATTTCATCAACTTTTCGACGGTTTTTACACCCGAAAACTTCCACAGGGGAACAGCACCCCTCTCATACTGCATGAATCGACCTATCTAACCTGAAAATTTCCTCCTTCTTCTACGCTACTAAGATACCTACCCACCTGTATTCCACCTTGACTGAGATCATGATATGAGGCTGGAGGGGAGGGGGAGGGGACATGTGATGAAGGGACGTTTAACAGCGTTAGGGATAGTGGCCTTAGATGGAGGAACTGCACCTCGCTTTTTTCGATTCATCAGCAATGCCATGCCATTCCCCGCCCACAATACGATGATAGAAATATCATTGTTACTTAGTGGCGAGCGCCCACTCTATGCTATACCTGACAGCTGATTTTGATGGATGAACTGTAATGTGCATGCAGCAAGAACCGCCCTACCTGCAGACTTCTCTACCTTTCTGCTTGTGGATAAAATAATGCAGTTTGGGTAATAACATTAAAGAAAAGCCACAAGGCTGGCAGCAATTGTTTTGCAATCTTGCTCAACTGGAATATCGGCCCACTCAGGAAAATACTACATGCAAACAACGAGAGTATTAAGTTTCAGAAAGAAGTGTCACAAAACACGATGCATTATTCAATGAAACTTTCAATCAGCACTCATCAGTAGGAATAGCACACACTCCAGGCACTAAGCAGCCAGCATAAATAAATGAAGTCAGTGCCCTGCCTGATTCTACCACACCTTCTAAACCACTGCATGGAAAGGAAAAAAGTTCATAAACCATTATATTTACATATACCAATATTTCTCGACATTGGCTTCCATCAGCTCCTTCCTGGTTGCCTTCCATCTTTTATCGGCTATCATTCTCCTGCAAGATAACTTTACTTCACAATGCAACCATGGAGAAAGGTAACGTTTCTATTGTTCCAGACAGTTAAGATCAATACTCAGAGAAAACGGCAAGCGAAGCAAACAAAGGTTTATTTTTAGGTGGGATTCGCCCCTCGAAAGGTTTCGATTATTTTAATCTCCGGAAGAATTGCCAAGCCAAGCCCAGACGTTGTGAAACCCCCTCAGGGACAAAGGACAATCATCAAAATTGCAGCTTGTGCCCGCACAAAAGATTGAAAGGCACGAACTAAAAACTTAATAAAAGCATCAAACTGCTTTTGACGCATCTCGAGATCACCTGCATTTTTAATTTATGCGTCCACGATCTCCTGACGGAACTGAGAATCGTCGACGGATGCAAAAGTTGCACCATAATGTGTCTCACTACTTCCCCCGAAGTTCATCAAACAGTTGCTGACAGCCAAAGACCACCATTAAATGGATTTCATGTAGGGCCTCCTAGTATCCAAAATGCGTGTGTTAGGTTTGCCCAGATGCGATCTCAGTAGAGTGAGTGCATGAGCTCCTACTACCACCAGTGCCCTCGAACTCTATAAACTTGAATAGTTGTTTCCGTCGACTTCTGTCGAATTTCGCACCAAATCGGTTCATCCCTCACGATCAGATGAATTCAACGGATTCACAAGCCGCTAACCCCTCATCAAGTGGAAATGCTCTTCCTTTTTGATATAAATTAGTATCTGTTTCAGGTCGTACTCTGCAAGTTTGCAAACTATCGAATGATGGTCATCATTGAAGAGCTCTGACGATCTGAGCAATTGAACAGATGTGGCACTTGAATGATTCACTCAATTTTATTGCTTTTGATCGGAGTGGAAAGGCGTTTGCACAATACTTCATAAGGATTGACTATGAATATATTACTGCATAGGATTCACTGTTTGTTAGTAGACTGTCCTGACAAGCTTCAATGCAGAAGATCATATCAGGCCAGTTTTAAGGCACACGCTTCTACCAAACAGATCGGCGGCACGTTTCCGATAACAACCAACCACAAGCTTTTATGCAGATTCTTACAAGATGTGAGTAATATGTTAACGTGACTTCGCAGGTGAAACTTCTGTTACAATGCTCTGGGAGCGACTTTCAGTATACTACTGGTAGGCGATGAGTTTTCTGGGTGCGTACTTTTCTTTCCAATTCCCATATTCCTCCAACCTCTCCTCTTCGTTCAGTGGGCAGCCAGCCCTCTGAAGTAATGTTGCATTTATAAAGTTCATAGTACAGAACGACTAAAGGTGTCTCACGATCCCTGCAGCAATGATGTATCATCGCTGCTCACGGATTACCTCTTAGCAACGCTCATGCAACCTTGTGAACTTTACCCGAATATAGCTCTAGAAACCTCAAAAATTGCGGCTTAGTTGCAAATGTGATCCTATAAAATTTTTTGGATCTGATTAAACGTTATCTCCGTCGATGGTCGGCTTTGATCCAATCACTTCCGGTTGCTCGGACGGAAATCGTTGATCCTGATTTCTCATGTTTTTGGCTTGAATCCGATCGTTTTCAGTCTTGACGGAGATTTGATGGGACCCTAGCCGAATTTCCCAAACCAGTAGGTTTCCGCGAAATTTTTTGAAAACTGGTTAGCACGGGGAATACGCATATGTGATATAAATGCAGAAACAATAGGCCGTTATATAATATTTGCAATAAGCGACTCAGTTTCAAGATTGAACGCTGTACCATTCACAAGACAAGACAATTCAATTGGCAGATGATATTCCCACTTAGTGACCAATTAGTGTCGCAAGATCGAACAATTAACTTATCGAAGGGGGACAGCTGAATGTAGGTTGTTTTTAGAAAATTTTTGGAAGGCGGCCAAAATATAATGAAACACTCCCGAATTCTTGAACTAGATTAAGCGTCAAGTCTAGGTCGTCACCTCTCTAAAACAGAACAGGCCTGACTGGTCTTAACGAATCAACTTTCACACCTACATTAAGTTCGACGGCTATTGCAAACAGCGAATTGTGGAGATGGATACAAAGTGGCCGAAGGAGATGGATGGATGGATGGACTAACCAACTGGAGATGAGTCGATGGTTAAGTGGTGTGCTGCCTTGTCTTACTTCAAGTTCAGATTAGGTTTATTCAAGAAAGACATGAAACTTTAGAAGTAGTGTAGGTTACCTCGATCGTTGTCGCGACCTTGATTGCAGCTGTGTTTAGCCCTTGATCATACAGAGACAGATAAATCCTCATCCCCACTAGGCAACCGTGTTCAATTTTGCCGATAGTACAGAGAGTGCAACCGAAAACAGGTTTCACCGAGACCTCTTCAAAATATTTCATGGACTTCACTAACATGAGTCAGTCAGTGCCTACCAGAGCAAGGAGAACTGTCCTTTTGTTAGCCGCATGACCTCGACGGTGTTGTACATCTTCGCTTATTCCAAAACAAGTTGCCACCTTTCGAAAAGGAACAAGAGCTCTCCTGAAATCTCACTCTTACACAGTCACAAGCTTTTAATGTTTGGCCAACACGAAAAATTCATTCCAACAAAGCGCCTCCAAATGGACGTAGAAAAGAGAAAGCAGATGAAAAGGCAGTGACCGGCTTGGAGGTTTCTCTTATGTCAGCACTTGCACCACCGCAACATAAAACTGTTTTATCGAAGGTTCCACGTTATCCTGTCCTTGTTCTCCACGATCAATTTTAAATACAGCAAACAGAAGATGGACCTTTCCAAGAATACTGAAAGGAGCCAGAAATCAGAACACAGAAAGGCTTTCAAGTTGCAGCAATAAGGAAAAAATTCGGAACTACCACCTTGAAATTTTTCTAGTTAAAGTGTCAAATTATGCTGGTTCAATTATGATCATCCAACGGTCACTATATATGGGGTGGCAAAAACCATCGACGCGAAATTAAGCGCACGAAGTGTTCAGACTACCGTCAAGCTTCATTACTAGATGTTTCCGAGCATCCGGACACTGAAGTGATAAACGGACCAATCCTGCCAGCAGAATCAAGAATTCGTCGAAAATTCGGCGCCTGATCTGCCGAAAGCACTCGTCGTGTGATTAGGCGGTGGTCTGAACACTTCAATTTCCTCATCTTAATTCAGCGAATGGGCACCTAAGATATACTAGAAGCCGAAATTGTGCGCTCTCCGCAACGTTGTCATATTTAACATCCTACTAAGCACTACTGTGCAACCTCGTTCATTTATCTTCCCATCCCACATGTGCAATTTCAGCTACCAGAGAAAAACCGCGATGGTTAAACGCTCTTCATCGAAATATTCAATTATGCACAAACTATCTCTACTGATCGCAGGTCTGCATAACTACGGCTAAAGATTTGAACAGTTAGCTTGAAATATATTCAAACATCACCAATATACACACAAAACATCCTGCGAAGCAATAACCAACCACTGTAATCCGTCAGAAAAATGTCGCTGAACACAACAGCCTTGGCTCGAACACGCAGCAGCAGTCATTGCACCCCCCGCGTGCACCACACATAGAGTAAATGGAATATTCGAGAAGTGTGCCTAATTTTGATCGACAATCGATATTTCGCCCGGGTAGACCTAACCACAAGCGCATGCCCACGAGAGAGACTGCGCGCGTCTTCAGCGAGCGACGCGGCATTAGTCACTGTGTAATAAAAACGTCGCAATATATATGGAAACATATTGCAATGGATCGGACGTAATTACTGGTAGGAAGTCATTATTGGCCTCTGCTCGTCCTTTATGAGGTAACATTTTGTTAGCTTTTACGCTGTTGAAGACCACTGATACCTGTTTTCATGGAAGTTTTTCTGCAAACAAATTGAAGTATTTGTAGGTGAAGGTGCCGGAATGGTCAGATGTTACTAAGATGGGTATTTCGAAGGAGCTAGCGCCTTTAAACAGCGACTGGTATTATGTGAGAACGGCGAGCATCGCACGACGCCTTTATGTGCGATCCCCAACGGGTCTGTTTTTGTTGCTTACACTTAAGCACACGCCTTTCGATGGAAGGATGGAAAGCTGAAGGGGGGAGAAGGGAGGGACGACTTGCTGTCACGAACTCATGCTTGGGGGAGGTTTTCTAACTTCATTTTCAAACCTTCGTTCCTTGTTAAGGATGCTTTTGTCTGCTGTAATTGTGAATTATGTCGGTGAAGTGGGTTTTTGCACTTGCGTTTGCATCGGTAATCCATCTTCATGCATTTGTTGTGGCGATATTTTCGCTGTTGTTTTTCTAGGTTGTTTGTTTTTATTTCAGCGTTAAGTCGTTATATGTGGCTATTGCATTTTCTTCATCTTTGTAGGCTTCCGCTTCTTCTTTACCTCATTCAACGTCGCATTTCATGAGCGTTTGTCTTTTGAAGTAACCTTCTAATGCTTGTGTTGCTGCACCTAATAAGGGCTGTCCAAGAACCAGTGGAGCAACCGAAAAAAATTCTGACCGAGATCTCACAGCTTCAGAAATGTCCAAACTTCAAGACATCTAAATTTGGTGATCCCTGTGAATTGCTCTAAGAGGGTGGAATTTCGCAGATCCTCTGGAACCGTTCGGTAACCCCGACTTCATAGAAGTTCCTGCTTCCATACCCAAATGCCTGAAGAATTGTTTTGGCAGTGCGAATAGTTCTTCCCCCTCCGCGCAATTCTGGGTTGCTTAAGTAGAGGTTGGGTCTGTTCATTTACATAATTTTCAATTGTTTGCAGTCTTTTTTGAAGCGAGTGAATTGACACGACGTTTGATAATTGAAGCCGAATCATTCTGTGATTCAGAGCGTCATATTCGATGACTCGATAGTGCCGAATAGGCAAGCAGACGCACATACACGGCATACATCATGGGTATGGTGCCTTCGTAGTGCGCCTTGTATGAAGACTGCGGAAGCCGAGGCTGAAGTATAATTTCGACAGTAGAATGCAAAACTATTCCACTGGATATCGGAAAAGCATTACATTCTGCTTTCTCGAGAGCATTTGGTCATCAAGTGTTCATTTTCAGGCGGTCGGTTCTCCTTTGGTGTTTCTGTTTTATTTCTGAGGTGATCTTCCGACTTTATCGAACAGCTGGATCGTACTTGGAGTATGTCAATAGTTGTGATTTCTTGTGCTGTCCTTGGGAATGCAAATAAACGTACGCGATTTCACAGCCTTTCTAATTTATTGGCCCGCTGATGTGCAGAAAAGGTGCTTCTTTTGTGGGCCTGCGCACATTACGTAACTGACTCGGAATTCAAAAGGCGATGCAAACTCTCGATTCACCGCCTCCTGTCCTTGCGTCACCCTTCTTCAACACAAGGCGGAGAAGGATTACAACCGGAAATCACAATTTTGCATCTCGTATGGTTCCATGTAGTCACCGTTTTGCAACGTATGTACTATAACCCCCCATTGGCTAGCCATGTTGTTGACAACAAGTTTAAATTATCATTTCGCGTTGTCTCGAGGAACTTCTCGAGGAGCTTTCGTAACTTCTATGGTATTTCTTATCGTGGCGTTAAGCCCGAATACAACAAAATGTCACTGTCTCACAAGTAAGAAAATACAAGTTTGAATATCCATGTCGTGTTTTTCGTTCCTCCTTCGTAATTCCGTTGATGGTGAATGATGCCACTATTCGATGAATATGGTTGCAAAAAAATCATTAGCAACGAAGCTGAACATGTGACCCATATGTTGTGTGGAAATACTGCTTTGTTTTGTTATTCGGAATGGTGTTATGCTTGCCAGTTATCGCGGTAGATGACTGTGCTACCGCTGTCATCACATTATTATTAGAGCTTCTGAGGAAATCGCTTATAGTAGAAACCAATGTCTCAGGCTTCGACAAATTCTATAAAAAGGTCAAGATATTTTACAGTTCTACACACCTTGCAAACCCAGTTTTAGTGCGCAAAAACTGCAGACCGGCGGACTCGCGGGTTCTTCGCTGATTACTTCACTTGTTCCAACAAACTGGTTCCATGCGTTGAGGTTTTTTAGTTCTGGATGATGGAGGTGGTTTTTGAAAGTACGCTCATTATTTACTGAATAAACGACAAAGCTGTAAAACATTACCTTCATTTTCAAGCCCTTGATGCTCTTTATGAGCTCGCAAAGGCCACTTTATGCTTGCACGAATCTTTCCAAAAAAAAGTGATCATGCAACTCCACGTATTCTCTCATTATTTCGCTGCGTTATTTTTTCTCCAGTGGTATGAAAGTGTTCATGTTAATACACGGGACAAGAAGGGAAGAATAAGAAAGCAAAAGAAAGAGTTCCCTGCCAAAAAAATGGCACTTTCCTCATAACTTGTCGAACCGGTGATCTCCGCAGCCGATCGTTCAGTACCTTAAGGTTGCCCTCATCATGAATGGTTAACGTCCTCACAGTTCACAACGCAGATTACTATTAATAAGTCCCGTCTCCATCAAACAATGCATTATTGGGCACTGCACGCCGAAGTCAGCGATGTTTGTTTTCCGCCTATATTTAACCGAACGGTCCACTCAGCACCCCGCATTCCGCTCAACATTACAGCTTGCTACCCAACGCCGTAAGCTAATGTTATGCACAGCTAGCATTCCATTCTTGGCTAGCTGTGCACTACATCAGGCAACCCGAAGAAACTGCTTAATGCAACTTTGTCACTCAACAGTCCAGGTTTTCAAGCATCAAGACGAACATGTGCCATCAGATCCGCCCATATGAATTGCCAACAATAATTTGCCGTAGTCAGACGGAACGGCTAATCACTGAAAAGCGATAACAGCCTCAGGGCGGTTTTTATTTGTCGTAGCATCCTACTTGCTAATATCTTCAGGACGGATGGTAAAATTTATCGATGGGTTCTTTGTCGCCATTACTTCAGGAAAAAAGTGTCGTTTTTTTTTGGAATTTTGCCAAGTTTGCATAGCTATTCGCTACGTTCATCGGTCATGAACGGCATCACTGTAACGAAACATGGTCGAATAATCGATGAGACCACTGCGCCTTGCCAACGGGCGTACCGAACCATCATAAGCACAGATGTGAATTGTTGCACAGTAGAAGAAACAGTTGTTTCGGAATTTCTACTTTCAATGCAACAACTAAGGCACACATGGTGAAAGCAATGGGTGAATGTTTTCTTCTTGTTGAGAGCTCATTCGGTGCAGCATTGCAGGATGTCCTCAAATTAAGACGGAATCATTCGTTCACTGTTGAAGTGTCGCAGCACTGACGTCTCGAGGTTCTCGTGGCCCTGTTTTGTTTGCAGCCTCTGCTAGTGCTCTAGCTCAAGGAAAGTTGAATATCGAATAATCTTCAAATATAGTGCAATAATTCTACGTTCCCGATCTCGGTCTTCCATACGCATTTTTGTGTCGAACATCTCGGAGGATTATGCTAGTGATCGCATTGATAACGCCGTTGGCTTTGTTAACGCATGGAACAGCTCAACCGACAGTGGCGAATATTCCCGAACGTCAACCTATGAGCGGCCATCAACAACTACTGCAACCACATACATCAGTGCTCAATATGGACAGATGTGAAATATTATAGCATATTCCGATTTGAGGTCTGTTTATGATCCCAGTTTTGATCTCAGAATTGGCCTGTCACCTCGTCTTTTGCTTTCTCCTTTCTGCTATTTTCTATGCATTTTTCTTTTCATACTGTTTTTTGGAACAGTTGTGAACTCATGCGGAAATCCCACTGTGTTAAGAGGAAAAGCTGTTATACCCGAACGACAGAGAAGAGTTATAAGGGAATATATGATGGTTATTACTGGAGTTATAGTCGATATATTATTCTGTAGAACTAGTTTAACTCGTTGATAGTTTTTTGCAATCGTTTGCTTTTTAACTACTTCCGCACATTTGGTATACGGTTGGATTGAACCTGACGAGCAAACGAATGAAGGTAATTGTTCAGCTGGACCAGTGCCCTCAATATCGTTACTGTCGCAGTTTTCACATCTATCGTATAAGTGAACTATGCAGCAAATCATGGGGTTGCGCAGTATTTCTGCATGGGCAAAGAATTCGGCTGCGTTTAGCGGGTGGTAACTTCTTCTATTTGCAAAAGAATTAGCTCGTGAATAATATTATATAAACATCGTGCTTTTAAGATCATCGATTGCATGTTATGGTATAAACCGAAGGATTGGAACGGTGCCGTTGAGGCTTGAGACGGATGGACAAAAATCTCAGAAATGCACTGTATGAGGAATCCCCATGGATGTATTACTACGTTGAAGGTGAGCTTGCTAACTGAATTCACAACTGATGTTGTTCTCAGGAAATGTTTCACTGCTCTATGAATTAACAACCAGAAGACACTCAGAATCGAGCATATTCAGTCTCATTATGTCCTCATTTTGCTTGGGTTCCCCAATTTTGCGGAATTTTTGACTTCATTGAGAAAATGTCGACTTCCTGTAACCTTGACTTTCACCAACTCAACTACCAGCAGTACTCGTAAATGAAGGAATGGCGCATCGAAGTATTGCGGAAATTGGTGCTGGCGACGGTTACCTGAATTTTTCGTAACCCTAAAGAAAAATTCCCATAATCGCAATGTTCTTGTGCATGTGGTATTGACGAAAGGAACGCGTAGCAAAAATTTCATGGCAGTATTACATTAGTCATTCAACATAAATCTTAAATCGATATCATTATTAAATATGACTCCATATAACACGATTTCTCCAGCTATAAATGAATTACACCCAAAATCTTCAAGTAATTTTTGTTGTGTTTCCAGGTTTCTTCCATTGTTTTTACCATTGCTCTCTCGTACTGATTGATCCGAACAATTGGCAGACTGAAGGTAATATTTCCCAGCTTTCTGTTTCCTATTTGCTGAACAGTTGGAAAAATTTCGCTTCCTCAGCAAAGTCTTATCTAAGAAAAATCCCAAATTTGTGGGCAGAACTTAACGATAAAGCGGCACATATGATGAGGATTTGTTGAGTATATGACGAGGACGTAATCGGCATCAGATTTTAGTTCCTGTAATTCCATTCCGGCCGGGGGCTTCTGCAGCGACAAATTTAATCTCGGTTCCGCGTTGAACACCACACCTGACCACACATCAGAGTGTGTGAAGAGAAAACACTTTATGCAGTTGACAATCTGATCTTTAATGCCCTTGGTCAATTAAATTCGGAAACGTTTCTTCGATTTCTTCCATATCCATCAGCGGAAAAATGTTTTCCCTGCCATTTCAGGTACAGAATATCGAAAAAGTTGGGAGAAATGAGGACGGGGGATAGAAGAATGGCTCGAACGGAAGTTCAAGTCGGTATACTATGGCAATCCTGTGGACTGTGGCACAAAAGTCCTTCTAGCAAAGCTGGGATTTTCCATACAAGCGTTAAAAGCAGGAGCACCACCGCCTTATTCCCTGTCGTCGGTCGCTGTGTTAGTATTCACTCACATAAGTTCAATTAATCGCATAAAATCCTTCCAAAATCAGTCGAAACACATTCAAAAACCATGCTAAGTGCTTTAGCGGAAAAGCATCTGCAACTCTTCCTTGTTCTTCACTGCACATTTTGAAATATGCAGTGCAGACTTTTTATTATATAAGTAATTGCAAAGAGATCGTTATGTAAACTCGTTCAATCCGTTTGAACTGTGTTAAATCTCCTTATGCTTCGAAAAAAATCGTGCTCAAAGTAGAAACGAAATTTGTCGCCCTAAAACGGCTGGATACCGTCAGCCGAAACGGAAGTACATATTTAGTGGACCGACATAGAAGGTATTTATTTAAATCGATGATATAATGCTCTAATAATCGAAAACGAGTGGCAAAATAGTTCGATGAAAGAATGGCTTTTTTCTGTGTGAGTTGATTTTGGCATGTTTTTCTAGATGTCGGCTTGTATCACTGTTCCAGTTTCAATCGTTTTATTCGCGACCACAAATTCGTGATGCATCACACTGCTCATATGTGCTAAAATTCAAATCGAGCAGTGTCCGACGATATAGTGAAGCATATGAGAATTTTCAACTGAAACATGGATTCACATGATCAATGAATTTTTGCCAATGAACTTTTTTTGTCCTGAGAAAGACATTGAGTATGCCTCTTAAAGGTTTTAGCAGCACAACCCAGTACTGTCCTCGGAAAGGCACCAGAACTTTGTGACTTCTGTGGAAGCGCCCAGAGTGAGCATAGGAGGCATTTGCTGATTGTTGAGCTCAGAATGATCGGCGTTTGGCCGCCGTCGTTGATTTGGATTCATAGGTGTATAGCTTATGTTGTAATGCCAAAACCTCCCGGCGTTTGTACCCGTCCCTCTGCGAGCATGATGATCTCTATTCACATAGAGTCTTTCGTCGGCTTAGCGCCACACTACCCCCCGTTCACTGCCCCCAATTTATCAGCCCACCCCCCACTCCACCCCTTTCGTTATCACTTGAGGAATCGCATAAGCGTTCGGTCAGCCTTAAAGATCTGGCAAACGATTGGGACACAAGCGCATAGATAAGGACGTTTTGCAAACAAACTCAAAGTATCTTACGACTTTGCCCAGTGTAGAAGAGCCATGATTTATGCGTGGATGAACTCCGCCTAAACCCTCTTTCTCCGTGACATATCGACACATGAGGCATCCCACTCTGTCGGGAAAATTTGGAAAATCGGGTCCACTCTCCAACCTGGCAACGTCATTTAACTGGCATTACAGAAAAGCCACACCTCGCCAAAGTGTCACTGAACCTTTATCCGAGGAGTTTCCAAACACGCCAGCGTCACCCAAAGCCTTTGCATGAGATGACCTTCCGGAAGTTCATTAAATATCCGCATGCGAAGCTCCTATAAACATTCGCTCTTGTTAACGATGTTTTAGGCGAAATTTTCAAAGCGCAGAAATGACAGGAAAATGTCATTCGCTAACGAGAAGGAGTCAGTTCTGCGAGTTTGAGCTAGGAATTCCGAAAACAGTCTTGACTTTATCCAGCGTCAAAGCATCTTTGATTTGTTCGTGCCCGCCTGTCGTGCTTCGCACGAGTTCGGAGTTAAGCGCATTTCACATTGGCTCCATTGAGGTGCCTGTCTTTTCCTTCTTATTAACTAAGCTGATGCGAAACGCTTAAAACTGGTGGAAATCCTCAGTGCCTGCAGCTCTTCCTGAATTGGATGGATGAACTACAAAAACGGTATATGAGGTCATTCGATAGAGTGAAGTACAGCTAGGAAATTCGTGACTTAACTTCCATAGTTTGCATAAAGTTTGGTGCAGTTTAAGAATGCAGATCTCCAAATGCGCATAAAATGACTTAGAAGCCGAAAGTCCCCTCCGACCATTTTAGGTTATTTAACTATTTTGGGCGGTTCGTCGGCGGATATCGGCTGCGATGCCCAATAAGGTGAGCAACAGTCGTTTGTTGATTTGTAGGCCAGTGAAGGTGACACGGTTTAAAGGCGGCTAGTTTAGAGATGAAATAAGCTTGTAAGCACACCAAGAGTAAAGAGTGTTATTCGAAGTATAGACATTGATAAGGTAACAGTATTGTCCTATCGGTTACAGTATGCAGATTTCTAAGCGTTGTAGGTAGTACCGAAGAGTACTACTGACAGTTGGTGCGTTAGGCTAGCATGTGAATTCGATATTAAACTTTCAAGTGAGTGACCGCGAAAGTGAATGGGATACATTCGGCAGCACTGTACTAGCTGCTTCGTTATCGGCCATTGTTGGTGATCAATGCTGACTGATATGGCTTTGGTTTGGTACCGAAAAGTACTTTCAATAACATAGGGGTTTTGGATGGCTGGTAATTAGCAGTCGTGTGATGACAGCACTGATTTTATATCAAACAATGTCAGTAAGTAACCATAGGCCGCGGCAGGTCGATATTTTATTCTATTGCATCCAAAAATCTCCAATATTCCAGCACGCCGTAAAGCTGCGCAATTCGGCTAGAACTGCGAACACTAGAGGGTGCTTCGTTTTTTGTTGGAATGCGGAAGTTTAGTCGGAAGGTCCTGAGCTTGCTCGGTGCGTTGCTCTCAACTGAGGTCATGAGGAATATTAAGTGCACATGGCAGGTACCAGCCGATGATGACAAGTGGACCGTGCAAGCGATAGGAACGCCATTTCCAAACAATCCAGTTAAGGTCCCTGGACAACAAAACATGTACGTGGCATTATGTTACATACACGGCCAGCCGCTAATGGGTCGAGCATGGAACGACGGTGGTGTGGTGCAGGTTGGTTGGAACCATCTAGTGCTTTCAACATGAGACATTTCCGAGTTATCCGAAATACGTGGGCGTTTCCGGTGCATTGGAGATAACTCTGCGGTGGGGTGTTGAGTTATCGGTGGTCATTTCTTGTGCGTTTTTATATGCTTGTTGATATTCTAGCCAGCAGTGTTTCTGTTCTTGAAGTTTCCACCATGGCCATGTACGCGGCTGAGGATTGCCAGGCATGTAACCGGCCAATTTGTGCCGAAAGGATACGACCATACTTTGCACGTAAAACCACTCACCTTTCTGCTACCGCTATCTTCGTGACTTGTTTCTGTACAGAAAAGTGCGTGTTGTTATCTGATGAAAGAGATGTCATTTTACGCACCATTTGAGATTCGCTTCCAGCAACTCCGCAAACTTGTTGTGCTAGCTGACAGTTACTTCATGAATTCCCCCGGAGACATCCTTGCTGAATCTTATCCGTTGGTTTGGTTGATCTTAATTGTTGCTTTCAGCTTGCCCTACGAAACTGTTGCGCCCACTTATTTGAGAGAAAAGATGTTTAAATTTGCTGAAGAGTGAGAAAAACAGCCTACCGACTGTTGTTGAAAGCGAGAAAAGTTAACCGACTGTTGAAAACGATTGAAAGAGAAAGGCGAGAAACGACGCAATAGAATTGCTTTTCACATGTATTCTCCGATGAAGCCCCAAAGCAGTCTTCTTTCAAAGCTGGAGAACATAAAATAGCTCCAGTTTTTTGAAATATTCTAATTGATGTTCTTCCTCTTTTTTTAAAGCCACTACCTGAAAAGCTATGAAACGGCTTTTGAGAATGGGGGTGATTATTATTATCAGATGAATACTGATCATTGATTATTAGACAAAACGGTGATAAAATGTGGGACCTTTGTGAAATAGATGAGGACAGCAAAACGATAGCATATATCTCAATACATCCGTTTTACACGTCCTTCCTCAACACGAATAAATTAGTGTCAGCATTGTTACCAGCAGCTACCAGCTGCTTTTGGAGCGTAGCAATGAAAGGTGTGGTGTGGCAGGCAGAAAAAAAAAAGCGTTCTATGCTCGCTTCAGTTGAAGTGCTTATAACTGCATTCAGTGGGAAGGATTTCCCACTGAATGCAGTTATAAGTCCCTTATTATAGTTATAAGTCCTGCATGTTACGTTTTGTGCTGTCTCCTTCCCGTCTGCTGAAGTTTATCGATTGTAGTTGTGGGAGCAGCGCGTGATTATAAGAACTTTTTAGTGCGGCTGCAATGTAAATTATCAAAAATTCAGCACGAAAAGAGCAAAGATATCACAAATTTGAATAGGATTAGAGCAAACGCCTTTTGATCGTCTGCTATCCACAGATAAAGTATAACAAAAGATGATATTCCTTCTATAAAGCTACCGCGAAGAACCTGCTGCATAAGAGGTTTCATGTGCTGTTGTCCATGCTTTTTACCCGATGAAACCTCGGCACAAATACTGGACGTTTGATGCCCCATCTCCACATTTTTCAGAGAATGTGAAAATATACTGGATAAGCGCCATTTCTCTACGCTTCCTGACTCTCTCGCTGAATTTAAGCAATTTTTTGAACAGCTCGAAGCATCTGGAGTCAGCTAAAACAATAAATGACAGCATTATGTCTCATAAGCAACACAGCTTTGTGAATCCCTCAGTTAGTTTGTTCTTCAAGAGCAAAACTCAACGATTTTGGTTACCCTCATTATTTCAGTGTGTACGCGATATCTTTTTGTGTTGTGCGGTTGTCTTTGGGCCTTGAAAGAATTTTTAACGCCAAATAGGGCTTCGCAAGGTGGGAGGTCGTCATCTCGTAACTTGGGCAGATGTTTTCGATTTGATCGAGCTCGAAAATGAGATGGGGAGGGAAGAAGAGAGAAGCGCAATGCTGGCATCCCGTGCAGTTTCCTGTAAAATGTTTAGATAATTCAAGGTATGCTTTTCCTGGGCATTCTTGAGTTCGAATTTTTTTGTCGCCAATTTTTTTCAGTTTCACTCACTTTCCAATTAATCTTTTAGTCCGATTTTTATGTTTAGATCACTTTGCACTCTCGAACTTGTTTTATGGATAGCAAAAATCTTGAATTGAGGAATTTACTTGTGTTGTTTTTTCGCTTTGATGTTTTTTTTTTCTAATGGATTAGAACAGATCAAAGTGTTTGTCTCTGGCATCTGTTCACTATCCTTTTCTATTCGTTCATTGCTTATCACCGTTTTTTTATGAGAACAGAAATGCGAGTAGGTATTGCTTCATTGAAGAAAACCTCATGGATTTTCCACCCACTTTTTTCAAATGGATGCACTGATTGGATCTTGTCAAAAGAAGTAAAAATATGAGCTCAGTTTTGCTGCAGAAGCATTGACGCAAAGATCTCTGAACTCCGTTCCCTGCTTTCCCTCCTCCGCTTTCTTCTATTCGCTCCACAAGAACCCCTATGATTGTGTTTTGATGCTTTCTCGTGGAAAGTCCACTATTCATTGTTCAAGCGATTGCGCTGGAAGCATCTACCCTTACAGTTTGAAACACCAGTCAATTGAGAGGCATCGATAAGTGTGCAAGAATACACAATGCACAAAACAGTGCATATGGATATACCTCGCTGTGACAGTGTCTCTGACAGAAGTGCATGACGATGGCTCGAGCACGAAACGGCAGCGGTTTGGTTCAGGATTGTGCAGACGAATAGTCACTGATCAAGCGTTCTTTACTGCAACGGACTTGCTCCTGTTCAAAGAGCGAAGATCAGGTCTCCTGTAGAAAACGCTTTTACTTTGCACATAAGAGTGTACTTTGCACATAAGAGTCCATTGAATACACAGCTTCATTTTCTCAAATTCCTCAGCAAAGACCGCTATAAAGAAATCTGCCATATTATAGTAAGTGTACCTCACTTGTGTATTTCAGTGCGCCTTTGCTGACGGAAAGGAGGAATTGAAAGGAACTGATATAGACGGAGCGATCCAGGTTCGGTTTCGTAAAATTGTTGTAGAAAGAATTGGGTAAGTTTTTCCAGGCAGCTTTGAGACGTGAGTTTTGCGCCAACAAGCTACAGCAACGATCATCGCACGTATCAGTCAGTTCCAGCCAGGTGCCAACACGTTGAGCATTCCCAGCACAGCTCATTTTCCTCGCTGAACAAAATCTTGGAAAGGAAATATTGCGTCCTTTCTCGGAAGCATGACCAGAAATGTTCCTGAGCTAGTTCTGCATAAGTACAACCGACGAAGGACGCATGTCGAAACTGTATCTCTATTAAGATACGAGAGATTGAATCATCCGCAACTTCACTTGGAACCCTTGAGTCAAAACGAACCCATATCTCGGGTGCACCCGGTGAACGGTATTTATGACCATTCCCCATAAATATTCTCGCAATGAAATGAAGTTACCCTATATATAAGTGGAGAGTTTAAGCCGTGGTGGATATATTGATTTTTATCGAATTATTGCTGCTATAAATTTGTTAGCAGATATCGAAGTTCAGATCAATGAATAATCAATCTTAGTACATGGATAAGCAGTTTAGGTGCTAACGTACGATGGGAATCATGTAACAAAAGGCTTCTTCTACGAGTGGATGAAATATTCTGACTACGTTGCTAAGAAAAGTGAGTTTCGTACTGCTTTGCGATGTGGCTCATCGGCACCAATTGTTTGGCCCGATAAAGGTGCACTGGGAACCATCAATCTCGAGAAGAGAACGGCAGTTATTGCACGAAATCAGGTTATTCATCTATGTCCGACCGTGTTATTTATGACAGAAAATAATATAAAGCGAGTTTCAATAGTGGAACGGAGATAACTACTGAGAGCTATATATGTGTCATAATCTTCGTCAAGTCAGTTGTTGATTATGAACAAAACGTGCTGATAGCGAGATGCAATAAGGGCTTCCTGTCACTTCGGTCGAAAAGTGTTTTGGATTTTAAATGATGCAAATAAAGTGAAGGAGTGTAGCACAACATCAGAATGAGTAGAACTGGTTGCAAAAGTCGCATTCGAATTCGGCGAGTTTACATCTGTGGGAATGGTTCATGTTTGAAAAACGAGTCTGATGTTGTGGAAGTTCATGATTGGTCGTATTCCACAAGGCACTCTTTGTTGATTCACAGCTCATATGAGAATCTTCTGTCAAACGCATATATATCTCGATGAAAAGTTAGAGATCAGAACAACATAAATTATAGCGTACACGTTGATAATAGGCATGTTACGTTCATCCATTCTGGAATATTTGGAGCTGGTTCCAATTTTATATTGCTCGGGCGAGGAGAAGCTTTTCCTTAAGTTCGTACCACAATAAAAGCGAGATAGCTTCAAGCCTTTGCTGGCTGTGAAGTTGTCCTGTGGGTCTACTATACTCAACTTCACTGCAGTCATGGTAATGAATTTGAATAGGCGACATCAAAGATCCCAATTTTTTTTGATCCGTAAGAATTGTCCTCGCTGTTGAAACAATGCTGAACTCAACATGCGCACAGTGCCCAGTAGTTGATCTCGCAAGCGAAACATGAAATGCAGCATTTCTTTTATTTATGGGATTTACACATGCCTTCTCATGCCTTCAGTAAACATGATGCCGTTTTTATATGCTCGAGAGTGAGATATAATTGCTGGCTTCCTATTGGGGAGGTTTACAAATAGCTATAAATGTTTCTGTAAATGCTTCTTCGCTGCTCAGCAGACGAAAAATTGTGGAAGAAGAAGGCAGAAGGGAATAGCTTTCGCTTCATGGAACCATACACAGCTGCAAAGTCGAAGAAAATTGTTCCTGAGCAAAATTATGTTCCAAATTTAAGGAATGCTATGCGCTGACGGAAGCTCAACTAAAAGATATGTTGGTATTGGTACGTAATACAAAGGAGGGCCCTTCTCACTGCGAATGCCCTGAATGCGAACGTCAAGGAGAACTCAGGAAGGCATGTTTTTTTCATTAATGACTGAACACCTGACGAAGGATGTCGCGAAGATAGCGTAAAGCATTGCAGCCTCACCCGGGGATGTACTCGCACCATTCTTGCCTAAAGATGCAGGAAAAAGCATTCGACTATGAATAGATATTACGAATCAGGCCATCCATAAAACCAAAAAATACCGAACACTTGCCAGGATGCAGGAGAAACAACTCCTGTAATTCCATCTAGTTCAATTCATTCAGTTGAACAAGATGCCGATGCGGAGATTCCTGGCAATTGGTTCATAAGCCTACCTAACAACCCATCTTTGATTGCTTCACATCTAACACCGCAACATTGTTATTTCAATCTTCTCTTAACTTCGCAGCCCACTTTTCACGTCACATTTCTGTCAGCACCATAGCGTCCTGTTTTTTCTTCGCTAAGCTTTACGGCGAAGAAGAGTGCAAAAGGCTCATCATTAGGGTACATGATGGTATTTGAAAGCACAGGGAATGCGAATAACTATCAAGAAGTACGCTTGTATAGAGGTGAAGAATGTGACGGTATAAGGATACAAAATGCAGGCTTTCCACATTTTTCACATTCTTTCATTCGGTGTCCATCTTCTCACCATTCATCGAATTCAATGCCTCACATGCCCATTCACCGGTTGCATCGCGTCACTTACCCATTCATCATTTGCTGCACGTCACCTTGCTCGGCTGAATAACACGTCTCTTTCTCTGCTTTCGCAACATGCGTCCAACTTAAAATTGATCTCTCAATTCACCAACAATCTGCTTTTCACAGGTCAATCCACCACGTAATAAGCAGCATAGCCTCATCATGTCTCACAACGCGTTGCCTGCAACCATAAGTTCTACTATACAACCACTGAGGAAGTCATACCATCCGTCCGAAGCGGTTCTTTCCAACTCAAAACGTAATCGATAAGGCTTGATGGCAAAACTTGATCGGTAATCCAGCCGACAGAACCTCAAAAACTCTGCCGCCTAACTTTTCAAACGGTGGAAGTGGTTTTGAAATTGAGACCAGCCAAACAAACGGCCTCTACGGAATACGGTTATGGGATCACCACATATAGATGCCGCAATATGATAGCCAGTTATTTAAATCCATGCGGTCGTACTACTGGCATCAAAGGAAATGGAGTTTTCAGTAGAGTAACTCCTGGATGGGAAGCAGTTTTGCTGGCCCGAAGTCCCGAAGAAAAGGTCGGAAAGAAAAAGTTCAAGGGTTGCTCCCTGATAGAGAAGTGGCCAAGAATCGGAAACCTCGCACCGCATTACTGCAGACTTCTTTATCACATATGTGCGATGGCGAAATATAATGCTTGTGGCAACTGTTTCTAGACGACATCTCCTCCGTTGCTAATGCTCAACGAATGGTCCGATTACCGTGCAGGGGACGCCTTTCCAAATCCGAAGTTCGTTTCGTCACCGTTTTTAGTTGCACAGATTCAAAGCGTTATAACATCAGTTGTCTGAAGGGTAGGCGCATCCTTCACACTTAGCTCATTCGTTTGCAGATGTCTAATGCGAACCTTTTACAACTAGGATACATGCGTTCCCATAGGTAATCTAACTTGATCTCTAAAACTCCCACGTGAAAAGGTGCCTCTGTGATCGATATGCCTGCACCTCAGCCTGTAAAAGTCGCTTAAGTCATCGTCGCTTCGGCGAAATCCGAAGCATTTTATGTTTCTGAGTTGAATTTCTGGCATATTTTTCGGCGTTCCTTCAAAAAACGAATTCTAATGTAACAGAACGGATTTTACAATTGCTACCTCATGTATTTGTGCATAGGCTTCCATGCCAAAAGAGCTTCTTATAGTAGTGGGCAATAGGTTCAGATGCAGAGTGGTATTAGCCGCAACTAGGCTGTTGAGGACCGGATAACATCAATACAGTTCCAGTACACTGTGCGATAAGCTGAATAGGTCAAAGCCGGATTTGGAAGTGAGAAGCCTCCACCACCCTCAGCAGCCCTCCAGCGACAATATAAAGCTTAGAGGGGGGAGGGAACCTGGGTTACAGAACCGCACATTACGCCGTCCTTCCCGGCATACTTTTCCGTTGACGAAGGGAAGGGGGGTGCTTAGAGTGCCTGAAAATCAAGGTCGATGAATTAGGAACGACAGATTCATTCGGCGCACAGTGATGAACCTCCCCGCCCGCAGCACTGGCAGAAGAAAATGATGCCTCAGAAAGCAATATGACAAGATCAGATGAGAACGGCAAAATATCATGAACGATGGAGTTATTTTAGTGGAGCCGGCCGGAGACATGCCACGTCATAGCTACTATGAAGTGGCATGTCCCAAGCTGGCTCCACCAGAATAACGGATATAAGGTGTTTATTTACTGTGCAATAGGGGGAGAGAACAAAGCGTTTCAGTCGATCGAGGAGAGCATCAGATTGAAAATATTATAGCAGAATTAAAATTGTCGGTGCTGAAATCAGAGAAGAAAGTGCCAGTAGGAGGGTAAGGAGTGATAGTACGACAGATCGCAGATGACTTGTTAGGTGTGAAGAAATTACTAATTGTCAGCAGAATATGAAATCAGATTCTAGCAGTCACCTGTAATTCTTTTTTACAGAACTGACTCAGCAAGTGAGTGCTACTGAACTTTTTCGTGTAGATAGGAAATGTACATTATACGCACGCATGTTGACCACTATCCTCTGACCACGAAAGGATTCTCCACAAACACTATAATCTTGTTGTTGGAGCTCCACGCCACTAACGCTGCTATAGAATCTGGATGACGAGAGGCATGGCACGTATTCGGAATATTTTGGACACGGGGGTTCTTCGGGAGTAGGAGGAAGGTGAGGATCACCGAAGAATGAGTTGTACTTAAAAGCTGTAAATGTTAGGGCATCGTTCTCAGGACCCAGAATGACCACCACTTAAGGTTTGACTTAGTCATAAGACGAAAGGAGCCTCTATATTTTACGATAAAGGTACTCTATTCTTATTCAAAAAGGCACATTAACTATTTCTTCTCGTTGAAGATGAATGCGACAAGATTGCTATTAACAAGATTGTTCTAAAGGTCAGCAGTAGTGATGTCTTTTAGGAAGGTAATCAAAGCTTTAAATCGCCCGTTAAATACGAAGGATGGACCACAGGAGCAGTACGTTGCTTTGTGGTATCATTTTGGGAATGCAGTCATGGGGCGTGTTTGGTGTTCCAGAGGCAAGGTCGCCGCAGCTTTTGTCAGGTGAACAAATCACTCCTTTGCAATCATTTGTTGTATGTAGACCCTCATGAAAGATGTGTTAAATGCATCTTGCTAATTTCGCTTCTCTAATTACCATAGAAACGAAAAATCAAATTTTTGGCAAGTTGTAGTAAAGGTCGTATCGATTCACTAGGAAACACAGAAATTTTCGTGAGAGGAAGGCGCTGAGTGGCGAGATATAGGGATTTTAACAAGTCAGTAATCATAGAGAAAAGTTTATCCATTTGGGTCTCGTTGTAGCACATTATGAATTTCATCAAACAGCAGGATTAGTGGCATGTTGCGAGACAACGTTGTCGTCTCCCTTGGTTCTTCGTTGTCTGCAGGCATGGGTGTACCATTGGAAATGTCTCATCACTTAAACGCCGCGAACGTGACTTGGACAGGGACACTGGCCAGAAGTTCTCCGAATATTCCGATTGCTTGCCTTTCCCCTTCCTTGCATGAGGCGTCCCATGGATTTGAAGTCGAACGAACAATACCAGCAAAGAATTTAGCGCAACACTCGCTCATATAACGAGAAGTGGACAGTATCACAAAAAAAAAAAAACCTTTCTTTTGCCACAGAAAGCGTGCTGAAGGAAGCATCTTCATGTTAGAACAAAATGAATGTATGGATATGGACATCGAAAGATTAATGGTCAAACAGAAGATCCGGTCATGAGATCAACAGAAAGGCCATGGGACGAAAAAGAAAATGATCGGTGATACATTTGCTTAGGCAGCTGTTGTGTCTAAGGATGCGGATTGATCCGAGCATAATGAGATGGACTTCTTTACTTGTTCTTTAAGCGGTGAGTGGGGCTCTGATGAAGTCGTTCATTCCACGCTTCAATGAAAGTGATGCCAGATCGACATACTTGTTGTCACCTCGTCACTATCTATAATTCGCCACAAGCGCTCCTCTAGGATATTGAGCTGTTCTCTGTAGTATTTCATAGCTCCCCTCGTACATGCGCTGCCTCCGGTTCCACGTCTGCAGCTGCAATCCTGGTCAAATGTGTGCCAGTTCCCTTCAAACATTTCTAATACTGCATGCGTCTGAAATCCTTCGATTTTCGGACGCTAGAAAATTTGAGAGCTCAGTTGGTTTTTGCGGTTGGGAAGGATTTGTAATGTATCGCTTTGTTGAAATGCTTGCATAAAATGGTGCCAACAACGGGCGGTCGGAGTTGGGTGAAACCAAAATGTGACGGCAATTTCCTGAGCTTTCCTTTAGTGTGCTTCGAGTTTCATACAACGATGCACATAGGTTATGCCTCATCCAGGTTCGTGATGAAGTTACGTCATGCTTTTACAGCATGCCGCGCTTTTAGCTTGCCGTGGCAGTCAGTTCCCTTAGATGTCATCTGAACTTCGATCCTCTGCTGTCAATCCTCAGTAGTGTTACGGCATTGATTAGGCTGATCTTGGTGTATTTGATGAACGAGTGCGGAAGGTCGTGTTTCCTCAAATTTCAAGGGGCTCGAAATGTCCAAATTGCACTATGTGACAAATGAATCTGCAGTTTTCCAGTGTAAACGATGACTGTCAGCCTGCAGTGGTTGGTGTTGCTAGCCAAGACTATCATCTTGAACCCCCACTCAGTATTCTGACCAGGACAATTATGCAAATGAAAACACAAACGAGCATTAGCTGTTCCCTGAGCCGTGGACTTGATTGTTGGTCGAAAGTCATAAGTTATATTATTTTCGTTACCTTGCAGAAACGAGCCGCTTCAGTTCAACAGCGAGTTCTTATCGCCATTGTAGCAGCTAGAACTGTCAGTCGGATTATGAGATACATATATTAACCGAAAAACATGAGCTGCATATTTTCTTCGATGAAATTTTCAGCATGAGAAAGGTTTTCACGGGTGACGTTGGCTCACTGCAAATTCTAGCTCAGTTATCGCCCACGGTCGCTGGTTTCGACTACGGTTGGCAGCCATATCGAAAAGTCGCTTTGATCGAAGAGAAGGAGTGGCAGCCGGTGCACATCTCATTCGTCGCACCTTGCGTGCTTATAGTCGACAAGGAAGGACATGAGTATTTAGGTGTAAAGATGTTGACCCTTTGATAAGCGTCAGTCTATGTTTTTATGAATAGCCTGCTTAATTTTATGAATAGTTCTTTTTTTTTACTCCAAAGCGCTGACGGCTTCTCAGCATAAACGACACAAAGTGGATATTTGTGCCGGTTGAACGGATCAGTGTTTACTGTTCCAATGTTTCTGACCGCAAAAGATCTATCAAGCCATTATGTGGCATCCCTATGCACACTGTCAATGCTCACACATCCTGGAATCGGTAACGTGGGGCTTCCACGAGCTGGAAGTTTTTCCTGGATATGCATCTATTGACAAAACTGCTACGCTTGTCCATCAGCTACGGTTGAATCCTCAAACTACGTTTAAAACTTTAAACGGAACCTAGACCCACAGATTATATGTATTCTGCGCATTGTAGTTCTCTAAAATTATAGTGACTGTGGGACGTGTCGTTTCCATTAACAATAGGAATATCATATACAGTCCGTTCCGTCATTTCCGATGAGTAGGGAAAGTTGCAGGTGAGGCGAATTTGAAAGAAGAGTACGCACATACAGTTCTTGGTAATAAAGTATTTCGTCTCGAAGGAAGTGCTATTTCCGAATTTCAGGTGAGTTCTCTTCAAGTATCCTTGGTGCTTCGTTAGATTAAGAACTCAGCAACTGCTTTCATATCAGATGAAATACCTCCTCTATGTGCAATGAATTAGCGACGCTACGTGGTTGATACATCGATGAACCAGAACGAGACTAATCAGAATGCTGCATCGTTTATCTTTGATTCAGCTCAACTCTTCGTAGGGTAATCAGTAGTTAGTCTACGGAGATAAGTAAAATCTAATTTTCCCGTACTTCCGTTATCTTAAAGGTATGCGTCAATGACGGTGACTGATGCGCCATGTAAAAACAAGAGTGGGAAGTAAATTGAACTGCGACTTCAAATAAGATGCTGTATGAAATGGTAGGCTAAGTAGAAGAATTCCATTCTTTTCTATGACACAGAATCATTGTTATCATTGATAGAGCCATGATATCGCTGTTGTCATTGATAAAGCAATGATAGCTCTGCAAGGTCACAATGTTGCATTTTATTGCAGGTTTTATGCCGAAAGAACCGTGATGATACGATAACCATCTAATTAAAGGCGGAATAAGACGCTAAGAAGAGGAAAAAGCATAATTAGTGAACACGTATCGCTGCATCCCGATGCAGCTCGTTTGTAACAAGTTCCTTGTGAATGTTCAGTAGGGCATGAATAAACCTCGTTTTTTTCGGACTTCCTTTGAAACGATATAACTGAAAAGAGAACGTTTCTAGCATGATGTGGCATTCTCTCAACTTCGCCACTTTAATCCACCAACTTCAGCACTCCACTGGGCATCTTCCTCGGATCCAAATAGACGAATGCATGAGAGAGTGGAAGATCATACAAACGTTCTTTATTGCAGCGTATTCTCATCTCTTCCCTGACTCATTGCTCCCCCTAACTCATTCGAATAGGCATTATGCTGCCAAAATTGGCTCGATGAAGTTTCAAGGCATTTACACAGTGAAAGTTCAACGCTGACTTCGCACTAGGTTTAGCTGCATTCGCATGTCACTTCCAGAAGTATATAGTTTAGTGGTGAATTTCAGAAGAAAATCCTTCCAGAACCGCCGATAAAAAGCCGTTCTTTTCATTCTGAGAAGAAGACAAGGTAAGGCAAGGGACGCAAGAAAAAAAGTGCAATCCTTTCCGAAGAAAATGCTCTTACGGGCGTTGGCGGTCGATCGCACCCGTCTCGACGCAGTACCGTCCTCGACTGCAACCGTCGTCGTGCCCACATCGGAGCAAGACGGTTCGTCAAATGGTATGCTGAAATCATTTACCTTCAAGTGAACACAGCCTCAGTGGCAACGTTTTATTGGGTTTGAGCTTTGACCCATGTAGCCGTGAAACGTACCCTCCAGCATGTGTGATAAAACAAACTTGGGTAACTATCCATTCATTTCTCGATGCATTCAAGTGATTCGATTCCGACCCAAAACCGTACCACACTCTAATTCACCTTCGAAACAGCACGACCAGTTAAGTCAAGGCTCACTGCCGATTTGACTTTCCCCTGGAACTTCGCAAGTCGTAAATTTAGCATTTGCAGAAGCACATCAGAATTCACTTCAGGCCGCCGATATCATAAAAAGAACTCCGAGTAGGAAAGCGATCGCTACACTCAAAAAAAGATAAATTTAAAAAATTGGACAGGAAACGAGAAATGAGCGCTCTTGCAAGAAACAGGCTGTAAACAAGCGAAAACCAGTAAAAAAAGTTATGAATGATCTTTCACTGCCGAATAAGGCAATTGGGATTTCTCTCAAATGTTACCATGATGCTGGAAGAAACAATTTAGTCAGGTTGAAACGGCAGGCTGCTTCTTGCTGTGCTTCACTGCCACTCACAAATTGGAGGGATAGTATGACAACACTTTATTTTCTTTGCCGTCAGCATCATCGAATTGTTGCCAATATGTCTAAAGTTCTGTTTGCTCAGCATGAATCTTCCCGTGATTATATGAAAAACATGAGATAATTTATGAAGGACAAGGATAATCTTAAGAATTCCATCAATTCATTGACCAACGAACAGATGCAAACTTTCGGCCTAGTTAGGATTGGATCTAGTCAAGGAAATTCACCATCCTAAGAGGTACGGGGGAAGCCATTTAGCACACTCATGAGTAATGACGCAGTAGCAGTTGCTTTAATCGCATATAGCGACGGATATTCCCTCTCTAACAATAATATGGTTATGCTTCACCCCCTATTCCATCCATAATACCTTGCTAGTTTCTTCACATTTCTATTTTCTTCGTCGTCTCCCCGCTGATTTTTTTTCGACAAATCTATAAATTTGCATAATAATGCATGCATTTCTCTAACTGATTCGACGACTCGTGTAAATCTTCTAGAAATCCATTTTTTTTCGTCAATCTGGCCCTTGCAAAATGACATTACCATCGATCGAAAACGCACATAAATTTGCGATCATCTTGTCACTATGTACTACTTATGAGACGGACAGATCAATTTGATACATTGAATACGAGTCCATTTTTGGCATACATTATCCGTCAAATCGCTTTGAGAACTTCCTCTCGAGAAAGAGCCTTATTAATCTTATATTCGATGGCACCCATTGGATTAATATAGTCGATGAAGTTCTCACAAAGGACCTGGATATAATCCATAACGTCGTTTTTGTTGGACCACCATGTTCGACCAGCGACCACCCACAATTTCGTCCATTTTTTCTCACCTGCGTCAGACAAGACCGGCTTACGATAACTCCCAGCAGAGATTGGCAACAATGCTAATATGTTGCTTTCTTCGCGTGAATGGGATATAGGCATTGGGCACTGTACGGATATTGAATCAATGTATGATCTGTTTTTGTTGAGTGTTCATCAATTTATTTGTCGAGCGTCCCTAACAAAACGTCTTGTCCCCAAGATACCTAAGCGTTCTTATCTGTCTCGGTTAACGAAAGCGAAATTTCGGTTTTGATTGCATTGTTTTATCCCAGGTTGGTCGACAAGCGTTTGAAGAATGTTGCAATGAGTACAGCAACGACTACGATGAGTACAAAAAGAATAATGAAAAAATGTGGCAAATTTCAACAACGCAAAATCTTTTCACAGATATGTTAATGGAAAGATGGAGGTGAGATGTAATACTTGCAGCGTTAAAAAAAGTACGGGCCTCAGTGTCACTGATGACTTCGCAAATGTGGAATTTTTTGCGGAATATTTCTCAAGTATTTTCGAAAAGGATAATCGTGTGGTGCCTTGTTTTGAAGCACGAACTGCGGTGAATCTTGATGATCTTCCTGTTGATATTACCCTCGTTCTACCGCTATCAGTTCTCTTAGTGATAAGATATCTTCTACTCATGATGGCGTTCCCTCTTTTTCTTGAAGCGAACCGCTTATGGAGTTTCTATCCTCTATCAATTCCTTTTAAATTATCTTTCGAGACTTCTTTCGTCGCTTCCCTGCGGAAGACTACGGTAGTCTCTCCTTTGCTCAAGAAGCCACCTTGAAATTTCCGATTATAGATGTACTTCCTTAATATGGTCGGTATGGAAGTGATAGTTCAGAATTCGCTCAACAATCATTTCGTTCGAAACAATTTTTTCAACCACAAAGCAAGGCAGCTTGGTCTCTTTAAGGTGAAATCAACAGTTCCTCAGTTGTTTAACTCTTGCAATGGTCGAGTTTTGGCTCTAAATGATCAAACTCAGATTGATTTTGCATGTGTAAAAACCTTTTATTCATATTTGCATTTTACGGCTTCACTAAGGCAATGCATGATATCTGGTGAAAGTACAGCTCCATATCATGCACGTGTCTGCGCTTTCAGTTCTCTTATGCACTGTCAGAAGCGTTATGCGTCGTTGATTTCGGCGTATATGAAACAAACGCTATAGCACTAAATGACTCAGGAGGTCATTTATTCAATTCCATTAATTGCGTATATATGAGTGGAATCGCAATGCGCACTTTTCATTGCGGTGGTGTGGTCATTAGGCTTAGGCTAAGGCTTAGGCTTAGGCTTAGGTTTTGACAGCAAAAAATGATTAATTATTCTCTTCCAATCGATCATGGAATAAATCTCAAATTGCGCGAATAATGTAAAAAAATGGCCTTTGTTGTGGTACAATTTCGGCTATCTGGATCAAGTTTGACAGTAAAAAATAGATTTATTTCTCCCTTCCAATTGATCATGGAATAAATCTCAAATGACATTAATAATGCACAAAGAATGCCTTTTATTGTGGCACAAGTTCGGCTAATGTGGATCAAACTTGACAGCAAAAAATGGATTTATTTCTCCTTTCCAAATGATCATGGAATAAATCTCAAATCGCGTTAATGATGCACAAAAAATGGCCTTTATTGTGGTACAAGCTCGCCCAATCTGGATCAAATTTGACAGCAAATAATGACTAATTATTCGCTTCCAATTGATCATGGAATAAATCTCAAATCGCGTTAATAATGCACAAAAAATGGCCTTTAGTACAATCAGCAACAAGCAGTAACTGGCCTCACAGCAACGCCTTTTCAATGCACAAATTTGCAAGCAAATAGATAATATCCATCACCATTATCATCGTTACATTATCCCTGTCACCACCACTACCATATAAAACACTAACTTCGGGCATTCAGGTTGAATTCACATTGACGATGAAAAAATTGCAAACCGGACTTCTACATTACTGAATACAATCGACAGCATCGATAATACTTACTCAAAAAACAAAGTAAAAAACTTCTTAATTTCAATACTTCTCCGAATATCGGTACCGATGACTGCAGTAATTTATTAATTCCGATGAGAGGTTTTTCATTTCTCTTATCTCAAAACGAAATGAAATGCGGAGATGTGCTTTTTCGCAACGCATAACTGAAGGAATTAAACTAGCTGAAATCAAAATCAATTATATTAAAATTAAAATAATACCTCTCAATTTACCTACATATGCAGTCGACTATGTTCCTGTTATGCCACCCAAATATAACAGGTTGCTGCCTCCCACTCTGATTTCATTTTTCGACAATGTGGCTCCATCTAGCACGGTCACAATCGTGCAGCACCCAACCTTTTGAAAATAAATTCACTACCCGGGCACATACAAACAGGTATGATTGCTAACAACCTGAGAAGCGAAATTTTTTCACTAAAAATCATTAAAAGTGCTTACGATTCCCAGGCGAGTAGATTGTACGCGGGCCCACAAGATGACAAAATTATATGTAAATTATAATCAACGGGAATATTTCATTCTCATTTAAACGTCGAAAAAGACCCCGTCGTTTATATCAACTCAGCTTTACAGGTGATCACGGGAACAACTAGAAAAATGAGAAAATTTTACATATACAGCATCACATAATATTTCTTCAAACAACGCTTTGCAAAATCTCCATTAAAACGAGAGGATTTTTGCAATGGAGACCTCTACTACTATGAGAAGTTCATGTTTTCAGATTCCGTCATCCTCTCCTAATCCCCCATGATAAAAATATTTCAAGCGTAAAAATGAACCTATCTCTTAGAAGAGAAAAGCCGTCAACAGACAGGCTGACACAGCCTCTCACGTTACTTGCACACATTATGTCTCGTATCATGTCAGAAATCATAGATCGAATCCAACCGAACGATCAGGCTAAGAGAAGTAAAAGAACGGGTGCGACTTCAAAGTTTTTAAAAAACATGCATAGAAAATAAAAAAAAGAACAGGCGATCAGAGAAGAAAAAGCCGTAGAATCAAAATTTAAAAACATACGCCCCACCACTGGTTATGCCAAGAGAAAAAAAAACACGATACAAATGAGCAAAACGATTCATGTAAAAGCATTGCGCACTGAACTGAAACTGCTTACTCGCTATTTGTGCACGAACTCCGCCTGTATAAGCCCGCTTTGTTCCGGATGTGGAGCTATTCGACCCTGTAAAATCCGATGTTTCCGCTCACAAATACGAATCTGCTTTGAGCAGTAACACAAATTGGCGATTTTCAGAACTGTCTTTTTTTCCAAATCAAGATGCCTGCTTAGCGTTATTCTTGGCCTTAAGTTTATGCATATGTTTGGCCTTAGACCAATTTTTGGCCTTAAGTTTAGGCCCAGATCTGGCCTTAGCGTTATTCTTGGCCTTAAGTTTAGGCCTGGAGTTGGACTTAGGATCAGGCTTATTCTTGCTTTAGATTTGGCCATAGGCTTAATCTTGGCCTTAAGTCTAGGCCTAGATCTGGCCTTAGCATTATTCTTGGTCTTGAGTTTAGGCATGGATTTGGGCTTAGCCCAATTTTTGGCCTTAAGCTTAGGCCCAGATCTGGCCTTAGCATTATTCTTGGCCTTAAGTTTATGCTTATATTTGGCCTTAGCCCAATTTTTGGCCTTAAGTTTAGGCCCAGATCTGGCCTTAGCGTTATTCTTGGCCTTAAGTTTATGCTTATGTGTGGCCTTAAACTAATTTTTGGCCTTGAGTTGAGGCCTGGATTCGGCCTTAGCATTATTCTTGGCCTTGAGTTTAGGCCTGGATTTGGCCTTAGCCTTATTCTTGGCCTTAAGTTTATGCTTATTTGGCCTTAGCCTAATTTTTGGCCTTGAGTTTAGGCCTGGATTTGGCCTTAGCCTTATTCTTGGCTTTAAGCTTAGGCCTATATTTGGCCTTAGCTTATTCTTGGCCTTAAGTTTAGGCTTATGATTTGGCCTTAGCTTATTTTTGGCCTTGAGTTTAGGCCTGGATTTGGCCTTAGCCTTATTCTTGGCCTTAAGCTTATGCTTATGTTTGGCCTTAGACCAATTTTTTGGCCTTAAGTTTATGCTATGTTTGGCCTTAACCTAATTTTTGGCCTTGAGTTTAGGCCTGGATTTGGCCTTAGCTTATTCTTGGCTTTAAGATTAGGCCTATATTTGGCCTTAGCCCAATTTTTGGCCTTAAGTTTAGGCCAGATCTGGCCTTAGCATTATTCTTTTCCTTGAGTTTAGGCCTGGATTTGGCCTTAGCTTATTCTTGGCCTTAAGCTTATGCTTATGTTGGCCTTAGCCTAATTTTGGCCTTAAGTTTCTGCTTATTTTGGCCTTAAACTAATTTTTGGCCTTAAGTTAGGCCTGGATTCGGCCTTAGCATTATTCTTGGCCTTGAGTTTAGGCCTGGATTTGGCCTTAGCGTTATTCTTGGCCTTAAGTTTATGCTTATGTGTGGCCTTAGCCTAATTTTTGGCCTTGAGTTTAGGCCTAGATTTGGCCTTAGCGTTATTCTTGGCCTTAAGCTTATGCTTATATTTGGCCTTAGACCAATTTTTGGCCTTAAGTTTAGGCTTATGTTTGGCCTTAGCCTAATTTTTGGCCTTGACTTTAGCCTGGATTTGGCCTTAAGTTTATGCTTATGTTTGGCCTTAACCTAATTTTTGGCCTTGAGTTTAGGCCTGGATTTGGCCTTAGCCTTATTCTTGGCTTAGGCCTATATTTGGCCTTAGGATCAGGCTTATTCTTGCTTCAGATTTAGCCATAGGCTTATTCTTGGTATCAGCATAGGCCTGAACTTGGCCCTAGCCTTATTCTTGGCTTTAAATTTAAACCTATAATTCGCCTTAGCCTAATTTCTGGCCTTAGGCTTAGGCCTGGAATTGGCTTTAGCCTTAAATTTGGCCTTAGAATCAGGATTATTGTTGGCCGTAGGCTTAGGCCTAGATTTGGCCTTAGCGTTATTCTTGGCCTTAAGTTTATTCTTATGTGTGGCCTTAGCCTAATTTTTGGCCTTGAGTTTAGGCCTGGATTTGGCCTTAGCCTTATTCTTGGCTTTAAGCTTAGGCCTATATTTGGCCTTAGCCCAATTTTTGGCCTAAAGTTTAGCCCAATCTGGCCTTAGCATTATTCTTTTCCTTAAGTTTAGGCCTGGATTTGGCCTTAGCGTTATTCTTGGCCTTAAGCTTATGCTTATGTTTGGCCTTGGACCAAGTTTTGGCCTTAAGTTTATGCTTATGTGTGGCCTTAGCCTAATTTTTGGCCTTGAGTTTAGGCCTGGATTTGGCCTTAGCCTTATTCTTGGCTTTAAGATTAGCCTATATTTGGCCTTAGCCCAATTTTTGGCCTTAAGTTTAGGCCCAGATCTGGCCTTAGCATTTTCTTGGCCTTGAGTTTAGGCCTGGATTTGGCCTTAGCGTTATTCTTGGCCTTAAGCTTATGCTTATGTTTGGCCTTAGCCTAATTTTTGGCCTTAAGTTTATGCTTATGTTGGCCTTAAACTAATTTTTGGCCTTGAGTTTAGGCCTGGATTTGGCCTTAGCATTATTCTTGGCCTTGAGTTTAGGCCTGGATTTGGCCTTAGCGTTATTCTTGGCCTTAAGTTTATGCTTATGTTGGCCTTAAACTAATTTTTGGCCTTGAGTTTAGGCCTGGATTTGGCCTTAGCGTTATTCTTGGCCTTAAGCTTATGCTTATGTTTGGCCTTAGACCAATTTTTGGCCTTGAGTTTAGGCCTGGATTCGGCCTTAGCATTATTCTTGGCCTTGAGTTTAGGCCTGGATTTGGCCTTAGCGTTATTCTTGGCCTTAAGTTTATGCTTATTTTGGCCTTAGCCTAATTTTGGCCTTGAGTTTAGCCTGGATTTGGCCTTAGCCTTATTCTTGGCTTTAAGCTTAGGCCTATATTTGGCCTTAGCCCAATTTTTGGCCTAAAGTTTAGGCCCAGATCTGGCCTTAGCATTATTCTTTTCCTTAGTTTAGGCCTGGATTTGGCCTTAGCCTTATTCTTGGCCTTAAGCTTAGGCCTATATTTGGCCTTACCCAATTTTTGGCCTTAAGTTTATGCTTATGTTTGGCCTTAGCCTAGTTTTGGCCTTGACTTTAGGCCTGGATTTGGCCTTAAGTTTATGCTTATGTTTGGCCTTAACCTAAGCTTTGGCCTTGAGTTTAGGCCTGGATTTGGCCTTAGCCTTATTCTTGGCTTTAAGCTTAGGCTATATTTGGCCTTAGGATCAGGCTTATTCTTGCTTTAGATTTAGCCATAGGCTTATTCTTGGTATCAGGCATAGGCCTGAACTTGGCCCTAGCCTTATTCTTGGCTTTAAATTTAAACCTATAATTCGCCTTAGCCTAATTTTGGCCTTAGGCTTAGGCCTGGATTTGGCTTTAGCCTTAAATTTGGCCTTAGAATCAGGATTATTGTTGGCCGTAGGCTTAGGCCTAGATTTGGCCTTAGCGTTATTCTTGGCCTTAAGTTTATTTTTATGTTGGCCTTAGCCTAATTTTGGCCTTGAGTTTAGGCCTGGATTTGGCCTTAGCCTTATTCTTGGCTTTAAGCTTAGGCCTATATTTGGCCTTAGCCCAATTTTTGGCCTAAAGTTTAGGCCCAGATTTGGCCTTAGCATTATTCTTTTCCTTAAGTTTAGGCCTGGATTTGGCCTTAGCGTTATTCTTGGCCTTAAGCTTATGCTTATGTTTGGCCTTGGCCAATTTTTGGCCTTAAGTTTATGCTTATGTGTGGCCTTAACCTAATTTTGGCCTTGAGTTTAGGCCTGGATTTGGCCTTAGCCTTATTCTTGGCTTTAAGCTTAGGCCTATATTTGGCCTTAGCCCAATTTTTGGCCTTAAGTTTAGGCCCAGATCTGGCCTTAGCATTATTCTTTTCCTTGAGTTTAGGCCTGGATTTGGCCTTAGCGTTATTCTTGGCCTTAAGCTTATGCTTATGTTTGGCCTTAGCCTAATTTTTGGCCTTAAGTTTCTGCTTATGTGTGGCCTTAGCCTAATTTTTGGCCTTGAGTTTAGGCCTGGATTTGGCCTTAGCCATTATTTGGCCTTTATTTGGCCTTAATTATTCTTGGCCTTGAGTTTAGGCCTGGATTTGGCCTTAGCGTTATTCTTGGCCTTAAGTTTATGCTTATGTTGGCCTTAGCTAATTTTTGGCCTTGATTTAGGCCTGGATTTGGCCTTAGCGTTATTTTTGGCCTTAAGTTTATGCTTATGTTTGGCCTTAGACCAATTTTTGGCCTTGAGTTTAGGCCTGGATTGGCCTTAGCATTATTCTTGGCCTTGAGTTTAGGCCTGGATTTGGCCTTAGCGTTATTCTTGGCCTTAAGTTTATGCTTATGTGGCCTTAGCCTAATTTTTGGCCTTGAGTTTAGGCCTGGATTTGGCCTTAGCCTTATTCTTGGCTTTAAGCTTAGGCCTATATTTGGCCTTAGCCAATTTTTGGCCTTAAGTTTAGGCCTATTTGGCCTTAGCATTATTCTTGGCCTTGAGTTTAGGCCTGGATTTGGCCTTAGCGTTATTCTTGGCCTTAAGTTTATGCTTATGTGTGGCCTTAGCCTAATTTTTGGCCTTGAGTTTAGGCCTGGATTTGGCCTTAGCCTTATTCTTGGCTTTAAGCTTAGGCTATATTTGGCCTTAGCCCAATTTTTGGCCTAAAGTTTAGGCCCAGATCTGGCCTTAGCATTATTCTTTTCCTTGAGTTTAGGCCTGGATTTGGCCTTAGCCTTATTCTTGGCTTAAGCTTAGGCTATATTTGGCCTTAGGATCAGGCTTATTCTTGGCTTTAGATTTAGCCATAGGCTCATTCTTGGCCTCAGGCTTAGGCCTGAATTTGGCCCTAGCCTTATTCTTGGCTTTAAATTTAAACCTATATTCGCCTTAGCCTAATTTCTGGCATTAGGCTTAGGCCTGGTTTGGCTTTAGCTTAAATTTGGCCTTAGAATCAGGATTATTCTTGGCCTTAAGTTTAGGCCTAGATTTGGCCTTAGCGTTATTCTTGGCCTTAAGTTTATGCTTATGTTTTTTTCCTTAGCGTTATTCTTGGCCTTAAGTTTATGCTTATGTTTGGCCTTAACCTAAGCTTTGGCCTTGAGTTTAGGCCTGGATTTGGCCTTAGCCTTATTCTTGGCTTTAAGCTTAGGCTATATTTGGCCTTAGGATCAGGCTTATTCTTGGCTTTAGATTTAGGCCATAGGCTTATTCTTGGCCTCAGGCTTAGGCCTGAATTTGGCCCTAGCCTTATTATTGGCTTTAAATTTAAACCTATATTTCGCCTTAGCCTAATTTCTGGCCTTAGGCTTAGGCCTGGTTTGGCTTTAGCTTTAAATTTGGCCTTAGAATCAGGATTATTCTTGGCCTTAGTTTATGCTTATATTTGGCCTTAGCCTAATTTTTGGCCTTGAGTTTAGCCTGGATTTGGCCTTAGCGTTATTCTTGGCTTTAAGCTTAGGCCTATATTTGGCCTTATCCTAATCCCGGCCTTAGGTTTAAGCTTATTTGGCCTTAGCATTATTCTTGGCCTTAGCTTAGGCCAAGATTTAGCTTAGCCTTAAATTTGACCTTAGAATCAGATTATTCTTTGCCTAGGCTTAGGCCTAGATTTGGCCTTAGCGTTATTTGGCCTTAAGTTTATGCTTATGTTTGGCCTTAGACCAATTTTTGGCCTTGAGTTTAGGCCTGGATTTGGCCTTAGCCTTATTCTTGGCTTTAAGCTTAGGCCTATATTTGGCCTTAGCCCAATTTTTGGCCTTAAGTTTAGGCCCAGATCTGGCCTTAGCATTATTCTTTTCCTTGAGTTTAGGCCTGGATTTGGCCTTAGCGTTATTCTTGGCCTTAAGCTTATGCTTATGTTTGGCCTTAGACCAATTTTTGGCCTTAAGTTTATGCTTAGTGTGGCCTTAACTAATTTTTGGCCTTGATTAGGCCTGGATTTGGCCTTAGCATTATTCTTGGCCTTAAGCTTAGGCCTGGATTTGGCCTTAGCCTATTCTTGGCCTTAAGTTTATGCATATTTGGCCTTAGCCTAATTTTTGGCCTTGAGTTTAGGCCTGGATTTGGCCTTAGCGTTATTCTTGGCCTTAAGCTTAGGCTTATGTTTGGCCTTAGACCAATTTTTGGCCTTGAGTTTAGGCCTGGATTGGCCTTAGCATTATTCTTGGCCTTGAGTTTAGGCCTGGATTTGGCCTTAGCGTTATTCTTGGCCTTAAGTTTATGCTTATGTGTGGCCTTAAACTAATTTTTGGCCTTGACTTTAGGCCTGGATTTGGCCTTAGCCTTATTCTTGGCTTTAAGCTTAGGCTATATTTGGCCTTAGGATCAGGCTTATTCTTGGCTTTAGATTTAGCCATAGGCTCATTCTTGGCCTCAGGCTTAGGCCTGAATTTGGCCCTAGCCTTATTATTGGCTTTAAATTTAAACCTATATTTCGCCTTAGCCTAATTTCTGGCATTAGGCTTAGGCCTGGGTTTGGCTTTAGCTTTAAATTTGGCCTTAGAATCAGGATTATTCTTGGCCTTAAGTTTAGGCCTAGATTTGGCCTTAGCGTTATTCTTGGCCTTAAGTTTATGCTTATATTTGGCCTTAGACCAATTTTTGGCCTTAAGTTTATGCTTGTGTTTGGCCTTAGCCTAATTTTTGGCCTTAAGTTTATGCTTATGTGTGGCCTTAAACTAATTTTTGGCCTTGTGTTTAGGCCTGGATTTGGCCTTAGCGTTATTCTTGGCCTTAAGTTTATTCTTATATTTGGCCTTAGCCCAATTTTTGGCCTTGAGTTTAGGCCCAGATCTGGCCTTAGCGTTATTCTTGGCCTTAAGTTTATGCTTATGTTTTTTTCCTTAGCGTTATTCTTGGCCTTAAGTTTATGCTTATGTTTGGCCTTAACCTAATTTTGGCCTTGAGTTTAGCCTGGATTTGGCCTTAGCGTTATTCTTGGCCTTAAGTTTATGCTTATGTTTCGCCTTAGCGTTATTCCTGGCTTTAAGCTTAGGCCTATATTTGGCCTTAGCCCAATCCCCGGCCTTAGGCTTAAGCTTAAACTTGGCCTTAGGATCAGGCTTATTCTTGGCCTTAGGCTTAGGCCAAGATTTAGCTTAGGCTTAAATTTGGCATTAGAATCGGGATTATTCTTGGTGTTAGGCTTAGTCCTGAATTTGGCCTTAGCCTTATTCTTGGCCTTGAGTTTAGGCATAGTTTGGCCTTGAGCTCAGGTCTGGCATCAGGCTTAATGCCAAATTTGGCCTTAGGATCAGTGGGTATTCTTCACCTTAGGTTTAGACCTATATTTGGCGTTAGCCTTATTCTTGGCCTTATGTTTAGGCCTCGATTTCGCCTTAATCTTAGGCTTATTTTTGGCGTTAAACTTACGCTTAGGAATGGTTATCAAATGTTATCAATGTATCTCATTTTCTCCAAAATCGTATGCAAAATATTATCCCTTCAATTTACTTTCTCGCGCCAGATGCCGCACGCTGCTTGTCATTAACTTCCTTTGTCAAGGCTCTTGTCAAGTCTTGCTGGTATAAACAGATATAAAATGCGAAACTCTCAAACAAGTTCAGTACTGCTCACTCCTAACATATCAAAACGGACACCAAACAGCATTCAGTGAATCAGATGACGAACCTTCACACAACGTGATCGCATGCTCAGTCCAGTGCTGCAAGGTAGAAGTTGGAAGCAAGGAACGCAGAGCAGTTGCCGACTGACACATAGCTCCATGACTGTCGTCGGTTCCAATGAAGGTATATCGCCTAGAAATTGAAAGCGTTAAAGTTACTACGATAAAAATCTTGAGAAACCAGTCCTACGCATTCAATAATGGTAGAAAAAAGTAAAAGCACAGTGTTTCATGAGATGAAACAATAGGAAGCTCTTCTTGAGCAAGTGAGCGCTTGCAAAATACCTGTAGAATAACCATTATCACGTGTGCCACTGAAACCTAGAAATCGTAGTGCGTGAGAAAGGTGTGTGGGTGCACGTCGGATGAGACAGCAAAGTAACCAGTAAGCCGCCTCACACATCGAAGTTCTCCATTTCGGGCCCACATTTGACGCGACATCGCATAGTCGCCTGCAATTCTTCCGTTCATTCCAGCTCAGGCTTCCATAAATGCTACCGCAGGAAGCTGAATTCAGTAGCCGTCAGCCACTAGCTCATGTGGTAAGGCAAGCAATATCCTATCACATCTGCACGTGAGTATGCTTCTTTGAATGAGCCCACTGGCCAACTATTCACATACTGAACCGAATGAGATGCTCACAACCATCTGACCAACTGAGTTGGCGCATGTGACATCACTTTATTCAATAATCGTTCACTCAACCAATCATCCGGCAAGTAACATCCCAACCGACTAACCATTCACTCAACTCCCATCACTCTTGACGAACTTCATCGGTACTCATGTAGAACCTAGCACATGCCTTTGATTAACCTCAGATGCCAGCAGAACGAGCATAGTACGCATAGAAATCAAGATGTCAGAGAAATGGTCCTTTCCCGTTTACCACAACAAATATACAAACAAAATATAAAAATAAAACATCCATTCAAGACAGAAAACAAATGAGACCGGATTTTCTACTGCCTCGTACCCTTCCTCCAACAGCTCTTCGACCACTCAAAATTCCCATCCACTGGAAGTTATCCTGCTAGTTTCTAGCGGCAGAACGATAGGCAGCAAAATGTAATGAATCAAAGCGTGAACCAACAGCTCTTACTGTTGAGTGTAGGCGGATGAGGGCGAATATGCACTTCATAAAGCGTTATGTGGTAAGGCAACATTAACGTTGGGTCAAGCCGCTCCTCGCTAGCATAGAAACGATAGCTCCAATTAGCAGTGCGGCACGACGATGAGGTGCCGCCGCAAGAAGTGTTGACGGTTGATGCGCCATCGACGATGAAGATGCAATTGAGCTTACAACAACTAGGACCTCTTACCTCCTTTATAGCATCAAATATCTCATCTTTCACCTCACTGAACACACCAGCAATAAACTACGGAATGCCACAGCATCTTCGAGACATAATATGATCAAAACAAGCACTAATTTCAAGAATTCTGACAGCCACCCTTGAGTCTCATTATCGAATATGACACAACCCTCAATCAAACTAAAAAAACGACAGTGTGAACGATTCAATGGCATGCAATACACACCATTCTTCCGATTAGAACTCTAGTTTGCCACAATGGAGAACAACGAATAATAAACGAAAAACTAACAAATTGGAGCGTAGTTGAAAAGTCCTTCGATCCTGATATCTGGAGGACGCCTCGGCGCAATTGCACATTCGCCACGGGCCACCTGTGTCATTGAGGCTAACTGGCGCATCATGGCACTGCCTTTCGGGACAGTCCAGTCGCCCAATGATGTTGCAGTGCAGTTCTTGATCTCGCTTGACGCTATTAGATGCCTCCCTAATGAAACGATATTTAAATCTGTATTAACTTCATCGCTTCATATCCACAGGCACCAGAACTGAGGAAATTCATTGACGAAGAAGCGGATTCCAAGAAATCAAAAAATAATGTAACATTTTTAATATTTGGAGTGTTTTATTTTTTAGAATTCTTTCGTTCTTGTTTTTTTTTATTAAAAGAGGGAAAATTGGAATGTTCTGTTTAAGAAAAAAAGCAGAAAATGTATCTTTAATACATGGGATGGAAAAAATATATTTAATAATTGGAATATGTATACTTGCTCCACAGATCAAGCAAAAAACCGCAAAGTTTTTGGCTGGTATAGGAAACTATCGACTGACTGTCCCATCTACTTAAACAGCTTCCAGAACATAAGCATGATACTCCAACCTAAGTCCCATTCCCCTCCTTCCATTCCTCTCCTCCCTCGCTTGTAGCCAACGACTGCACACTAGGAGTTCCTTGCGATCACACACAAAAGAAGCAAAAATCGCTGAACATATATATATATATATATAATATATATAATATATATATATATATATATATATAATATATATATATATATATAATATATATATATATATATATATATATATAAGCACGTGGCACGTTTGTATATGGAAATAGTTATGCACATATATATATAGACATGCACGCATGTGCGCATACATACATACGTACAATATGCGGCCAATAACTAACTCCCCTAGGGAAAAATTCGCATCAAGAAGGCAATCGGGTATACAAGCAAAAAACTTACCGAAGTCAATGAAAACACGTTGATTTTGGGCATCAGCAGCATATAGACAACTCGAACGCGACCTTTTGTAAGTTTCGGCACTCCTGGAGGTTTCGGCATTGCATAAGCACACGGTGTTTAAGGTACTCCAAAGTTAAGCCAACCAAATGTTCTAGATGATCGCTGACCAAATCCGAAAACAGCAAGAAAAGCCGCAATGCGTAATCGGCAACCGATATTAGTTTCCAACTGAAAATGAGATACAAGATCATTTATAAGTACAAAAAGTAATGTGCATCATATCCAGTGAGTCGTGACGGACAGCAAAACACTCAAAAAACACCTGTAACGTGATCTTCCATATTTCTCCACATCCGACAAACGTCTTTGTAACGTCAACATCTCTCTCCGTAAACACCTGCATAGATTGAGTATCCGCTGAAAACGTTTCAAGGAGAAAAATGTTCTGCTAGGAGCATTACGATCCGTAATGGGAGCGGCAGTAAAACTTTCATTCTACATGTCATCATAGCAACAGTTCAGAAACAAACCAATTCAGGAAGTGACGCTCCTCAAACAGCGAATCGAAGTCGTGGTCATAAAAAGAGCAGCTTGACACGACTTCAAGAAGATCTTCGACAGCACCTGGATACGTCCTGATAACCTTGGCCACCAACGTTTTATTACCCATACAATAACCCAGGACCTAAAGCATTTGCACCACTACCCAATAATTGCCTCAACTACGAGCTCGCAAACCTTCAAAAACTGCTTCATTTGGAAATAACCTATCTTCTAGAGCTATCTGCATTAGGCAGCAATGACACTGACGTGAACGGCATTGCATAGCGATGAATCTCAGTGCTGCTAGATGGGAGAACAATTCCGCAACTCATTTCACATCCGAGCAAATCGCAAAAATGACCGCAAACTGTCTCGAAATCATCTTTAAGCACTATTGGAGGAATACGTAAATTTCAAAATGTTGGCATGGAAATATAATTGCTTTATTCGATAAAGAATATTATAAGTGCGAAGCTCTATCCCCCTTTAACAAATAAATTAATTTATGCTTATTTATTTCATTTCAGTGCAAAAATTAAATCGGTCGATACATCTTGCACAAGCGCCCCGACCATTTCCTCATAGAAGCGCAGCTGTGATGAAGACTCATAACCGTTGAGACGTGTAAAATGGCCATTGTGACTGAAATTAGCACTCTCCTCAAACACAAAAATAAATTTACATTCAATTTTATCAACGCTGCTTCCACTCTAAACTTCCCTTTTTTACGCAATTAGGTTATTGAAATGGAATGCGCATTACGCATTAGTAACAAATCTGAGGAAATATGTAACGGGTCTTGCTATGACATTTTCCGATATTGTGATCATAATGTTGCGAGGAAGTGGGAAGTGGAAGAGCGCAAATTTGATTCAAGTGAATCGCGCCTTTTTGTTCCGTCGGAAAATAGCCCAAAACAGATTCCCTATCGGTCACAAACAAATACAAGAATCAAATGAATTTTTTTATTAGTGAATAAGCAACAACAGCTGTAGATTACAATGATCAAGGAGAAGACGTTGCAAATTCTGGTGCTTTAAAAACGGACCACACTTCAGTAAGGCTTGAACGATTCGCTGTTGGCATCTTGAACGTGGTCACCAGGCTGTTCTTATCATCTTTCTCATACGTTCCTTCATCCACCGAGTCCATCATCTTCACTGACTGTAAACATACGCATCCTTATTTGAACAAAACAAAAATACATAGTTGCATAAAATTGCCACACTCAACGCTTCTTTCATTGGTCGAATTATTGCCGAATAGAGCGCAGGAACAAATAGTAGCATGCACTACCATATCACGCAGAAAAGCTTAATCAAAAGCTACTCTGATCTTCAGACAACTCGTTTGTAAGTGAAACTTTTTCTCGAATATTCGAAGAGATTAGCATAAAAATATCGAGCGAACCCCCACAATTTGCGCATCTGAGAACCAAACAGACATGGCGTGCGTAAATTAAAACTAATGCATTAATGGCCAATAATGACCAGTCTTGCTTGCTTTGTGCAATCGTAAATGAGCTTCACTTGTTCGCAGAGAACGTTTCACCTTACACAGCCAATAATAAAAGCTCAAATTGTGCACGGTGATCACAATTTGTGGTCATTTCTTATCAATATGACAATAATTTTCTGCTCTTTCGTGCGCAACACGAGCAAATAGCGCAATATTTCCTTCTCTTCCAAGCAAAATATCGTAACCTCTTACGTATCTGTATCTCAAGCACGGATACCTAAACACGAATTAATACCACAAACAACCATCAAACTGCACTTTCACTGTAGTAAAACGATGCAAAAAATGCGAGTAATGCTTTCATCGCCTCTTTTAGTCCATGTTTCAAAATAGCTCTGCGATTCACAAGTATAATCTAATAATTTGAAAATTTTCATCACCACGTTCGAAGACCCTCTCTGAAGCATTCCTCTAAAAGGAAATATTGCGGTTTGCGTTCTTCCCGAAAAAAAATGCATAGCGCAGTTTTTGCTTTCAGTCGCGGCGAGATTTAGTTCAGATCGAGAATATCACCACTATAAACGCTCGAAGTGGCATTGTTCAAGAAGCGCGTTAAAATATACTTTCGCAGATCTTCACACTTCCTTCACTTCCAAATTCCACTAAAAAAAAGAAGACCGCTTCAGTCTAATGAGCGCTTTAAATAAATTAATCAGACAATATTTCCTGGCAATAATTTCCGCATATCTGATGAAACAGAAAGATAATGAATATAACAACTAGAAAGCGTTCGAAATATAATGGCACTGACACTGCAAGAGACAGTACTGTTAGTAAATAAGCCGAAGGATGTTAAGACCTGAGCACATTCAAATGTATAATCTTTAAGTGTTTCCAACTCAGAATTGACAATTAATCTTCTGAGCAATCAGCGTACTGAACAAATCTGAAAGATGAAAAGATTAAGAGTACCCGTTTCAATGGAAGTATTGATCCTTAGCGCATTGATCGTTTACTTCCATAGCGATGTTCTTCATTCGGGCGCTTAAACCCTGCATATCTGCCTTTAAAAACGTATCCAGATCGGTCTCCGACTGAAAATATTCAATCAGTTAAACATCATTTTAAACTGCAGTTACCATAACAAGCATCTTCACCTAATCGACGACAAAAAACAACAATATTAAAGGAGGGAAAGCAACCACTCGTTAAGCAGGTTATAGATGTGATAACAAAAATTGTTGCATATTGTCCTGTACTTGAAAACTTTGCATTCTCAAATGAGCCAAAGAACTGAAAATCAGAAACAACAGAAAGAAATCAATGCAGCTGAAAATGCGTTTTTGCAAATTCCGTTCAATCCCAACAGCATCAAAAATCATTCAATGTAAATGTTGCAACGCTATCCCGAAA
Source organism: Ascaris suum (assembly GCA_013433145.1). Lineage (NCBI taxonomy): Eukaryota > Metazoa > Nematoda > Chromadorea > Rhabditida > Ascarididae > Ascaris > Ascaris suum. The sequence continues at coordinate 13,950 of CM024183.1, read as the reverse complement.
GAGCTATCAGCACTAAGAATCAAAACCTTACCACTAGTTGTTAGCTTGAGGGTAAAACTTACACAAACTTGTTTTCAATGAAACTTGAAAACTGATACGTCGCCCTATAAATGAAAATCTTTCGCAGAGCAACATAGGCAAAGAACCTATTCAGAACATGATGTGCCATAAGTGAGCATATAATTATAGCTCTCTTGACTTATGGCTCGTCTATGCCAATCCATCGGCCACCTGTGTCGTCAGAAAAAAATTCGAAACTTCTCGCAAAAGATTTTCTGACAAGAAAAATTATGCATAACGTTTATACAATAACGAACGGAATGCACAATGATCACAGAAGTAGCCGTAAGCGTAACAAATCAGAGGCGTTCGCTGTTTTCATGACCATGGGTCCCTTCGACGTTACATGACCACTGGGGTATTCGATGAGCTAATCGTTGTTATTGTACCTTAAGATGAACATTCCTGCCGCAACATGACATTAAGCCAGACAGTGGAATGCAGCCGAACACTGACCACTTTAGCAAAAAATGAAAAGCAGCTAAGCAATTTGGGCATTATGATCATCATCAACAGCAGCACCGTCGCCATGCGAACGTAACTCTAAGCTATGGTCGTCTTATCAACCATCAAACGGTGACGTTGCTTTTTTGCAGGCAACAGTTCGTTAACACTTGCCCTTGTTTTCTGCAGGGTTCTTATAACACTTAAAAAATAACATCAGGTGCTCACCTGCATCCAGGTTTTCCACCTCTACAAGTTCTGATGCGGCACAGCAAGTAAATGTTAATGGCTCCACCTCCAGCAAACCACTTAACTGTGACGGTGAAAAGAATACACGCTCTTTCACGTCACGCTCAGAAGCATTTGAACCGACGCGCGAATTCAACGCGTAACCAGCACCCGCGGCAGGACAATCGAATTCGTCGCACTACCTGAAATTTTCATGCTTCAGATTAAAAAGTTCGCATAGAAAATAGTGCCCTCAAAGTTGTGGACGTCGTCACGGCCGTCACGCAGCCTCATGTACATCCAGTGTGTCCATCTGTATGCTATTATGAGGGCCAGATATTCGGGTTTATTCCACAAAATGCGGCAGTCCACTCAGAAATTGTTCTCTTATTTCAGTAACCTGCCGCATGCTTGAAAGTGCTCCAAATGTTCGTTTTTTTTGCTGATCCCTCATTAATCACTCGATGGAAAACTTCTGATAAGATGCTATTATTTTCTACGCTTCAAGATAAGGTTCTTTTTACTTTGCCCATATTTATATTCTCTATTTCACCTATTTAACATAATTTTTATTCCTTTATACCCGCTGCAAAATTGTTCTCTCATAAAAAATGAAAACAGAATACACTCTTAAGCATTCCTTCAACCACATAGAAGTTGATTCTAGGTTCATTTTAAAATTATCCTTGCCAATTACGCTACATCGTTATACAAATTACCCCTTTCTAATCACTTCTTTTTCCTATTTGTAGAAAAAAGAATAAAATTGATATCACTTAGTGGGAAAACTGATCAGAAGCATTTACAGCATAATAAAACATGCATTCTTAATTAAAAGTACACTTTAAATCCTTCTCGTTGGCTCAACTGACGCACAGAAATTATACCATATTAATGTGGAATGGGCAACAATAAAAGACGGCCGGGCAGTTATAATAAATGACGAAGATAATAATGACAATAATAACAAGATTAATTCTAATAACAGCAATAATATGAAAAAATCACTAACCATCAGTGGTTGTCGACGCAGTGTTGTTGAAGCCATCACTTGTTTCGCCAAGAACCATATTGAACACGTCCAGCCAGTCAATTTCATCCTACAACTTCGTAATTGAATCCAATATTCATAACTACCACATACACAAGTCCCAAGAAATGATGGAAATGATTGTGGTCAAACGATTTCAGTGCGGAACATATATGCTGGAAAACTAGAAAGCTGACCAAACCTGAAATTTCCAAACTCCTTCAAGAACATGATTTTTCCGAAAGTCTTTTGTTAAACGGGTTCCAGTTCTCCTCAAAACTATTACCGCAGTGGTCTCTTATTCTAGTCTATGAGGAGCTTTTTATAACAAGTCATAAAATCAAGCGAGAATGTAATAAATCCTTCTTTACTATACCCCTCCCCTTCCCACCCCGACGGAGATTCAATAAAAGCACTCTCAGATCCAACGATTCCTTTTCAAATATACTTCATAATTCCTTTCTAGGATATTTGTCCCACACGCCCTCTATGAATTCAGTTGCCCTCCAATCTAGTTTTACTGCTTAGAGATGGAAGTTTGCACAATCTTCTGCGAATGCTATAACCCCAGTACGGCGTTCGAGAGACGACGGTACCCCAGACATGTCAATCAGCCGCAATCATATATATTCATGAAAGTTGGTCAAAAAAGGAGGAAATAGGCAAGCAATATGCTACAATTCAAAATAATAGTGTGAGAAGGCTCACCTGAACAGGTAATCGAATTCAAGAAGGCGCTCACTGCCATTACTTCCTTCGCCGATATGACCGTTGCTGTCTTTGGTTAGCGACGATCCAGAAATAGCCGCACTGCCTGAAACCTGCTTCGGCGTCAAATGACTCGTAGAAGGGGCGGGAGAGGATCAAGGACACTTCACACCCGAATCCATATTGACTGCAATCGGCATTGGCATCACTGTGACCGATGTTCCCATCGGAACTGAAAGCAAACGTTTTCAAACACTGCAATTCGAAATAAGGCGGCATCTTTGATGCAAATATACACGGGAATCATTTAATCTGGACGACTGTCATGAATAAGCGGCGTTTAGAAGAGCTTCGGAGAGCTGAAAGTAGAATTAGAATACTGAACAGAACAGCTGAAGAAAAAAGGGAAAATCGCAACACTCTGCGTTTAGTTACCTAATGAGCACAAATTTAGAAAGGTGACACATTTAATCTAACGCATATGCGCAATTCAGCGACCTTTCTAAGCACCGCTGCACCTCTGCCATTCGACCAATGGGTCTAGGTTATTCGAGAAAAGTCACAAGAGTTTACTGCGAATTTCAATCGTAAACCCTTTGCCTTGGTGCTGGATAAAGGTTGATAAGTTAGGGCCCTTTTATGAATAAACATTCGTTGGCCTGCAAGGAATAGCCGCGAAAAAGTAAGTGATCAATTTACATGGGCCAACCCAGCAAAGGTAACAACTAGACAATGTTGCAATAACTGGAAAGCAAGCGTTATCCATAGTATCACCGATACGACAACAACTTGATTATATTTAATTAAGGAGTGGAGCATATTGGCCGTAAACTTATCCACTGTTCACAATGCAAATACTGCAGTTAAAAGCAGCAAAACTGCAGCATCTTAAGAGGCGAAAAAAGGCTAACAAACCAACCAGCTATAACGCAAATTTTTTTGGAAACCCAAAGAAATTCCCCTCCTCTCCAACCTTTACGTTTTCCTTTTTCTTCTCATTCAACTTCGTAAATTCCTTGCCATCAGCGATTATTCGTTTTGAATGTAACCAATTCGGTGCATTTTTTCCTCATTCAAATTAAATGTCAATTAAAAGCATTGCAAATTTAACAAAAAAGGTAAGCAAACACAAACCGAAACAATTATCTATCGTGCCCTAACGCGACCATAGTGACAACATTGGCGATGGCCACTCATAAATCACCTGAAAGCAGTAAAATTCGAACGACGAATCGCTTGGAATAACTTGAAATTGAAAGTTTTTGCAATTGCATATTCACAGAATTTCCCGAAAAGTTACAACAAGTCGGTACGGACATCGCGAATTCCTTTCGAGAACACAGTTATCAATGACCGATCACTGCAGCACTTACAGGTGAAAGAAACCGATGAAAATTGCACAAAGGTTAGGAAGAGCTGTCCTCATATTCAAAACAACCGCCTCATGTACAAGTGAGATTCTCAAATTGCATAAGGTAAGACAGAATAGACTAGATATTCTCAAAACACTCCAAGACAAAAGTAGCGTACGGTTAGGTGAATAGGCTCTGTGCACGCGCTATCACTGAACTAAAAAAAGCAAATTAACAGACGAAGCATCAAGAAGAAAAGTACCAATTCGAGCGGGAGTCCACAAAGACCGTACCTGCTCGCAAGTTTTCGTGCACGCTCTCGTTTCAATTCTTATTCCACGCTTCTCCGATTGATGTAATCGTATTGGCAGACGCCGTCAGTAGATTATCAACCATTTGCGAGCATTTCGGCCTTCCAGCCAGTGACGTGCACATCTGAACGTTGTTTTTTTTTTTTTTTGGGGGGGGGGTTTCAGAGGAAATGTATGAGAGTTTATTCGTGCATCAATCCACGAGTCTGCTTGTTTCCCTCAATATGCCTCTCCACCTTCACGGCTTTTAAATCAATGTCAGTAGCATCAATTTTAATGTAACACCAATAGAGCAAACTTGTCACAAAAAAGACGCTTCAAAACACTAACTGCTAACAGTCCTTTGGTCATTCCCTTCACGTACTCTTACACCTCTCTATCTCTCTCTCTCCCCGCACCCCCTTTCTAAGACGCAAGAGGAGAAATGAGTAACCCCTGAAGACCTCAACGAAACATCCGACTAACTCTGTTCGCCAATTATTTGCCTTCAGATATAAAATAAAGAGCATAGAGTATGGAAGTAATCATAGCCAAGATGCTAAAATATAACTTCCAACTCGGTGATGACCTGAAAATAGCAGCATGTGCTGATCAATCTTGCTGATCGCTAAGAGTAACAGACAAACACTGATTCAGATATAGAGCGGAGCATGCATTCATGCATAGCTCTCCCGATAACACTCCATGGACAACTAATATTAAAAAAAGTGTTGCTGATACTAAGTGCTGCTTCTTTTTTTCCATCGATTCCATGTATTAGACGAGCAGGTCGACGTAAAAAGTACTACAAACCTGGAGAGTTGCGAAAGCAAGCGTGAGTAGCCAATGTAATGTGCCTGCTTTTCCACTAAATAGAGACTATCAACGGTGCTTGTCAACGATTTCATTAACGCTTCGAGCAATTCGTAATATCTTTCACTGTCAAGTGCTTTCAGTAGACTGAAAGATTCAATAAGCGTATTACATCCTTGCTAATACACATATACAGCAATGGCCAAAAATATTGCATTAAAAAACCATAAAACTTTACAAGAACCGATAATCGTGGCAAGGAAATTTTTGACGCTATACGACGTCACTAAGTTTCCAAGAGGACAAAAATTTGGTGCATTAAAAAAACAAATTTTTTAATAGATGACGTTGAAAAAAATTAATATAAAGACATCTAACACATCGCAAATTGTGAAATCGTGACAAAAAAAGTTGGGATTGAAATGCGATATACTAAACGTTATATAAGACCCAATATAAAGGGAAGAAAACGGTTGAACAACAAAATGAAAACTATTTCCATGAGGACATTTCTTAGTAACGGTTTACAGCTAAAGTCAAGAGATAATAATGGAATGAGATTTTTCCACAGTTTTTCAACTCTTATTTCCCTTAGACGCTTAAAGATGCGTTCATATTGCGCAACCAACGCTTTGTGATCCAATGCCACTTAAATTTTCGTCTCCTGCTGCGCAGAAATACAACGACACCGTTATAACACCTGAGAAAGCGAAAGTAACAACTGAGAAAGAAATCCCCGAACAAGAGAGCTTAACCTTGAAAAAAAGGAAATAATACGTCATCCAACGCAACATTACATCTAAACACAGGTAGATTAATAACAAATAACAACTCACTACAGAAGATGTATAATCAGAGAACATCACTTGTGCGCGATGGACCTTGGTGCATAAATGAAGCCGTTGACGATGAGATTGTCGATTTCGTCAGCTAAAACGCTCGATACACCCACAACATAATGCCTGAAATGAGCCAACCGCTTTTCCACAAAAAAGCACCGGAACATCCATCACATTACATGGTGTTCTTCGCCAATTCCACATACTACACGTATATAATTGGATAAAATGAGCGCACTGGTGAAACGCTATTGATAAGGTTACTAAAAGAGCGACACATGAGTAAAGCTAGCTTACATGCTTGATGAAACACTCCAGTTATCAAGAAGCCAGATGATTAGGTCATTTGCTCGATGCTCTTTTAGCAAACGCACTCCACTGATGGTCACCTGTTGCTGACCACCATGACGACGTGATACGCCCGCCGCTGACTTCACTAGCCGAGCATGAAATTAGTATATCTCGATCATCATGCGACGCTGAATATTGCAAGGAGAATGGGTCGCATTTCACTCATATTCAACCAAAACTCAACTGAATGAGACAAAATGCGTCAACATTTTTTCAACTGCTTTGTCAACTACAAATGTCCGTTACGTTTAAATGGCATCTGTGGGTGGTATATTGTACTTAGATGATATTTAGGTAAACGTTTAGGATTAACCTTCGAATGATTCGCTTTAAAAACTTAGAGCCATGAGAAATGAATTCCACATGCTTCAGTAAAACGCCCAAAACAGCACACGTGGTCACTTTGCTACACCTTGGACGCGAAGGTGAATGTTACTAAAAAGTTGATATCAGTATGAAAAATAATGCAATAAAATCAAACAAATATTTGATTATATTCCACCCGTGGTATAGATAGCCAGGAAAGAAACGACATGAACATCAAACGAATAGAGATGAACCATTTCTGAAAACCTAAACGCATACAATTTCGGAACTGAGCCAACACGTTCAGGAAGCACTATCCACAAATTCGATCAGCCCGAGTTATATCGCTCAAATATTATCAGAGAAATTCGTCCAAAAATGAGGAAAAGAGGGAAGGGAGATGTATGTACATTTATATGAAATTTTTTTGAAACCACTAACAGCAAAAGCACCGTTACAGCCAGACCACAAGAACGATCAATCCGTTCGAGTAACAGCGATTATTCGCAGGAGATTACTCAGTAAAACGATCGAAAGCGAAAGAATCATTGAAAGATTTAGTCGAAAAAATTTAACATCGCAATTTGAGAATAATGTACTGCGTCGTGTGCTGACCGTTTCCAGAAGCGCACTTCACTGCGTTATTAAGTAAACGTTTCCTCAAAGCGGCATGCAATATGGCTGCCTCATCATCCAAATCTTTAAGGACATAAATGCCTCCAAGATGAAAGCAAGCACTAAGCGGTCACTTCCCTTCTATCTATGCATTAAAAAAACAGCCGAACCTGTCATGACGTTCGGAAACTCATTTTGCTTTGAGCAATGTAATCGAGATCTCTTCAATCCATTCGATTCCCTTGCGCAATTACAACGCTGAAAGAGAAAGCCGGATCTCTTATGTTACCTCAAAACCAACCTAAACCGGTTAGCTAACAACCATATAAAAAGGAAGAGAAGGCGCTGAGTGTACGAGCATGACTGTAAGAGATATGGGAAAATCGGTAGCCACAACTGAGATCGTGAATTACGTTTAGCATACAGTTGTTCGTACTATGGGGCATATATAAAGACCATCAGTGAATAATGCTACCCTGAAAGATATATAAATTATGCGCACAACGCAGATGAACGGCTAAACTGGTCTACTGGAAGCATGGCCACTGAAGGAAGAGGATACAATTTCAAACATAAAACGCTGAGGACAACTACTTCAGACTTCCAAAATTCTCAAAAATCCACTTACTGGTGCACATATATGCCCCTAATTCTCGACTACGACCACCACCCCTCTCACAGTATTGAGGTCTATCAGTTGGGTCAGAACTAACTATAAAAAATTCAAACTGCTGCACAAGTCCCCCTCACATTTACACACTCCCCCTCTTCCTTCCCCACCCTCCCCCCCCCCCCCCCCCCCCACCCAACTCCACCTGGTAATTCTGTCTATCGAGATTACAACCAAGTGCAGGCGTTGCAAAAGTACCTCGCCCCTCTCCCCTCGCCTGATTACGTGTTCCCCTAATTGACGGGCCAAGGCAATTAAACGCAGCAACTTTTATTTTCTGAACAATAACCTACCATTTACTCGATTACACACGTCCTGAAAAGACTAGAGAAAGTTATGGTACCCCATTCGACGGCAAGCCTCCTCAATACACGGAAATTTGGGAAATTTACAAGCACTCCGACTTTCAAACGGAGTTTTATGTTCTTTATGCAACTGTTTATTGTAAATAGATGACTCATTCCCTCAAATGGTACCCAACGAGATGTGGCGGTGCGAGCCGAAGCTTGGTTTTGAGCTGAAGTCATAAATGCTTAGAAAAAATGAATAGCACAAATAAAGGACCAAAACCAACGACCTCCTCCTTCCCTATACCCCTCCCCCCCTCCCCAACTCCACCTAGTAATTCTGTCTATCGAGATTACAACCAAGTGCAGATGTTGCAGAGTACAGAGCTATTTATGTTACTTAAATTCGTGTACCCACAACATATGAACGTAGCTTTGTGTTATGAATATCAGTACGTTTTTAATACACATCCCGTGGAAAGTTCCTAAGAAAAGGACTACAGGCTCTGTAGGTCAGAGCAATGTTGGTGCCTATCGTAGTGCCCGAAGACCTGCAGCCGCCCGTAAGTCTACGCCCGACTTCATCCACGACTGCACTCTGCTGTGCAACCTTTTGCTATTTGCCACTGGAAACCTTTAATGTGCAAAATATATTCGGTCAAAAATACGCTTACATGTTTGCGACAAATCCGAATTTCCTTTTGAAATCGTTTTCCTCGATTTTTGCCCAGAAGACTTCTTCTCACTATTCAGCAAGTCACGCCTGCACCAGGACTTCATCTTTGAGCTCGCGTCCTGCCTGAAAGAAATGTGCTTCCCTAATAAAAAAAGCCACTTGCAATTTCGACACAATAAAAAGGAGTCAAAAAGGGATCACAAGCCGCACTGAAGACAACTTGCTAGTACAATTCCACATCAACGTTAACGCTGCCATAGAATAGCGCTGAAACGTCATCGATATTATACACACTCATCCATACCTCACACAATACATGCAAACCAATCATTGATTAATACTGTATCAATCACTAACTCTTCTCCGTTCACTTGAAAAAAGAACATCGTCTGATAACCAGTAATAAAGAAAGAAGCTTGCTGGCAAACCACGTGTTTCGTAACGCAGAATTATCGGTTTGCTGAGGAAGAAAACGGCTAAAGAATCAGAAAACACTTGGTGAAGCAACATCATGACATCCATGATATTGTTTGTATTACCCATGAAAAACCTCCGGAGCAGAAATCTCAAAACTCTCCCCGAAACAGAATAAGAAAGGTGGGCAAGTTATTGGATTTCAGGGTCGCTTTTTCATCAGAAACTTCGACAACACACAACGGAAGCAGAGTGTTTCACGGATGCGGAAAAAATCATTACCCGTATTTCTCTTTAGTCTCCTCTATCAAATCATCCTTCAGTCTTTGTAGATCGAACTGCCATCTTTTTCCATGCGGTGCCTAAATTAGACATTTCTGACCAGCGCGTCAACTTCCCGTAATAGATTTTTGCACAAAAAGGCAATAAATTACGAAGAAAGCCATCGCGGTTTCACTATGCATCTATGGCTTACTGTCTCTCTGAAATTTTGGAGGCTGCTCTCCCTGAAGAGTTGTGTAAAATGTGCCTCAATATTCGTCGTAATCTGATCCCAGATCGCGATTTACCCACAACATCATAAATTGGTAAACGTGATCTGCGGATGCAACCAAGACAAAATTTCATTCACACTTGTTTCTAATTAGTCATTACTTCTCCAAATGAACTACTTCCATTGCAACTCGAGTGCGCACTTCCACAGATTGATGGACACACATCCGTCGACATTTACAACATCTTAAGGTACATAGATATGTGCACACTAACGTTGACGTTTTTTCCTTGCCACTATTTTTGTGGGCAGCAAGCAGTTGTTCGAACGACATGTCTGACGGTGATTCCAGCACCAAATAGAACGTCTGCACCTTCACCGCCTTGCTGCCAAATGTAAATGCCAATGTTTAGAAATCCACGCTGGACCCATTTCTAATAAACTTTTGCTTGGTTACTCGAATCCTGGAGGACTTCCACTTAAGTTTTACAAACTGTCCTTCTAACTGGCGTGTAATTCTGTCAAATAGCACAGCTTGAAACTACGTTTCAGCATAGCCCTAACAATAATGGAAGGAGCAATTAGCGCCAATTGTGTCGGAAATTCTCAAACATGCATTGATTTAAACGAGGCCAACAGATGGCCATCAGCTACAAAAGAACACTAGAAAAAGCAAAGCACTAGACAAAAGTTCAGTTGAGTGAAAGAACCAAAAGCAAAGACAGAGACATAAATGAGCATAGGTTCCAGTTACAGAATACTTTTAGATGGAACAATGAAAGCAATTGGCGAAACAATTTTCGAGAAGGGACATCAAACGCGTCAGAAATTTTCCGTATTATGTGGTTTTTGAGGCGATTAAAAGTATAATAACTTCGCAAAATATAAACAGATTTTTAATATTAACAGTGAATGACTTCGGAATTTGTGGCCGTAAGACTCACTCTCCGATTCTATGAATGGCACTCGTTATCACTGCATCTCCCTCCCTTCTCTGACTACAGCCACGTCCTTGCATAAATAGACCACTTGAGCGCTGGGTAATAATTACGCGGGGGAGAGCAGTCTCACCATTGGGAACACTCAATTTTGTCGCGTTCCAGACTCTCCATTTCAAGGATTTTTTCATTTCCCAATAAACCATAAAAATAAACTGTCATCAACACTAGGCATCCTCTCTTTTCTTGTCGGAAGAGGCTTGAAGAGGTTTTCTCTCGAAATTTCAGTACAGGAAAAAGCAACAATAATGACAAGTAAGATCCTACCATGGCGTACGATTTGAAGCAGATGAGAATATTCTTCCAGGAAATTGCACCATGGAGCTGGTACCACCAACGCTGATGTAATCGGCGAGCAACAGTGGTCCCGCCATAACATCACACTGCAAACGGCACTCTTACCATCGTTTCTGCACTCATTGCTAGCTGATGCTGTTATGCCAAACCAATGATTGATTACGAAATATACACAGTTGTCGTTTTAGATATCTACACATACCATATAAATGCTTTGTTTTTCGTATTAAATGCTTATTAGTAAATGCTTCCTTTTGTATTCGCCACCATACCACCATGGTAAGCCTTGTGCCTTTTCAAGTTCTCTTCCATCTTTCCCGCTGGCTATCGTTCATACGATACGAAAGGCTCCAGGACTTGCACCTTTTCTATAGTCGCGCAAAAGTGTAGCCAATAATTATTTATGAAAGTGCAAACGTAATCAAGGTGTAACCTGATTTATAACTTCGTCGATATCAACTTTGAACACACTCGATCTAGCACCCGATATCGTTTTTATGTGCACATCCTTGCTACCTTCAGGTGCGCAACAATAAGACGCCATAGCACAGTTATTTGCACACTGGGACTCCCAACGCACAACGAGTGGACGTATGTTGGCATGCGATATTTGCATTTCCATCTGCAAACGCACAAAATGAATAAATTTCCGTTAATATTGCGTCACACACTCATCAAAAGCCATCTGAAGGTGTTACGGCGATAAAAAATTATTTTAACAACCGAAAACTACTGGCAGCAATGGCTCAACGTAGCCAAAACAGCACAAATTCGATAGTGGCAAAACCTTTAGCAATTACAAATCGATAACAGTTCGGATCTGCAGCAGCAAAATACATCGACAAAGGTAAGTACAAACGTAACCAAGAGCACTTGATTAGTACATTGCGAGCCAAAAACTTCGGCACCTTTGCTCGGAAAGAGAGCAACCACCGCGATGACGGGGAATAAGCGAACCTATAAGCTAGCAAGGTAATGCCTTCTAGGCTCATAGAAAAGGACCTAGCGTGCGGTTATTCTTGCTATTACTTTAATACTATGAAATCGCCTACCTGAAGATGCACCTTGAACGCCTGCATATTTGGCAGCCCATGTACATCTGCTGTAGATGCCAGCTGCGAGTTGAGCGAATCGCCGCGAAGCCAATGATGAGGATTTTTGCGAAACTTCTGATGCAACTGAATTTCACTCCATCCTAGTGGTGCACCACTTGGAAGCCAGGAACTCCACTGGAAACACACATGTTGACGCTAAGAACGGATATCAAAATAATGCAATATAATACAGAGCAGGCCTGTTTCAGGAATTGTCAGGCACAGTTTTAGTTCGGTAACAAGATGCTCTGCCCCATGAAAGATACTCAAAGGGGGATAAACACTGTACCTAGATCACTTTCACTCACTCGCGAAAATCTGTGAAGGAAAAGCAGATATGCCTTCCAATCCTTCTCCCTTCTCCAGATTCACTTAGAGTTACGTTTCGGCACCTTCTTCTCACCCATCACCTCCCTCCTCCCCCCCCCCCCCCTCCCAACAACACCTGGGGCACATATTAAACGCTGCCTGTTAAAAACAACTTGACAAAGTGCTAGTGCAGAATAATTGGCTAAAGACTGAAGCTTTTCGCAAGAGTCAAAGTTTCCCTAGGTGCAGCCAACTCTCGCTCAGTTTTACATAGCACTCTCATTATTAATTATCTGCTCGTTTAATTACTTTCTTTACCTTTCACAATGCATCAAAAATTTCCTCGGTCAATCGGCTGAAGCGTTCTAATCTCTCCCCCCTCTTTTTCCTTGAAATAAACGGCCATGGGGCAGCACAACGCTTGCCTATGCGAACAAGGGCTTCTACTGAGGGCTTCATTGCATTGAGTCACCAAATCCTTGTACAATGTTTATCATATTCTTAAAGCATTGTAGCTGGAAACTGGAAACAATCATTTCTGGATTTCGTCACAGCACAAATAATGAGCGAGTTTAAGCTTGCTAGTGGTTTAGCAAAACCTCACTTTGCGTGGACTAATTCCGTTATAATATAACGCAGCTTCTTGTTATTGGTGCCATTTCCATAGCACTGCTAATACTGCTAATATATGGATGTAATTTTTCCATGTCTCTCTGCAGTTCCTGGCACCATCGTGTGTCTCTTTTCTCCCTCATGTTTTCTTTGTTGAGTCACATTTTTTTTCAAATATTCCTTCTTTCGCTATCATCAACTTGCTCAACACACCCCTCAGATTCGATTTTCATTCTCACAGAAACTTATTTATTACGTCTCATCAAAACCGTATAGCACAGCAATTGGTAATTATAGGCACTCATAATGACTTGTGGATACGTCGGAAAATTTTTGGTTCCATTTTTTAAACTATAGTATGTTTAATTGAAGCAGCTTGCTCTGAAACGCTCAAATACGCCGTTATTTTTTATCGATGTTCGGTCCTGGACTCATGATCATTGAACTCTCCGACTCTTCATTCCCTCGCCCTCCTCCCCGAAAACCAACCTCCGCTCTGATCTCAGTTAGAACCGCAATGCAAAAAAGAATAACTACGCAATTCAAAGTTGCTGAACAAAACCACAAGTCTTCACAAAAAAACACTGACGTTAGCTCCGACAGCAAGTACTCTTAACAGTCAATATATATCGTTAGTAAAAGCAACAAATAAGGGTGGGAAATAAAACCGAGTTCATTCATATAGCAAAGAACACTACAAGCGTACTGGTTAGTGGAATGTTTCAGAGACTACCATGAGTGATCGGCTAGAACGGAACCGAGTTTTTTTATTAGTGGTCTTCTTCACGATCTCGCCGAAATTTTTGAGGTCAGTTTTATTGAATGCAACAGAAATAAAATTTGAAAGAACGAACTGTGCAACACTGGTGGAAGGTTGTGAGCAAACTGGAACCGCATCACTTCTCAACTCCCATAATTTGCGCAGGCTGCCACACTCCCAGATTGCACTCTAGAATCGCGTTCGCAACGAAATATATGACGTGTTGTCGATGCTCGAACACTCGCTCTGCAAGCTGCGAAGCATCGCAGAAGGCGCACCTAAAACGCTGCGCTCAGTCGCGCAA